>CM077154.1:108480341-109080341 GCA_039583875.1 Platanthera guangdongensis
GTGGGGGGGGGTAGGACATACCGTGTCCCTACCGTGCCATCATGCATACGGGTAGTGACACGCCCGTGTCCTTCTCTGGACATTCTCGAGTCATCGACTTGAAGTGTCGGCCTCACACACAGGGTAGGGACACTCCCGTGTTCTCTACCCGTGTCCTATCCTGGACTGATTTGTTTCCTCTCATTCACAAGCGCAGCCTAATTGCCAGCACTCCCCTGAACCCAAGTCAACTCTCCTGACACAAAAATGCATACGAGGGGCCTAGTGCAAATCAGGATGTTACAAATAGTATAAACAAAATAAAAGATTTCGTCCCCGAAATCAGGCTAAGGCTATGAGGAGAAAAGCATACAAAAATGAAATATGCTTTTAAGCAAATTACCTTGAGGAAATAACTCCGGGTAGCATTTTTGCATTAGATCCACTGGTTCCCATGTATACTCCTCCTTCCCATGATTAGACCATAGCACCGTCACCAAAGGAACACTTTTGCGGCTCAAAATCCTTGTATCTTTATCTACGATCCGCACCGGCTCTAGACGCACAAACCTATCTGTCGCCACTGCACCATCAGTGGTGGGGATGTTTTGTTCGGGCCGCAATAGCGCCTTTCGAAGTGACGACACATGGAACACGTCGTGGAGATTCTCTAGCTCCGGCGGTAACTCCAATCAATAGGCCAGCGGGCCAATCCTTTCTAGTATAGTATAAGGCTCAACGTACCTTGGGCTGAACTTTTTCACACCATGTACCCGTGACACTCCATGCATCGGCCGAATCTTTCAGAACGCCTTATCACCCACTTGAAAACTTCACCATCTGGTGCTTTACATTATAATACTTCGCCTGCCGACTTTGAGGCTCCAACACGTGATCCCGTATTAGCCTAACCACAACACCAATATCATCAATATACTCAATTCCCAAAGCCTTCGGGTCTTCATCTTGCACCCAAGACAAGGGGGTTCTGCACCTTCTTCCGTAAAGGGCTTCATGGAGTGTCATGCCGATGCTAGCCTGATGACTGTTGTTGTAGGAATTTTTAATTTGAGTGATTCTACCAGTGGTAAAAGCCATTCCCATGGTTCTCCCCTATCCAACACACATAATCTCAATAGATCCTCCAGCGTCCTGATGGTCCTCTCAGACTGTCCGTCCGTTTGAGGATGAAATGCGATGCTAAAGGTAAGGCGCGAACCCAAGTATGCATGTACCGCCTTACACTCGTTTGAGGTGAAATGACCATCCCGGTCAGAAACGATTGTCTTAGACATGCCATGGTACCGTACGAACTGCTCCACAAAGAGGCATACAGGACATCCACGTGAGCCTCTTTCTTCATTGGGATGAACCTGGCTACTTTTGTCAGTCAATCAACAATCACCCACACCGAATCATTCCCTGAGCACAAGCGAGGTAACCCATGGACGAAGTCTATGGAGATATCCTTCAACTTCCACTCAGGGATGTGCACCGACTGTATCAAACCACCGGGACTCTTGCATTCCGCCTTCACCCTTTGACAAGCTTCGTAATGTGTATCAAAATATCTGACATCCTTCTTCATTACCAGCCAACACATGGTCTTCCATAAGCCGGCGTACATCTTGGCAATACCCGGGTACACAGAATATTGAGAGTAATGTGCCTCTCTCAACATATCCTCCCAGATTTTACCTCCCTTGGGAATGTAGAGTCGGCCGCGAAAATAAACGAGGCCGTCATTTCGTGTATACTCGTCAGTAGTCCCATCTTCAATTAACTTGATTGCCGGGCCAGAGCCGCATCCCTTCCTTGCTCCGCTCGGATTCGGACCCGGATATCACAAACTATGCTCATGGTTGCCAAGTACTCTGTATACTCTGTCGAAGGAGCCTTATATACCAAAGTAATATCCATCTCTTCAATCATCCGAGCTAACTCCATACTCATCAACCGAGACTCTGGGCTCGAGTCTGGTACCTTTCTGCTCAAAGCATCGACCACCAAGTTCGCTTTTCTGGGGTGGTAGATCAAGGTGAACTTATAATCGTACAAAAACTCTAACAACTGTCGTTGTCTCAAGTTCAATTCCTTTTATTTATGAACGTATTTTAATTTTTTATGGTCTGAGAAAATCTTGCAATGGACGTCGTATAGATAGTGCCTCCAAACCTTCAAGGTGAACACCACTGCTCCCAATTCTAAATCATGATCTGGGTAATTGATTTCATGTTTCTTCAGCTATCTTGAGGCGTAAGCAATCACGTGTCCGTGCTGCATCAATACCGCTCTCAGTCCTGATACGATGCGTCAGTGTAAACTTGAAATCCCTCCTTTCCAGACGGGAGGGCTAGGATGGGGCAGATGTAAGTCTATCCTTCAGCTCTTGGAATGCCGCTTCACACTGTGGTGTCCACTCAAATGGCACACCTTTCTTTGTCAAGGAAGTAAGAGGGAGGGCAATCTTGGAGAATGCTTTTACGAACTTGCGGTAGTAACCGGCAAGTCCAAGGAAGCTCCGCACATCGACCGCTGACTTCAAGGGAGACCACTCCTTCACGACACGCACCATGGCCGGATCCACCGCTAATCCAGCTCCACTGATCACATGTCCCAAGAAAGTAACCTCCTTAAGACAGAATTCTCACTTGCTGAACTTGGCGAACAAGCGTGCTCTTATAATTTCTTCAATACTAAGGTCAGTTGCTCAATATGCTCCTCCTCCGTCTTTGAGTAGACCAGGATGTCGTCGATGAAAACAATGACGAAGATGTCCAAGTAAGGCCCAAAGACCTTGTTCATCAGGCTTATGAAGGACGAAGGGGCATTTGTGAGCCCAAATGACATTACTGTGAACTCGTACAACCCGTATCTTGAACTAAAGGCCATTTTCTGGATGTCCCCTTCTGGTATCCTCAATTGATAATATCCCGAGTGCAGATCCAACTTCGAAAACCAATGTGCTCCTACCAGTTGATAGAACAGCTTGTCGATCCGAGGTAGCGGATACGTGTTCCGTACCGTCAGTCGATTGAGCTCCCGATAGTCTATGCATAAACACAAGGTTCCATCCTTCTTCTTGATGAATAATACAGGGGCTCCCCACGGTGACGAGCTGGGGCGAATGAACCTGGACTCCACCAGTTCTTGCAGTTGAACTCTAAACTCCGTGGGTTCCTTCGGGGCCATCCGGTAAGGGGCCCTAGATACAGGCTTGGCACCCGGTACTAGATTAATTTGAAAATCAGCTTCTCTATGCGGGGGTAATCCTGACAGTTTCTCAGGAAATACCTCAAGGAAATCCCGCACTACCCGTACATCTTTCATATCCAGTGTCATCTCCTTCAACTCGAAACAGATCATGAAGACTCCATCCCCCTTCATATGGGCTTTTACAACCTAAACTGAAGATAACAACATACGGGGTGCGAATCTACTACCTTAGAAGATGACGTTGGCGTCTCCATGCCTCAAGTAGATTCGTTTCTCCGCACAGTTAATCCCTCCGAAGTGCCAATCCAACCACACCATGACCAGGATGATGTCAAATTCTGGCAATCTCAAGACCATGGCAGGCGTATCAAAGGCCTTTCCCCCAATGAATATCTCTAGCTCACACATGGCGGTTGCGATCATCTCAGAACTTTTAGGGAGGCGTACTCATCGAGCTAAACCAGTAAAGTATTGTACACCCTCCATGTCTTTAATGAAATCCTCAGACACAAATGAGGGAGAGGCGCAAGTATCGAACAATGCATAGGCCGTCTTTCCGCCAATTACCACAGTTCCTAAGTACCAAAACCCAAAACTCAATGCTAGGTATCTAGTGTGGCTTAAGAAAGTTAAGTTAAACAATGAAAATGTGAGAGCTAACTGCAACATACCTGTAATTACATCCTGGGGGTTTCGTTCTTGCGCCATGTCCAGCGCGTACACTTGATCCCGAGCAGGGCCGGGGTTTCCTCCTCGTGGTCCTCATCCTCGACCACGCATGTGTCCCCGCCCTCGAGGGGCTGCCGGAGGGAGTGCAGGAGGAACATTCCTAAACAACTGCGGGCAAAAAACATCGAATGTGGCCCGGCTGGTTGCATTCGAAGCATGCCGCCCATAACACACCTAAGGTTGCTGAAATTGCTGAGGCTGAGGCGGTGGAGGCAACGCGAGCGGCTGCGGAACTGGATGCTCCACTCTAAAATCTCGGTGGAAACATCCTCCACCTCTTTGATGTCCTCTTCCTCCTCTAAAGTCCCGCCTTCTTCTGTTGCTTGGGAAAGCTTCTATCACGCCCTCCGCAGGCCTCTTACCACTTCCCAAGTGGTCCTCTCCAATCTCTTCACCATGCTGATAATCTCCGCCAGGCTAGTGTCCACTATAAACAAAAGGGATTGCCCTAGGGATCTCGCAGCACTTTATAGAAACGCTTGGCATATCCTCTATCATCCAAATCATATGAGTCCACGAACCTCACGAGATGATGGAACTCTCGCTGGTATTCCGTAACCAATTTTGATCTTTGCTTCAATAGTGGGAACCTCTCCTCGAGTTCATCTCGAGCAGATGAGGGAATGAAGTGCTCTAAAAAGACTCCGGTGAACTCGCTCCAGCTTATCTCTGTATAAACCCGGCCTTGGAAGGTGGAGCCCATGAGGGACTTCCACCACCTCTTAGCATGTAGTTCCAAAACAGACACCGCCAACGTCACAGCCATGTTCGATGGGCAACGAATCCCCGCCAACAACTCCTGCACCGTGTCAAGCCATTCCTCCGTGCGTACGGCCGACTCCATCCCGAGGTAGGCGGGAGGGGAGAGGGCCCGAAAGCTGCTCAACCAATTAGAGCCCGGAGCCTGTTGTTATACCGGAGGCCGCTGCGCCCTAAAGGCATCCGGGATGGCGGTGAGCATCTGCCCCAACTCGGATTTTTTGAACTGAGTGGGTATGGAAGGGGCAGGAGTGCCACCCATCGGCTCAACGTGCACTGGAATCTACACGTAAAACACAAATATATGATCAGGTTGGCTAATCTTAAGGTCAAAGTTGGACAAACTTAGTGTGAATTACATATGGGCACACCACTGCTTCTGCTAAGTCAGTTTGTCCCCAAACTGACTAATCGAACAGGGGTGGTACCATTGTTGAATGACTTCTTTTGTTGAGGATCGTGGCAAACAATACCATTTGTATGACCCCCCTCCCAGATCCCAAACACGACACAAAGGGGGTCTTATGCCTAGAAGAGCCACCTTGCGATAACATTAGCATACGAGCTAACCTGTACCCATGACGCCTATTCTGCCAACTACAATATCAATATAATATATCATGTATATATATATATATATATTTATATATATATATTATATATATATATATATATATATATATATATATATATATATATATATGCCAACCCAACCAAAATATAATAAGAAGTCAAATCCACACAAAGCATATATGTCCAAAGTACATTAAATAAGGAAGCTAAAACATGCTTCTACAATATCAGAGTACAGCTAATAATTGCCCAAAGTGGCTACATCAGATTTGCTCAACACTCACATAAGTAACCGACGGTAGCGACAACACCGTCAATTCAAGCCCTCTCGTCCTGGCCTGGATGTCCTGCTGCGTAGTCTGCGGCTGCTCTACCTACGGGGTGACCTCCTAAAAAGGAAGTCGTAGCAACCGTTTGTCAAAAAGACTAAGTGGCTTCACATCTGCTCCCCCGGCCACTCCTCAGCACCGGGCGGAGAAAAGAGCAAAGGTACAAAGTATAATAAATAGTATAAGCAGGTACAAGCAGGTGGTATTGGGACATCATGATTAACAACATTATAAACTAGCAGTTATACAAGAGCAATAACCATCCATCAAGTATAAGTAACTACAGTAGGAAAGTAACTTAACTTATAAGGATGCTCATACAAGCTTATAAGTTAAGGATCTGTTTACATAAAGTAACGCATCATATAAGAGTGCCCATACAAACTTATACGATGAGGATCTTGTTGTGCAATGTAATGTAATGGTATGTATGTTATGCAATGACTCACCCATGATCACAAACATGTAACCGATGTGTCGACACAGACTAGTAGTTCCCACTTTTCGAGCAGGTAGCTAACCTATCTGGCATCAACCGCCGTGGCCAGGCGGTGATAGTAGGGCGGGATTCTCTACTACTAGGCGGGCATCCACACTGCTTCACCTAGGCTTCCGTATGTGTAACACCCCCATCCGTCACATGACATATAACAGAAGGTCCAGCTGGAACCGACGCCATATACCACAGACAGTCGGAAAGGTTACCAAATGAATATTCAAACTATCCAATTAAGACTACACGTCCAACACAGAGTATTCTAGCGGAAGCTTTTAAAGTTGAAAGAACCCAAATCTTGAATCCAATAAATATGAATGTCCACGACCACAACCACATGAATGAAACCCAAATACACTGAAAAGGTACATGACCTTATGGCCTTACAGATGTTCACTTAATAAAAATATGTCTTACATACATCGGCTCGCAGACCGGCCACACATGATAAAAGTAAAAACAATTATTCTACGGCCTTCTAGGGCCAGCACAGCAACATGGGCTCCAGCCCGCTATTTGGCACTCGGCTCCGCAGCACCTGCAAGCACATTCCACCGCACGGTGGCAAACAAAGCAACGGTCAGCTGAAAGCCGACCAAATTATAACGACCCCGCCCCTTACTCGGGACGGCGGTGCTCTTTCCCTGCATATCATTAGCCCAATAAAATAATAAAGCGCAACTATACTATGTCACAGGTGTAAGCTCGCACGGCTAAACACCCTGTGCACTCAGGGCACATTAACGATGAATCCGGTCTATTATGTGGCTTCACCACCATCCTAAAGATGGCAACCATGTGAGCAATTAGCCTTTCTGACCACCGTCTAAGGCTCCCGACTATGCCAACGGCCAGTCCCCATCTTCGGGTCTCTCGCACCGAACCACATAGCCTAGGTCCGATTCCACTTGCCCGTTGCTCACACCACGTAGTCACATTAAGATGTACACACGAGCCAAGCTTCTCTCGGATCCCAAAATTTTCCAAACAATCACATAACCCAGTTATGTTCAAGGTCGGTTCCCTGACCCCCAAGTTAGCAGAACAACGATTCCGCTCAGTTTTCCGGGTGCGCCTTGGAGCTAACCTCCAAGGATCCGTACTGCAATCTACCACATAGAAACCCGAAAACCCAAAGCACGGAGTCTTCTGCGACAAAACATATCAAATGCAACATCACCGATCCAGACAATACACGTCCGGGTAGGCTTCACACACAATTCCTATGCCCGTACTTATGATTCCGGACTCTATATGCAACACAAGGGGGATTATTCACATCAACCCCAAGGAACACCACACACTCACCGCACACTCGCGGGAGCGGGATTCCCTATGCAGAAAGAAAGAGCTTCACATGCTCAAGTTGAGAATCGTTACCCTTGTAGTCTGCCTTGGCGCCATGGAAAAACTACCCGGATGGAACTCTTCACCACGAACTTTCCTCCACGGATCCGCTCTTAGATTTCGAAATGGTGCTCCGATGCTCCGCCGGCGGCCGGAATCCTCCTTATTCTTCCTCTTCTCTCTAACACCTTGGAAAGAGAAAGCCTTGGAGAGAAATGAGGGATTAACTCCCCTATTCCCGGCCTTAATAGAGCAGGAAACCATCTGGGTCGTTGGATCTTAATTAAAGAAAACGAACGGCTCAGATCCGCTCAAAAATCTCCAGTCCTGGGCCGAACACGGCTTGGCACACGGTCGTGTCCCAGGCCGTGTGCCTCGATCCAGGCACGATCGTCGAACTGAGAAATGACACACGGGCTCAGACACGCCCGTGTCCAACCTGACACGCCCGTGTCGGGTTTCTCGACATGCCCGTGTTCGGGGGCATATCACGCATAACCGCCACGGCAACGGACACGACCCAAACGAACACGTGTAGGGACACAGGTAGGCACACGCCCGTATCAAATGACACACCCGTGTCACTTGGCCGTGTTTCGAGCCGTGTCCTTCTCGGGATGAAAACTGCCAAAATCACCAGCCAGACACGGCCTTGGACACACCCGTGTCCTAGGCCGTGTACCCCTATAAGGCACCAAAATCCCTTTTTTGCGACCGACTCAAATATAATTTTCGGGGCGTTACAAATCTCCCCACTTAAGGAATTTCGTCCCGAAATTAAGCAAAGGTACACAAATATAAATAATACCTGAGTGGAATAACTCGGGGTATTCCTCCAACATAGCTTGCTCTCGCTCCCAAGAAAGCTCCTCATGTCCGCAATTATCCCAACGGACTTTAAACATTTGGGCCTCCTTGTTGCGGAGTCGTTTGACTGCAACATCTTCAATACGTACTGGCTTGACCCTTATGGTCAACTCATAATCAACAGGTACTTGATTATCCGCAATGATCTGCGATGGCTCTTGCACCGCCTTACGCAACACTGACACGTGGAACACGTCATGCAGCACACTCAATTCCACTGACAGCTTCAATCTATACGCCGCCTCGCCAACACGCTCCAGGATTTCAAATGGTCGAAGGTATCTCGGACTCAGCTTCTTCAAGCGTCGAACCCGTGATACACCCTTGAACGGCTTGATTTTTAGATACACCATGTCACCAACATTGAACTCCACATTCCTATGTTTGGCGTTGTAATACTTTGTCTGCCTGTCCTGAGCGATCTTCAACCTTTCCTGAATTGTCTGTATTATTGAAGTGGCGTCTTCCACCGCTTGATGTTTGTATAACTTCGATTCGCCTGCCTCCAACCAAGACAACGGCCTATGACACTTCCTCCCGTACAAGGCTTCGAAAGGCGCCATACCAATACTCGCCTGAAAGGTGTTGTTATACGCAAAATCCACCATATACAGGTGATCCTCCCAATGCTTTCCGAAATCTAGGATGCACATGCGAAGCATGTCTTCCATAGTCCTGTTGACCCTCTCGGTCTGACCATCCGTCTGTGGATGAAAGGCTGTGCTGAAACTCAGCTTAGTTCCCAACATACTATACACCAACCTCCAATCCTTCGACGTAAAGCATCCATCTCGGTCACTAACAATACTGCGGGGCACACCATGCAATCGTACAATATTATCCACGTAGAGTTTGGCTAAATTTTCCACCGGATCTTCCTTCCTGACCGGGATAAAGTGCGACACCTTTATCAACCTATCTACGACCACCCAAATGGCGTCGTTTCCCTTCTGTGACTTCGGCAAACCATGCACAAAATCCATAGATATGTCATCGAATTTCCATTCTGGGATAGGTAGGGGCTTTAAGAAACCTCCGGGCTTCTGGCATTCCGCCTTCACCAATGCACAAGTACGACACTTGACCACATAAAGTGCTACATCCTTCTTCAATCCTGCCCACAAGAATAATTTCTTCATGTCTCTATACATCTTCGTGCTTCCCGGGTGGATTGAGTACTTGGTATGATGAGCCTCATACATCAATTCCTCCCGAAGATTATCCGCACTAGGAACGCATAGGCGGCAGTCCTTCCTTAGAAAAACCATCCTCAACAACACACTGGGAATTTGATCCATCCAATGATTCATCTAAGATCAGCTTCATGCTGTTATCCTGAACTAAAGCCCGCTGACCTCTATCAGCTAGGTCATACTGCACCTCTATCCAAAACAGTTTCGCCTCAGCACTAGATTGCTTGTCGACACAAGATATCTCCAAAGCCTCCAACTCATGGACCAATCTCTCATCATGTACCGATAACCAGTTGGCCTGCGCCGGAGTCCTGCGACTCAACGCATCCGCCACTGCATTTTCCTTCCCAGGCATATAATGAATCTTGAAAGTGTAGTCCCCTAAGAACTCCATCCACCTAAGCTGCCTCATGTTCAGATCCTTTTAATCCAACAGGTACTTCAAGCTCTTATGATCGGTGTAAAAATCGACCTACACACCGTACAGGTAATGCCTCCAAAGCTTTAGAGCAAATATCACGGCCGCTAACTCTAAGTCATGAACCGGATAATTCCTCTCATGAACCTTCAGTTTTCGTGAACCATAGACTATCACTCTCCCATGCTGTAGCAGAACACAGTGCAAACCACTGCCCGAAGCATCACTATAGATCTCAAAACCTTCGGTTCCATTAGGCGAACATAGAATAGGCGCCGTAGTCAACCGCCTCTTCAACTCTTCAAAAGCTTGTTCGCACTCCGGAGACCACACAAACTTCTGATCCTTCCTAGTCAACGTCGTGAGTGGTAGTGCTATCCGCGAGAAGTTCTCTACGAAGAGGCTGTAGTAGCCAGCAAGCCCCAGAAAACTCCGGACTTCCGCCACTGTAGTCAAAGCAGGCCACTCTCGTATCGCCACTATCTTCGTCGGATCCACAGCTATCCCTTTTCCACTGACAACATGACCAAGGAACGCTATCGATGATAACCAAAATTCACACTTGGAGAACTTAGCATACAACTGATTCCTCCTCAACGTCTCTAACACCATGTGTAGATGATTGTAGTGATCCTCATCGCACTGCGAGTTCACCAGGATATCATCGATAAATACTATCACGAAATGATCCAGGTACTCTCTGAACGTCCTGTTCATCAGATCCATGAACACAGATGACGCATTGGTCAAAACAAACGGCATGACAGTGAAATCGTAATGCCCAAACCGCGTACTGAATGCTGTCTTTGGGATGTTGCTCTCCCTTATCCTCAAATGATAGTAACCGAACTTCAGATATAACTTCGAATATATCGTTGACCCAACCAACTAATCAAATAGATCGTCAATCCTGGGGATCAGATATTTGTTCTTCTCCGTAAGCTTGTTCAATCCCCGATAGTCGATGCAGAGTCATAAGCTCCCATTCTTCTTCTTAACAAAGAGAACTGGTGCGCTCCAATACGACGAACTTGGACGCACATGACCTTACTCGAGCAACTCTTGCAGTTGCACCTTCAACTCCGCCATATCTCGCAGCGCTATCCGATATGGAGAGCGTGACACCGGTTTGGCACCCGGTACCAGCTCAATGGTAAAATCAATCTCCCGCTGAGGAGGGGCTCCAGAGAGATCATCTGGAAATACATCGGGATACTCAGACACAACTGGGATGTTGTCCAGACTTGTCTTAGGCGTCGAAGTCTGCACTAATGTGACAAACAGCTCTGCCACAGACCGTACTGCCTTGATCCCCAGAGGGGTAGACGTCTACGTCTTGCTCAACCCCTTACACGCACCCAAATGCCATCTCACGACTAGCTCCCAACTAACCTCCAAGCAATTACAACCGATGCATACTTGCTGTTCCGAGAGACAGTCCACACTAAAGACCGCGTGCAACCCAAAACTAAATGCAACATATTCTATCTGCGTGCATTGAGCACTACTAGTCAACAACATGTCCAATATGTCTTTCGCCATCGGAAGAGGTACTCCCACACGCAATACAATTCCTTTGGGTAAACAGGGACGCGGAGCCCCCTAAACGAACGGTGCTCTCACCAAAAAAACGAAAGTCAGGACAAATCTCAACACAAATAGTTCTAAGCTAACATGCACAAGGACGACATGTATTAACAGTTAACTGCTATAACTTTAAACCATACCTGTCACCACAACAGCGATCTTCCTGGCCTCCTACTGGCCCCGGCTGTATGCTTCAGACTTCCTCTCAAACTTTGCACGTCCGCTCCAACACTCACGAGCAAAATGCCATGTATTCCCGCAGTTATAACAAACACCCGAGGTTAGGCCTGTAGTTTCCCTTGAAGCACCAAAAGGGGGGCTGGACCCGAAGTCCTAGCCTTCTTATACCACCTACGATATCCAGACTTTGAGGTAGCCGGCATTTTGAACTCTGTTTTCTTGCCACTAGAGTCCTCAATCGCTCCTGACGTAGATTCCTTAGTCTTCTGAGCACCATCTCGACAAGCTTGGAAAAAGTGTCCTTTCTTGCCACAAGTATGACACTGTAAGTAACCTTGCTAGTCGATGATCTAACCTTCTTCTCCAGCGTTCTGCGAGATGCACCCCCCATAGGACTTGCAGAGTTCGATACCCTACTTACTGGTATCTGGTGAATTTTTCTCATATCCACTTCCAAAGATCTTGACGACTCCACCAAGGCTCGAAATCCCAATAGTTTTGGTCCTAGAAGCAGAATTCGTAGTTCGTCACGCAGACCACTATAGAATCTATCAACTATAGACCGCTCGTTCTCCAACTCAAAGCATGGGTAGCGGCTTATCAAAAGAAACGCCTGCAAATACTCTTCAATTGAGTGCATACCCTGCACTAAGCATTCTAAAAGTCACTTGATCCAACACACCACTCGACATTGAAGTCATCTCGGGGACAAAAGGTTGCACATTGCTTCCCTGCTGTGCACTAGTCATAGCGAGCACCACTTCAACGATCCTTCTTATGGTTTCAAACGAAGGAGGGGTCTCAAGCACGCCATTTGGTGCACTACAATCCTTAGAAACCAGATGTTCTGTCGGCTCTACGCCACTCCCGGTCACCTATAGTCGTACAAAACACCAATACGTGACCATATAAAATTGCAAAAAGCAATTATAGGAACGCGCAGGTTCCTCAAATACGAGTATTTTGCATTCCTAAGTGGACATTCATGGGTTCTTTTTAATGTTGTAACGATGATGCACACATGTGTTCACCACCCCTTAAAAGAATTCGCCCATGAATTCATTTAAGTCTGACCGTAACCAGAAGTATGATACCAAATTGTAACACCCCCATCCGTCATATGGCATATAACAGAAGGTCTAGCTGGAATCCGACGCCATATACCACAGACAGTCGGAAGGGTTACCAAATGAATATTCAAACTATCCAATTAAGACTACACGTCCTACACAGAGTATTCTAGCGGATGCTTTTAAAGTTGAAAGAACCCAAATCTTGAATCCAATAAATATGAATGTCCACAACCACAACCACAGGAATGAAACCCAAATACACTGAAAAGGCACATGGCCTTATGGCCTTACAGATGTTCACTTAATAAAACCATGTCTTACATACATCGGCTCGCTGGCCGACCACACATGATAAAAGTAAAAACAACTATTCTACGGCCTTATAGGGCCAGTACAACAACATGGGCTCCAGCCCGCTATTTGGCACTCGGCTCCGTAGCACCTGCAAGCACATTCCACCGCACGGTGGCAAACAAAGCAACGGTCAGCTAAAAGCCGACCAAATTATAACGACCCAGCCCCTTACTCGGGACGGCGGTGCTCTTTCCCTGCATATCATTAGCCCAATAAAATAATAAAGCGCAACTATACTACGTCACAGGTGTAGGCTCACACGGCTAAACACCCCGTGCACTCAGGGCACATTAACGGTGAATCTGGTCTATTCCGTGGCTTCACCACCATCCCAAAGATGGCAACCATGTGAGCATTTATCCTTTCTGACCACCATCTAAGGCTACCGACTATGCCAACGGCCAGTCCAAGTCTTCGGGTCTCTCGCACCGAACCACATATCCTAGGTCTGATTCCACTTACCTGTTGCTCACACCACCTAGTCACATTAAGACGTACGTATGAGCCAAGCTTCTCTCGGATCCCAAAATTTTCCAAACAATCACATAACCCAGTTATGTTCAAGGCCAGTTTCCTGACCGCCAAGTTAGCAGAACAATGATTCCGCTCAGTTTTCCGGGTGCGCCTTGGAGCTAACCTCCAAGGATCCCTGCTGCAATCTACCGCGTAGAAACCCGAAAACCCAAAGCACGAAGTCTTCTCCGGCAAAATATATCAAATGCAACATCATTGATCCAGACAATACACGTCCGGGTAGGCTTCACACACAATGCCTATGCCCATACTTACGATTCCAGACTCTATATGCAACACAAGGGGGACTATTCACATCAACCCCAAGGAACACCACGCACTCACCACACACTCGCGGGAGCGGGATTCCCTATGTAGGAAGAAAGAGCTTCACATGCTCAAGTTGAGAATCGTTACCCTTATAGTCCGCCTTGGTGCCATGGAAAAACTACCCGGATGGAACTCTTCACCACGAACTTTCCTCCACGGATCCGCTCTTAGATTTCGAAATGGTGCTCCGATGCTCCGCCGGCGGCTGGAATTCTCCTTCTTCTTCCTCTTCTCTCTAACACCTTGGAAAGAGAAAGCCTTGGAGAGAAATGAGGGATTAACTCCCCTATTCCCAGCCTTAACAGAGCAGGAAACCATCTGTGTCATTGGATCTTAATTAAAGAAAATGAACGGCTCAGATTCGCTCAAAACTCTCCAGTCCTAGGCCGAACACGGCTTGGCACACGGCCGTGTCCCAGGTCGTGTGCCTTGATCCAGGAACGATTGTCGAACTGAGAAAAGACACACGGGCTCAGACACGCCCGTTTCCAACCTGACACGCTCGTGTTCGGGGGCGTGTCACGCATAACCGCCACAGCAACGGACACAACCCAAACGAACACGGGTAGGGACACGGGTAGGCACACGCCCGTGTCAAATGACACGCCCGTGTCACTTGGCCGTGTTTCTAGCCGTGTCCTTCTCGGGAGGAAAACGGCCAAAATCACCAGCCAGACACGGCCTTGGACACGCCCGTGTCCTAGGTCATGTACCCCTATAAGGAACAAAAAATTCCCTTTTTCGCGACCGACTCAAATACAATTTTCGGGGCGTTACAGTATGCTTCAACGCTAAGAACACAACAGCGGAGCCCATGCGTACTATGGCCCAGCGGGAGTCTCGGGTAGATGTGCACCGAGAACCAAGCCCCAAACTGACCTTGTGTGATCTGGAAGGGGCCTCGAAAGAAAACATGAGTACCCAGCCTAACCGTTCACTTGGCACGGAATGAGCCCCGGTACGTGAACACCGAGGATCAAGCCTAACCTCACAAAGTCTAACTATCAACTCTCGTCGATGTGATGATCGGCGAGCCCGTAGACCTGCCACACTATCCTTAACCCAAGATTACGACACCGCATGTCGACTCACAACGCATGCAATTCCACATCACTGTGGCATGGAAGGAGCCTCAGAGAAAGCACGAGAACCAAGCCCAACCATCCACTCGGCACGGAAGGAGCCCCGGGACATGAACACCGAGGACCAAGCCCAACCGTCCAACTTTGACTCATCTCAACGCTATCCCAACTAGTGACGGTCAACACCACACTTACATCCTTCCACAATGATACCCGTAGGGAGACGACACTCTAAGCTTTCGACTACTAAATTCATTCTTTTAATCAAACATTCTCATGGCAATGAATTATCCTTCTACATGTCATTCCAAATGATTTCAACATATTATTAACATGATGCGTATTTATATTAGTCTACCAATTTCTATCAAATCATTTGGTTTGAGTATGCTTTGCTTCACAAATCGATTACATGGAATCCAATTAACAAATTTCAACATTCATAGAACTATGATGGTTATCATAAAAGAGTTCATCCAACCTCAAATTAATTTACTACATTATATCTACCGAGTCCAAATCCAAAGTAATACCAAAACCAGTATTCCAATTACAGGACACTATCAGGACAACAACTTCGACCGGAGATTCCTGAAGCTACAAGAATCCGTTGAAGACGTGTCACCCCTCGATGGAAAGGTCTTTCCATGGGCTACAATGTTTATGTTCAGACCATAACCCAGATTCAATAGTATCATACTTGAAATTAGCCTTGAAGTCCGCTGCGTACAAAACACAATTTCTGCATGCAGGATTTATCGGATGTCATTTTCGTTCAAACTTTCCTGTGGCTACAGACTTCACCTGAAGTCGTGCAATCACTCATTGGAAAGGTATTTTCAAAGACGTAAACTTTCGTGTTTAGTCGAAAGCCCAGATGTGGTCATATCACACCTGAAAATGGCCAAGACGATCGCTGCGCGCAGAACACAGATTCTGCACGCATCTTAAAGAGGAATGAACGACATTGGTTCATCTTCCTCCTCAAGTCGATCTTCCCAAATCACATCAAAAATTCCTCCTCCCTTATTCACCCTCATGAGGCCATTTCTCTTCATGAAACCGTCCCCATCTTCACATAAAAGGTTGGAGAGGTTGAAGACACCACTATCCTTAGAGTACAAGCCCTAGAACGACATCTTCCTAGAGAAATCATCATCTCGCAAGTCTAGACTCTTTTGAGTCGACATCTCACCTAGATATCTACAGATCTAGCACCAAGGGAGAGGGGAGGAAGCTCACCTCATTTCCGGCATTTCCACCATTTCCGGTCATGGATCGTGTAACTCTTCTCTGCGGCATCTTCTCCTTCACGGAGGTGGCTGATCTTCTCCTCTAGGACTTGCTCCAGCAGCTTTCCCTCTCTACAAGAGTTTCTCTCTAGAAAATGGCTAAAATGAGGCGTGAAAACTGCTAGGGTTTTCACAACCCTTATAAATGAAAAGTGACACGGGTAGGGACACGCCCGTGTCCTTACCCGTGTCCTGCTCGGGCAAAGCGTCAACGACGGTTTTAGTGTTGGTTCAGTACTCGACACGGGTAGGGACAGGCCCGTGTCCCTACCCATATCCATATGACACGGCCGTGTTCTCTGGCTGTGTCCTTTGGACACGCCTTGTCGATCTCAAATCGACGCACATGGGTAGGGACATGCCCGTGTCTCTACCCATGTCCTTCTCGGGGACACATCGTCGATCTCAACTCGACGCACATGGGTAGGGACACGCCCGTGTCTCGACCCGTGTCATCTTCACAGGGGTAGTGGCACGCCCGTGTCACTACCCGTGTCCTTCTCTGGGACAACTCGAGTCATCGACTCGAGAGTTGCTTGCTTGACACGGGTAGGGACACGCTCGTGTCTCTAGCCATGTCCTTCACGGGAACAAAGGTTGATCATATACGGGTAGGGATGATGAATTGTAAATATACTTAGTTTTATGTACATTAATTTAGTCGTTTTCATTTATTTTCGTCATTTTTACTTGTTTTTGTTTAATAAAATGCTCCTTTTAATGTAAATATTTTCCTAACTTGTTTTATTTTATTTTTCAGAAAAAAATAAAAATCTGCAAAAAATTGCCCGGTCACGCCCGTAACTTATTGGTAACGCCCGTGACTGGGGCGTGACACGTCAAAAACTCGGGCTCGACGATTTCCGCTCGACGATTTTCGCGCTCGCCGATTTCCGCTCGACGATCGTCTAACACCCGTCACAACCGTGATCTAGGGCGTGACAGCTCCATCAAGCTCGACAAAATGTTCCGCTCGACGATCCACCGCTCGACGATTTTGCCGATCGAAGACTTTCCGCTCGACGATCGCCGAACCCCGAACATGCCCAGAGTCACGCCGTGACCTAGGGCATGACTTCTCCGCCTGGCCGACAAGACCCGCGCGATGACTTTTGACGCACCGTACCCAGATCCAGCTCCTCGACACGCCCACCGTCACGCCCATGACCTGGGGCGTGATCGCTGCGTGACCAACACGTGTCCAGCCTGAAGTCCACTTTCCCGTCAAATCGACGGCCGCATTTTGTATAGTGCTGACACGCCCCCCTACACGCCCGTGTGATGGGGCGTGTACTTTGATTTTTTTTTCTCTATAAATACCAGCTTGTTGTAAGAGTTTATGTTCTCCATTTGGACCATTTTGCTTAGGAGTTATGCTGCCTAGATGCATCTCAAGTCTATGTAAGGGAAATTTTCCCCCTCTCTTAGCTTTGTAATACTTTTTTTAGAAATAAATTTGTAGATTTTCTCCCTTACATGATTATGGACTTCATCTATGTTTCATCTCTTAAGCGATCTTATTTTTTTTACTTGTTTTTCTCTTTGTTTTAAGCTTTATTTTTGTTCTTTTAAATGGGTGTGTGAGTGTATGAGTGTAAATTTTCATTTTATGTTTTCATTCTTACTTAGACTTGTTTAGATTAGGTTTTTCTTGCTTTCTATTTCATTCCTATAAACCCATAAAAACGATTTGAAAGTAATATTTTTTCATTTTTTTTACCTAGCTTTTCTTGTTTAGGTTGTAAAACTTTTCGTCATTTTCACTTTTTAACAACTTTTACGGAGTTATAGGAATGGAAATATTACCTTTTTAATTTTTCATGCACTTAGTTTCTTATTTAAAACTTTTGCTTATTTAATTTTTTCGTTCTCTTTTTATGCATTGCTACTGTATTCTAGCGGTAGAAATGTATTCGTTTTAATTTTTTGAGCATTTTCGTTTTTACGTTTATTTGCAACACTTTTGCTCGTTTTATTTTTATTTCTGCTTTTTATGCATTTCTACAGCATTCTAGCGGTAGAAATGCAGTTGTTTTGATTTTTGGATAACTTAACTTTTCTTAATTTTTTGTACTTGTGCATTTATTTTCGCCTACTCGTTAAGAGTTAAATGGCGCAATGCTTTTATTTCATTTTAGTAGAGTGTGTGGAGTGTGTTTTCTTTCCTGCAGTGTGCGTGCGTTTTGATTTATGTCGAGTGTGTGTATGTGTGTTTACTTTATGTCGAGAGAGTGTGTGCGTGAGTTTTACTTTCTGTCAAGAGTGTGCTTGTGTTGCATTTATTTTGTCCTACTCGTTTGAGTAGAACTCGCTTTAATTTCTCTCGCCCGTGCATTTCCGCCGGGACTTGCAATTTAATGCTTTATTTTCCTGCTTTCATTTTATCACTTTCATTTACTGCTTTCTTTATTGTTTTCCTCGCAAGTCGTCCCCATTCCGATGAGTGGCTAACCGTTTTAAGCCCTCAGTATCGAAGAACATTGGGACAGATAAGATAGCTTAAAATATCTAAAGGTCCTTACTTTCTAATTAATTAAAATTACTTAAGGTTTGCCTAGGGTTTACGACGCGTAGGACCACATAATCGATGTGTGGGCCCTATTTCAGTAGTCCATATGCTTGCTAGCAGAGAGGCCGTGCATATGGACCGATCACCACTTGGTAAAAAGAGTTCCGCACTAACCCTCGAGAGAGGAGGCGCGCCAACTCTACCAGATTGGGTTCCCCACCCAATAGCGGGGTTCTTAGAGTAATGCGGACGTTAAGAGAAATCCTTCGTCAGACTAACGTTTGGTCGAATAGTCTTAGCATTCAGGTGAGCGATAGTCCTATAGCTAGGTGAGCTCATTCTAGTGGAACCTCCACGGCCAAGTCTCCGTCTTAATTAATTTGAAACTTAGGATCTCTTTTTATTAAAAGTTTACTTTAGTTCGATGCGATTTGATGCAATTGCGCTAAGCTCTTCATCGACCCACCTTTATGCTTTCCTTTTATGCTTTCATTTTCTTTCTGCAATTTTCTGCCTTTTATTATATATAAATATCCCGACAAGATAATTATCGGTAAAATAATAGTCCCCTCTAGAGAAGTGTTGAAATAATCGAACCGACCCCGAGAACAATACGACCTCGATATTCCACCCGGAATATCCTGTACTACTCATGATTGGTGCACTTGCCTCCTTTCGTTAAAACTCGATCACATCTTTTTATATCCAAATAAATAAATACGCGCGCCCCGTTTTCTAAATAAAAAACCAAATCTGCTGTTCTACTTAAATAAAACCGTCGGGTCGCCGCGTGACCGTAAATATTTTTGGAGTTTTAACCCATCAAGTTTTTGGCGCTGTTGCCGGGGACTTGATGCGATTCTTTCAAGCTTAAAACAAAGATAAAAACAAGTAAAAAAATAAGATTGCTTAAGAGATGAAACATAGATGAAGTCCATAATCATGTAAGGGAGAAAATCTACAAATTTATTACTAAAAAAAGGATTACAAAGCTAAGAGAGGGGGAAACTTTCCCTTACATAGACTTGAGATGCATGTAGGAAGCATAACTCCTAAGCAAAATGGTCCAAAAGGAGAACAGAAACTCTTACAGCAAGCTGGTATTTATAGAGAAAAAAAAATCAAAGTACACGCCCCCTCACACGGGCGTGTAGGGGGGGGGGGTGTCAGCGCTGCACAAAATGCGACCGTCAATTTGACGGGAAAGTGGACTTCGGGCTAGACACGTGTCGGTCACGCAGCGGTCACGCCCCAGGTCATGTGCGTGACGGTGGGCGTGTCGAGGAGGTGGATCTGGGCGCGGTGCGTCAAAAGTCATCGCGCGGGTCTTGTCGGTTGGGTGGAGAAGTCATGCCCCAGGTCACGGCGTGACTCTGGGCGTATCGGGGGTTCGACGATCGTCGAGCTGAAAGTCGTCGAGCGACAAAATCGTCGAGCGGAGGATTGTCGAGTGGAACATTTCCTCGAGCTTGATGGAGCGATCACGCCCCAGATCACGGGCGTGACGGGTGTTCGACGATCGTCGAGCGGAAATCGGCGAGCGCGAAAATCGTCGAGCGGAAATCGTCGAGCGCGAGTTTTTGACGTGTCACGCCCTAATCATGGGCGTGACCAATAAGTCACGGGCGTGACAGGGCATTTTTTTGCAGATTTTTACTTTTTTTCTGAAAAATAAAATAAAACAAGTTAGGAAAATATTTACAATAAAAGGAGCATTTTATTAAACAAAAACAAGTAAAAATGACGAAAATAAATGAAAATGACTAAATTAATGTACATAAAACTATGTATATTTACAATTCATCAAATACCCCCATACTTAAGTTTTTGCTATTCCAGAGCAAAAGTTGGAGATGAACTTATAAGTAATTAAATAAATCCTAAGTTTAGCTACCGCTTGAATTAATTAAAAGTAAGATCAAATTAAACATCCGGGGTACTATAGTTAAATCATAAATTATGAAAATTTTATAAATAGAGGAAGAGTTTCAAAAAGACTTCTGGATAAAATAAAATAGAAAGCAACAATTTATTTTTGTTAGTTTAACAAAGATGGATTAAAATTATATAAAAAACTTTAGCTTAAAAGAAGTTAAAGGAAATAATGTAATTTAAAAATTATGCTCTCAAAAAATTTTGAATTAATTCTAGAATCATTGAAATAGGATAAGTGGTTTGGTGGTTTATGAAGAGGGCTTGGAATTAGAGGCGATTTCTCGAACCTCTACATATATTTTTTGTCTTTTTGGATGAATGTTAAGGAAAATGAAATCTTATTTTCCTAACAAACAATAAATTTTTTTTTTCTTTTTCATAAATAATAAATAACACAATGTATATGTGTAGGAGTAATGAATTTTATCCACTTACTCCATAACATATAATCTTTTTAAATATTGGGTGCCTATGTTTACGAAATGAAATCTTATTCTCATTGACATAAGATCTTTTAAGAGATAAAATAGGGGTAGGCATGTCAGGTAAGATATGAAAAAATGGAGGTGGGTTTATTTTTTCAAAAAATAGCTTTTAATAAAAACGTTTTGAGAGAAACCTTTTTAAAATGAACGTTCCGATGTTTCTAAAAGCAAAAAGTAGAATTAATTGAAATCCATGGTT
Organism: Platanthera guangdongensis; assembly: GCA_039583875.1. NCBI lineage: Eukaryota > Viridiplantae > Streptophyta > Magnoliopsida > Asparagales > Orchidaceae > Platanthera > Platanthera guangdongensis. The sequence continues at coordinate 108,501,787 of CM077154.1, forward strand.
GTTATTTTTTAACATAAAAAATGAGCTTCTATTTATAAATTAGAAGTGGTAGTGAAAAACAAGTTCTCTATTATAAGGAAAAGACATGAATTTTTTTTTAAATCTTAACCCCAGACACTTAAATCTATCAAACTTTAATTAATAAACGAATAGTAAGCAAAGAATAAAAAGAATTCGCTTATAAATTAACTCGAAACTAGATTTTTGGAAAGCAAAAAGGGTTAAGATAATGACATATTCGATTTATTTTGTTACATAATTAACAAAACATTTTTTTGGGATTTTAGGGTTTTTCTCTCTTTTTTTTGTTTTGATTATTATCTTTTATGGATTTTTAGAGTTATTCACTTTTTTTTAGGATTTTTGGTTTTGCTAATTTTTTGGTATTTTTTGATAAGTTATTTACAAGAAAGAGGAGAGAAAGAAGTGTTATTTACAAATAAGATAGGGGGGGAGAGAGAAATTTTTTTTTGTTTTAAAATAATGTACAAAGTAAAAACTCGATGGCGGCCCGAGAACAGACTCTTATTTGGGTGGTTGGTTCGATGAGTCGAACATCGCGGGTATGCTACGAAGTGAGTTTTTATAAATAAGAAGAGGGGGGATGAGAGATTTTTACAAAAAATATTTACAAAGTAAAAAGAAAATTTTTTTCTTAATTTTTTGTACTTATGCATTTATTTCCGCCTACTCGTTAAGAGTTAAATGACACAATGCTTTTATTTCATTTCAGTAGAGTGTGTGGAATGTGTTTACTTTCCTGCAGTGTGCTTGCGTTTTCATTTATGTCATGTGTGTGTGTATTTACTTTATGTCGAGAGAGTGTGTGCGTGAGTTTTACTTTCTGTCGAGAGTGTGCGTGCGTTGCATTTATTTTGTCCTACTCATTTAAGTAGGACTCGCTTTATTTTCTCCCGCCCGCGCATTTGCGCCGGGACTTGCAATTTACTGCTTTATTTCCTGCTTTATTTTCCTGCTTTTATTTTATCGCTTTCATTTACTGCTTTCTTTATTGCTTTCCTCGCAAGCTGTCCCCATTCCGATGAGTGGCTAACTGTTCTTAGCCCTCAGTATCGAAGAGCATTGGGGCAGATAAAATAGTTTAAAATAATTAAAGGTCCTTACTTTATAATTAATTAAAATTACTTAATGTTTGCCTAGGGTTTACGACGCGTAGGACCACATAATCGATGTGTGGGCCCTATTTCCGTAGTCCATATGCTTGCTAGCCGAGAGGCCGTGCATATGGACCGATCACCCCTTGGTAAAGAGAGTTCCGCACTAACCCTCGAGAGAGGAGCCGCGCCAACTCTACCGGATTGGGTTCCCCACCCAATAGCGGGGTTCTTAGCGTAATGCAGGCGTTAAGAGGAATCCTTCGTCGGACTAACATTCGGTCGAATAGTCTTAGCGTTTAGGTGATCGATAGCCCTATAGTTAGGTGAGCTCATTCTAGTGGAACCTCCACGGCCAAGTCTCCGCTTTAATTAATTTGAAACTTAGGATCTCTTTTTATTAAAAGTTTATTTTAGTTCGATGCGATTCGATGCAGTTGTGATAACCTCTTCATCGGCTCCACCTTTATGCTTTCCTTTTATGTTTTCATTTTCTTTCTGCCATTTTCTGCCTTTTTATTATATATAAATATCCCGACAAGATAATTATCGGTAAAATAATAGTCCCCTCCAGGGAAGTGTATAAATAATCGAACCGACCCCGAGAACAATACAACCTCGATATTCCACCAGAAATATCCTGTACTACTCATGATAGTTGCACTTTACTCCTTTCATTAAAACTCGATCACACCTTTTTATATCCAAATAAATAAATACGTGTGCCCCGGTTTCTAAATAAAAAACCAAATCCGATGTTCTACTTAAATAAAAACCGCCGGGTAGCCGCGTGACCGTAAATATTTTAGGATTTTTATCCCATCAAGGGACATGCAGTGTACCTACCGTGCCATCATGCACACGGGTAGTGACACGCCTGTGTCACTACCCGTGTCCTTCTCTGGACATTCTCGAGTCATCGACTCGAGAGCCGGTCTCACACACACGGGTAGGGACACGCCCGTGTTTCTACCCGTGTCCTATCCTAGATTGATTTCTCCTCCCATTCACAAGCGCATCCCAATTGCCAGCACTCCCCTGAACCCAAGTCAACTCTCATGACTCAAAAATGCGTACGAGGGGCCTAGTGCGAATCGGGATGTTACACCACCATACTACATGGCCCTAAGGTCAATACCTAGCCTAATACTTCTCTCTCACCACATGTCCTACCCTAATATAAGTTAAGAGATCTAGAACAAAATGGGATGTCACAAATCCCAATAAACAAAAAAAATAATTTCATCCCTGAAATTCAAGTTCGGGTCTATGAGGTCCATCAACACCTAAGTGTGCTCTCCCGTCTGTGGTTGGACCACAACACCTTGACTAAGGGAACCTTCTTCTTCCACAGTACTCAAATCAAAATGTTATCGATCAGGATCGACTCCATACGAACTGATCTATCAGGTGCTACTGGGCCTGCGATAGCTATGATATGATGCTCTGGCCAAATTAATATTTTCTGAAGCGAGGAGACGTGGAAGACGCCGTGCAAGTTCCCTAACTCTGGCGACAGCGCCAGCCGGTAAGCCAAATGACCAATCCGCTCCAGGATCATGTATGGCCCATAAACTGAGGGCTGAGCTTCTTGTGCCTACACATCCGTGAAATACCGTGCACCAGATGTATCTTCAAGAAGACTCTGTCTCCTACATGGAACTCTACCTTTTGATGCCTCGCATCGCAATACTTGGCTTGTCCGCTCTGTGCCTCTAGCATCTGATCCCTGATCAATCGTTTGTGTGCGTCTATGCACTCAATATAATCTGATCTGAGAGCTCATGGATCCTCATCCTAGACCCAAGATAGTGGCGTCCGACACTTTCCTCCCATATAAGGCCTTATACGGTGCCACTAAGTTCGCCTTCCCTGGGTTATAATGCATGGTATAGTCGTAATCGCACATAAACTCAAGCCACCTCCTCTAGAGAAGGTTCAGATCCTTCTGTATATCTGTTGGGTCCATTGATCTCAATGTTCTAGATTTAAAGAAGACCTACAATATAATGGTATATACATTATTTTATCTGATGCATACTCAATGCTCATTGTATGCAGGTTGCTCTTTGTTCACTGTTTAAATAGTTTGTCTAAGTAAGAATGACTGGTGGACATAAGACAGGATTCTGACAAGGTAGAATTCTGCCTAAGTCCAGATGCATTAAGTGAAGGCAGTTCACTCAATGCCAGATGGATTTAAGCATTGAGTAAAGAATAGGCAGTCACAGTCTTAACATTGCCAAAGTAGAATTCTGGCTAAGTCTTGAAGCATTGAGTGAAGACAACTCACTTAATGTTAGATGGCCAGAAGTATTGAGTAAATCTCAAGCAGTCAAAGCCACAACATTGCCAGAGAAGAAATTTGGCTAAGTCCAGAAGCGTTGAGTGAAGACAGTTCACTGAATACTAAGCACAGAAAGCGTTGACAGAATATTATTCAGTCAGAGCTGTAGGATTTATTTACATGAAATCTGTCTAAAGATAGAAGCGTTGAGTGATGACAACTCACTCAAATCCTATTCAATAAAAAATCTGTCTAAGGACAGAAATATTGAGTGAAGGTAGTTCACTGGACTCCTCTTCAATAAAACATGCAAAGGAAGAAAGCGTTGAGTGAAGTCAACTCAATCAAAGACTTTATATAAAGATAATCGAGTAAGTACATATATGATTGTTAAGCCCGGAATCTGCAACCTGTTCGCACAACCTTCTAGACCGGGCAGCCTGGTTCTTCTAGTCGCCACAGTGTCAAGCCGGCCGGTCATCAGAGATCGGGTGGCCTGTTCCTTCTAGCCGCCGCACAGATCAAGTCGTCTTATCATTAGCAAAGTCGGGAGGTCTCCATATCAGGCCACCGCTAGCGCCGACCCTGCCCAATGCCAAGGCCCAGGACCCAGGACATCAGATCGCCAGGAGGAATCCGCCAGGCCATGCGGCTTCCCTCTTTTCTCCTTTTTTGCTCATTTGCTTCCCCTCACCTCTGCCCGGTTCTCCTGTACCCCGAGCAGCCAGTAACTTTAGCCCTGTCCATTTGGGCAGGCCCCCGAGCCTATAAATAGGGGGAGGGTGCACTCCCCAAAGCACGCTGACTCGTGTCCAGGAGCTCGCTTGTTAGGAGCTGCGGCCTCGAATCTAGTGCCATGCGGCTTGCAGTCCGGCCAGATTGTTCGGTTTCCTCTTTTTCTTCTTGTAATCGCTTCAATTTTAATTAAAAGAAAGCCTGTCACAAGAGAGGCATTCAGGCCGCGACGGGTGAAGTCGTGTGTTGTCGTGGTTCACAGCTCTGCTGTTCTCTTTCTCTCATCCGCTCAGTAGATAGCTGCTTGCAGCCTGCCCCTTTCCCTTCTATACCCCTGTGCTCGAACCGTTAGTTGGTGGTGCCCAACTCCCTGTCCATTTTTGTGCATCAACAGTTAACACGCGACTTTTAGATCAAGCAGATTTTTGAAGTCTACGGATAGAATGTCAGACCGTCAGACCGCTCAACATGACCTTCAACCCGACAAGGATCCCCTTTGGGAAGCAGTCATGCGGTTAGCTCAAGAAACCGACAAGATTTCTCAGGTTACCGGTTTGCAGTTTGCAGCGATTTACGACGTCTTAGGAGTTATTATGAAGCGGCTAGATGAACAGTCCGCACCAGCACTGATCTCCTCTGTCAACTCGGCGCTAACAGTGGATAGTCCGCCCGTGAAACCGCTTGCTTGTCCGCAAGGTGGAGCGAAAGACTACCAGTAGGCCTATCTGCACGTCTACTCGTAAAACCGCTAGGCATCCTACTCGCATGTGCAGTTCGCAGCCCCCTGTGGGCTGTGAAACCCGATCCTCAGTTCGTCGCTCACCCTGCAAATCACATGAAGACAATGGAAGACACTTCTGCTTCTACAAAAAATAAAAAACACGTGTCAGCTTTATTCCAAGCAAAACATCGTGAAAAGGAGACTCACTCACATTTCATCGGACGATTTCATAAGTAGGTTCTTGAAGTTGGGGGGAGCCTATCCAGAAGTGTATAAAATTGCTTTAATTGAGGGATTAAAGGAAGGACCGTTCAAGTTTGAAGCCACCCTCAGAAAGGAAAAAAACATATCAGGAGCTAATCAATCTCGCTGATCAATACTCTCGTGCTGGAAGACGCAATTTTGACCATGTCATAAAGAACAAAGCAAGTTCCAAAGAATCCTTTCAGCCTTTAGACCAGAAATTTAGGAACTCTGATCAATACTGCGAGTATCACAAAGGAAAAGGTCATTTGACAAAAGATTGTAAAGCTCTTAAGCAACTAGTGGAGAGGATGATGAAGCAGGGAAAATTTGGTGACGCCATCCAAAAGATTTTTACGTCTCACTCAGGTGCCTGAAAAGGCACAGGCATGCTGGACATCCTCCCCGGCTTGGAATGAATAGGCCCAAAAGGCCTCATCTTCAATCATGAGAATAAACAAATATGCGTCAGTCTGTTTTTATTACCAATTCATTTTCCAAAGTTTCTTTATTAAATATATTTCTATCTCAAAGCCTCATGCTAACACTTTTTCAAGCGTTTCCTTTTTCTTAATAGTTTGAGAAATAAGGATAACTGACTCCAAGAGACAATTCCGAGTTCAACGTGAACCCCCCTTAGAACCGTTATCATTGGCGTAACACCACGAAGACCACATGTTGCGGGGAGATTTCGAACCGTATTGTGGGAGCTTGCAGGTTCTAGTGCGGTAGGACACTGAATTTCGGATCCCGACTAGTACCTGACCCCACCTCAGCATTATGGAGGGACAGGGTGGGTGTTAAGCTCTACCATGCTGCTTTAGGGATATCATTGCAACTTTGATGATCACGTGTGAAAAGTAATGCTATACGCACCTGCCCACGGATAATCTTAGTTTGTGACCCTTGAATACTCTTTGGAACCCTCAAGCAGTGCCTTCAGGAGACCCACAGCTGGGTTGATCTTATAGGAAAGCAATGCCAAACGCACCTACATGTAAGATTAACTTGGGATGTACTCCAGGAAAGAGGGCAGTGAATCCTTCCCCTTTTATTGAGTGGGCAGCTTTAGTGACCTTGCATGGAAAGCAATGACACATGCACCTGCCTGCATGGTCATCTAAGTCTGCAATTCTTGCAGGAGTTTCAGGCAAAGGTGCCAGCTTTCGTTAGAAGTTTCAGGCAAAAATGCTAGCTTTCGCCAGGTTGATCTCATAGCTTTTGTGACCTCGCGTGGAAAGCAATGCCACATGCACCTACCCGCTTGCTCACCTAAGTCTGTACCGGGTTGATCTCACAAATTTGTGACCCAGTGAGAAAAACAATGCCACACGCTCCTGACCGCTTGGTCACATAAGTAGTGGGTCATTTCTTTTCAGTTGGACTTTATGATGGTTTTCATCTGGTCTGCGGAGTTTGATTTATTCAGTCTGCCAACCCTACTTGCGTGATGTGGTTTACAGTTTTTGCGACCCTGCGTGGAAAGTAATGGGCTTTGTGCGCGCCTGTCCGCTTGGTCACTTAAGTCTGTAACCCATCTTTCTCAGATAGAAAGATTTATAATTCTCAGTTGCTGACCGCGCGGTTTCAAATGTCGGTTTATATTATTCGGCTTCTATATGCCTACGTATCAGTTTATTATTTATATAATTGGGAAGTCGGCTGACCTATTTCGGGCAATTAATTCTTGTCCTTAGTCTGCCGGCTTATAGTATCAATTATATTAGTCAACCTACGATTTGTCACTGCAAAACTAGTGTGGGTTTAGTCTCAACTATCAGACGACTTATTCGCCGGCTAAGCATGCTTAAGTATCTTTGATTACCGGCTTGCATGATCATATCAGAAGCTGCAGATTATTTATCTTTGTCCTTAAGTCTCTTGCATCAAAAGCGTGATCTGCATCAGAGTTCGCTCTTACAGCAAACATATATTTCATTATAAAGGCCTTGTCTGCGGCTAAAAATGTTAGTCGCGCGGCTTATTGACAATGTGTATTTTCAAATAAGTCGAGAGAACTTCTCTCTTCCAGACAGCACTTTATTCTTCATCATGACTTTTGGCGGTTAAAATGTTAGTCGCGCGTCCTATTGTCAATGTGTATTTTCAAATAAGCTGCGAGAACTTCTCTCTTCCAGACAGAACTTTATTTCTTCAGCAAGACATTTAGCAGTTAAAATGTTAGTCGCGCGGCTTATTGTCAATGTCTATTCTTGAACAAGCCACATGAATATCTCTCTCTCTTGTGGATGATTTTATTGAAGTCACAGCATGGCCTCAGACTGATTTGCATATTACTATCTATTAAATCGGAAGTTACACTAAGACCGTGCAGACTTATACAAGTAAGAAAAATGAGAAGTAAAGTAAGCTACACATCAAAGGTAAAAATTGTCCTTCATTTCTATTTCATAAAAGATTACAAAAGTTAACCGCGCGGTTTACAAAAATCATACCGCCGGTTTCCCAAAAAATTTGAAAGTACAAGTTAAAAACAAAAAATTCCCTAATCGCCCGGCTTGAGTTTTTTAGCCACAAGATAACTTGAACCACCGCCACCGTCGATGTCGACGGAAGATTCAGAGTAACCACTGCTGCTAGCTGTCGAACTGCCAGAAGCCGCTGGATCTGTCCTAGTGGTCTCCAAAGCCTGACCGTTGGTCTCAGATGAAGCGCCTTCGCTCTGGCTTCCCTGGCCACCCTCTTCCTCGTCGTCTTCCTCCTTTTCTCTGTCTTCTTCACAGAACTTGTCCTTGCCTTTGATCACCCTGTAGACAGCATCCACCTCCTCTTTTAAGGTGGGGTATATGTCGGCACAGGTAAAATCAGTGAAGCCGGCCGCTAAGCCACCAAGGTCGTGGAGGCGGTTAAGCGCTCCATCGATTCCCTAGACGACCTGCAGGAAGGCGTTATCTTGGAAGGTCAGGTTGGCCGGGTCGTACATTACCTGCAAAAGAAGTGAAAGGTTAGACCATTCAGTTTCATATTTTTAACCGCACGAGTATCAGCTGATGACTTACCGCTTCCCTTTCCTTCAATCGTTTGTTTTCTTCTTTTTTCTCCTCTAACTGCCTGTTCAGGCCGCTATTTTCTTTCATCAATTGCTTGAAGACAAGGCCCATGAAGTTGATGGATACGAAGCTCCTTGCCCCAACCTGCGCGGCTAACCGCGACAGGTTGTATGCAGGAACTCTGCGCAGTGCCATCAGGTTGCGCTTGCCGTACATCGCGGAGCCCACCATGTTTGCATGGCGGCTTAATTTTTCCATCCCCCAGTAGGGGAGGGCGGTGGAGACCTTCACAGACTTTCCCTCCAGACTCCACAGCATAGTCGGGTTGTCGTGGACGTCCTTCAGGACAATGCCAATTCCTTGCAGCATGAATTCGTCGGAAGAGGCTGACTCCTCCTCCTCCTCTTCAACTCGCTGCAACTTGGCCCGCCTGGCACGCTTCTCTCTTTGTGTAAGCGTCAGGCCGCCAGGCGTCAGCGGCTTGTTTAGCGGGACCGCCACAAGAACTACAAAGACAAAGTAAAGAGTCAATTCACAGACCGTGCAGCTAACAAATCAGTTCGGTAGGTTTGATACGTACTGTCTTCCGCTTCAACTCCTTCCAAGGACGGCAACAGCGGGATGTAGTGATTCACATCTAGTCGCTCGCCCTTGAAGAAGTCGTGCATCTCCTTCTACAAGCCGTCCAGGCCGCTGCTGCCTAAGGAGGCATCATCCCGGATTTACTGGTTGACCGGCAGCAACCCCAGGTTTCCGTCAAAGATGAGAAACCGCTCCAACCAGTTGGGGATCTTGTTCGGTAGGTTGACGACTTTCAATCCCCTGTAGTCAAAGTATAAATGCCCCCGAAAGATTATAGTCCCGGAGTCCGAGATAGACCGCACCGAGAAGCATTCGCGGAAGAGCTTCATGGAGAATCAGACTCTCTCCGACCTCAAGTATGAGATGAAGCTGTAGATGGCGGCTATTGAGTTCAGAGGCAGTTGCCCGGGCATAACGCCATAATGGTCGAATATCGCCACGGCCTCTATAAAGGCCTGGGAATCGAAAATCGCAGTCAAAATGGTCGATAGGGATGGCGATCTGGTTTGTGTTGGAGGTGTTAATCCTCTCGTCCTGCAGCAGAAGCCACGCGACTAGCGGGCTCCCCTACATATGCTTCTCCACGAAGTTATCTAGCTCGACTTTTATAAGCCGGCATTCCTCTTGATCTGCTGAGTTGAATGCAGAGGCCGCATCAGTCCTGACCGCGGTGGCATTGTCAAACCGCATCGACTTGGACTTAGCCTGCATCCTTTTGGTTTTGTGATGAAATTTTCGGAGTCATTCCTATTTATAGAAAACCAGTGGAAGTATAGTACTCAACGTCAAATCGCGGCTAGCCATCAAGCGGCACGACCTCAACCTGCAGGAACTATAGATTAGTGTCAATTGTCAAACCGCAGTTCAGTTCGCCTGTCAAAGCGAACAAGTTCCTGAACTTAGAATATTTTCATAGCAAAGCATGTGGATATCATACTTCCAAACCGCAGATATATTTGCCAAACCACGCGTCTAAGCTCCTGTACTTGGATATTTCAGAACAAAGCACATGTATGTTATTCATAAAATGCAGGCCGCATAGACCGCAAGAAGTTCACAACATAATAAACATACATAATAAAAGTGATGTGTTAGATCTAATATACTCTAGAGGGGGGTGAATACAGTATTTGTAGGTCCTACAAAAAACTATTACAGCTTCTGCTGTAATTAATATGTGCAGAATTAAACTAGAGTAAATAATCATACAGCAAACCTAAAAACACAAGCACAACAAGAAAAAAAAGAAAAGGGGAAACCAGATGACACAAGAAATTTTATAGTGGTTCCCCAACCTGGTTACATCCACTCTTCCACCACCCTGGTAGGTATCCACTCAGGTTTTTGATCAGGTGCCTGACACCAATGAGCTTTTGATCAGGTGCTCAAAAAACCAAACCCTCAAGTCTTTTGATCAGGTGACTTGTAACCAGGAATCACTATTGAAGGGAGATGACAACCCTTTAAAGAGGTGGGGATGAGAGAGTGATGGAAGTCTTCTTTTTGCAATCACAATGAGAAGACTGTGGATTCAGTGATGTTGTCAAAGCTCCCCCTGAGATGTAGAAGAGTTCCAGAGAATTGGAGCTTTGCACAGGGTGATAGGCCTTCAGTTGAGAACTTGATCCAGGAGCATTAGACTGATGGTGCTTGAATGTCTTAGCAAGGTCCTGGAGAAGAAGAACAGGAAGACTCTTGATTTGAAAAAGGTGTTCTTCTTGCTTCTTCTTCAAATTACTGACAGACTGAGAAAGCCAATGAAGATCTGCTTCTGAATATCTTTGATGAAAGCAGGAATAATCTTTTTTGTCTATGTATCTATATCAGAGAAAAGAGAAAAATCTCTTTTTATATTTTCCTGGGGAAATTGGTCTTTTGAATTTTGAATTCCTTCTTCATTCAATGCTGATGGCCTAGAGAATAAGCAGCATTGAATAATTTCCCCAATTGTCCCGTGGAAAAATGGCAGGAAATAATCCTGGAGAATATCCCAATCAATGCTCCTCTAACGGTTATATTCAGAGAATGTTAGAGCATCGATTACCAAGGAATTATTGCAGTAATAGTGGGGACAGGGCTGGAAATGACTCAGTCTGGAATCGTCGAACAAATGACAGAAATCATCGAACTGAGTCCACAGTTCGTCGAGCTGAGATGTTGTGTTCGTCGACCAAACGGCTTCTGTTCGTCGAGATGAGTTCCATGATCGTCAAGCTGGAAATTGAACTACTATCTCTTTTGAACTTTTCCTATTTTGTGTCTGAAGTTCATCGAGATGGTAAATATGTTCGTCAACTGGAGTTCAGCAACTATTCTGGAGTTTTCATATATTCTGTGTGTCGACACAAGTCTTCTGTGTAGTGTCGACATAACCTTTCCAAAGTGTCGACTGATGATCTGGGTGTCGACACAAGTTCTTCTAGTGTCGACTCAGTTGGTGTTGACATATACTCTAAGTGTCGACACAAGTCTTCTGGTTCTAATTTGTTGAAGTAGATAATCCAGAATTCGTCGGGCAGAGAACTGAGTTCGTTGACCTAAGACTAGAGAACATAGTCTTGACAGAATGCTGTAGTAGTCCAAAGATTCGTCGACCAAGGAATATAGTTCGTCGAGCTGAGAACTAAGTTCATCGACCAAAGTCTGATACTAAGGACTTATAATATGTTGATGTTTTCTGAATTTGAAGTGTTGTTGTAGTGTCCAAGTTTTCATCGACCTGAGTACCAAGTTCGTCGAGCTCAGCTCAGAGAATTTACTCTGATATTTTCGAGCTGAGCATGACTATCATCGACCTGAGTTCGAAGAACATCGAACTCACTTTATAGATTCTTGAAATCTTCTAAGTCTTGAGTCTCTGGCAGTCTTGTTGATAGCTGGTCCATGTGATTTTGACTCTAAGGACTTTGCCTAGACTCTAGGACGCAACTATGACCCTGGCTAATATTGTGGGTCACATGATCCTAAGTTAGTGAACCTACACCAAATCAAACTAGGGATCCAACAATCTCCCCCTATTTGGCTGAGGTTACTAACCACAGACTCTGACTTAAACTGAGAATAAACAAAGCATAAAAAGCATATAATTGGCAGAGATAGATAACACATGCAACAGATAAATATATACATGAGCTTTGTTCAGAAAATATAAAGCAGTTATAAATAATGCAGAAAGATAAATAGAGTTCAAAATCACTTTTTCTGCTTCTTTTCCTTTGGCATTGCATCCTTGCTCTTATCTCTTGGCTTTGTAAATATTATTTCTCTATTAGGATCTGAAGCTTGCACACTGGTCATGGTCATGTCAGCAGCCCCTAAAATCTTCAGATATGTAGCCCTGGGGACAACTGCTTCTAGATGAATAGACATATACTCTGATGGATTAAACACTTTCTTGCTGACATGCAATCAGTTAAGTTCTTTCTCTCTATATGATGACATAGTAGTGAATTTAGAGGGGTATTGACCTTCTTTCCTGGCTTTATTCATTTGAGAGAGCCCAACTAATTCATTAAACCTTGCCATTCTGAAGTTGGGGTCAAGCTTAGGATCAAGAGGAGGAGAAGAAGGTCTCTCTGAATTTGCTACCTGGTCTGACTTTAGAGAAGAAATTCTGAACTGAGTAGATTGGTCCTGGAAATTTGCAGACACTGTATGTTGTTGTTTCTGACTGGAGTATAAAGACTTGGGAGGTGGGACTTCACTGAACTTTCCTTTGGACTTTCCTGAAGTAATAGACCTTTGAGAGGATGAATGCTTATCAGATGATCCAACTTGAGGAGGATTTGAAGATCTGTCTTGCCTTTGATAGGTCTGGGTAATATAAGGAGATCTTTGAGATGCTAATCCAGAGGCTCCTGCTGCTGGAGGATGAGGAGGAGGTCGATCTTTTCTGTATCTTTGAACTGGAGGAGGAGAGTATCTTCTGCTTTTCTTCCTCTCCTTCTGCTGATTCATGGACAGCCATATAAAAGCTGGCATCCCTTTATATGGTGTTATCTTTTGAAGAATGTAATAAGGAGTGTCATTATTTGGATTAGGCTTTGGAGCAGGAGGGGGAGGAGCATTTCTTTTCTTGGATACTAGCTTCCTCTTTTGTTGATCATCAGATTCATCATCATCATCCTCATCATCACTATCCTCATCATCAAATCTTTGACGATTATCATATAAAGCATTCAGTGCCTTCAGTGCCTCAGCAGAAATGATAGGATTATCAGGTTGATAAGGAGCTTAAGCAGGAATATCAACAGGAGCTGGAGTAGAAGCCATAGAAGAAGCTGGAATATCATCAACTCTGACAGTGCTTTCAGCAGCTGCCTTTTCTACTTGTTGAATGTCAGCCAAGATCACATCATCCAGATCTGGCATTGGAGAGTCATCCATGACATAACTAGGAGCAGAAGAAATTGCTGAAGGAGCTGGAATAACTGTGGGCTCAGGAACAAGAAAACTATCACTAAGTTGCTTTGCAACTTGTGGACTTACTGGAGATGTACATGGTACAATAGCCAAGTATGACTTAGTAGTATGTTCTGCTATAAGACATCTCAAAACTGTAAGTTCAAAATTCTTCAACAAATTCTCTAAATCAACTGTGGGATTAATGATGAAATCACCACCAGTAATTATTTGCTCAGAGACTGACTCTTCCAAGTCCATGTCAGTATCAATAAAATTAATAAAATCAATATCATATGTATCAATATAATCTGTACAATCTGTTGTTATTGTTGCTGCCTCTGCTGCTGGATCTACTACTGCTGGAACTACTGCAGCTTCATGATCAGACATCTCCCCCTGCATGGTTTCAGTAAGACCTGAAGCCATGCCACTAACTGAAGATGGGGCAGTAGTGAGGGCAGTGATCTGTGTAGATAGGGTAGTAATTGAAGTAGCAAGAGGTGTAATGGCCTCTGTTATTAGTGTTTTGAGAAGGGGAGTGAGGAGGGCAATGAGCGAAGCAATTGTTGAGGTGTCCAGTGGTGGAGTGGTAGATGGTGTTGCAAAAGGTGTAGAAGTGGGAACTGTGGGAGGGATAGGAAGTGGAGAATCTAGTTTGTGAACATCTGGAGGGGATGCATATTGATGGATGGTAGATGTTGATGGGGATGGATGAGTGGCATCTTCCATGTGGGTGGTTAGAGGAAAAGGGGAATTGGGATGGGATGGTCGTATGTTGAAAAATGGTATGGAGGATAAATGAGGAGGAAGTGGAGATGATGGAGGAGTTGGTGCTGGTGAAGCATGTGGAGATTCTGGTGGAGTAGGAGGTTGAGTAGGAGATGATGGAGGTGTGGAAGAAGGATGGATTTGTGTTGCTGGAAGTTGGGCTTGAAGAGATGGTGGTGTTGGATGAATCTCTTCAGTAGGCGGGGGAGTGGCTTTAACCACCCTGGTGCCTTCAAAAGCTGGGGTGGAAGAGGTAGAAGCCTTGGATGGCTTAGGTATGGTCCTCTCCCATCTTTCAAACAAGGCACATGTAAGCCTTTTGCTGGCATTAATGAATATGGTCTGGGAGACCAGAGATTCAGCAGCCCTCTCCTTGAGGAACATCCCTAGGATCCTTCCAAAACACACTTCTTTCTTAGTATTTTTCTTCTTTATCAGATCAAAGATGATCTGAGCCCAATCTTCTTGCTTCTTATTTATCACTGCACACATGACCAGGAACTGATGTCTTGTGATGTAGTCATGGGCAGTATGCTTGCCAAGCAATACCTTCCCAACAATGTCTGCCAGAAACTTGTATGCTGCAGATAGATGTTTCTTCAACAATTTATTTGGGTTGTCACCAGCATAACCCAACATTTTTAGCATCGTATCGAACTCTTCAGAATTAATTTCTAATTCCTCTTCTCCATTTGTCAAACCAAAAATTTCAATTAAAACTGTGGGAGTTAAGGAAACAGTGTTACCCGCGATTGATCCTGTCATAGTATTGTCTTTAGATGTTGATGAAGTATAAACCCATTCTCTGATTTTTGTTCCTGCCAACTTTATCCTTGTTGTCATCAGGTTCTTCAGATTTTGTTCTTCCAGAAGTTTCAGAATATAGAGAAAGATTGGATCCGAGTGCTGGAATGATTCGAAGTCGACATCAAAGCCGGTGCCAAACTTCATAGTGGCTTGAGCTCCTGCTGGAATCGCCATGGAATCACCTGCAAAAGAGAGAAACGACGATCAAGTGCAAGAGAACCGAAAGCACGGGATGAAGGTCGAAGAATACCTAGATATAAGGTTTTCCAGAATATGAATCGACGAACTCCGTTCCACGAAAACAAAAATAATTCTTCGAACTGAGTTCGATGAAATGATTTAGAAGTAAATAATTCGTCAATCTCATCCTGAAGAATTGAAGACAATTCGTCGAGCGTCGTTCGACAAATATCTTTTGAAGCAAGTTCGTCGATCTCCGGTCGACGAAAATTGTTTCACTCACAGAGAGTTCGTCTACCTCTGTTCGACGAAGATCTTTCAAACTTTCCCCGGTTCGTCGAACTCCGTTCGACGAACTTTGGAAAATTCATCGAGTGCAGACAGAACTTAAACTAAATCTTCTCCATTTATCATTCCAAGCTGATTTATAAAGAATACATGATTTTTCTCATCCAGAGGTTTGGTGAATATATCAGCTCTTTGTAAATCAGTGTAGATATAGACAAGATTAATTTTATTTTTGTGTACACACTCTCTAATGAAATGATGCATAATGTGTATATGCTTTGTCCTACTGTGATGGACTGGATTCTGTGTTATGGCTATAACACTTGTGTTATCACAAAGTATAGTTGAATTATTTAAGTTGAGACCATAGTCTAGTAGTTGGTTTTGTATCCACAACATTTGTGAGCAACAGCTACCAGCTGCAATGTATTCTGCCTCAGCAGTGGAGATTGACATAGATGATTGCTTTTTACAAAACCAGGACACTAATCTCGTACCAAGGAACTGGCAAGTTCCTGAGGTACTTTTTATGTCCACCCTGCATCCAGCAAAATCAGCATCTGAGTATCCAGTTAACTCAAATTCTGATTCTGTGGGATACCATAGTCCTAGACTAGGCCAACCCTTTATATATCTCAAAATTCTTTTTAGGAAAATAAGGTGAGATTCTTTAGGGTTCACCTGGAACCTAGCACAAAGGCATGTGGCAAACATGATATCAGGTATGCTAGCTGTGAGATATAGTAGGGACCCAACAATTCCCCTATATAGTTTCTAATCTACAGGTTTCCCTGATGCATCAAAGTCAATCACAACATTTATAGCCATATGTGTCTTCTTTGCTGAGACATCAGCCATCCCAAACTTCTTTATTAGCTCTTTAATATATTTAGCTTGGGAGATGAAGATGCCATCAGGCAGTTGTTTCACTTGGAGACCAAGGAAATAAGAGAGCTCACCCATGCTACTCATTTCAAATTTGGAATGCATGAGGTTAGAGAACCTCTTGCATAATTTTGAATCAGTAGACCCAAAGATGATGTCATCCACATATATTTGTACTAACAAGATTTGGTCCTTATAATGTCTAGTGAAAAGTATTTTATCTACTATGCCTCTAATTAATTTATGCTCTAATAAAAAGCTTACTAGGGTCTCATACCAAGCACTTGGAGCTTGCTTCAGACCATAGAGGGTTTTATGCAACTTGAATACATGTAAAGGATGAGTTGGAGAGACAAAACCTGGAGGTTGTTCAACATAAACCTCTTATTTTAATACTCCATACAAGAATGCACTCTTCACATCCATTTGGTAGACCTTGAATTTCTTGTAGGCTGCATAGGCTAAGAATATTCTTATGGCTTCTAACATTGCAACAGGAGCAAAGGTTTGATCATAATCTATTCCTTCCTCTTGCCTATAGCCTTGAGCAACAAGCCTAGCCTTATTTCTCACAATAACTCTGTGGGCATCAAGCTTATTTCTGTATACCCATTTGGTTCCAATAACTGGTTAGTTTTGTGGTCTTGGAACCAAATCCCAAACTCTACATCTCTAAAACTGATTTAATTCCTCCTGCATTATAATGATCCAGTGGGGATCTTGCTCTACATCATGAATGGATTGAGGTTCAATCTGAGAGAGAAAACAGGCATGCATCACATCTTAATTGAGTAGATGCCTTGTCTGTACACCTGCTGATATGTGTCCAATCACCTGAGATTTGGGGTGATCCCTAAGTGTGACAAGATCAGTGGGTGGAGTTGGTTGTGCAACAACATTTGAAACCAATTCCTCTTGTGGAATTATGTTGGCTGTTGGAGGAGAGTCAATCCCTTCAATGCTTTCTTCTTCACTATCTTCATTGACTTGTGGAGAGGGATGAGTTGGAACCTCTTGGGTAAGGTTTAGGTCATCCAACTTCTCACACAAGTGAGGTACCTGCAAAG
Organism: Platanthera guangdongensis; assembly: GCA_039583875.1. Classification (NCBI taxonomy): domain Eukaryota; kingdom Viridiplantae; phylum Streptophyta; class Magnoliopsida; order Asparagales; family Orchidaceae; genus Platanthera; species Platanthera guangdongensis. Next base: position 108,518,880 of record CM077154.1, read on the forward strand.
AGTTACTGGTAGAAACCTCTTTCTCCTTGCAATACATGTTAGTCTCATCAAAGCTTACATGAATTGATTCCTCAATTTTCAGTGATGATTTATTAAAGACCCTATAGGCTTTGCTAACTTGTGAATATCCTAGAAAAATTCTCACTTCAGCCTTAACCTCAAACTTTCTAATGTATTTCTTGTTGTTATTATGTATATAACAGGTACAACCAAATGCTTTAAAATAGTTTATTTTAGGTTTCTTCCCTTTTAGTAATTCATAGGGAGTCCTGTTCTTTACTTTGTGAATTAAGCTTCTATTCAGGACATAGTTTGTAGTGTGTACAACCTCTGCCAAAAAGGTTAGTGGCATGTATGCATCAGCAAGCAATGTACCTGCAGCTTCAATGAGTGTCCTATTTTTCCTTTATACTACCCCATTTTGTTGAGGAGTTCTAGGAGCTGAGAAGCAATGCCTGATACCTTCCTTCTCACAGAACTCATGCATAAGAAGAGACTCAAACTCTGTGCCATGATCACTTCTAATCAATGAACATGAGTAGAGAACTCAATTTGTATGGTCCTGAGAAAAATCTGTAAGAACCTTGAAGGTATCTGACTTAGATCTCAGAAATAATACCCAAATGAACCTGGAAAAGTCATCCACAATAACCGAAGTGTAGGATTTCCCTCATAGGCTTTGTACAGCAATGAGTCCAAATAGATCCATATGTAGCAAATACAAAATCCTAGGTGAATCACTTTTAGTAATGGATTTGAAACTAGATTTAGTTTGCTTGCCTAATTGACAAGCCCTGCAAAAGCCTTCCTTCTTGTAGGGACCAGGAGGTAGACCTCTAACAAGGTTGTCTTTAGATAACCTAGCAATGTTTTTCAGATTTACATGACCTAGTCTTTTATGCCACAAATCATTCTGATTACTAGTTAAATTAAGTAAACAGATATCAGAAGTGACAGATAGAAAATCAACTAAGTTTATGTTGCCTTGTCTATTTCCAATTAAAATAGGTTTGTTTCCTTTAGATGAAATAATACAAGAGCTAAAGTTAAAAGTTACCTGATAACCTTCATCACAAAGTTGACTTATTGAGATGAGGTTATGTTTGAGTCCTCTTACATATGTTACTTTCTTGAATGTAACTGCTCCAATCTTCACAGCTCAATATCCTTCAGACTGGCCACTTTTTGAATCACCAAAGATCACCTTTGGCCCTAGCTTAGACTTGTAATTGGTGAGATTGTCCTTACTACCTGTCATGTGTTTGGAGCATCTACTGTCCAGGTACCATGGTTGATTCACACCTGGACAGCTCTTCTCCTGCAATGATAGCAGTTAAATATTCTTGACCCAGGTTACCTTGGGTCCTTTGTTTTGTTGATATGAAAAGCTGGAAATAACTGAAAATTTTGGTTGTGATTTATATCCTAGAGGGTGATATCTTTTAGGTGGTATAACCCAATCAGCTAGAGGATTAAATGCTTTTCTAGAATTATTTAAGTTGTAGTTATAGTTAAAATTTTGGTTGAGTCTTTCTGGGTTCGATAAATTTCTATAAGTTCGTCGACCAGAGTTTGAAGAATTGGTTGAGATCGTCGATCTCTGCCCAGATAATGAACATATTCATTTTCTGTGCCCCACGTTCATCGACCTCTGCTCGACGAACCATACAAACTTTGTTGATCGCAGTTAGACGAATGATTATTATTGAAGTTTGCATTCAGAGATCGTCATTCTGAGTTCGACGATCTATTACTATATCGTCGATCTGAGTTCGATGATAATTGCTGAACATTGTTTTTTTTTAACATTCTTTTGGTTTTTTACTTTTGTCCTTAGCTTCAATTTGTTCTTGAATTTTATTAACCTTATTTACTTGTTCAATGTTTTTCTTTCCTTTATCAGAGATAAAATTTACAGGTTTTGACAGATGATTCCTTTAGATTAGGGTTAGTTCACTGGATGTGGCTCATAATCCTAATCTACAGTTATTTGTTCTAGCATTTACTGTGTTGGTTATATCTAGCAATTTCAAGCTTCTGCCATTTAATGATTCTTCTAATATCTTAGCTTTCCTAAGTTCTGATTTCAGAAAAATAATTTGTTCATTTGCAGATTTCAGTTCACTAAATAGATTTGCATTTTCAGAAGTGAGTTTATCTAGATCATTCAATTTATCTCTGAGAAGTTTGACTTCCTTCTCAGAGCTTATCAAATCTAAGCATAGGTTTTTAAATTCAAATTTAAATTCATCAGATTCAAAATCATAAGATGTTATTACCTGATCTTCAACTGACAGGTTTTCTTCATTATCAGATTCATCTGTGTCTGATCTGTTACTGCTTGCATCACTTTCCATGAGGCAAACCTCCTTTGCCTTGGCCTCCTCTTCTTCTTCACTGGAGTTGGAAGATGTGGATTCATCTTCTGTGTCACTGAATGTTTCAGCCACAAATCCTTTGTCCTTCTTTTTGTGCTTGCTGGAAGAGGGCTTAATGTAATGTTTGCTTCTTGATTCCTTTTCTTTTCTTCTTTCCTTCTTTTGATTTTCAGGACATTCAGACATGAAATGTCCTGGTTTCCTGCACCCATAATACAGTACCTCTTTAGTGGATGTTTTGTCATACCTTGGCTGGCTGTCATTTCTGAATGACTTCCTTCTGAAGTCTTTCCTTGCCAGTTTGAAAACTCTCTTGGCAAAGAGACTCATTAGCTCTAAATTGATTATTGGGGCTTCAGTTTCTTCAGCAGCCTTGAATGCAATGGATTGTTCTTTCCTTACTGGAGGAGGAGTCCTGTGTTCCACTGCTTCTCTGGACTTGATTAGTTGCTCATAAGATTTGAGCTTTCGCAGGAGAGATTCAGTTTAAATCTCTTTCAAGCTTCTGGCCTCTTTGATTGGCCAGATCCTGGTGTCTCATGAGCTTGGGAATCAAATTAGGATCTTATCATTCACTTCAGTCAAGGTGATTTCTTTGTCTAAGGTCCTTAGCTCACTGATGATGGAGCTAAGCATGTTGTACATCATTTCAACGGTTTCTGTCTCATCCTTCTTAAAGTTTTCATATTGTGTGATGAGCTTTGATATCCTATCTTTCCTCTCATTTGCTGAGCCAGCAACCATTTGATTGAGTGAGTCCCAGATTGCTTTTATAGAGGTGCACTCAGCTACCTTCTGAAAGATGTCATCTGACATAGTCTGAGCCAATATGTTCATGGCTTTGACATCCGCAATCTTGGCTTTCTTTTGGGCTTCAGTCCACTCAGGTGGTGGGACTGCATTGTTGCTGGAAGATGTTGTAGATGTAGATGCCTGTGGGGGACCTGTTAAAATAAAGTTGTATATGTCTTCATCAATAGAGTTCATGTACAACTTGATTCTTTCCTTCCAGATGGCAAACCTATTAAGTTTGCAAACTGGAGGGCTGGTGCTTGCATAATCCTTGTTTTGTGTCATGGCTGTGTTTATAATCTAAATGAAAATAAAATAATGTTTAGATCTAACAAAGGATCTTTGGTTCAAGGTTTATCTTATACAACCAAAGGAACCTGCTCTGATACCAATTGAAAGTGATGTGTTAGATCTAATATACTCTAGGGGGTGAATAGAGTATTTGTAGGTCCTACACAAAATTGTTACTGTTGGGTACATTGGAAATATGTACCTGATTTGAAGAAGCCTCACCCTACTCAATGATATACATCAAGGTGTATTTGATGTGTTTTGAGTTTATTTGTGCAGGTTAAGTAATTGCAGGGAAAGCTGAAAAGTTTCTAAGTCCATGTGTCGACACCCAGAAGAAAAGTGTCGACACTTAAGGAGGCTTGTGTCGACACCCAGAGAAGCTATGTCGACACTTGGAGTAGTTGTGTCGACACTAGGAATGTAGAGTCGACACCAGAAGTAAAGTGTCGACACATACAGGAAGTGTCGACACTCAATGAAGAAATGTCTAAAGAATCAGTGTCGACACTTAGAAGCAGTGTCGACACCCAGAGGAACTTTGTAGACATCAAAGGTGTCGATACTAGGAGGCTGTGTCGACACTCAGCAAACATCAACAAAGTTCAAGTACAAGTGTCGACACTAGGAGGCTCTGTCGACACTCAGCAAAATTCTCAACACATGAAGAATGTGTCGACACAAAGGAGCTGTGTCGACACTCAGCAAACTTCAAAAAAAGTTCAAGTACAAGTGTCGACACTAGGAGCTGTGTCGACACTCAGCAAAGTTTCAAGACATGAAGCATGTGTCGACACAAAGGAGATGATTCGACCCTCAACAAAGTTCAACACAAGAAGGCTTGTGTCAACACAAAGGAGTTGTGTCGACACTCAGCAAAAATCAGATAAAGTATTGAAGAAGTACTTGTGTCGACACCTTCAATCAGTGTCGACACATTCAACAGAAGGCTTGTGTCGACAAACAGAATCAGTGTCGACACATTCAGAAGAAGCTATGTCGAGATACATATACAACAACACAAGGAGTTGTGTCGACACCAACAAGGCTAGTGTCGACACTTAGTCTACTTGTGTCGACACTTAGTCTATCAATGTCGACACTTAAAGACTGACTCTCTCGACACTTTCAGACAGTTATAGAAAATTCAAGAAGTAACTGGATGGCTTGACAACTGCCATTTCAACCGGTCAACTGCTACTGTCAGAGCTGTCAGAAGTTTGTTAGAAACCGGGTCAGCGGGTCACCATGAAGAAAGCCTATATAAAGGCTTATTCCTTCAACAAAATGAGATTAGATGAAGCAATCATTGAAGATCTACCAACACTAAAAGAAGAAAACCTTCAAGTGAAGATCTAAGAAGTTGGAGAGAGAGAGCTCCTTCTAAGAAGACAGCTGTTGAACCAGGCTGTGAAGGAAGTTTCAGATTGAGATCTGATTCTTAAGTCAGCAGTGATTGAAGATCATCTCTATAGAGTTTCAACCCTACTGTGTTCTAATTCAAGAAGCTTTGAAGAAAGCAAAGGGAGGTTGATCTCAGCAAAGTTCTTCCAAGAACTCATCAAGAAACCAGTCAACTCTTCTCTCTCATTCTGAGTTGTGGTTATATACTTTGTAATTTTAATTTCTTGTAGGATCCTAATGGATCTGAGTTGTAAGCCTGAAATTATAAAGGCTGAGTGGTAGGGTCTGTTTGCCTGAGTGTAGGAGATTCATTTCTCTGAGTGTAGGCCTTGTTGAGGGCTGAGTGTAGGCCTTGTTGAAGGCTGAGTGTAGGTCTTTGTGAAAACTGAGTGGTAAGGCTGTGTGCCTGAGTTGTAGGAGTGGGATCACTCTGAGTTGTAGGAACCTGTTTGGGGTTCTGAGTTGTAAGATCTGAGTATCTGAGGAGTAGTGGAGAAGTTTGGCCGAATCTAGTACACTACTAGATAGGCGAAGGGGGAAAGTGGATGTACCCAGACCTTGGGGAACCACTATAAAAACTGTGTGTACTCTGTGTGTGACTGATTCTGTGTTTGCTGTTTAAAGTTCTGTGAATTCTGTGATTAATTCTGCCTAAAAGTTTAAAAAGATTAAGGTCACCTATTCACCCCCCCCCCCCCTCTAGGTGATTAGGTATAATTTCTTTCAAGTGGTATTAGAGGGAGGTTACTCAAAAAGGACATAACAGTCTGAGTAAAGATCCTGTTGGCAGATTCAGTATAATCAAGAATCAAGAAAATGGGTTCAACTGAGAATCACAAAGAGCTAGGATCCATGAAGTTGCCAATCTGTAGAAAGGAAATTTTTGGCATTTGGAAAGAAAGGGTTAGACTTTTTATGGAAGCCTCTGACCCTAAAATCTATATCACAGTCAAAGAAGGGTCATATGTGCCCATGAAAGTATCTGTCCTGGATGCAAATCAGAGAACTCCTAAGGACTATTTAGAGATGACTAAAGATGAGATTATTTTGGCCACTTTGGACAAGAGGGCCCAGAATATTATAGTAAGTGCAATAGATGATGCAACATTTCAGAATTTGATTCACTGTAAAACTTCTAAAGAAATGTGGGATACACTGATAGTCTATATGGAGGGATCAGAAGAGGTAAGACAAGACAGGAAGTCTTTATTGAATCAAGAGTATGAAAGATTCAGACAAGGCAGGTCTGATAGCATAACTGAGTGCTACAAGAAATTCTATAGGATTGTCAATGAGTTGATGTCTTATGGAAGAGAATTCAACAACTATGAATTGAATGATAAGTTCTTGAGATCCCTGACTAAGGACTGGGATACCAAGATTTGTGTCATAAGGGAAATGGCCAAATTAGCAGATATTCCTCCTCCAACATTGTTTGGAAAACTGTTATCATATGAGATGCAGTTAATGGTAAGAAAGGAGGAAGAGAATACTACCAGAGTTGAGCACAAAGAAAGAGCTATGGCTTTCAAGACAAAAGCCACTAGGAAATATAAAAGTAAGTCCCCATCTCCACCTCCAAAAGTTGCTGAGGCTGAGACAGATGAGTCAGAAAGCAAGAATTCTGAAAGTAGTGAGAGTGATGAAGACTTTGCAGCTTTCACCAGACATTTTCAGAAGTTTCTAAAGAAGAAACAGTGGAGGTCTAAGCCATCCACTTCACAGAAGTCATCAAAAAATGAAAGAAGAAAGTCCAAGCCAAGTAAAACTACATCCTCAAAGATAGTTTGCTATTGTTGCAATAGACAAGAACATGTTGTTGCTGACTGTCCAGAGAAGAGGAAAGAGTCAACTGATAAGAAGAAGACTCAAATCAAGGGCAAAAAGGAAAGGTCCTTGTTGCTAAGAAGGACAAAAGTCTGTCTGATATGTCATCTTTAGAATCAGGTTCAGAAGCTTAAGCTTATATTGGACTGTTTGCTGAAGAAGAGGAAAATGAGTTCATACAATTAATGAACTCAATATATGAGCATGAGGACAATTAGTGCCAGAGACTGATGGCCTTATCAGAAGGAGACAAAATCCAGGATCAGCCTGGACCAAGTCAGGTACAAAATTGTTCTGTTAGTTCAATTTCTAGTACTGAGTCAGATTCAGATACATCAGCATCAAGTGATGTTAGTGGATCTGAATCTGAAGGAGATATTCATCAGTTGATTGATGAATATAGAGTAGTGTTACAAGCTTTGAAGAAAAGCAAATCCTTGGCCAAGAGTCAGGCTAAGGAGATTGCCAGTCTTAACGTTGCTGCAACAGATTTTGACAAGTTGCTTGATCAGAAATTAAATGAAATAGCCAGACTGAAGCACATTACTGTTATTCAGATGGGGACTATAACATTTAAAAATGATCCAATTAGAAATCTGGAGATTAGTCTTCAGAAGGAGAGAGATATTGTTCCAAGGTTTTCTAAACCAAAGTCTGTTCTACCTTTGATAGATGAGTTCATTCCTCAAAAGGGTAAAACTGGATTGGGGTTTACTAAACCTGCCAGGACTGTACAGTCCAAGTCTAAGGGCAAAGCCCCAGTACTCAACAAGAAGCCTGCTGAAGATAAAACAACCAGGGTTGTACCTAAACAAAGGTACAACAGATTTGAGTGCTGGTGTTGTGGCAAGGTAGGCCACTTTACCATAGATTGTTGGCATAATTCAAATGCCAAGATGGGTAGCAAACTGCCTGCTAGAAAAGCTACAGGTAGTTTTGTCAAGAGTCAAACTAACTTGCACCAAGGACCCAAGAAGTTTTTGGGTTCTAAGGTTAATCAATCTGTTTTGCAGGTGAGTCCAAGTGGTCATGCCCCAATATGGTACTTGGACAGTGGATGTTCCAGGCACATGACTGGAACTAGGAGATTGCTGAAGGACTATACACCAATCAAGGATGGTCCTAAAGTCACCTTTGGTGGTTCTGAAAAAGGAATCATCAAAGGCTTTGGTAACATTTCTAGCAACCTTATTACAATTACTCAAGTGGCTTATGTTAAAGGTTTGAAACACAACCTCATTAGTATAAGTCAGCTGAGTGATTTAGAATATGACATCTCATTTGTCAAAGATGGTTGTCATATCAGGAGGTCAAATGATCAAAAGATCATTCTGACAGGTTATAGGAAGAGAAATGTCTATTGTCTAGACATTATGTGTGAGAACAATGTTTCTCCTGTGTGTCTTGTAGATGATGAGAAAGTCTCTCATTGTGTCAAATGGCACAAGAAGCTAGCCCATCTTAACTATAAGACAATTGGTCAACTCTATAGTAAAGAGTTAGTGAGGAATGGTCCTCAGGTTAAGTGTATTAAGAATGGGATATGCTCAGCTTATCAAAAGGGCAAGCAGACTAGATCCACCTTTAATAGCATTGAGAACAAAGATGTTGTGAGGTGCTTATACCTCTTGCATATGGATCTCTTTGGTCCTATGCCAGTTCACAGCCTAGGTAGGAAAGTCTACACATTTGTGGTTGTAGATGACTACTCAAGGTTTTCCTGGGTGTTCTTCCTTAGACAGAAATCTGAAACTCCAAGTATCTTATACAGCTTTGTTAAACAAATTCAGAATGAATTGGACAGTACAGTGGTCAAAATCAGAAGTGACCATGGTACTGAATTTCAGTCTGACAGTATGACAAAACTGTGTGAAGAATTTGGAATTTTTTAGGAATTTTCTTCACGAAGAACACCTCAGCAAAATGGCATTGCTGAAAGGAAAAATAGAACCTTAATAGAGGCTGGTAGAACCCTATTAAGTGACACATCTGTCCCTGAATATTTCTGGGCTGAGACAGTAAACAGTGCATGTCATGTAATTAATAGGGCTACTATCACCAAGAGCCACAATAAGACCCCCTATGAGATTGTGAAAGGCAGAAAACCAAATCTATCCTATTTCAAGATCTTTGGTTGTAAATGTTATATACTTAACAATGGTAAGTCTTACTTAACCAAGTTTACTGCCAAATCCCAAGAGGGGATCTTTGTTGGGTACAACAACAACAGTAAGGCTTATAGGGTCTACAACTTGACTACTCCAGTTGTAGAAGAGTCTGTTCATGTAGTTTTTGATGAAGCCAGACTCATTAACAATGAATTGTCTAGAAGTATTTGCAGCTCCACAGGTATGACTGAGAAGATGGACAAGCTCACTATAGAAGAAGGTCCTACTGCAAGTCAGCAAGTAGAAGAAGGTGGCTGCTGTCCAGGGGGAGTACAAGATACTCATGTTGCTGAAGAAGACCAAGAGGAGCAGCTGAATGAAGAAGCTGAAGGTGTACAACCTGGAGACAGGCTGCCTCCAGCAAATAGGCATTTGAAAGATCATCCAGCCAATCAGATTATTGGAGACCTCAGTCAAGGGGTACAAACAAGGAGCAGAAACCTAAGTTCAGTTCTCTACTCCAGTTTTCTATCCCAAGTAGAGCCAAAGAAATTTGAAGAAGCAATCCTAGACCCTTATTGGATTGAGGCAATGCAAGAGGAGCTGAACCAGTTCAAGAGATGCAAGGTCTGGGAGCTTGTTCCTAAACCAAAGGGCCACAACATAATAGGAACTAAGTGGATCTTTAGGAACAAGATGGATGAACATGGAGTTATTGTGAAGAACAAAGCTAGACCGGTTGCTAAGGGATATAGGCAGGAAGAAGGTATTGACTTTGATCAAACCTTTGCTCCAGTAGCCAGACTGGAGGCCATAAGGATGTTTCTTGCCTATGCAACCTATCAAGGGTTTAAAGTATACCAAATGGATGTTAAGTCAGTTTTTCTGAATGGAAATCTGAAGGAAGAAGTCTATGTAGAACAACCATCAGGTTTTGTTGATTCTATCAAACCTAATTATGTTTATAGACTTAGGAAGTCTTTGTATGGGTTAAAACAAGCCCATAGGGCTTGGTATGAAACCCTGTCTAGTTTCCTCATTGAGAACAAATTCTCAAGGGGGAAAATAGACAAGACTCTATTCCTTAGGGAATCCAGAGGCAAGATTATCTTAGTCCAAATATATGTAGATGACATTATATTTGGGTTTACAGAAAGTGATCTTTGTAGAAAGTTTGCAAAACTTATGCAAGGATAATTTGAAATGAGCAGTATGGGGGAACTTAAGTTCTTCTTGGGTCTCCAAGTTAGACAAACTGAGGATGGTTTATCCATATGCCAGTCTAAGTTCACCCTAGAATTGATAAGAAAGTATGGTATGGAATCATCCACTTTCATGAAAACTCCTATGGGGTCAACAATGTCTCTAAGCAAAGATGATGCAGGGAAACCTGTAGATGAAACTTTGTATAGAGGGATAGTTGGCTTTCTATTGTATTTGACTGCAAGTAGACCAGATATCATGTATGCTACATGTGTCTGTGCTAGGTACCAAGCTTGCCCTAAAGAATCTCATTTGACAGCAGTCAAAAGAATTCTGAGATATCTTAAGGGCACTCCTTATCTAGGCCTTTGGTACCCTAGGAATGGAGAGTTTGAACTGACAGGTTATTCAGATGAAGATTTTGCAGGTTGCAAGGAAGATAGAAAGAGTACCACAGGTACCTGTCAATTCCTAGGTGGAAGGCTGATATCATGGAGTCACAAGAAACAAACAAGTGTGGCTATCTCCACAGCAGAATCAGAGTATGTTGTTGCAGGAAGTTGCTGTGCTCAACTTCTATGGATTCAACATCAGCTAGAAGATTATGGTATTCAAGTAAGTGGAACACCTTTATTTTATGATTCTACAAGTGCTATTTCTATTGCAAATAATCTTGTCTCCCATAGTAGGACTAAGCATATAGAAATAAAATACCATTTTCTAAGAGAACATGTGGAAAAAGAAGATATTTCACTAGAGTATATTAATACAGATAATCAGCTAGATGACATGTTTACTAAGCCCTTAGATGAAACCAAATTCAATAAATTTAAAATTGAATTAGGGATGATAAACTTAGAATAAGTTTGTTGGGTATTGTATCCACAATTACCTGGATTTGAGGAAGCCACCTGTCAATCTAAGATGAATTCACAATGTATTTGATGAAACATCTTAAGTTGTACTTGCAGCTCCTCCATGCTAAGTGCACACCAATGTCAGGGTGCAGTAGGTCAATATACACGGGTCTGCAAGACGTAATCCCTCGTTGAGCAGATCAGTGTGTTGGCCTACGTGTACTCTCTCTATTGGAGTGCACTTACTTTCAAGTACAGGGCCGTTCATATGTAAGAGAAGACAAGGAGCATGGATGGGTCAAGGAGCAGCTCCTGGGTGGAAGACGAAAATTCGACGAGAATCACTAGTGATTCTCGCCGAATCGACGAGAATCATTAGTGATTCTCGCCGACCCCTTCTGGCTACCTCAAAACGGTGCCAAGTAAGATTCGGCGAGAATCACTAGTGATTCTCGCCGAACCAGTGGTTAAGCAGCTCATGAATACCAAGTGAAAATCGCTGAGAATCAATAAGTGATTCGGCGAGAATCACTAGCGATTCTCGACGAATCGTCGAGAATTAGCGATTCTCGACGACTCGTCGAGAATCACTTGGTGATTCTCGCCGATTCGTCGAGAATCACCTGCGATTCTCGCCGATTTTCACTTAGCGATTTCTCGGGATGCTGCTGGACCGGATTCTGCCGCTGGACTAGTTTGAACCAGATTTCGGGTTTCTACTTGTGGGACCCACAACGGTCATATTGTATGGGTCTTCAATGTATAAATACATGGGTATTTTTGAACAGTATTTGACAGAAGGAAACCAGACATACGCGAGCACGGACAAACCCTAGATCCCGGCTTCCGCTCCGTCGCCGCCGCCACCGCTCGCGATAAGTTGGTCACCGCTGTTGATCGTTTCTCTTCCCAATCTCCGGCGACAGAAGCTTAGCAAAGCTCTGAGTCTCACGTGTCTATCCGGAGATCTCTTGTCTATCGATTTGTTGACCGGGAAAAACTCCCCCGTCCGAATCGATCGAGACGACTGATCCTAGAGTGACCGTTGGTAGACCTAGCTTGCTTCGCAACGAAGATTGGATCTCTATTTTCAGCAGCCTCTCATCATCATAGCCGCCGATCCCGAAGCTAGCCGCCGCTCGTGTTGCCGCTGCCGGTTCCGGGGAGATCCTCTCCAAGAGAGACCAAGGTTGTAGACTCTTCGTTGACTTCACGAACACGTCGTCGAACGAAGAGGAACACCGTAGTCTCCTAACGAAGTTTGTATCTCGTGTACATTCTATATTTACTTTTGTTGTAAAGGAACGATTGTTCCGTGTTGTAAGGGTTGGGTGCAACCCGTTTTGTGGGAGTGTTGACTCTCACGTGTGGAAGGGTTCCTTCCGATAGTGCAGGGATTGGATTTCAATCCTGTTGGAGAAGAGACCGAGTCGTCCCGTGTTGGGAGATAGGTCGAAGGGGGAAAGTGGATGTACCCAAGTCAGGGAACCACTATAAATTGCATGTGTATTCTGTGTGCTGTGCTTTTTATTTTTATTGTGCAGGTACATTCGTAAGTTCCGCAAAAGCGCTACACGTCACCTATTCCCCCCCCCCCCCATAGGTGCACATAGCCGACACTAGGTGGACTTTCAAGTGGTATCAAAGCGAGGTTGCTCTTCAAAAAGGTTAACACCTTGAGTAGAATCCTGCCACCAGTGTCAGAAGCATGGATCTGGATTATGAGATACCGCCACTCAAACTCCCGCATGCACAAAGGATTATTATCCCATCTGGAGAATGAGAGTGTCATTTCACCTTGATGCCATCGATCCTCGAGCATCCTTCATCCTGGAAGAGGGTCCGTTTATTCCCATGAAGACCTCCGACTCTGGGATCCAAGTGCCCATGGGCATTGCTGAGATGTCAGAGACGGAACTATCACTATTTCACTTGGACGAGAGGATTCGTCAAATTATCATGGATATCTGGTCTGGAGCCTCTCTCTAGATTGGAAAAATGTAGAACGGCTAAATCTCTGTGGATGATGATCTCAAAGCTGATGGGGGGGTCAGAGAAAGCTGGAATATGCTGTCAATCAGAGGATGAAGCGTATGTGGGGGTCCTCACTTCTGAAGATGAAGGCAAGGATCCCTCGGACTGCATCAGAGCTCCAGTGTCCGTGTTAGAGACTGAAGAGGATAGTGAGGAAAGCAGCTCTGATGTGGATGAAACAATAGTCACTGGATCTAATGACAATAACACAGAAGAGCAGGTAACTTCTTCATCCTGCCCCGTATCTCTTGAAATTTCTGAAGACAGGAACTGCCCTCCTTCAGAAAATGCTGATTCCCTGAAGAGAGCCCTTCAGTCAAGCAACCTACTTGCTGAGGAACAAGCTCAAGAGATTGCTCGACTGAAGGTCTTGTTGGTTCTCCAATTGGCGTCCAACAAGGCCAAGGACTCTAAGATCTCAGCTCTAGAGAGTAGTCTGGAGAATGAGAAAAGAATAGTATCAAACTTCTCCAAGGTTGATGTCATTAAGAGAAAGCAAGAAAACGGGTGGATCTCCCGGATTATCAATTCGTGGAGAAATGGAGAAACGGTATTCCGACCCCCCACTCCAAGCAGGAAGGCAACTTATCATGCCTTCAGGTATGACCACAGGCATAGTCGTGGTCACTGCAAGGGTGATCTGTCCCCATGTGGAGACACCCGGAGTGCAAGGGCCGGCGTGGCCACCCACGAGAGAATACCTAAGGCTCATTCTGAGCCCTTTGTATTCACTGCCACTGCCTCAACACAGTGTGGATCTGCATGTCCCAGCTCACAGAAGACTTCTCACCACTCGAGGACACGGGATAGAGAGGATAGAAGTCATGATGTCAGGCTCCATGGGGCCTCAGTAAGCGAGATGCCTGAAAGAATGGCACCACCTTCCCGGCCTCATAACGCTCACAACATGCACTTTTTCCTCCACGTGTCACGATGGAAGAGGAATTTTTGTGACAAGATCATGCCCTATCTCGTTTAGACCTAGGACCGTGACTACATCAGTCACTAGATCAGGTCGGAAACGGCGATACAACATTCACCCATGTTGGTGCTGCGGCAAAGTGGGGCATTTTGCCATCGATTGTTGGCACAACCCCTCTGTGCCCACGGCAAGGGCTTATCCACATTCTCGGGACAGAGGTAGTCTTCCAGACAGGTTTTCTGAAGAAAGGCAGTTGCATGCTTATGCTAACAGGAACCTAGGACCCAATATGATTTGGGTTCCTAAGGTAAAGTAATTCTTTCTTGCAGGGTAGTCTAGGTTCCCGTGAATATGATGGGAACTAGACAGTAGGTGGCTCAAGACTAAATTGGAACAATCGTCTGCAATAATAGATGTGATATCAATTTGAGCATACTCACATTGAGCTTCTGATATGTTCTACCTGAGGGACTAAAACGATGACTCTCAAAATCCCAGGTACTCATGATCAGTTTCAAGACTTGAGTCATTTTCAATTGACAATTACCTATATATATATATATATATCCTTATATACAAATACATCTTTGTATATTAGTGTATGTATGCACATCTGAGGATAGGTTAACTCGATACATGCAACCCTTTATACATCAATAAAAAGTTAACGAAGATATGTCATTGTGAATCTCGACAACTCACAATTGACATCAAGAAGTGTTTGGAGAAGCCTCGCTCAAATCCAAATAGATTGTCTTTACAATAAATATGTATTTATCGTTCTTATATTGACTTGACATCAGAAGAATTCGAAAATGCTGCAATGCTTCCTAACGTGAAAATTCCTAGTTAAGAAACCATTCAATTTCGACTTAGACAAATCCCGCCGACCCTTTATATACGAAGAATCCCGCCGAATCCCGCCGAAGGAGATCGCCGACCGTTCAACTTCCTTAAGTATCCCGCCGAAGCTTTCACCGATGAACTCTTCAAGTTTCGATTCTTCTCCACTCGAACTAACTCACCGTCTACATCGCTAGGTATCTCCTCACCCGCACTTGGACTTGATCACTTATATCACTTCCTTGTTGATTTTTTTTAAGCATAGAAGAGGGCTTCTCTCTCTAGATCTGTAATGGCTCCAAGGACAACTGCTGGGTTGGTCTCTGGTTGCGAGCTTGTTCGAACTGGGTTTTCTCACGCCTCGGATGAATTCCGCAACATCATTCTGATGCTGGAAGAGGCTGGGCTAACCTTCGTCCTGGAGCACCCTTGCAAAATCCTGGACAAAGAGGTGCTGGAGTTCTTCGCCACCGCAAGACTCCGAAATGGCGACTCACTAATCAGAAGCAAGGTGGCCGGGGCAAAGGTCAAGCTGTCTGCCAGCAAGCTGACTCGCTACCTGCAGCTTTCTAGCTCGGAGCATGAGGACTATCTGGAGGATAAGGACAAAACCAGAACTCTCCTATTCTGCGGTCTCCCACGAGGAACTCGGTCAATAATGAGAAAGGATATGAATGAAGAAGGGAAGCTCCTGTCTGATATTATTGGAAAGGTGCTCATCTGTAAGCCGGACTCTCATGACCATATCTCAGGAGATATGTTCAAGATCCTGATAGATGTTGTCTGCCGTAAGAGGTTCAACTGGGTGGAGTTGCTGTTCGAGAAGATCAAGGACACCTTGGGCACTCCGAGTTTTGGCCGCATCATAAGTCTATATCTAAACCAGCTAAATGGAGACAAGTTTGACATGAGCAAAGGTGTCCCCCTCCACTACTTGAAGAAGATGGACACAAGTGTGTTTGATCGATGGGAGAGGCGTATTGGGCAGACTGCAGTGGAAGAGCAACAGGGAGTATCTCCAGCAGTAACCCCCGGTAAAATTCCTGATACCCTGACTGCAGGAATCGAGGGGGAGACTCTACCCTCGCATACTGATGTAGTATCTGACATCTCCCAGCTGGCCAAAGATGCTGTGGCAGATCTACACGAAGAAAGTGAACCTGAGCAAGAGCATGGGGAGGCCCCGAACCAAAACGAGCAAGGAGCCGAAGCTACTGGAATGGAGACTGCTGACAACGAGTTGGAAGATGCTGCTGATATAGATGATTTCTTGGATGATGATAGAGAGGAAGATGGGAATGAGGGACATGAAGTATTTGAGGCTCCGGATCCTGTTGAACCTCCATCTGACAAGCCTGCACCAGTAGAGGGGGAGACTGAAACATCTAAAGAGGCCGCCAGCATTCCTCCATTAGAGACTGTGATTGTATCCAGCTCTACAGATGCGTCTGCTGAAGAGCAAGGCCAAGAAGTGCCTCTGACTCTTCCATTACGAGATGAGCTAGCCACTCACACAGTAAATGTCATTCAAGGAATTGTGAATGAACTCAAAGACTCCTTTGCTAACGCTCAGAATAAACTGCTGAAAAGGATTAAGACTTCTGAAAATCTGATGCTCAAGAATATGGTGGAAATCAACCATAAACTGGACGTGATGGAGAAGAAATTTGAAGAGAAGTATACCGCGGCCGGCGAAGCTGTCACACTTCTTATGGCCGGATTGAAAAAGAACACTGATACTCTTGCTGTCGTAAATCAGAATGCACATGTTGTCGCCAACAACATTCAAAAGTTTGACGGTAATATGGTCACTCTCAACGCCAATCAGCAGGCCTTGGTCTCTGAATTCTCCAAGACCACGAAGCATATTGATGACTCCCTACATTCCTATGCCAACTTCATAGCTGTAGAAGCCAAAAAGGGGGAGAAGGAATATCTAGCTAAGATGGCTGAGCTCCGAGAAGTCATGATCCTAAACTTTGAACAGTCAAACAAGTACGTCTATGACAGCTGCCGGTGGATGCTCCACCAGGCGTTAGGCATCCCCTTGGCTGAAAATACTGCAGATATTCATCCTCCTGAGACATCTATGGCCGCTGAGGGAGTAAGTGCTGCTGAGGGAATAAGTGCAAGTGCTGCAGATGTTCCCATAAGTGAAGCTGATGCTAGGGCTCTCTCCAAAGCTAAACTGAGGAGCATGTTTGATCAAGGGGCCCTAGCAAAAGCCAAGGCCAAGAGAAAAGCTCAGGAAGGGACCTCCAAGGAGACACTAGCTGAAAAGAGGATCAGAATGAGTGAGGAGGACGTACGAAATGAAAAATGGAGTCCAGTTTCAAGGAACATCATCTTAGATACCTTCTGGCTGCAAGAAAGAGGAGAGATCAATCGAAACGAAGTATATAGCCAGTATGAATGGGAAACACACAAAACATTTGAAGCGAAACGCAACATCTTTTTCAGAAACAACAAGGATGCAGATAAAGTTCCTCCTCCTAGGTATTACCCGAAGCCCAAAGAATACATGGAGAGGCAAAGCAAGAAGTACTTGGCTCAAAATCTTAAGGGTGACTTAGCTAAGGAAAATAGTCAATAACTTATAGCTTGTCACTTTGTCTTAAGAACATTTAATGATTATTGTTATCATATGAACAATTCTGAGATTATATGTGTACATATATATATTGGTATATATATTTGAATTTGTGAATGACTCAAGTCCTGATCTGGTTGCATATATTCTCTTGTGCTGCATGTTTAATTTCTGAATGCTATGTTTATTATTTGATAGGTGTTATTCATCTTAGCTAGTAGGGTTTTGGCTTCGTCAAATAGGGGGAGATTGTTGGGTATTGTATCCACAATTACCTGGATTTGAGGAAGCCACCTGTCAAGCTAAGATGAATTCACAATGTATTTGATGAAACATCTTAAGTTGTACTTGCAGCTCCTCCACGCTAAGTGCACACCAATGTCAGGGTGCAGTAGGTCAATATACACGGGTCTGCAAGACGTAATCCCTCGTTGAGCAGATCAGTGTGTTGGCCTACATGTACTCTCTCTATTGGAGTGCACTTACTTTCAAGTACAGGGCCGTTCATATGCAAGAGAAGACAAGGAGCATGGATGGGTCAAGGAGCAGCTCCTGGGTGGAAGACGAAAATTCGTCCAAGGAAAATTCGACGAGAATCACCAAGTGATTCTCGCCGATTCGGCGAGAATCACTAGTGATTCTCGCCGAATCGACGAGAATCATTAGTGATTCTCGCCGACCCCTTCTGGCTACCTCAAAACGGTGCCAAGTAAGATTCGGCGAGAATCACTAGTGATTCTCGCCGAACCAGTGGTTAAGCAGCTCATGAATATCAAGTGAAAATCGCTGAGAATCAATAAGTGATTTGGCGAGAATCACTAGCGATTCTCGACGAATCGTCGAGAATTAGCGATTCTCGACGAATCGTCGAGAATCACTTGGTGATTCTCGCCGATTCGTCGAGAATCACCTGCGATTCTCGCCGATTTTCACTTAGCGATTTCTCGGGATGCTGCTGGACCGGATTCTGCCGCTGGACTAGTTTGAACCAGATTTCGGGTTTCTACTTGTGGGACCCACAACGGTCATATTGTATGGGTCTTCAATGTATAAATACATGGGTATTTTTGAACAGTGTTTGACAGAAGGAAACCAGACATACGCGAGCACGGACAAACCCTAGATCCCGGCTTCCGCTCCGTCGCTGCCGCCACCGCTCGCGATAAGTTGGTCGCCGCTGTTGATCGTTTCTCTTCCCGATCTCCGGCGACAGAAGCTTAGCAAACCTCTGAGTCTCACGTGTCTATCCGGTGATCTCTTGTCTCTCGATTTGTTGACAGGGAAAAAGTCCCCCGTCCGAATCGATCGAGATGACTGATCCTAGAGTGACCGTTGGTAGACCTAGCTTGCTTCGCAACGAAGATTGGATCTCTATTTTCAGCAGCCTCTCATCATCATAGCCGCTGATCCCGAAGCTAGCCGCCGCTCGTGTTGCCGCCGCCGGTTCCGGGGAGATCCTCTCCAAGAGAGACCAAGGTTGTAGACTCTTCGTTGACTTCACGAACACGTCGTCGAACGAAGAGGAACACCGTAGTCTCCTAACGAAGTTTGTATCTCGTGTACATTCTATATTTACTTTTGTTGTAAAGGAACGATTGTTCCGTGTTGTAAGGGTTGGGTGCAACCCGTTTTGTGGGAGTGTTGACTCTCACGTGTGGAAGGGTTCCTTCCGATAGTGCAGGGATTGGATTTCAATCCTGTTGGAGAAGAGACCGAGTCGTCCCGTGTTGGGAGATATGTCGAAGGGGGAAAGTGGATGTACCCAAGTCGGGGAACCACTATAAATTGCCTGTGTATTCTGTGTGTTGTGCTTTTTATTTTTATTGTGCAGGTACATTCGTAAGTTCCGCAAAAGCGCTACACGTCACCTATTCCCCCCCCCCATAGGTGCACATAGCCGACACTAGGTGGACTTTCAAAGTTTTCAAAATTGGCTAAGTAAAATGGTGTCGACACACAGAGTTGTCTGTGTCGACACATAGCATTGGTGTCGACATTTCAGAGAAATGGTGTCGACACATCTAGGAAGTCTGTGTCGACACTTCAGAGAATTTGTGTCGACACATGCAGTGTTGGTGTCGACACATCCAAGGTGGTGTCGACACTTAAGCTTTACTCAGAATTAGTCTAGTAAAGTCTCGACTAAGTGTCGAGCTAAGTGGTGTCGACACATAAACAAGTGTCGACACATATATTCTGTCGACTATACTTGTGTCGACACATAGTTGTCGAGACATTATAAGTGAGTGTCAACACTTTTCAACAGTGTCGACACAATTTAAGTATTTTGACACGCCCTTTCATCTTCGATTCTAGAAAGGTATAAATAGGTTCTCGCCATTGTTTGTCGACACTCTCACCAAAGTTTCGAGACCAAACTTGTGTGTCGACATCTCGCTTCTCTACATTCAAATTTCTTCAAACCCTAATGGCGCCCAAGCTAGAAGAGAATGTTAATGAAGGATATGAACTCGTGCGACACGCATTTGATGAGGCGGAACGTGAAATCAAAGGAGTGGTAACCCTAATAGCAGAGACTGGGTTAGAATTTCTTATTTCAGAACCGATCAAGATCTGGAAGAAGGAGGTCCTGGAGTTTCTGAATGCAGCAACACTAGATGAATCAGGAATCAAGATTAAGTCAAGAGTTCACGGGTAAAAGGTAAAGGTCTCTCCTAAAAGTCTAAGAAAGCTACTTCAACTACCAAGAACTAAGGAAGAAGAAGATGTTTCTGCTTCTAAGACTAGAGAAGCATTGACATGGTGTGGTTTGGACTCAAACCTGAAGATAGGATCTGTGTTCAATAGAAAGGGAATGAATATGCAAGGCAAGTTTCTATCTGAGATTGTGGGCAAGGTCATACTGAGCAAGCCTGGTGGGCATGACAGAATTTCAGCTCACATGTTTAGTATAATGACAACGATAATCTTCTAAATTAATACTGATTGGTCTACAGTTGTGTTTGAGAAGATAAAAGAGAGTATGAAGAAGCCCAATTTGGGCAGAATTCTGAGTTTATACCTAGCTGGAAGTATTCCAGAGGTGATGAATCAAGCAGCTGTATCTAAGATTAACCACATGAGGAGAATGGATTTGAGAATATTCTCTAGGTGGGATAGAGTACTGACCAAAGAACTGCCATCTCCAGTAAAGGACACACCACTGAAGAAGAATAAGACAGCCATTGTGTCTCAAGAATCTTCCAGCAGCTCTGAAGAGAAAGTAGTTTTTACTCCTGATGAGGAAGAGACAAGAAATGTTGTACAGTCTCCAGCTAGACATAAGGATGCACAAAGGCAGGGGGAGCTACCCTCAGCTAGCCCAATTCACCTAGATTCAACCCAGGGGGAGCCTCTACTTGTGGAAGAGCCAACTCCACTAGAGAGTGAACAAGCTACTCAAATCATACTAGAGGTAATAATTGACATTAATCAATTAGATATTCCTATAGAGGATGAAGTTTTATCTGATTCATTACCTAATGTTCATCAACAAACTCAGATACTCCCTCAACCCTAAGATGTTGTCATGGAGGACACATCTGTTGCTGATCAAGTGGTTAATGAGACCAGAGATTCACCAGCCCATACTCAACAGGAATTTACATTAGAAGAACTGTTCCCTGATCTTCTACAAACTGATTTTGAGAAAGAGCAAGCTGCTGCTGAGGGGGAGAAGATCCATATTGAGGGAGAGCAAGTGGAGATTATAGAAGAAACTACAAGCAAAGAGACTGAAAAGCCAAAGGATGCTAAGGAATCACAGAGGACTGAGAAGGAGTTACCTCATAGTCCTAAAGAAAGAGTGGATATAGCAAGCACATCTGCTTCAGAAGATGAAGAGGCTGTTATGGCCAAGAAGAGGAAGTTCCAGGTCTTCAAAAGAAGAAGCCGGAACTATAAGAAAGCCCTACAGACAGTTGCTCCACAGCCTGCCCCATCTACTAACTATAGTTCATTGATGGTGGCTTTAGAGATTAAGTTTGATGAGCAAAGGCAAGCTCTGGAAAAATATGTAGATGAAGGGAATAAATCTCTACATTTTGATCTGGCCCAAGACATCAAGTCTATCAGATTTGAAGTGAATTTGAACAAGAAAGAAATGACTGACTGCTTCCATAAGGGAGGGAATATAGTAGTCTATCTGGCCACACATCAAGAGAAACTAAAGACAAAACTTGATGAGCTAGAAGTGAAGCAAGGCTATGTACTGGAGAATCAAATAAGGATGAATGATAATCTCACTGCTTCACATAATGCTATTATAACTGAAATGAAGAATATAGCTACTAGTCAGACTACAGCAAGTGCTACTGCCAAGGCTGAATTTGACAAACAATTGCAAGAGAGCCTAACTGCTATTCAAACTGCTATTGAAGACTCTCAGAAGGCAATTACTAATAAGCTCCAAAGGTTAAAACCTTTCTATAAAGATGGAGTAAACTATCTGAATGCACAGATAAGGTTTCAGAAAGATGATCTGAGGGATCACATTGAGAGAGAAGTCATAAAGGGGGAGAGGGTATTAGTGATGGCAGGCTCTGATCATGCAAAGTGGATTTCAAATTCCATCAGAGCCACCCTTGGATATCCACCCTTATGTGATGATGACAATGTTGCAGAGTCTGGAATCAATCCTGCATATCTTGGAGGGGAGCAAGCTGAAGTGGCTCAAGTAATATACCCTCCACCAGACTTTGACATGATCCATCAAGAGATACAGTCTATGTACAGTCCTCCTGAGGGAAATCAGAATGTCACCATAGAAAAAGTTGTTCAGCCTGTACCAGAGGCAATACTGAAAGAACAAGAGGCCTTCTTAAAGGAACAATTAAAGGAATAAGAGGCTCAATTGTCTAAGAAAAGATTCAGAGAGCAAGCTGAATTGAGACCTGATTTTGAACAATGGAGCCCCACCTCCAGGAATATCATTTTGACTTCTTGGAAGGCTGCTAAAGATAATATTCTGGATAGAGGCAAATGGTACTCTGAACAAGAATGGAGGAAACATGAGAACAGGCAAGAGGCTATTGTTCAATATAGAAGAAAGGCTAAGATGGGAAAGCTACCTCCTACTACGCAGGAGCCTAGCAAGTACTTCCCAAAGCCTTATCATTATTTTGAAAGGCAGAAGATCAAGGCTGAAGAGCAGAAAAAGATAGATCTTAAAGGGAAGAAGCCTGCAGATGACAAAGATGCTCAAGTTCAAGCAAAGATTCAATCTGGAAAGGGCATAGTTATCAAGGAGCCTGAGCTGCCTTAGGATAGAAATTTTTCTTTTGTTTACTATGTGTAATCAGTTGCATTCAACTTTCTGTAAACTTTTGAATAATGAAAATGTTGAAGTTGTTAGAACAATGTGATTTGTGTTAAATCTATAACATTAATGTTCTGAGATATTTGTGTATACATGTTTTGTTTATACATGTTTATGTATTTACCCTGTCATTTAATATTGTTTTACATCATACTGTGAATTTGTTATGTATGGTGTATATCATTGACTAAGGGTTACGACTTCTCCAAATAGGGGGAGATTGTTGGGTACATTGGAAATATGTACCTGATTTGAAGATGCCTCACCCTACTCAATGATATAGATCAAGGTGTATTTGATATGTTTTAAGTTTATTTGTGCAGGTTAAGTAATTGCAGGGAAAGCTGAAAAGTTTCTAAGTCCATGTGTCGACACCTAGAAGAAAAGTGTCGACACTTAAGGAGGCTTGTGTCGACACGCAGAGAAGCTGTGTTGACAGTTGGAGTAGTTGTGTCGACACCAGGAATGCAGAGTCGACACCAGAAGAAAAGTGTCGACACATACAGGAAGTGTCGACACTCAATGAAGAAATGTCTAAAGAATCAGTGTCGACACTTAGAAGCAGTGTCGACACGCAAAGGAACATTGTCGACATCAAAGGTGTCGACACTAGGAGGCTGTGTCAACACTCAGCAAACATCAACAAAGTTCAAGTACAAGTGTCGACACTAGGAGGCTGTGTCGACACTCAGCAAAAGTCTCAACACATGAAGAATGTGTCGACACAAAGGAGATGTGTCGACACTCAGCAAACTTCAACAAAAGTTCAAGTATAAGTGTCGAGACTAGGAGCTGTGTCGACACTCAGCAAAGTTTCAAGACATGAAGCATGTGTCGAAACAAAGGAGATAAGTCGACACTCAACAAAGTTCAACACAAGAAGGCTTGTGTCAACACAAAGGAGTTGTGTCGACACTCAGCAGAAATCAGATAAAGTATTGAAGAAGTACTTGTGTCGACACCTTCAATCAGTGTCGACACATTCAATAGAAGGCTTGTGTCGACACACAGAATCAGTGTCGACACATTCAGAAGAAGTTGTGTCGAGATACAGATACAATAACATAAGGAGTTGTGTCGACACCAACAAGGCTAGTGTCGACACTTAGTCTACTTGTGTCGACACTTAGTCTATCAGTGTCGACACTTAAAGACTGACTGTCTCGACACTTTCAGACAGTTACCGAAAATTCAAGAAGTGACTGGATGACTTGACAGTTGCCATTTCAACCGGTCAACTGCTATTGTCAGAGCTGTCAGAAGTTTGTTAGAAACCGGGTCAGCCGGTCACTATGAAGAAAGCCTATATAAAGGATTATTCCTTCAACAAAATGAGATTAGATGAAGCAATCATTGAAGATCTAACAACACTAAAAGAAGAAGACCTTCAAGTGAAGATCTAAGAAGTTAGAGAGAGAGAGCTCCTTCTAAGAAGACAGCTGTTGAAACAGGCTGTGAAGGAAGTTTTAGATTGAGATCTGATTCTTAAGTCAGCAGTGATTGAAGATCATCTGCATAGAGTTTCAACCCTACTGTGTTCTAATTCAAGAAGCTTTGAAGAAAGCCAAGGGAGGTTGATCTCAGCAAAGTTCTTCCAAGAACTCATCAAGAAATCAGCCAACTCTTCTCTCTCATTCTGAGTTGTGGTTATATACTTTGTAATTTTAATTTCTTGTAGGATCCTAAGGGATCTGAGTTGTAAGCCTGAAATTATAAAGGCTGAGTGGTAGGGACTGTGTGCCTGAGTGTAAGAGATTCATTTTTCTGAGTGTAGGCCTTGTTGAGGGCTGAGTGTAGGCCTTGTTGAAGGCTGAGTGTAGGTCTTTGTGAAGACTGAGTGGTAGGGCTGTGTGCCGGAGTTGCAGGAGTGGGATCACTCTGAGTTGTAGGAACCTGTTTGGGGTTCTGAGCTGTAAGATCTGAGGATATGAGGATGAGTGGAGAAGTTTGGCAGAATCTAGTACACTACTAGATAGGCGAAGGGGGAAAGTGGATTTACCCAGACCTTGGGGAACCACTATAAAAACTGTGTGTACTCTGTGTGTGACTGATTCTGTGTTTGTTGTTTAAAGTTCTGTGAATTCTGTGATTAATTCTGCCTAAAAGTTTAAAAAGATTAAGGTCACCTATTCACCCCCCCCCCTCTAGGTGATTAGGTACAATTTCTTTCAGTTACAGCTTTTGTTGTAATTAAAATGTGCAGAATTAAAGTAGAGTAAATAATCACACAGCAGTCCTAAAAACACAAGCACAGTAAGAACAAAAAGAAAAGGGGAAACAAGACGACACAAGAAATTTTATAGTGCTTCCCCAACCTGGGTACATCCACTCTTCTACCACCCTGGTAGGAATCCACTCAGGTTTTTGATCAGGTGCCTGACACCAATGAGCTTTTGATCAGGTGCTCAAAAAAACAAACCCTCATGTCTTTTGATCAAGTGACTTGTAACCAGGAATCACTTTTGAAGGGAGATGACAACCCTTTATAGAGGTGGGGATGAGAGAGTGATGGAAGTCTTCTTTTCTCAATCACAATGAGAAGACTATGTAGATTCAGTGATGTTGTCAAAGCTCCCCCTGAGATGTAGACGACTTCAGGAGAATTGGAGCTTTGCACAGGGTGATAGGCCTTCAATTGAGAACTTGATCCAGGAGCTTTAGACTGATGGTGCTTGAATGTCTTAGCAAGGTCCTAGAGAAGAAGAACAGGAAGACTCTTGATTTGAAAAAGTGTTATTCTTGCTTATTCTTCAAATTACTGACAGACTGAGAAAGCCAATGAAGATCTGCTTCTGAATATCTTTTGATGAAAGCGGGAATAATCTTTTCTGTCTATGTATCTATATCAGAGAAAAGAGAAAAATATCTTTTTATATTTTCCTGGGAAAATTGGCCTTCTGAATTTTGAATTCTTTCTTCATTCAATGTTGACGGTCTAGAGAATAAGCAGCATTGAATAATTTCCCCAACTGTCCCGTGGAAAAATGGCAGGCAATAATCTTGGAGAATATCCCAATCAATGCTCCTCTAACAGTTATATTCAGGGAATGTTAGAGCATCGATTACCAAGGAATTATTGTCGTAATAGTGGGGATAGGGATGGAAATGACTCAGTCTGGAATCGTCGAACAGATGACAGAAATCATCGAACTGAGTCCACAGTTTGTCAAGCTGAGATGTAGTGTTCGTCGACCAGACGGCTTCTGTTCGTCGAGCTGAGTTCCATGATCGTCGAGCTGGAAATTGAACTACAGTCTCTTTTGAACTTTTCCTATTCTGTGTCTGAAGTTCGTCGAGATGGTAAATATATTCGTCGACTAGAGTTCAGCAACTATTCTGGAGTTGTCATATATTCTGTGTGTCGACATAAGTATTCTGTGTGGTGTCGACATAACCTTTCCAAAGTGTCGACTGATGATGTGGGTGTCGACATAAGTTCTTCTAGTGTCGACTCTGTTGGTGTCGACATATACTCTGAGTGTCAACACAAGTCTTCTGGTTCTAAGTTGTTGAAGTAGATAATCCAGAATTCGTCGGGCAGAGAACTGAGTTCGTCGACCTGAGACTAGAGAACATAGTCTTGACAGAATGTTGTAGTAGTCCAAAGATTCGTCGACCAAGGAATAGAGTTCATCGAGCTGAGAACTAAGTTCGTCAACCAAAGTCTGATACTAAGGACTTAGAATATGTTGATGTTTTCTGAATTTGAAGTGTTGTTGTAGTGTCTAAGTTTTCGTCGACTTGAGTACCAAGTTCGTTGAGTTTAGCTCAGAGAATTTACTCTGAGATCGTCAAGCTGAGCACGACTATCGTCGACCTGAGTTCGACGAACGTCGAACTCACTTTACGGATTCTTGAAATCTTCTAAGTATTGAGTCTCTGGCAGTCTTGTTGATAGTTGGTCCATGTGATTTTGACTCTAAGGACTTTGCCTAGACTCTAGGACACAACTATGACCCTGGCTATATATTGTGGGTCACATGATCCTAAGTTAGTGAACCTAGCCCAAATCAAACTAGGGATCCAACACATACAATTGTTCGCAAGCAACCAAATCGTCCAGCATCCAAGAAAAAATACATATTACAACACAATGTTCAAATTATTTGTGCGGCTTATCTCTCTCAAGTGGCTCGGCCGTGTTTATCGCCCTCCTGTCCCTCTCGCCCTATTCCCCCGACCAGGTCACCGGTTCTTACAATCTTAGTGTACATCTGGCTAACCAGATTGTGAATTGAGTGCAAAGACCGGTGAACTCGTGCGGCGTCGCACTCTACTCTGGCGAATGGAACCACTAGTTAAGCCCGAGCTTCTAGCCCGCTAGAGGCTGCGGCCTGCCCGACCGCCGCGACCTCCGGTGGATTTTGAGCTCCACCAGAAGCCGGGCGACCTGTTCCCGGAAATTTCTACAAAGTCGATGGTGCAGACCGCTGATCTCCGTCGGCCTCTACCGACGGGCCTTGGTCTCTTCCTTCGAGGCATCAAATCTCTTCTATTTCTCTCTCAAGCAGCCCGGCCATCAGCACTTGTGCTTGCATATCCTGCTTCTCTGCCCTCTCCTGCTCCAAGGTGGCTTGCATCTCTACTACTTTCCCCTCTACGGCCTCCAGCGCGGCCTGCAGCCTCGTGGTCTCTTGATCCAGCGCGGCCTACAGCCTCGTCGTATTTTGCTTCAGTGCGGCCTGTAGCCTTATAGTATCTTGATCCAGTGCGGCCTGCAGCCTTGTAGTCTCTTGCTCCATGATGGTTTGCAACTCTTGGATCTTTTTCTCTGCGGCCTCCTAGGAAACCCTCTATTCTTCATCCTTAACCCGCAGAGCTTCAGCGTGTGCGCTCACAGCCTCCTGCAATGTGTCGACCTCCTTCTGGAAGTCGGCCATACTTTTGTCGCGAACACTTGGCGGAGTCGGCAGCATTGATAAATAGGATGTCAAGTCGTCCGGCTTCATCGCGGCCTCTGGTTCACCTGCAACAGATAAACCGCAGTCAGGTTCAATCGAATAATTGCGACCTTGTTACAAGAAAATCAGTAGGATAAGACCGTCGATTTGGCATTTATCTCCTTCAGAGGCCGCGGTATGGTGTCTAAACACTGGGCGGCTGAATCATTCGGGATCTATCTGATTTAGCTTTCCTTTCCATAGCCGCTCGACTTCTTTAGCTTGGCTTTTCAGTTGAGCCGTGGCCAGGAAAAACCTGGCCGGCAGATTTAATATTGTGTTCGCACCCTTCTTTCTTGACCGCGACTTGTAGAAGTTAACAATTCTCTTAACTTCCCTGTGTTTACCTTGCAAAAGAGGAAGTGCAGTCACCATCGGCTTCCCAGCGATCAGCTTCTTCATCTCCTCCATCTTCTCTCGAAGTTTCAGTTTCTTGGCACCTTCAGAAACCGCGGAAGCCGGCCCGCCAAGCTTCTCCCCAGTGACTTCGACGTCGGGGCGATCGACTTCTTCTGAAGTCGCTGGGGTCTCTAACAACCTATCCTACAGCTGTAAAGTCTCCATTCCCTTGAGGATGTTACTTATCATCTCACTAGCCGCGGATGTTTCCTCCAGCTCGTTCGGTTTGGGATCTGATGTGGACGGGCTCTGGGATACCTCTCTCTCTCGCAGTCTGTGCTGAAGACTAGCCTCTCCGGTCTTTTCGGAAATATTCCGGATTTCGGCCTGCATCTTCCTTATCTTCCTCTTCATCCTTTTCTAGAGAGTCTCGCTCCTCTTCTTCTACCGTTTCAAGGAGCCAACAACCACATATGTCCGCTTGCCCTTTTCAGCCGAAGTTCGCGTGGCCTTCAGCGCCTTCTCCGGCTCGTTATCGTCGATAACGACTAGGTCGACCTTGGCCTGAAATTTGCATGGCTTGTCGGATTAAATGCTTTTCTCCACCATCTCACCTATTTTTAAGAGCAGTACACCCGATGGAGAGTAAGTTACCTCAAAGGATTTGGCAATATCGGTTTGTGGTGGAGCAGCCTTCGGAACCGCTTCCGGATTGTCCGCAACATTCGAGACCACTTCGAGATTGGTCATGGCCTGCGAAGATTCACCGACGGTCTGCGTCGGCCTCTTTTCAGAATCAGAAGCCACTGGGGTAATCGGCTTCTCGGTCTTCTTCGTGGGTTATCGGCCATAGTCATCCAATTTTTGGCTTCTGCTTTTCTTCTTTTCAGTCGATTTCTTGTCACGGGCTAACATCGATGGCATGACGTCCATCTTGTGGAAGACCGTGTCGGCTTGTAGAATTCTGACCGCAAGAGGAGAGTAGCGACCTATGGCTTGGTAGAGATCTTGAATAATGTCAAGGGTCAAGGGATTTTATAGACGCCGATGCATTAAAGACAGTCGCGGTCTCCGGCTTAGTTCTACATTTTTGAAGTTTTTTCGAAACTTAAAAATGTGCGGGGATTATGTTAAGCCCGGAATCCGTGACCTGTTCGCACAACCTTCCTGATGTAGGCCACTACCGCTGACACGATATGGGTTACGGGAATAAAGCGGACGCCTCTCTATTTCCACATTCACACCCGCACTACCTTTAACTGCGGCGCACTCGCAAACGATTTATCACAGTTCACCAACGTACGGGAGCTACTCCACGGGAAGGTCAAACAAATGGCTATAGGCCGACGTCTCCCAAGCTAAAAGGACCAATATTGGGTCCGACCGAGCGAAGGTTGTACCAAAAGAGGTCTACCCAAAATACGATCGAAAAATGGTAGATCTCTCCCAACAAAAATACGGGGCTCGCCAAAACCTTTCAAAAATAATGTGATTAAGATAGATGCAAATCAATAGGAAAATCACGAAGAATCTAACAATTCAAATCCAATGAAAAAATCTTTCCGACCACTAGAATATGAAGAGGGAAACACACGTGAGTGGAGAGGATCGTTACCCAAGTCGGAATAGATAATTCCGACTACCCATGAAGGATCTCTCTTCCACGGTTCCGTCGGAGTCGCGCCGGATGGAGAGATAGATCGTCCGCCTTGGCCGCTTCACACCAAAGTCCAGATTCCTCGCCGTAGAAGTAGCCCCTCTCGGATAAAACTTCACGTGAAGAGGGGCGGTCAGGTTCTCTCCAAAGGGGGGTGCTCGGGTGGGGAGTTAGGTGGTCGGGTTCTCTTCAAAGGGGTTGCTCGGGTGGAGGAGATAGGTGTCCGGCCGACTAGGGATGGTGGTGGTCGGGTTGGAGATGGTGAGAGGAGGTGGCGGCTTGGAAGAGGGAGATGAAGGAGAGGGCTGGCCGAATGATTTAGAGAGAGAGAGAGAGGGAGAGGAGGGTGGCGGCTAGGAGAGGTAGAGAGAGGGGAAGCTTAGCAAGAAAGGAAAGTTAAGGTTTCTTCTCATTCAACTTAAGTTAAACAAAACCATACATGCCTATATATAGGCTTAACACCAAGTCTTGGCTATATGTAGCCCAAATAAAAATAAAAATAAAAATAAAACGCTCAATGGCTACATGCAGCCCAAAATAACATACTTCAAATAAAATAGCATACTAAAATACGAATGCTCTTAAGCTAATAATAAGATAAGTTCAACTAGTTATTTGTCTTGCGCCAAGGGCGGAAATTGTAGCGCCGCTCCATACGAACACCATGACGACGCGAGTCCTTTGTTGGAGACGAAGGAACGTCTTCCGTTAGCGTGTCATCATCAACAACATGGGGGCCGTCGTCAACTTGGGGGCCGTCATCGCCACCAATCCTCCCCCGCTTGAAAGGACTCATCACCGATGAGTTGTCTTGAAGATACCGTCGGAGAAGAACACCATCCAAGAGAGCCACCTCCGCTTTCGGGAGCCAAGATTCATCAGAGGAGGGGCGATCACACCATCGAATCAAGTAGCGGCGCACATCGCCATCAGCAGTGGGAAACACGTCATCCTGGACAATCTTGTCTGGCAAAAATGCTGTCCTGGCAAACCTGGGAAAAGCATTAGGCATCAAAGGGGGAAAATCTATATCATCAACATGTAGAGTACCTCCGTTGGAGACCGACGGAGAGAGCGAGCCCTTACCCCCCTCAACCCCATACCCATGAGAATCTGTAGTGGAACTAAATGGACATGAAGATAATTCTAGTGGTGGAGCAATATATGGCGTTAAATGCGAAACATTAAAAACAGGGGAAATACCCCAATCAGTTGGCAATTACAAAAGAAATGCATTGTCTCCTAACCTCTTTAAAATCCGAAAGGGTCCCGCTCACCGATCCGCTAACTTTTTTAAGGTGCCTGTAGGCAACCGTTCAGGGATGAGGCGCACCATGACTAAATCGCCCACTTTCAAGTGAGACACTCTCTTATGTGTGTTGGCATGAACTTGATAAGACGTGTATTGAGTGGTAAGCATTTCATTTATGCGTTTGTGAAGATTATGGATGTGAGAGACAAAGTCCTGTGCAAATTGACTTGACTTAAAAGACGGCGGTAACAGAATCAAGTCAAGTGGCACGGGTGCTTTATAACCGTGCACGATCTCATTCGGGGACAAACTCATGGACCTATTTTTGGAATTATTATACGCTAACTGAGCACGAGGGAGGATAAGGTCCCATGTACCCTTGTGGTCTCCCACAAGGCATCAAAGCAGACTACCTAAACTTCTGTTCACAACTTCGGTTTGCCCATCCGTCTACGGATGGTACGCGGAAGAGAATAGAAGTTTGGTGCCCATAATCCTCCACAGGGTCTTCCAAAAATAACTAGTAAACTTCACATCCCTATCGGTAACTATAGACTTTGGAACTCCTCGATGGCCAACTACCTCTTTAAAGTATAATTGTGCAACGTGTGACGCATCGTTGGTTTTATTGCACGCGATAAAATAGGCCATTTTAGAGAAACGATCTACAACAACTAAGATAGAGTCGTGACCTTGAAATGTGATTGGGAGGCCAAGAATGAAGTCCATGCTAACGTCTTCCCAGGGAATAGAAGGAATCAGAAGAGGGGTATAAAGTCCCGCATTAGTTTTGTTCCCCTTTGCCAATTGGCATGCTCGACAACTTCCCACGATCTTACTAAACATGGCCTTAAGACCGGGTCAATAGAACTTGTCTTCAACTAACGTGATCGTCTTGTCACGACCAAAGTGTCCACCTAACCCTCCGCCATGCAATTCCCACACTATGAAGTGTCGTAGGGAGGAACGGGGGATACATAACTTCGAATGGGTAAATAAATAGCCGTCCCGAAAGTAAAAAAGAAGTAATGGTTGTAGGAGAGTCATCTTGAGTGGCGAAATAGATATCCTTAAAATTTGGGCAGTGGACGTACTCGTCCTTAATCCTATCGAAGCCAATCACCTTAACTTCTAGTGTGGAGAGCAATAACGAAACACGACTAAGGGCGTCGGCTACGCGGTTGAGAGTCCCCTTAAGGTGTTTGATGATGAAAGTGTACTCCTGAAGATAGGAGACCCATTTGACATGTCTAGGACTAACCTTAGTTTGAGAGTTAAGAAACCTTAGCGCTTCATGATCGGATAGGATGACACTCCTTAGGAAGCAAATAATGCCGCCAATGTTGGAGGCATCGAATGACCGCGTAAAACTCTAGATCATAATTGGAATAATTTAATTTCGGACCTGCGAGTTTCTCACTGAAATACCCCACAGGGTGGCCTTCCTGACTCAACACTCCACCAATTCCCACTCCAGACGCTTCACATGACAACTCGAAAACTTTGGTAAAATCCGGTAGTCGCAAAAGGGGGGCTTCTGACATGCACGATTTAATTAATTGGAATGTCGTAGCGGCCGAGTTCGTCCATGTAAATTCACCTTTTTTCATGCACTCGGTAATGGGGGTCATAATACTACTAAAATCCTTAATAAATCACCGAAAAAATGTAGCGAGCCCGTGAAAACTCCTAACATCCCGAATGTTGGCGGGCTCGGGACAATCTCTAATGGCTTGTACCTTCTTGGGGTCTACGTGGATCCCCTTCGAACTCACAATATAACCGAGCAACTCAATCGATGTCACATGGAAGGTACACTTCTTAATATTCACGAATAATTTTTCCGATCTCAGTGTGGCAAGGATGATTTTTAAATGTGACTCGTAATCAATCGTGGAGGTGCTAAAAACCAAAATGTCGTCAAAATATACCACGATGAATTTTCCCATATAGGGTTGGAAGACGTGGGTCATCATCCTCGAAAATGTGCTCGGCGCATTGGAAAGCCCAAACTGCATAACTAACCACTCGTAGAGCCCTTCCTAAGACTTAAAGGCGGTTTCCATTTGTCACCTTACCTAATTCGGATCTGATGGTAGCCACTCCTAAGATCCAATTTCAAGAAAATCGTGGCACCGGCTAACATGTCCAATAAATCATCCAAGCGAGGGATGGGAAAACGATACTTAATAGAGATTTTATTAATGGCTCTACTATCCACACACATCCTTCAAGAGCCGTCCTTCTTGGGGGCCAGTAAGGCAGGCACGGCGCACGGGCTCTTGCTGTGGCGGATAAAACCCTTTTGCAATAAATCCGAAATCTGGGTTTGTAACTCTAAGTGTGCGGAAGGGTTTAGCCAATAATGTGGACGGTTGGGCAATGTGGAACCCAGAATGAAATCAATGGCGTGCTGGATATCCCGCAATGGGGGTAACTTAGACGGAAGCTCGTCTGGGTACACGTCCAGAAACTCTTCTAAGAGTTTTCTCAATGCCGTCGGCAAATTCTCAAACGTTGCTGCATCTTCCTTAACTTATAGACACACTAAAGCATAGAGGACACCATCTAAGAAGGTAGTACGCTTCAACTCTTTCCTTCCTATCAGACTCAACGTCTTCTTCTCGACCGGGACAACCGTATCCTTGGAGGGGGCCGAAGGATCCTTTGGCAGAGCGGGTTTTAAGAGAATGGTTCTGCCGTTAAATTTAAACTCGTAAGTATTAGCCCGACTGAAGTGGGTGACATCATGATCATACAACCAAGGGCGCCCCAACAAGACGTGACAAGCATCCATAGGGATGACGTCGCACCAAATCTGCGCAGAATAGGCTTTGATGGTAAGGGGTACCAAGCATCTCTTCGACACAGGGAGGGACGACTTGTTTACCCAGGCCACCTTATAAGGGTGAGGGTGCGGCTCAGCAGCAAGAGACATACGTTTCACCGCAGCTTCAGAAATAACGTTCATGCAACTACCGCTATCGATGATCAACCTACACCATTTTTCACCGCTCTTAAAATTCAACGTGAAAATGTTCGTCCTATTCCATTTGTCTAACGCTCGAGGGGTCGCCAGAATACACCTCATAACCATCATATGGGAGTCATCCTCCATATCACTAGGCACTCCGTCCGACTCGCTCTCTTCTCCCGCCTCGTAAGTAATGTCGTCTGTCCCACCGGTGGAATCTAATAGTGCTAATGGTTTGGGTGTAGTAGGACAATCACTAGCATAGTGCCCTTGGATCCCACAAGCGTAACAGGTGACATTCGTTCTGTTGACCCTACCCACCGAGACTCTCTCACTAGAGGGGTTTCTATCATTCCTAGCCGTTACGACTATGGAGGTCGAGTCGGGGGGCTGATACTTTCCTTTAGCCTTATAGGTAGCGGTGGGAGGCGGTCCTAAAATGGACTTGCCCTTTTGGAACGAGCGTGACTTGCCTTTAAGTGCATTGTGCGGCTCAATATCTAAGGCAGCGTTGAAAGTGGTGTGCAAGTCAGTGTGACCATAACGCAGAAGCTTTCCTTGGATGTCGGGGTTTAGTCCCTTGCGGAACCTAGAGAGGGTGACCTCGGGCATCTCTTTCACGTCACACCTAACCATCATGTCCTTCAGCAGACTGATATACTCAGACACCGACCTAGTCCCTTGCTTAAGGGTAGCTAAATCATTGAACATCTGTGTTCGATGGTAAGTAGGGACGTACTGTTCTGTCAGCCTAGCCTTCATTGCATCTCAGCCTATGGGCAACGCTCCGTTCTCGACTCTCAAACGCCGCTCCTCATTCAGCCAAAATATTTTAGTGTGCCCTAGCAACTTCATCCTCGCTACTCGCACTTTATCCGCGTCGTTCAGAGTATACCACTCGAAATAACATTCGATCTCCATGATCCAGTCTTGGAAGACTTGGGGATCTCCTAGTCCATCGTAGGATGATGGCTTGACTCGGACGGCCCGAGTAAGGTCAAACTCGTACGGTGCTCGAGGAGCGTACTCATTAGGAGGGTGGGGATAAGGATTGTGATGTTCTCCCACCCGCGGGTGAGCGAGTTGATTACGGGGTGCCCCTTGTGGTAACCCCAGTCCGTGTAGTGCCTCCCTAATAGCCGTCAACTGCTCCGTGAAATCCTGACGGAGCTCCTCAATCTCGGTGAGGGCACGACCCTCACCCCGATCATCATCCATATTAGAAGACAATGGAGGATATTCCGTACCGAGCCTAGTGCGCATGCAAAAGGAAGACAACAGACTTAGACATAAATATGTATTGTTTATCTTTTTGTAGCAATAAAATTTGTCTTTATTTAGCTCTTTTTTTTACAAAAAAAAGATCATATAGGTTCAAGTGCCGTTTCATTCATTTAATTTTTTTGATAGTATTACTTCGCCGTAGCGCGCTTAGCCCTAAATTTTATAGCACAAATAACACATAAAGCAGTTATGGTCTGCGGATAACCCCGCAACCACCATAATCATCCATGAAGCCAATAAATAGGAACACCGAGATTTTCTCCTTCGGGCTTCTCTTCCTCCCACTTCCTTATATGCACGTGAGAGCTCTCCAAGGAAACTCTAGAAGATCTCCTTCACATTCGAACACCTTTGAACGCCTTTGAAGAATCCTTCGACCACATTCAAACACCTTTGAAGATCTTCGGATGTCTCCAAGCGCCCCTTAGAGGATCCACCTTGCGCACACTTCGCCTTGTGCACTCTCCGCCCTGCGCACACTTCTCCTAGTGCACGCTCCACTCTGCACTCGTTCCTCTACGAGCAAAGCCCGCTCTGCGCACTCCGCTGCAAGTCTTTTGCGCAACAATAAATCCACCACTCCATACTCCTCTGCATGCAATAGGAGACAAGCCACAAACTTCAAGATGTGCAGAATGCACAACCACTGTTTCCAATCACCAGCAAATTAAAGCCGTGAAGACACAAGTATTTTCTTGGCTGTTGTTGGGAGCGCAGTGCTCCCTACAGCAGACAAGAAAATACTTAGTTTCGCACACGGTGGTCTGTCATCCTCGGAGCTCTCTCTCTCTCTCTCCCTCTACAAATTATAACGAGGAGCGTCTTGCCACCCGCTCTTTCTCTTCAAAGTCTTGTACAAAACCAAATAATAGTAGAAGTTTGGTCGGCACAAGTCCAGCCATGTGGGGTTTCACCTCTTTTCGAGGTTTTTCACGTTAAAAAATTGTCCTGTCAGTCGCCTCACTTATCTCAACCTACATTAACTGTTTGCGCGCTCGACCATTCCCGGGCTAAGATTAGAAAAAAAAACAAATCAATGATGAGATTAGAAAACAAAGGAGTTATAGGAAAAACATCAAGACAAGAAGAGAGAAGGTAATCCAGAAACGAGCTTTTAGCTTCATCTTTTTAAAGTAGGATTCACGGCTTTTTAATGGCGATGCTATATACAGTCATATAACAACTAAGCGCAGTCCATCTATATTCAAAGTCCAATGACTTTAAAGTATTTTTAGGAGTGTGAATTGCTATTTCTGATGTTTTTTAGGAGAACAAAAAGCTGTTGTAGGAATGCTAATAACATCGCCCCTTTTTAAAAGATCCTCAAAACTCTTTTCCAACAAAAGCATTTTTTCAAACTTCTGAAAACCAAATGCCTACAAACTAAGAATAAAACTTTATCAAGCATATAACGTATCGTCCTCGTGCTGAAATAATTCTTGATAAATGAGCA
Source organism: Platanthera guangdongensis (assembly GCA_039583875.1). NCBI lineage: Eukaryota > Viridiplantae > Streptophyta > Magnoliopsida > Asparagales > Orchidaceae > Platanthera > Platanthera guangdongensis. The sequence goes on from CM077154.1 coordinate 108,555,345, forward strand.
TTTAAAATGATTATAGAAATATTATAATTCTTATTCCATATTTTATTTTACAAGAAAATATTTCATAAATGCTAAAAAAATGATGTTAAGATAAAAATGCGATCGACTTTTTTTTACTCACGGGCAAAATTTGAATGTTTTTAATTAATATATATCATATAATAAATATGTTACACTAACTAAAATATAATTAATTAATATATTATTTTTTAACCAATAGCCGATCGAATGTATTCCACGGTGCAATACAAATTATCAAAACTCAAGAGATGAAAAGTAGCCAGCTAAGCATTCGGACAATCGGACAAAAAACAAAAATATATATATAAACAAATGCATGTGGCTGTGACCTTATCCATATGGAGTATGGACAAACAGTACCGGACGCTGCATGACTAGCCGGCCTGATTATTATGACTTTATCTTCAAAACCAAAACTTGACCAAACCAGTAGAAAAAAATATTGACACGCTGGGGTTGTGAAGGACGACTTGGCTTAGGGCTAGCGGAAGAAGGGCGGCGACGTCGGGCTAAGACATGAGCAATGTCGGGCTAAGATATGAGACGGTTGGTGATGGGGGTAAGGAGGGAGTGAAAAGATTTTTACTGGGTTGCGGTTAAAAAATGAGGGAGGTAAGAAAAAGAAATATTGCTTTGAATTTTGGGGGGTTCGACTAGCTAATTTGCGGAGAAGGACTGATTTGGAGTTTGCAGTTTGAGACATGGTGTTTCTCAAGATTTCTCCGATGTCTAGTGATAAGAAGTTTGGAAATTAAAGACCACAAGTTGGATCCTAGGTATGTGGGATCTTTTAAGTTTGTCGAGCACATTGTAGTGTCAGCTTATAGACTGGATTTGCCGACAAATTTTCCTGGTGTGCACGATGTGTTTCATGTGAGCTCGAAATTTCTTCCTTGAGATAAGATCGGCGAGAAAAAGTGAATGATAGGAGAGCTTCGATGGAAAGGATGGGAAACCGAGAGGTCTCGAGAAACTTTAATTCATTTACAATCGATTGTATCATCGCACAGAATGATGAGGAAAGGTGTAACTTGATTTGCATCTAATAATTTTTAGGATAAAAATAGGGCGCTTTGATTTGCAGTTCTTATATAGATATTTGCAACCTCAAATAATTATTAATTAATATTTTATAACCCAAAGTCAATCCTCTATTTGCAACCCCATTATCTCTTCAGAGACCGTTGGCTCCAGATCATCTGTTCCCACGCCAGAGATCGCTGGTTCCCGTGCTGGAGACCGCCGGTTCCCTTCGACTGCTGCCGGAGATCTCCGCCCGCCTCCAAATCTCACCGACAAGCTGTTCATTTGCGTTTGCAACCTCCTCCCATGTTCTATTCGGAACTTGAGCAAGAGGAAATGAGAAATATTTCGTCAGATACTCCGACGTCTAAATCGGAAAATCCCAACACCCCATTGCTCCTGGGGAAATCAAACTATCCGTCCCACCGATGTCTGGATCTGAAAATCCGGAGAGAGAACGGGCCCATCGATGAGCGGTTCATTTGCGACTGTCACCTCCTCCCATGTTCTATTCCGAGCTCGAGCAAGAGGAAATGAGAAATATTCCGTCGCATACTCTGGCTTCTGAATCATAAAATCCCAACACTGCACACGCTCCTGGGAAAATCAAACATTTCATTCCACCGGTATCTAAATCTGAAAATCGGTGAGAGAAGGGGGTGAACTCTTCGAAGAAATCATTCGATCCTATCATCCATATTGTCGCAATTGGGATCGAATCCAATACCAATGTGATCTCTCTTTTTAGTTCAACATCACTGTGTCGGCGATGATCTCCCGTGGGGAAGAGAAAGAAGCATGCGCAATCAATGATCTTGATGACAATTGATTTTTAAACAGTGATGGATTACACTAGGAGGAGGAAGATTGTGCAGTCGATGATCTTGCATAGGGATGAATAAGCCAACAAAAATTGATTTTCGAAGGAGCTCCCAGTGAAGAAGAAAGTCAAAGACTCAACGAAAATGGAGGTTGAGATCTTTATTTTAATAAAATTTGTTATAAGCGCTCAGCGCTAGTAGTAATGATTTGTTATAAGCTAAGTCGGATTTGCTAATAACATCACTCATATATAAATGTTCTAAATAAAATATTAATATAAATGAGTTTTTAATTATACATGATATAGTCAATATTATTATAAACGAGAGAATATGTAGACATTAGGACAATGAGATAAATTATCAAAATTATAGAGAAAGGTGAAAACAGGAAATTTTTGTGTCCGAGGCCAGGTTATAACTGAGAGTCACTGGAGATACATTCTGTTGAAATTGTTGAGGGGGGAGTGAAAGTGGAGCTGGGTGGTTAAACTGATCAAACCGCATAGACAGCGTGGACTAGACGGATAGCTTTGACGGATAGCTTTGGCGGATAGCCTAGATGGACAGCCAGTTTCCGCTGTGGTTTTTCTCTCTGGCGGTCTGAACCAGCAAGCACCCTGGTAGACTAACCGGACGGATAGGGATGTCTATCCACGGGTAGTGGCAGACTCTTTTGGAGTTCGCTGAGTTCGGCAGTGGCAGTTTTGATGTGAGATCGCACTGACCATAGACTCTTCAAGTTCTCTGGCTCGCTAGGAGGCAAAAAAATATCGCAGACTGGGGTGGTTATCCGCTCAGGTCGTTGGAGCCTTCTCGGGCGAGATAGTTCAGAGATTGTTGGTATGGACTTGGTCATTTTGACAAGTCCAGGCTGCAGGTGTGGCGGACTCAGTTTGGAGTTCGTCTAGTCTGGCAGGATTGATGTTGCAGATTCTTTTGGAGCACGCTGGTGTCTGGCATGTATCTGTATTTGCGGTCTGGATGTTGGATCGTGGAGTTGGCACAGTTGCACGGACTGGTCTTTCCTGGAGGTCGTGCGGTCTGATGGGATTGTTCGCAATGTGGTGGACTGGTTCAGGTAGTCACGATCTCGGTATCAGGTGACGCGGGTTCTTGGAGATCGCGCGGTTTGGTGAACTTAGTCTTAAAAGACTAAGGTTGCGTTTGGCGCGGCTTATCGTAACTTATTTACTTCGGTGAGGTTGGACAAAAGCGTCATTGTCATAGAATGTATGTTTCGTATCACAAATGTGACAAAAAAGGAACTAGTTTGAGGCATAGGATTTTGGTATGACAATGACATTTTTGTCCAACCTCACCAGAGCAAATAATTCGCGATAAGCTGTGCCAAACGTAGTCTAAGTCCAGCTTTGTGGCCTAGTCCTCCTAGATCGCTTATGGCGGACTGTTCTTGAGCTCACCAAGCTCGGCAAGATGACGACATGTTTGTCGCGGGCCGGAGCTTTACGCGGACTGGAGCGGAGTTCGCGGCTTTGGCGGTCTGGTCGTTCTTGCGGACAAGATCGGTGTCCGCGCTTATTGCAGTCTTCTTTAAGCAGTGGACTAATTCTTTTGTATGTGGATTGTGGTGTTAGCCGACAGGTTGATGGACGGTTATCCTATCGGTATGGGTGGTGACGGCACTCCTCCTCACACATATAAATAGGAGTCATCGGCTCGTCATAAATAAGCAGTGAACAGTAAGAGCTAGCTCGTGCTTGGTTTTTGTGGTTATGGTTTTCTAACCACTGCGACTAAGGAAGTTGATCCTGTGTCTGTTGTGCGGCTAACATCAGGCGGCTAGGAAACCAGTGGAAGCTTGGTGTGGAACAGTTCGCGGATACCAGTCAGCGGTTAGCAGTAGGTCGCGGTTTCTGGGACTTGGTCTCTTCCTCGGAGTTCCGGATAAGCAGAGCAGTTCACCCGGTCTATCAACGGTTCTGTTCGTGTTCCTTCGGTATTTCAATATCAGAAGTCCGCGCAGTTAGCCGCGGATATGCGGCTTCGGCGGTCTCAGTGGACTCGGCTGGCGTTTAGGTGACTTATGCGGTTACATGATTTTATCTGCGCGGTTACTTCTTGTGAAAGTGTTTTGTTTTCCTAGTTGTATTGTAATCGTGTCTTGCAGTGTATACCTCGCCCTCTAAAAGAAATTAATTTCAATTGGAGACTCTTGTGCTGTTGTTGCTGCTGATTTTTACTTATTTTTTGTGGTCGTTGAGTGCTCCTGCAACCTCTTTTTCTGCTTTCACCCATTTTGGGAATTTTCAACATGATATCAGAGGGGTGTTAAATAGTAGCAGATCGTCAATCTAAGGTTGTTTTACCTTCGTCAAGATCAAGTGAATAAGTTGATTGGTAATGGAAGGTGGATTTGCAAGAGGTATTGGAATTGAACTCTTGACACAGACCAACTTCAAATCATGGAGGTCATGCATAAAGAGTTAACTTCTTGGCGAGGATCTTTGGGAAGTTGTCGGTGGTGACAACCGACAAGAAGTAGTCGCTTCCAGAGAAAATGTTGAGCCAATGAAAGCGTGGAAGCAAACCGATACAAAGGCTGCATTCGCTCTGAAGCGTGCAGATTCATCGGAGTTGTTTGACCACATTATCAAATGTCGGTCAGCTGCTGAAATCTGGATGGCCTGCTGAACGAGAAGAACGCAGCTTGACTATAGTTCTTGGAAAATGAGTTGGCAAATGTCACTCAAGGCGAGTTGTATTTTTCCTTCTTCTTCTTGAAGATGAAGAACATCTGCTTTGAGATTACTGCATTGGACCCGGAAGAGCCAATTTTAGAGTCGAAGTTGAAGAGGAACATTATCCGCGGCTTGTGGAAGGAGAATGTTGCCTTCGTGACATCTGTGCAAGGTTGGGCTAATCAGCCATCACTGCTCGAGCTGGAGAACCTATTGTCTTCACGGGAAAACTTGGTGAAGCAGATGGCTGGAGTCTCAATTCCAAGGGGAGATGGGGAGGCTCTCTTCTCCGGCAAGAAAAAGAGGTGGGACAAGAAGAATAAGACACCTGTTAGCGATGGTCCGTCTTCTTCATCACAACAAAAAAAGAGCAAGACACCTAAGGTTGATGAAGGGAAGAAGCGGGGCAGACCCCGGTGCTACAGGTGCAACAAGCTTGGTTACACCTGCAGGGGTTGTAGGGTAAATCTTGCGTCGGGGCATGCTGCAGGGAAGGAGGAGGTTGAGTACAAGATTGAGGAAGGAGGATGGGCGAGTGCCTTCATGATGGGCACTTGTGTCCGGGCACTCTCCTCCATCAACTATCAGGAGGACTGGATTGTGGACTCCAGGTGTGATCATCATCTCCCCAGGGACGAGTCAAAATTCTCTTCTCTGCAGGAATACAAAGGTACTGATGTCATTATAACAGCTGATGATACTGTACATGTGGTAGATAAGGAGAGATTAGTTTCTTTAGGCAATGATAGAGAGCCACTCACTTTAAGGAGTGTGTATCACATGCTCGGGATGAAGAAAAATCTCTTCTCATTGACTAATGAGGTGGATGCTGGGTATCACGTTCTGTTTGGCCCAACAGAAGTGATGGATTATTTTCTCCATGCTAGCGCGTGTTTCCAATCGATGAGGAAAGTATACCTATCGTTCGGAGTATAGGATCAAGTGTCGTATATCGACTCGGGGTTTGTCGAATACTTGTACTCACAAGAAAGAGCTATTATCTTATCGGACGGAAAGTTGGTTTTTGTTTAAAACAGAAAAGGAAACGATACACTAAGAAAGAGAAGTTCGATTTTGGGGAAGCTAGCACTTGATCTAGAATCCACTTGAACTAAAATAAACCTTTTTGAAAATAAAGTAATGCGAGTTCTTAAACTGCTCACTTGACCGTGGAAGTTCCTAAGTACAAAAGCGTCTCTCTCGAGCTCATGCTTTTGACTAACCTTAGGTTGATCGATTAAGACCTCTCGTCCAGTCAAAACCCCTAAGCTTGCTTTAGGCGGTGAACCACTCTATTGGATTTGACTCCAATCCGGAGGATTTATGTCGTCCTCTCTCGAGGAGTGCATGCAACTCCTTTTATCTTTGAGTGATATTCTCGTATCCGCAACCTCTCGGTCATTTAGGATACGGATCTTAGATCGAAAAACATATCCGCGAAATATGAATTCGACAAAATATAAATCAAAGATAAATCGTAGCTAGCATAATTAAAAACAGGACATTTGATAAAAAAGAAAGGTTTATTTTATTTCAAGCTTCATCATAACCAAGCGCTAAATGAAAATTAGCTACTCATCATCATTAGGGAAATACAAGTTAAGGTAGGGAAAGACATGACTAAAGAAACACTTGAAAGTAAAGACTATACTATGAAATTAAAATACAAGAAAAACAGTAAACAAAACAGAACTAAGCTCCCAAAAATCTCTCCTCCTCTTCTGGAATTGCCTGGAATTTATAGGAAAAATTTCTGCATGGTCACGCCCTAGGTCACGCCCGTGACCTAGGGCGTGTCAGGCTCGGAACCGCCGTCTTGAAAGCTCGGGAACGTTGGAGGAGAAACCGCCAAAATCTGTTAAATGGCGGGTCACGCCCCTAGGTCAAGCCCGTGCCCAGGGTGTGTCACTTCTGTTACTAGAAAACCGCGGGAAGCTGAAAACGGCGGGAGTAAATTGCTGTTGATGGAGGGGTCAAGCCCCATGGTCACGCACGTGACCAGGGGCGTGTCAAGCTAAAACGACAATCTGGAAGCAACGATAAGAACGACTTTATTTAATGGCTGGTAACGTACTCGACGTGCCCTGGCCACGCCCGTGACCGGTCACGGGTGTGTAATTCTCTGTTCGACATTCTTCATTCGACGTTTTTCGTTCGACGATCTGCGTTCGACGATCTTCGTTCAACGATCTGAGCCCATTGGTGTCACGCCTAGGGTCAAGCCCGTGACGAAGGGTGTAGCGTGTACTTGGCTTTTCGACGATCTTCGTTCGCCGATCTTCGATTTGCGTTCGACGATCTTCGATGTGCGTTCGACGATTTTCGATATGCGTTCGACGATTGTGAGCAGATCTGTGTCACACCTGGTGGTCACGCCCGTGTCCGGGGTGTGTGCTTTGCAATTTTTCCAGCTTTGTCCAGATTTGTCTCTTGATCAATCCTGTAGACTCCATATTGATATTAGCAGCCCACATTGATCCTAAAATAAGAAAATAAAGAAATTAGATAATAAAATCATAGAATATATTAAAAACTAATTAATTATTAAATAAAAATTATATATATAAATATGGATAAAATTAGAGTTATCAAATACCCCCATACTTACTCGTTTGCTCGTCCCGAGCAAACAACTTTTCATGGAGAGTAGAAAAAATTTAACACTAGAAACAAAAATTGAACCTAAGGAGTAGAATGCGAAGTCTTGTGCCTATGCGCATAGTTATTTTAGTAGAAAAACCTACTCAGCATACAAGTTAGTTTTTTAATTTTCTAAAATGTGTTTTCACTTATTATTTTTACTTCGAAAATGAAAACCCGCTAAATCTTAAAATCACGTTCCTTAGATTCCTGGTGCTTTTGTTGTTGTTGTCTGCCTGAAGATGGTGGCCTTGGCTGACTGCCACCAGAGGATCTCCCTGTTTGTCTCTGATAAGTTTGAATAGGAGCAGATCTCTGAGGGCCAGAGCCAGAGGCACCTGCTGCTGGAGGAGGAGGAGGAGGATCCTTTCTATATCTATGAACTGGGGGAGGAGAGTATCTCCTACTCCTCTTCCTCTCTTTTTGATGGTTCTTAGATAACCACATCCATGCAGACATCCCTTTGTAAGGAGCAACATTGTGCATAATATAGTATGGAGTGTCTGCAGTGGGATTAGGCTTGGGAGCAGGAGGAGGAGGAGCATTCCTTTTCTTGGAGGGCAACTTCTTTTTCTTTTTAGCAGCCTCCTCATCTGATTCATCATCATCATCATCATCAGAATCTGAACTCTGAGGGTTGTCATACAAAGCATTCAACTTCCTCAGAGTGGCATCAGGAATGATAAGAGGTTTTTCTTGAGGGGGGATAGAAGGTTCAGAGGGTGAGGGTTCAACAGCAGTAGAGACAGAGCTTGTAGCTGCTGCCTTGTTCTCTTCTTCAATGTCTACCAGAATGAGCTCATCCAGATCAGGCATGGGAGAATCATCCATGACAAAGTCTGGGACAGGGCAGATTTCTGGAATAGACACAGGAATTGGAAAAGCAGTAGGAGCAGCAAAGGTATCACAAAGGTGCTTGGCAACTGCTGGACTAGCTGGAGAGGTATATTGGACAATAGCCAAATATGGCTTAGCAACCTCTTTTGAAGAAATGGCCAAAAGTGTCCTAGCAACCTCTACTGAAGGAAGCTTCATATATACAGGATCGAAGATATGAAGTATCTCAGATAAATTAACTGTGGGATTTATAAGGAAATCACTAGCAGTTGTTATTGAATCTACTGACTCATCAAAGCTACTGTCAGTGTCCATGAATTGAATAAATCAATTGATGTATCTGTAACTGTATCTGTATTATCAAAAACTGTATCTGCAGTATCTGTATTTGTATCAACTGTATCAACTTCTACAGCTGCTGCACCAGCTTCATCATGGAGCATCTCCCGCTGCCTGGGTTCAGGAGAACCTGGAGCCAGGCCCCTGAATGAAGAGGGGGCAGCAGAGAGGGCTGTGATTTGTGCAGATAAAGAATGAATGGAATTCACCAGAGGTGTAATGGCCTTTGTGATGAGGGATTTAATAAGAGGAGTCAAAAGAGAGATGATGGAGGGAATGGTGGAAGAATCCAGAAATGGAGAAGGAATAGAGGAGGGGAGAGAAGCAGAGGGGGAAGGAGGAATGTGTGGAAGGGATAATGGAGGGAGAACAAGTTGGGGTTCAGTGGGTATGGTGTAGGATGGAATAGTGGATAGGTGTGGGGGAAGAGGGGATTGAGGAGGTGAGGGAATATGTGTTTCAGTGGGGGAAACTGGAGGTGCAGGGAGATCTGCAAAGTCAGGCGGTGGAGATTAAGGTTGAGGAGGAGTCAAGTGAGGTACAGGAGGAGTGGGAAGAGATTTGGTAGGTGGAATGGCCTTTTCAGTGTTAGGGTGGGGAGTGACCTTGACGGTCCTGGTGCTCTCAGAAGCATTGATGGAGGAGGAGGAACCCTTGGAGGGTTTGGAGATTGTCCTCTCCCATCGGCCAAACAAGGCGCAGGTGAGGCGCTTGCTGGCATTGATGAATGTGGTCGGGGAGACCAAACATTCACTGGCCTTTTCCTGGAGGAAAATCCCCAGGATTCTGTCATAGCAGACTTCCTTCTTGCTTGTTCTCTTCTTGATTAGGTCAAAGAAGACCATGCCCCAATCGACCTGTCGCTTGTTGAGCACCGCGCACATGATCAGGAATTGATGGCGAGTGATATAGTCATGTGCCGAGTGCTTGCCCATCAGAATTTTTCCTACAATGTCGGCCAAAAATTGATATGCGGCTGACAGTTGCTTCTTCAGAATCTTATTAGGGTTGTTGCCGGAGAAACCCATTACTTTCAACATATCAGCATATTCCTCAGCATCCATTTCCAAGTTGTCTTCCCAATTAATCAGTCCAAAAATTTCAGAGAGTACTGCTGGAGACAGGGAAACGACAGTGTTTCCAATATGTCCTGTCAGATTTCCATCTTCAGAAACTGTGGCAGTGTACACCCATTCTCTTATCTCGGTTGAGTGTAGCTTGATGCTGCGTTTCATGAAATCCTTGAGATGCAGTTCTTCAAGTAATTCAAGGATGTAAAAAAAATTGGATCTGAATGTTGGAAGGACTCAAAGTCCATGGAGAATGCTGCATCAAACTTCATCGCCACAAGTGCTCCTGGAGCAATCGCCATTGATGACCTGCAAAGAAAATCACAGAGAAAACGGCGATCAAGAGCAAAGGAACTGAAAGCGCGGGACGGAGGTCGAAGAAAATCAAGATATAAGATTTTCAGAATATGAATCGACAAGCCCTGTTCCACGAAAGGAGACAGATCTTCAAACTGAGGTCGACGAAATAAGTTAGAGGTGAGTAGTTCGTCGAACTCATTGAGAAGAATTGAAAAAAGTTCGTCGAACTCCGTTCGACGAAATGGTTTCTGAAGCAAGGTTCGTCGAACTCCGGTCGACGAAAATTGTTTCCACACAAATAATTCGTCGATCTCCGGTCGACGAGAATCTCTCAAACTTTCCCTAATTCGTCGAACTCCGTTCGACGAACTCTAGAAAATTCGTCGAATGCAGACGGAAATTAATTTAACTCTTCTCCATCAATCATTCCCAGTTGATTTATAAAGAACAGATGGGTCTTCTCATCCAAAGGCTTGGTGAAGATATCTGCTCTCTGTAGATCAGTAGGAATGTGGATCAAGTTAATTTTCTTTTTGTCCACATTATCTCTAATGAAATGATGTCTTATTTTAATATGTTTAGTCCTAGAATGATGAACTGGATTCTGAGCTATAGCAATAGCACTTGTATTATCACAAAATAAGGTTGAATTATTTAAGTTGATACCATAATCTAGGAGTTGGTTTTGTATCCATAGCATCTGTGAACAGCAGCTGCCAGCAGCCATATACTCTGCCTCAGCAGTTGATGTAGATACAGATGTCTGTTTTTTGCAAAACCAAGAGACAAGTCTCATACCCAGGAACTGGCAAGTTCCAGAGGTACTTTTCCTGTCCACTCTACATCCAGTATAGTCAACATCTAAGTATCCAGTTAACTCAAATTCTGACTCTGCAGGATACCAGAGTCCTAAACTAGGACAACTCTTTATATATCTCAAAATCCTTTTTAGAAAAATAAGATGAGATTCTTTAGGATTCACTTAGAATCTAACACAAAGGCATGTGACAAACATTAGGTAAGGCCTGCTTGCTGTTAAGTATAATAGGGATCCAACAATTACCCTATAATATTTCTGATCTATAGGTTTCCCTGCTGCATCAGAATCCACAACAGCATTGGTAGCCATAGGTGTTTTCATTCCTGAGGCATCACCCATCCCAAACTTTTTAATAAGCTCTTTAGCATACTTAGATTGGGAGAGGAAGATACCATCAGGGAGCTGCTTCACTTGGAGACCAAGGAAGTAGGAAAGCTCACTCATGCTACTCATCTCAAATTTGGAATGCATGAGGTCAGCAAACCTCTTGCACATTTTGGGATCAGTAGACCCAAAAATAATATCATCAACATATATTTGTACCAATAAGATTTGATCCTTATGATGTCTAGTGAAAAGGGTTTTATCTATGTTTTCTCTTGTAAATTTATGCTCTAAAAGAAAGCTATCTAGGGTCTCATACCAAGCTCTTGGAGCTTGCTTTAAACCATAGAGAGCTTTATGCAATTTGTAAACATAAGAGGGTTGAGTTAGAGAGATAAAACCTGGAGCTTGTTCTACATAAACCTCTTCTTGAAGTACACCATTCAGAAAGGCACTCTTAACATACATCTGGAATACTTTGAACTTTTTGTATGCTGCATAGGCTAGGAATATTATAATGGCCTCCAACCTTGCAACAGGGGCAAAGGTTTGGTCATAGTCTATTCCTTCCTCTTGTCTATAGCCTTGTGCAACAAGTCTAGCCTTGTTCCTTACTATGTTCCCTTGTGCATCCAATTTATTCCTATAGACCCATTTGGTTCCAATAACTGGGTAGTTATGGGGTCTTGGAACCAAATCCCAAACTCTACATCTCTCAAACTGATTTAGTTCCTCTTGCATTGCAAGAATCCAGTGGGGATCTTGCTCAGCTTCATGGATGGTGAGAGGTTCAATTTGAGAGAGAAAACAGGCATGCATTAAGTCTTGATTGAGCTGATGTCTTGTCTGTACACCAACTGAAATGTCTCCAATCACTTGAGATCTGGGGTGATCTCTAAGTATGACAAGATCAGTTTGTGGAGTCGGTTGAGCAACAGCTTCTGTAAATAATTCCTCTTGGGGAATGGTACTAGCTGTTGATGGAAGTTCAGATACTTCCTCTTAGATTTCCTCTTCACTATCTTCAGCAGCCTGTGGAGTGGGATGAGTTGGAACCTCTTGGGTAAGGTTTAGTCCATCCATAGACTCAAACAGTGGTGAAACCTGCAAAAGACTATTGGTAGAAATGTCTTTCTCCTTATAAGACATGTTAGCTTCATCAAAAGACACATGGACAGATTCTTCAATTTTAAGGGATGATTTGTTGAAAACCCTATAGGCCTTGCTTACTTGGGAATATCCTAGAAAAATCCCTTCTTCAGCATTAGCCTCAAATTTTCTGATATATCTTTTGTTATTAGTGTGGATGTAACATATGCAACCAAAAACTTTAAAGTAGGTGATTTTAGGTTTCTTTTCTTTAAGTAATTCATAGGGGGTCTTATGTTTTAATTTATGTATAAGACATCTGTTCAGGACATAGTTAGCTGTGTTTACAGCTTCTGCCCAAAAGGATAGAGGCATGTAAGCATCTGCTAACAATGTACCTGCAGCTTCAATGAGTGTCCTATTTTTCCTTTCAGCAACCCCATTTTGTTGGGGAGCTCTAGGAGCTGAGAAGCACTGCCTGATACCTTCATTCTCACAGAACTCATGCATAAGAAGAGACTCAAACTCTGTGCCATGATCACTTCTGATCAATGCAACATGAGTAGAGAACTCAATCTGTATGGTCCTGAGAAAATCTGTAAGAACTTTGAATGTATCTGACTTAGCTCTCAGAAAGGCTACCCAACTAAATCTGGAGAAATCATCAACAATGACTAAGGTGTAAGACTTCCCTCCTAGGCTTTGTACTGCAATGGGTCCAAAGAGATCCACATGAAGCAGATACAATATCCTAGGTGAATCACTTTTATTAATGAATTTGAAACTAGTTTTAGTTTGCTTGCCTAGTTGACAAGCCCTGCATAGGCTTTCCTTCTTATAGGGACCAGAAGGTAAACCTCTAACATGGTTGTCTTTAGATAACCTAGATATGTTCTTAAGGTTTACATGTCCTAGCCTTTTGTGCCATAACTCATTTTGGTTACTAGTGATATTGAGTAAATAAATATCAGTTGTGGCAGAAATGAAATCTACTAAATATATGTTTCCTTGCCTAAGTCCAATTAAAACAGTTTGGTTTTTATCATTTATAATAGAACAAGAGGTAGAGTTGAAATGTACCTGATAACCTTCATCACATAATTGACTTATGGATATAAGGTTATGTTTAAGTCCTCTTACATATGTCACCTTTTTGAAGGTCACTGCTCCAATGCTTACTCTTCCATACCCTTCTGACTGACCACTCTTTGAGTCTCCAAATATCACCTTTGGTCCTAGCTTGGACTTATAGCTGGAGAGATTTGCTTTGCTGCAAGTCATGTGCTTGGAGCAGCCACTGTCCAGATACCAGGTCTGACTTAGACTTGGACAGCTCTTCACCTGTACCTGCATTAAAGATAAAGCTAAATTGTTCTTGACCTAGGTTACCTTGGGTCCTTGGTTTGGCTGAAAAGTAAAACTAGAAATGACTGATAATGTAGGTTGAGACTTATACCCTAGAGGGTGATATCTCCTAGGTGGGATTATCCAATCAGCTACTGGATTAAATGTCTTGTTAGCTGTTTTAAAATTTCTATAGGAGAAATGATTTAAGTTTGGTCGTTCTGGGATCGACGAATTATTGTAAGTTCGTCGACCAGAGTTCGACGAATGGGGATGAGATCGTCGACCTCCACTCAGAGAATGACCATGGTCATTTTATGCATCCCACGTTCGTCGACCTCTGCTCGACGAACCATACACAGTTCATCGATCGCAGTAGGACAAATAATTATTTCTGACGTTTGCGTTCAGCGTTCGTCGATCGGGGTTCGACGATCTTGCAGGATTTCGTCGATCTAAGTTCGATGAATTGTGCTGAACTTGGTTTTTAATAGCTTTCTTCTGTTTTCTGTTTCTATTATCTAGGGGATTTGACTTGTTTTCTGACCTGGGTTTTTTAGTTAGTTTCTCTTTACCCTTAGCAGTGATAAACTTTATGAGAGTAGAAAGTATATTCTTCTTTATTATGGGGGCTAAACCTGATGAAGCACCCAAGCCCAGCCTGCCATTTAATCTGGCATTTACTGTGCTTGTGATATCCATCAGCTTGAGGCTTCTCCCATTGAGAGATTGCTCAAGTTGTTTTGACTCACATAATTCAGATTTTAACTTGATTATCTGTTCATTAGCTAGTGTCAATTGGTCAGTTAGTTTTCTATTTTCTGTGCTGACAGATTCAAGGTTTTCTAGTCTAGTTCTCAAGGTTTTTATTTCTTTCTCTGAGTTTATTAGATCCATGCACATAGTTTTAAATTCTACTTTAAATAAGTCAGAATTGAAATCAAAACTAGAAATCACCTGATCAGCCTCTGAGTCTGAGGCACCTTCATCTTCAGAATCCTCTTCTGATCCACAGTTGCTTCTGGAGGCATCTATTGTCATTAGGCACACCTCCTTGGATCTGGCTTCTTCCTCTTCTTCACTGGAGCTGGAGGAGGATGTTTCCTCTTCTGTGTCACTCCAGGACTCAGCAACAAATCCTTTGTCTTTCCTTTTATACTTGTTGAAGGAGGGTCTGCTGCTTTGTTTTCTTCTGGAATCCTTGTCCCTGCCCTTGTCCTTTTTCTGATTCTTTGGGCATTCTGAAATATAGTGCCCTCGCTTTCTGCATCCAAAACACACAACCTCCTTAGTTGGTGTCTTGTCATATTTGGGCTTATCATCCTGCCTGGATGATTTTCTTCTAAAGTCCTTTCTTGCCATTTTGTAGAATCTTTTGGCAAAAAGACTCATTAACTCCTCATTGGATGTAGATGTTTCATTGTCTTCAGAAGCTTTGAGGGCCAAGCTGTGCTCCTTCCTAACTGGGGTAGTTGCCTTCTGTTCTGCTGACTCTCTTGATTTGACAAGCTGCTCATATGACTTCAGCTTGCCTAACAGGGATTCTGTTGAGTCTCATTGAGGCTTCTAGCTTATTTGATTGGCCAGATTCTGGAATCCCATGAACTGGGGAAACACATCAGTATCTTGTCATTCACCTCAGTTAAGGTGATGTCCTTGTCAAGAGTCTTGAGTTCACTGATGATTGAACTTAATCTGTTGTACATCTCAGCCACAGATTCTGTCTCATCCTTTTTGAAATTCTCATAGAGAGAAATGAGACTAGATCTCCTATCCTTTCTTTCATCAGCTGAGCCTGCTACCATTTGATTGAGAGAGTCCCAAATGGCCTTGGCTGAGGTGCACTCAGCCACCTTTTGAAATATATCATCTGACATTGTTTGGGACAAAATATTCATAGTCTTTGCATCAACCATCTTGGCTTTCTTATAGGCTTTAGTATTGTCTGGAGGTGCTACTGCACTCAGATTAGTTGATGTGCTAGCACAAGTTGTAGGAGATGGAGGAACACCTGTTGAAATGACAGAAAAAATATCCTCATCAATGAAGTTCATATATAATCTAATTCTTGCCTTCCAGATGTCAAACTTATTAAGATTGCACACTGGAGGTCTGATGCTTGTATAATCCTTGTTTTAGGCCATGTCTGTGAGAAGGATAAGTCCAATAACAGAATAAAAACAAACAGATCTAACTAAGGGATCTTGGGGTTCAGGTGTTAGCCTGTACAACCAATCAGATGTGGTGTTATTAACCAACCTGGGAGATGTGGTATTTTAACTAACCTCCCTCTGATACCAATTGAAAGTGCAGCTATATCTGATATACTCTAGAGGGCGGGGGGTGAATAGAGTATACGGTGATTTTTAAAGCTTTTACAACTGCTGTTGTATTTTAGGTGTGTGTGTGTGTAGGGAAGCAAATGCAATAAACCAAAAAGCAGCAATGGACTAATCACAGCACATTCACAGAGCAAGGCCAGAAAACAAAAGGAAAAAGAAAGCAACCACACGACACAAGAATTTTATAGTGGTTCCCCAAATCTGGGTCGTCCACTCTTCTATCACCCTGGTAGGAATCCACTGCAGGAAGGAGTTGATCAGGTGTCCTGGCACCAATGGGGTTTTGATCAGGTTCCCAAAAACCAAACCCTCAAGTCTTTTGGAGGGAGACTTGCAACCAGAATAATTTTGAAGAGAATTAAAACCCTGTACAGAGGTGGAGTGAGAGGGTGATGAGGTCTTCTCTTTCTCAAGTCAAATGAGATGACTTGTTGAATGTTGTTTAGCAGCTTTGCTCCCCCTGAGATGTAGAAAGAATCAGGAAGAATGCTGGAGCACTGCTTCAGGGTGATAGGTCTTCAGAGACCTAGAATTCCAGGTCCAGAGGAGGTCTTCAGGAACTTCTTGTAATTGATATGGATGTATTGTTTCTTGAAGTTATCCTGAGTGAAAGAAGATGAAGAAGACTCTTGATATTGATGTAGTGTTCTTCTTCTTCTTCTCGATCAGTTTCTCTCTAGGCCAAGTATGAATTCTTTTTCTTGTGTTGTCTGAATCACTGTCTGTCTTTTTTTGTTGTTGTGTATCTCTATAGTACTTTGTTATTATTGCTGTATATCACTTTGTCTCATAAGAACACATTTGAATTTGAATATCGAGCCGTAATGACAGACGGCCTGGAAAGGAAGTAGCAATAAATTATTTCCCCAATTATTTCCATGGGAAAATGGTATGAAATAATCCAGAATTAACTGCGCATTCCAACGGTAGTATTCTGTGAGGAATTGTCATTAATTGTTCAGGAATCAGCGCCATGGAATGAGACGGGAACGGAAGAATACCTATTCTGGAATCATCGACCAAAGAACAAAGTTCGTCGAGCTGAGTTTTGAGTTCGTCGAGCTGAGCCCGAGTTCGTCGAGCTGAGCCTGAGTTCGTCGAGCTGAGCAGAGTTCGTCGAGCTGAGCCTGAGTTCGTCGAGCTGAGCCTGAGAGTCTTCATTCGTTGAACAGACATCCTTCAATATCATACAACCATTAATCGTTGAGCAGAGAACCAAGTTCGTCGAGCTGAGAATCAATTTCGTCGAACTGAGAAAAGTTCTGGACTTGGACGAAATACTCTGCATCTGCTGAAATGCTGTGTCGACACAAATTGGTGTCGACAGATTGATCTTGGTGTCGACACAAATCCTCTGGTGTCGACACAAACCCTAAGTGTCTACATAGATTTTCTGAGTACAAAAATCGTCGAGTAGAGAGTAGAGATTAGCATTCTGTTGGAACACCCTATTACTAATTTGGGTCAGGATCACTATGTCTCTAGGAACGTTTGCTTGACCTCCTGTATAGCTTAATAGGTCAATTTGAATTGAGTCTAAGGGTTAGAAGTCTAGGTTTGGAAGCTGCCCTGAAGACCAAGATTTTGTGTTTGGAGACTAAGTCATATCGTCGAGCTCCGCACGACGATTCGTCGAACTCCGGTCGACGATCGTCTAGCTCAACTTCGACAGATCGTCGAACTCCTTTCGACGATCGCTGAGCTCAACTTCATAATATCGTCGAACTCCATTCGACGATCGGTGAGCTCAGGTCGACGATTTTGGATCTTTATCTCTGAGCTCAGTTCGACGATCTTTGAGCTCAGATCGACGATATTCTTGCTGCTGTATATTTCCAGATCGCTGAGCTCAGCTCGACGATAGAAGAGCTCAGTTCGACGATTACAGATAACTTCCAGGATGTTTCTACATTTAAATTCAAATCAGTTTGGAGTTATTCTGCAATTAATTCATAAATTTGCTAGCCATTTTCATTCAATTCTGGACCGAGTTTCAAGGGATTTTTCAAGGAATATATCTGTGGACTTTCCTCCAGAAGAGATTATGCAATTAAGGATGCAATTAATGCAGGCCAACGGCTATTCTTGACAGAGAATGTTATTATATTCAATACCAGAGAATAAAAGACAGGATTTTTGAATCTCTCCAGAGAACACACAATACAGAGAGAGGATACAGATTACAGAGACACATTCAAAAATCTTCTGTCACAAAAGAATTCTGAAGAACACTTATCCAAGGAGATTAAGCCTTCTCAAATCTCTAGATCTCCTTAGTCTTCAAAGTGTTCAAGGCCAACATATTTTGCAGACTCCAGACATTCAACATTTCAGCTATTGCTGAAATCATCTATTGCTGGAGTTCAATCTTTGAAGGCCTATCACCCTCAACAAAGCTTTTCTTCCTGAAGATCTCAAGGATTCAGGGGGAGCTTTGACAACAACAATCCACATAGTCTTCTCAGTTGTTTGAAAAAGAGAAGACTTCCATCATTCTCTCACCCCCACTCTGTAAAGGGTTTCTCAAACTCCCTTCAAAAGTTTGAGCTTAGTTTTTGAGCATCTTGTCAAAAGCTCATTGGTGGCAAGACACCTGATCAAAAAATCTGCTTTGGTTTTTGAGCACCTTATCAAAAGCTCATTGGTGCCCAGGATACCTGATCAACTCATCCTGCAGTGAATTCCTACCTAGGGTGGTAGAAGAGTGGATGTACCCAAGTTTGGGGAACCACTATATTTCCTTGTGTCTTCTGGTTTTGCTTGTTTTCATTTTTGTTTTTGGCCTTGATTCTTCTGTGCTTAGCTTTTGTTTTACTTAGTACTGTGATTAGATTTATTATTGCTTCCCTGCTCACTCTTATTATAACAGTTGTTGTAAAAAGTTTCAAAGCACCATATACTCTATTCACCCCCCCTAGAGTATATCAAATCTAACTGCACTTTCAATTGGTATCAGAGCCAGGTTGGTTAAACATACCATACCTGATTGGTTGTACAGGCTAACACCTGAACCCCAAGATCCCAAACTAGATCTGCTTTTCTTTGACATTTTATTATTAGATTTTCTTTTCACAAATCATGGCCCAAAACAAAGATTATGCTAGCACCAGACCTCCAGTGTGCAATCTATCCAAGTTTGCACTTTGGAAGGCAAGGATTAGACTTTACATGAATTCTATTGATGAAGATATCTTTAATTCTATTTTGATAGTATGTCCAAGACCCCCAGAGAACACAAGCACAAATGTTGTGCCACCTCCATCAGGAACAGATGCTGACATCAAGAGATGGAAGGTAGCTGATGCTAAGGCTATGAATATCCTAGCCCAGACAATGCCAGATGACATATTTCAAAAGGTAGCTGAATGTAATTCAGCAAAAGAAATTTGGGACAAACTCTCAGAAATAGTCTCAGGCTCAGCTGATGAGAGAAAGGATAGAAGATCCCATCTCATCTATCAATATGAGAACTTCAAGAAGGGAGAGACTGAGTCAGTGGGAGATATGTACAACAGACTAAGTCTAATTGTCAGTGAACTCAGGACATTGGACAAAGAGATTTCTCTAACTGAACTTAATGACAAGATCCTAATGTGCTTCCCTAGCACTTGGGATTCAAGAATCTGGCCAATTAAGGATTCCAGAAGTCTAAATGAGATCACCACTGAAGCTCTATTGGGTAAGCTCAAATCCTATGAGCTGCTCATCAAAAATAGAGAAGAAGAACAGAAGACTGCCTCACCAGCCACAAGAAAAGAGAAGACCATAGCATTTAAAGCAACTGAAGATCTGCCTGAAGACAAAGCCACAGGCAATGATGAACTACTCAGCTTGTTGGCCAAGAGATTTTACAAAATGGCCAGAAAGGACTTTAGAAGAAGATCATACAAGGAGCAGGATAAGCCAAGGTATGACAAGTCCATTAGTAATAATAAAGAAATTATTTGCTTTGGTTGCAGGAAACCAGGGCACATAGTTCCTGACTGTCCAGAGAACAAGAACAAGGACAGAAGGGACAGAAAAGAAAGAAGAAAGGAGAAAGACTCCAAAAGGAATGGCAATGGCAAACCTTCTTCAAGCAAAAATAAGCATACAAGAAAAGGGTTTGTTGCTGAATCCTGGAGTGAGACAGAAGAGGAGTCAGAAGCCTCATCCAGCTCCAGTGATGATGAGGATGATGCAGAAGAAAAGGAGTTCTACATGATGGCAATCAATGCCTCACATCATAATTCAGAGGAAGAGGAGTCAGAGTCAGACTCAGAGACTCAACCTGAAGAAGATCAGGTAATTGGTTCTTTGGATTTTAGTTCAGAAGATTTTAAATCTGAATTTAAAGCACTGTGTTTAGACCTGCTAAAGTCTGAGAAAGAGATTATCTCTCTCAGAAATCAATTATCTGAACACAATACTTTAAAGTCAGAAAACCTCAAACTCTCTCAGGAGTTGGAGTGCTGTAGGGAACAGATAGCTTCACTGAAAAGTGAACTCTCTGAGGTCAAGAAGCTTGAAGAATCCCTTAATGGGAGAAGCATCAAGCTGATGGACATCACAAACACAGTGAACTCCAAATTCAATAGTACACTGGGCTTGGGTGCCTCATCCAGCCAACCTATTGTTCTAACAACCCCAATCAAATTCATTTCTGACAAAGGAAAGGGAGTTGTAGAGGTTGCTAGGAAAAAATCTGATCTGCCTAAGAAAACCAAGTCCCAGCAAATATCGTCGAACGGAGATCGACGATCGCCGAATGAAGATCGACGATCGCCGAACGCAGCTCGACGATCTCAGGCACAATCGTCGAACGCAGATCGACGATCTCAGCCAAAGTCGTCGAACGCAGGTCGACAATCTCAAATACCTGACCTCACCCATAGTCGACCGTCGAACGGAGCTCGACGATCTGACCCAAGATCATCGAACGCAGCTCCAAGATCGTCGAATAGAGGTCAGAGCTCTGGAAAAGTTTTCAAAGGCAAATCAAAATTTAATCCAAAGGGTCCTTCATCCCAAATATTTAACCCTTATGCTGAATGGATTATACCTCCAAGGAGATATCATCCTGAAGGATATAAGAGTCAACCTGGGATGTCTTTCATTTCAGATTTTAGAGGTTATCAACCTAGGCCCAAGGTAATCTGGGTCAAAAACAAATGAATTGTCTTATGTGCAGGTGAAGACCTATCCAACATCTAACCAGCAATGGTATTTGGATAGTGGGTGCTCTAAGCACATGACAGGGAACAAGGACAACCTCACATCCTTTAGAGCCAAGCTTGGACCCAAAGTTATCTTTGGTGATTCAAACTTTGGACAGACTAAGGGATATGGTGCAGTCCAGATTGGTTCAGTAACCTTCAAGAAGGTAGCTTATGTGGAAGGACTGAAGCACAACCTAATCAACATCAGTCAGCTATGTGATGAAGGCTACCAGGTGACCTTCAGCAAAGCCTTATGCAAAATCAAGTCAGAGGACAACACAACTGTGTTGACAGGTAAAAGGAAAGGTAACATCTACCTAGTAGATTTTCTTTCAACTGATGTAGATATCTGTTTGTTTAATTCTGTATGTAAACCCAATACTTTATGGCATAAGAGATTAGGACACCTAAACCTTAGAACTATTGCTAGGCTATCCAAGGACAACCTTGTTAGAGGACTACCTTCTGGCCCCTACAAGAAGGAAGGACTCTGCAGGGCTTGTCAATTAGGCAAGCAAACCAAAAACAGTTTTAAGTCACTTAATAAGAGTAATTCACCTAGGATATTGTATCTGTTACACATGGATCTTTTTGGACCCATCTCAGTACAAAGCCTAGGAGGGAAATCCTACACTTTAGTAGTTGTAGATGACTTCTCTAGATTCACTTGGTTGTTCTTTCTAAGGAAGAAGTCTGATAACTTTAAGTGTCTGACAGAGTTTCTCAAATGCATACAGATTGAGTTCAATACTCACATTGCCCTGATCAGAAGTGATCATGGGACAGAGTTTGATTCTCTTCTTATGCAAGAGTTCTGTTAGAGTGAAGGGATCAGGCATACTTTCTCAGCTCCTAGAACTCCTCAACAAAATGGGGTAGCTGAAAGGAAAAATAGAACCCTTATTGAATCTGCCACTACATTGTTGTCAGATGCTCATCTACCTCTATCCTTCTGGGCAGAGGCAGTGAACACCTCCAACTATGTGCTGAACAGAAGTCTGATACATAAACTAAAGGGAAAGACTCCCTATGAATTACTCAAAGGGAAGAAACCTAAAGTTGACTATTTTAGAGTCTTTGGTTGTATTTGCTACATTCATAATAATGACAAGAGATATTTAGCAAAATTTCAAGCCAAAGCTGATGAAGGAGTGTTTCTGGGATACTCCATGATCAGCAAGGCCTATAGGGTCTATAATAAATCATCTTTGAAAATTGAGGAATCTGTTCATATTTCATTTGATGAAACTAACATGTCTTTCAAGGAGAAGATTTCTTCTACCATAGAACCTTTGTAGGAACATTCTCTAGTTGAAGACCTGAACAAGTTACAGGTTACTCAAAGGGATGAAAGCAGTGAAGATGAAGAACATGCTCAACACATTGAAGCACAACTTGAAAAGCCAGTTGTTGTACCACAAGGGGAAACAACAACATAGGTTGGTGAACAATCAACACCCCCTGTTGATTTAGTAACATCAAGAGACCATCCAATTTCCCAAATAATTGGAGAAATCTCAGCTGGTGTGCAAACCAGAAATCAGGTCAACAAAAACCTGTTGCACACCTGCTTCCTATCTCAAATTGAACCTTAGTCCATTCAAGATGCAGAGCAAGATCCACACTGGATCATTGCAATGCAAGAAGAGTTGCATCAATTTGAGAGGAACAAAGTATGGGAACTAGTGCCAAAGCCTAAGGATCATTCCATTATTGGAACAAAATGGGTATTCAGAAACAAACTGGATGATCAAGGAGTAATTATAAGAAACAAGGCAAGGCTAGTTGCTCAGGGTTATTCTCAAGAAAAAGGAATAGACTACGACCAGACCTTTGCACCTGTTGCAAGATTGGAAGCTATCAGAATTTTTCTAGCTTATGCAGCTCACAAAGGCTTCAAGGTATATCAGATGGATGTCAAAAGTTCTTTCTTGAATGGAGACATTAAAGAGGAAGTTTATGTCAGACAACCTCCTGGTTTTATCTCTCCAACTTATCCTGATTATGTTTTTAGACTGAACAAAGCATTATATGGTCTCAAGCAAGATCCTAGAGCATGGTATGAGACTCTAGCATGCTTTCTCTTGGAAAATGGTTTTATAAGTGGTAGAGTAGA
Organism: Platanthera guangdongensis; assembly: GCA_039583875.1. Taxonomy (NCBI): domain Eukaryota; kingdom Viridiplantae; phylum Streptophyta; class Magnoliopsida; order Asparagales; family Orchidaceae; genus Platanthera; species Platanthera guangdongensis. Next base: position 108,578,331 of record CM077154.1, read on the forward strand.
CCAAACTCTTTTCATTAGAACCCATAAGTCCCATACCCTACTAGTACAAATTTATGTAGACGATATCATTTTTGGTTCTACTGACTCCAAATTGTGCAGAAGGTTTTCTAACCTGATGCATTCTAAATTTGAGATGAGTAGCATGGGTGAGCTATCCTTCTTCCTAGGATTGCAAGTCAAGCAACATGCTGAAGGCATCTTCATTTCTCAAACCAAGTATACAAATGAACTGGTTAAGAAATTTGGTATGTCTGAGGCTTCTTGTATGAAAACACCCATGCCTACTAATGTTGTATTGGATGCTGATGAACATGGGAAACCTGTTGATCAGACCATATATAGAGCAATGATTGGCTCTTTACTGTATCTTACAGCTAGTAGACCAGATATAATGTTTGCTACATGTATATGTGCTAGGTTCCAAGTAAGCCCTAGAGAGTCACACCTAACTTTAGTAAAGAGGATTCTCAGGCATGTTAAAAGTTGTCCAAATCTAGGTCTCTGGTATCCAAAAGATTCAGCATTTGATTTAACTGGATTCTCTGATGCTGATTATGCTGGATGCAGAATTGACAGGAAAAGCACCAGTGGAACCTGTCAGTTCCTTGGTGACAGACTTGTCTCTTGGTTTTGTAAGAAACAAACATCTGTGTAAACTTCAACTGCTGAAGCTGAATATATGGCTGCAGGCAGTTGTTGTTCACAAATCTTGTGGATCCAAAACCAACTCCTAGACTATGGCTACAACTTAGAGAAGTCTAAAATCTTTTGTGACAATAGTAGTGTTATTTCTATAGCTCAAAATCCAGTCCTCCATAGTAGGACAAAACACAGAGATTAGACATCATTTCTTAAGGGATAATGTTGAAAAGAATAAAATTGAATTACAATATATCCCAACTGATTTACAAAGGGGAGATATTTTCACCAAGCCCTTGGATGAAAAGAAACACACCTTCTTCCTAAATCAGTTAGGAATGTTAGATGGAGGAAGCCTTAAATAATCTCCAAGATTTTGAAAGCTTGAAAATTGACCAAGACTAGGCAAACATCCTGATTTTTTCATAGTGTCTAGAATTTTTCTGGTCTCTGAACTGCGCTCGACGATTTTCCCTAAGATCGTCGAACGGAGATCGATGATTTCCTAAATCGTTGAACTGAGTTCAGCGCCTCTCAGATAGTATGAACTATCTCTTCCGGTCAACGATCATTGAACGGCGCTCGATGATTGTGTTCTCTGAACGATCGTTGAACGGAGCTCGACGCTCTCCAATATCGTCGAACGGAGATCGACGATGTTGAAAACTCTTCAGATTCCTTTAGTAGTCTCGATCGTCGAACTGAGTTCAACGACCTTTCCATTTCTGCGTCGAACCCTAATATAAAACTCATTTTTCGCCGTCGTTCTCTTTTGCGCTTTCGATTTCTCTGCAAGATTTTTCCTTTCCCTCCAAACAGTTCTACGCTTGGTCATTTTATTTGTTGAGTTTTTGCAGGTACAATGGCTGTGTCAATTGTTGTTCTTGCTGCAATGAAGTTTGATGCCGGTTTTGACATTGATATAGAATCCTTCAGCACGACTGATCAGATATTTCAAGATATACTGGGTTTGTTCAAGGACCAGAATCTGACTGCCATAATGACCACCAGGATCAAGCTGGCTTCTGATGAGATCAAGGAGTGGGTTTATACTGCCCATAATCAAGATAACAGCACCATAGTTGGGTCAATAGCTGGAACTCAGGTACCCTTGACCCCAACCATTCTCTCAGAAGTGTTTGAATTGAGAAATGGAGAAGACTCTGCTGAGCTATCTGGAGAAGAATACTCTGAACTGCTTGCCAGGATGGGTCATCTAGAGGGAAACCCTAGCAAGCTCTTCAAAAGGAACATGTCTGTTGAATACAGGTTCATGGCAGATGTGGTTGGGAAAGTGCTACTGGCAAAGCACTCAGCTCATGATATAATATCAAGATATCAGCTCTGTCTCATGGGAGCTCTTGTGGACAAGAAGAATTTGAATTGGGGAGAGGTTTTCTTTGACCTCATCAAAAAGAAAATAAACAAAAGTTTTGTTAATTTTGGAAGAATTATTGGAGTATTTCTGTAGCACAGGTGTCCTTCCTTGCTGGTCTCCTCTGGAGTTCATATCAATGCCTCCAAGAGACTGACCTGTGCCCTCTTTGGAAAGTGGGACATGCAAATCAGCAAGCCTAGCAGGCCCTCCTCCAGTGCTCCTTCATGCACAAAGTCTCAAAGAGTCACTCCTCCACAAGTCTCTGCCCCTGCAGATGACCTGGCTGCTGCTGTTGCTGCCTCCTCTCCTCCTCCTCCTCCAATTCCATCCCTTCCCCCACCATCCACCATTCCAGCTCCATCCACCATCATCATATCCAGCCCATCTCCAACATCCACACCTTCTCCAGTCCCTGTTCTTTCAACACCAGAAGAACAATTCCACCCACTGTTCTCCTACCCTCCACCTGATGTCACCTCATCACCCTCCATTCCATCCTTCCCCCTACTGGATGATTCCTTTATGGATGATTCCCCATCATCCCCTCCTGAGTTACCTTCCTCCTCCACTTCATTTCAAGACCTAATACACCACATCATTGATCAACCAACTTTCACCCCATCCATATCCATTCCCCTATCCTCCATATCCACCCTACCAACACCTCAGCCATCCCTTCCACAATTCTCCAGCTCTCCACTTCCAGAACCTTCAGCTGCTTCCATGCCTTCTACCTCTGCTCTAGCTCTTGAGCAAGTAGACCTCTCAGCCCTTGCTGACATGCTGTATGAGCTGCTTGCCCCCAGGCTCTCTCTATTGTTGGAGACCTCCTTGGCTCCTCTACACCTGTCAGTGGCAGCACTTTCTGCCAGGCTCTCTTCCCTCTTCCCTCAGGCAGCACCTACAGCAGTGTGCCTTGATCCAGACCTGTCTGCATCTAGGCAGGGGGAGATGCCATATGAAGTAAGCCTTCATGCTGTTGCTGCTGCTGCTTTTGTGACTGCTGCTGTGAGCTCTCTGTCTGCTGCTGCTGTTAGTTCTGCTTCTTCTGCTGCTCCTCCTGTTGTTGTTGCTGTGCCTCAAGCACAAAGTCAGAGTTCAACTGCAGTTCTTGCAATAGACCCCAGGTCTTTGCTATCAGCTTTTGATTCTGCCTTCTTCAGCTGTCTGCCAGAGGTCCATGCTGTCCAGCCTCCAGAAGACTTATCCAAGGCACTTGTGCCTCTTTCTTGCTGTGACCCTAGCATCCTCACTTCCTTTGTAAATTCAGTAATTGTTGCTGCTGCTTCTTCTGAAGAAAGGACTGATTTTGCTTCTGAGAATGTTGATACTGCTGCTGCTAAAGATATTCATACTGCTACTGAAGTTTCTGTTGTTTCTGTTGAACCAATTTCCAAGGACACTCTTATGACAGAGGCAACTGAATTTGAGCCTTCTGCAGTCTTTGAGTATGTTCCTTCTGTTGCTGATAGTGAATCTGCTGTTTCTGCTGCTGCTAGTGAAGTTGCTGTTGTTGTCACCTGTCCAGAGCCTACTGCTGCTGTTGTTGTTTCTGCTTCACCTTCTCCATCTACTGCTGTCCCTGCTGTTACCATCTCAACACCTGCTGCTGCTGCTACTGTTTCAACCTCTGCCTCATCTGCTTCTGCACAACTCAAAAAGGACTTGATGATGAAAATAGATGCTCTCTATGAGGACCAGAGTTCTGAATCTGATGAATTTAAAACAGACTCTGATGACTCTTCTGCTACCATTTCTAGGAAAAGGAAGGCAAGGAGCAAAGCAATGCAAAGGGTACCTCCTGCTAAAGTTAAAGATAACAATGATATCCCATATTACATCTTACATGACTGCCCAATCACTGAACACTGGATGCAATACTCTAAAAATCAGCTGAAAGCAATGAAGAAAAAGAGAAAATATGAGAAGGGTTCATCCCAATTCCAGCACTCTCATCCTCCTCCACCACCTCCTCCTGATGTAGGTGCAGGTGGAAGCTCTGCAAGTCAACCCCCAGCCAGAAGTCAGGCTCCCTATCAACCTCATGCCAGATCTTACCACAGGGAAAGCCAATCCAGGGGTTCACATTCTAGGAGAGGAGGATATAGAGATAATCAGAGAGATATTCAAGACTATTCTAAAGGTTACTCCAGGCAGCACCCATATTCCAGCGAAAGATAGACTTCAACTGATACAACATCTGGGTCTTTCCCTTACAAGCTAAAAAAAGCTGTGTCTGTCAGGCCTTCTCAAGACAATCCCTCCAACAGGTATGAGCCACCTGTACCTTTTGAGGATCCTGAAAACAATCCAGCTGCTTGGACTGCCAGATTAAAGGAATTGGCTGCACTGGATCAGATTAAGAAGACCAGAGAACAAGGAATAGATTCTTCCAACATTTCAACCATGTCTGAACAGAGACAGAAAGAACTAGAAAGATATGGTTCAAGTAAATTCTTTGATGTTGACAGATACATAGAATTACATCCTGAAGTAGTGGTTCCTAGGCTTAAACAGCAAACATCTCTAGGTGCTGCAGATGACACCAGATCTAAGAAGGAAGCCCTCAATCCTAACAGAGAAATCAAAATGGTTAAGGGCAAGGAAAAGAAATGATATTGTAAGCTGACATTTTCCGCAATTTCTGATGATTATCTCGATGCTATACATAAATGTGATTCTGCATGCCTAGCTCTTGTTTTTCTGCTTTAATGCTTGTATGTTGTTATTTAAATTTTTCCAAAGTCTGTAAATAATAATCCTAACCCAAATATCGAGCCGTAATCACTTTGTCTCATAAGAACACATTTGAATTTGAATATCGAGCCGTAATGACAGACGGCCTGGAAAGGAAGTAGCAATAAATTATTTCCCCAATTATTTCCATGGGAAAATGGTATGAAATAATCCAGAATTAACTGCGCATTCCAACGGTAGTATTCTGTGAGGAATTGTCATTAATTGTTCAGGAATCAGCGCCATGGAATGAGACGGGAACGGAAGAATACCTATTCTGGAATCATCGACCAAAGAACAAAGTTCGTCGAGCTGAGTTTTGAGTTCGTCGAGCTGAGCCCGAGTTCGTCGAGCTGAGCCTGAGTTCGTCGAGCTGAGCAGAGTTCGTCGAGCTGAGCCTGAGTTCGTCGAGCTGAGCCTGAGAGTCTTCATTCGTTGAACAGACATCCTTCAATATCATACAACCATTAATCGTTGAGCAGAGAACCAAGTTCGTCGAGCTGAGAATCAATTTCGTCGAACTGAGAAAAGTTCTGGACTTGGACGAAATACTCTGCATCTGCTGAAATGCTGTGTCGACACAAATTGGTGTCGACAGATTGATCTTGGTGTCGACACAAATCCTCTGGTGTCGACACAAACCCTAAGTGTCTACATAGATTTTCTGAGTACAAAAATCGTCGAGTAGAGAGTAGAGATTAGCATTCTGTTGGAACACCCTATTACTAATTTGGGTCAGGATCACTATGTCTCTAGGAACGTTTGCTTGACCTCCTGTATAGCTTAATATGTCAATTTGAATTAAGTCTAAGGGTTAGAAGTCTAGGTTTGGAAGCTGCCCTGAAGACCAAGATTTTGTGTTTGGAGACTAAGTCATATCGTCGAGCTCCGCACGACGATTCGTCGAACTCTGGTCGACGATCGTCTAGCTCAACTTCGACAGATCGTCAAACTCCTTTCGACGATCGCTGAGCTCAACTTCATAATATCGTCGAACTCCATTCGACGATCGGTGAGCTCAGGTCGACGATTTTGGATCTTTATCTCTGAGCTCAATTCGACGATCTTTGAGCTTAGATCGACGATATTCTTGCTGCTGTATATTTCCAGATCGCTGAGCTCAGCTTGACGATAGCAGAGCTCAGTTCGACGATTACAGATAACTTCCAGGATGTTTCTACATTTAAATTCAAATCAGTTATGAGTTATTCTGCAATTAATTCATAAATTTGCTAGCCGTTTTCATTCAATTCTGCATCGAGTTTCAAGGGATTTTTCAAGGAATATATCTGTGGACTTTCCTCCAGAAGAGATTATGCAATTAAGGATGCAATTAATGCAGGCCAACGACTATTCTTGACAGAGAATGTTATTCTATTCAATACCAGAGAATAAAAGACAGGATTTTTGAATCTCTCTAGAGAACACACAATACAGAGAGAGGATACAGATTACAGAGACACATTCAAAAATCTTCTGTCACAAAAGAATTCTGAAGAACACTCATCCAAGGAGATTAAGCCTTCTCAAATCTTTAGATCTCCTTAGTCTTCAAAGTGTTCAAGGCCAACATATTTTCCAGACTCCAGACATTCAACATTTCAGCTATTGTTGAAATCATCTATTGCTGGAGTTCAATCTTTGAAGGCCTATCACCCTCAGCAAAGCTTTTCTTCCTGAAGATCTCAAGGATTCAGGGGGAGCTTTGACAACAACAATCCACATAGTCTTCTCAGTTGTTTGAAAAAGAGAAGACTTCCATCATTCTCTCACCCCCACTCTGTAAAGGGTTTCTCAAACTACCTTCAAAAGTTTGAGCTTGGTTTTTGAGCACCTTGTCAAAAGCTCATTGGTGGCAAGACACCTGATCAAAAAAACTGCTTTGGTTTTTGAGCACCTTATCAAAAGCTCTTTGGTGCCCAGGACACCTGATCAACTCATCCTGCAGTGGATTCCTACCTAGGGTGGTAGAAGAGTGGATGTACCCAAGTTTGGGGAACCACTATATTTCCTTGTGTCTTCTGGTTTTGCTTGTTTTCATTTTTGTTTTTGGCCTTGATTCTTCTGTGCTTAGCTTTTGTTTTACTTAGTGCTGTGATTAGATTTATTATTGCTTCCCTGCTCACTCTTATTACAACAGTTGTTGTAAAAAGTTTCAAAGCACCATATACTCTATTCACCCCCCTCTAGAGTATATCAGATCTAACTGCACTTTCACATTCGTCGACCTGAGAAGCTGTGAACTTGAGGTCCAAGTTCGTCGAGCTCAGAATATAATTCGTCGACCGAAGCATGAAGCTGGACTTAGAGAAATTCTGAAGTAGTCCTGATAAGCTTGACGTAAAATCCCAGTGTTCGTCGAGCAAAGAACGCAGTTCGTCGTGCTCATCACTGCGAATTGTCTAACGATCGTCGAGCGCAGAACTTCCTTCGTCGAGCTGAGTTCGACGAACTTCGAACTCATTTCACTTAGTCTGAAAAACTGATAGATCTGGAGTTCTTTATGGTCTTGAAAAAGGCTGGTCCGTCTGAAGTTGAAATAGAGGACTGTCCTAGACTCTAAGACAAAAACTTGACCCAGACTATACATGATGGGTCACATCCTGAGTCAGTAAACCTAGCCCAAATCAACTAGGGATCCAATAATGTTGAAGTTTTTTTTCAACTTCCTCTATTTATTTTCATCATTTCATTTTTTTTATATATTATTTTTTCTCTCTTCTATTTTTTTCTTTTTTTTAGAGGAGGAATGAAAAACAACTCTTTTTTCAATTAGTCACCAAAATAAAATGGCCCCTAATCACTCAAAAACTGGTTCTGTATATATAATGTCAAGCTCGGTCATAGGTGTGTAATTAGGATGCTTTTTAGGCTTTGGTAAACTGTTTGTGGAGATAAAACAAAAGGAATGGTATATGCTCAAATTGGCTTAACAAAGATAAAACGTTAGGTAACGGTGCAAAGGCTCAAACTTGCCAAAAGAAGTGCCTAAATCATATTAATGCTAATGAGTTTAACCTATGCAAAGTCTTGAGAATAGCTAGAGGGCAAGTTCTAGAAATCGAGAAAGAATACCTCTTTCTTGATCCGCGAAATATCTCTCTAGTAAACTTCTACACACTCTCCTAAACTATTTTTAGATTTTACCGGTTTCAAGATTGAAGTAAAATAAACTATTTATACGCATTTAAAAAAATAAAAATCTAATTGTATGCTGAATGTTTAATTTTACTTAAATTCTACAAACATGTGCACTTGACTAGAAACATAACATGACCAACAGTTCTACTTTAAAATTCAAAATTCAATTAAAGCATTAAAATATTCTAAACACTATGTAAAAGTTGAATACTAAAGATTTCGCAAGTGAATAAATATAGAAATAAAGATTTCCCTAATTTAAAAATTAACCCTATTTTTTTTTGAATTTTTGGCAATATTTTTTTTTCCTTTGTTTTTTTTTCTTTTTAGAATAAAATAAAATAAAATTTGGAAATGGAAATTTTTTCCTATGTTTTTGAAATTGTTTTCTCTTTTTTTTTATGTTTTTGCTTGATAACTATCCCCGCATACTTAAACAATACATTGTCCCAAATGAAAAATAAACAAAGCAAAAGATAGGAGACTTCCCTGAAGCGGGCGAATCAGCAGCGAAGTGTACCTGGAATACAAGGCTGAAGCAAAACATATTTTCGATATATTTTCTTATAAGCAAAAAGAGACATGGCAAGCAAAAAGAAAAGACAAAAAAAAAGATATATAATGACGGACTACAACCCCAAAGATAAATAGAAGAACCTAATCCTCATCGTTATCACCCTCCCGCGGTAGAGCGAGGGGGAGTGAGTGGGGGAGAAATCCAATTTATAGGATGTTCTGGTTGGTCACGCCCCTTGTGACGCCCGGTACAGGGGGCGTGACAAGCACGGGTCAAAGTGGAAAAGCATCCGAGGCAGAATGCCTTGGATTCCCGTGACACGCCATAGGGTCACTCCCGTGAATTCAGAGTCACGACCGTGACTCTGGGGTGTGTAACTGAAAAGGGGAAAAACTTTGTTTTTCTTCCTGGGGGAATCCCGGGCAAGTCACGGCCGTGACCTGCCTGCGCCACGGGCGTGACATGTGTTGTCACAGGCGTGACGGGGAAAAGTGTTGTTTTCCCTGATCCAGGTCGTCGAACGAAGATCCGCACTGGTCATGCCCGTGACCAATAATGGTCATGCCCGTTTCTGAAACGGTAGGCGAACGGGAAACTTCGCTCGACGAAACCACTCGCGGGTTGCGGAACACGAACTAAACACGGCTCTGTCACGCTCGTGACCAATAGGTCACGGACGTGATAGAGGCGTGTACGAACCAAAATATTTTTTTTAATATATTTTTCTTTCTTTTTTTTAAAATATTTTTTATTTTTTTAATATGTTCGAGATATATGTAAAAGAAAATAAATTAAAGTTACCGACATGAAGAACTCGCATGAAGTTGACGTTCCAATCCGATCGATCGTCACGCCGCAAAGATATTCTTCAAATTTGCAAAAACTCAAATAAAATAAAATGAAAAGATAACCATGTGATGCCTCCCACGAGCGCTTTGTTTATGGTCGGTGAGCTCGACCATAGTGATGCACGCTTACTATGGGTTTGTCAACACTATGTTGTTCAATTGTTCGTTAATATTATCACCGGTAATAAATAATTTTAGCCGGTGCCCATTTACCTTAAACTAGCCTCTTTCCGGGTGCGAGATAAGCACCATCCCGTAGGGCGAAACCTCCTTTACGATAAAGGGGTCGGACCAACGGGACTTAAGCTTACCCGGAAATAAGCGTAAGCACGAGTTATAAAGAAGGACTTGGTCCCCCGGTTGGAAGTCCTTTGGGTGCTTAATTTTTCTATCATGATAAAATTTGGTGCGCTCCTTATAGAGTTTGTTATTCTCAAAAGCGAGGGAGCGCCACTCATCGAGCTCGTTAAGTTGGAGTTTACGGAGCTCGGAGGACAAATTCTCATCAAGATTGAAAAATTTAAGCGCCCAAAAGGCACGATGTTCAAGCTCAACCAGTAAATGGCATGCTTTCCCATAGACTAGTCGATACGGTGTACAACCGATAGCAGTTTTGTACGCGGTCCGATAAGCCCATAGAGCATCATCAAGCTTGACCGACCAATCCTTCCTACTAGTAGAAACTGTTTTCTCTAAAATTCGTTTGATTTCACGGTTAACTACTTCTACCTGGCCACTTGTTTGAGGGTGATAGGGGGTGGCTAACGTATGTGTAACGTCGTATTTAGACAAAACCTTAGCGAATTGTGCGTTACAAAAGTGGGTGCCCCTATCACTTACTATTGTCCGCGGTGCTCCAAATCGTGAAAATAGTTTTTTAAGAAATCGGCTCACGACTCGGGCGTCATTAGTGGGAAGGGCTTGCGCTTCCGCCCACTGTGACACGTAGTCGACCGCTACCAAAATATATTTATTTCCACAGATGTTGGTAGTGGTCCAACAAAGTCGATCCCCCATAAATCAAAAACTTCTATTTCTAAAAATGAATTTAATGACATTTCATCACAGCGGGAAATATTACATGAGCGTTGGCATTGTTCACAACGACTTACATGGGCGTGAGCATCCTTGAAGATGCTTGGCCAATAGAAGTCTGCTTCAAGTACCTTCCGAGCCGTCCGATTAGCCTTATAGTGCCCACCGGTGGGTCCCTCATGGCAATGCTTTAGAATTTGTGCGTCTTCCTCATGAGAAACACACCTCCGCACTACTTGGTCCGCGCAAACACGAAAAAGGAAGGGATCCTCCCAAAAATAATTTTTCAAATCAGAAAAGAATTTCTTCTTTTCTTGATAAGAAACACCATTCGGGAGGAATCTCACAACAAGATAATTTGCGAAATTGGCGAACCAAGAAGTGGGGAGAGTAATTACCTTATGAATGGCGAGAAGGTGCTCCTCAGGGAAAGTGTCGTCAATGTCCTCCTCCATGAGCTCCCCCGAATTGGGGTTCTCCAACCGCGAAAGATGATCAGTCGCCAAGTTCTCCGCTACTCTCTTGTCGCGAATCTTCAAGTCAAATTCTTGGAGTAGTAAGATCCACTTAATCAATCGTGGCTTTGCATCTGTTTTTGCTAGTAAATATCTCAAAGCCGAATGATCAGTAAAAACATTAATTTTGACAATGTGAGATATGAGCGGAATTTATCAAATGCAAAAATTACGGCTAATAATTCTTTTTTGGTGGTCGTGTAATTTTCCTGAGCGGCGGTTAATGTTTTGCATGCATAATAGATAAGATGAAAATTTTTATTTATGCGTTGTCCTAAGACCGCACCGACGACAAAACTACTAGCGTCGCACATTATCTCAAATGGAAGTTCTCAATTGGGAGCGATCATAATAGGATCGTTAATCAATTTTTCTTTAATAAGAGAAAAAGCACGCAAACAATTTTTGTCAAAAATGAACGACGCGTCTTTTTCTAACAAGTGGGTAAGGGGCTTAGTTATTTTAGAAAAATCTTTAATAAACCGACGATAGAAACCGGCATGCCCTAAAAAACTACAAACGGCCTTAACATTTGAAGGGGGAGGTAGCTTTTTTATAGTTTCAATTTTAGCTTTATCTACCTCGATGCCCTTACTAGAAATTTTATGGCTTAAGACCAAACCCTCCCGTACCATAAAATGACACTTCTCCCAGTTTAAAACTAGGTTCGTGTCCTCACATCTTTGGAGTACACGGGAAAGGTTTGCTAAACATAAATCAAACGAATCTCCAAAAACGGAGAAATTGTCCATGAAAACCTCCATGATATCCTCCACTAATTCGTCAAATATTGCTAGCATACACCTTTGGAAGGTTGCTGGTGCATTGCACAAAGCAAAAGGCATCCTTCGATGGGAGAATGTGCCAAACGGACAAGTGAAGGTTGTTTTCTCTTGGTCCTCGGGCGCGATTGGGATTTGAAAATATCCCGAGAGACCATCAAGAAAACAATAAAATGAGTGCCCGGATAGCCATTCAAGGATTTGGTCAATAAACGGCAAAGGAAAATGATTATTACGGGTTGCATCATTTAATTTACGGTAATTGATGCACACCCGCCATCCGGTAACGGTTCGAGCAGGAACTAACTCGTTTTTATCATCAGGCACTACCGTTAACCCTCCTTTCTTGGCCACCACTTGGACCGGTCTCACCCAAGAGCTATCCAAAATCGAATAGATGATACCCGCATCTAATAATTTTATTACCTCGGCCTTGACTGCCCTCCTTCATGTTAGGATTTAGCCGGCGTTGAGGTTGAATGGTTTTGTGAGCATGTTCTTCTAATAAAATTTTATGGGTGCAAAAGGAGGAATTAATCCCTCTCAAATTCATTTGATTTCTCTCGGGATAATGTTATCTTAGTAAACATGAAATGATTATTTTTTCGCTCTTTTTTTCTCTTATCGAACGACATAAATCCTCCGGATTGGAGTCAAATCCAAAAACTTGATGGATTATTTTCTTCACGCTAGCACGTGTTTCCAATCGATGAGGCAAGTATACCTATCGTTCGGAGTATAGGATCAACTGTCGTATATCGACTCGGGGCTTGTCAAATACTTGTACTCACAAGAAAGCGCTATTATCTTATCAGACGGAAAGTTCGTTTTTGTTTAAAACAAAAAAGGAAACGATACACTAAGAAAGAGAAGTTCGATTTTGGGGAAGCTAGCACTTGATCTAGAATCCACTAGAACTAAAATAAACCTTTTTGAAAATAAAGTAATGCGATGTGCGTTCGAAAATCTGTAGCCAAAACCGCCAAAATCTGTTAAATGGCGGGTCATGCCCCTAGGTCACGCTCGTGCCCAGGGCGTGTCACTTCTGTTACTGGAAAACCGCGGGAAGCTGAAAACGGCGGGAGTAAATTGCTGTTGATGGAGGGGTCACGCCCGCTGGTCACGCACGTGACCAGGGGCGTGTCAAGCTGAAACGACAATCTGGAAGCAACAGCAGGAACGACTTGATTTAATGGCTGGTAACGTACTCGACACGCCCTGGCCACGCCCGTGACCGATTGGTCATATGCGTGTAATTCTCTATTCGACGTTCTTCGTTCGACGTTCTTCGTTCGACGATCTGCATTCGACGATCTTCGTTCAACGATCTGAGCCCATTGGTGTCACGCCTAGGGTCACACACGTGACAAAGGGCGTGGCGTGTACTTGGTTGTTCGACGATCTTCGTTCGTCGATCTTCGATTTGCGTTCGACGATCTTCGATGTGCGTTCGACGATTTTTGATGTGCGTTCGACGATTGTGAACAGATCTGTGTCATGCCTGGTGGTCACGCCTATGTGTCACGCCCGTGACATTTAGGTCACGCCCGTGTCCGAGGTGTGTGCTTTGCAATTTTTCCAGCTTTGTCCAGATTTGTCTCTTGATCAATCCTGTAGACTCCATATTGATATTAGCAGCCCACATTGATCCTAAAATAAGAAAATAAAGAAATTAGATAATAAAATTATAGAATATATTAAAAACTAATTAATTATTAAATAAAAATTATATATAAATATGGATAAAATTAGAGTTATCAAGAAGTGAGATTTCTCAAGAACGTGTCAGCTATAGAAGTTGAAGTTACTCATGTTGGTAGGAGAAAAAAAAGAACTTGTTCGTGTTGACGACATGTTCCTATGTTGACAAGATGAGGACTAATGACAACAATGCTATTTGACATGAGAGACTTGAGCACATTGGGATGGATAAGCTAAAGGCTATGACGGTGAAAGGCCTGATTCATGACCTTCCTAGTATTTCATCTTATGGTGATGGTCACGTCTTTAGGGGTTGTCAATATAGAAAGACACATCGCCTTCCATTTGATATATCACAGACTATGTGTAGAGGACCGCTGGAATGCATCCATGGTGATCTAATGAGACCTACCGTCACTCCCAGTCTCGACGGTAGCAGGTATATGTTGGTTTTTTTGATGACTTTTCTAGGTACACTTGGGTTTACTTCTTGAAAGAGAAGTCGATGGTGTTCGGGATGTTTGTGCAGTTCAAGAAGCTTGTGGAAGGTCGGCTCGGTCTGCGGATAAAGAAATTGAGAACTGATAATGGTAGAGAGTTCACTTCATATGAGTTCTCCAACTTCTATAGAAAGTTAGGCATCTAAAGGTAGCTTACTTGTGCTCACACTCCACAGTAGAACGGAATTTCTAAACGTAAGATCCATCATCTGGCGGAAACCTGCAAGTGTTGGATTCACGTCAGAGTCATACACAGGGCCTTCTGGGCGGAGGGAATGAATTGTGTGGCGTATGTCATCAACATGATGTCTCTTAGCCCGATCAACATGAAATCTCCTCGTGAGTTGATGATCAAAGAGAATCTCAGTATTGAACATCTTTGGGAGTTTGGTTCTACCTACTACATGCACATTCTAGATGCTCTCAGGACGAAGCAAGATACGAAAGCACAAAATCTAGTCTTCGTCGTGCATGGATCCTAAAACGAAGAAGTTCGTCGTCTCAAGGGACGTTGTATTCGACAAACTTAAGTCATATCAGGGTAGCTCATTTGTAGAGCTACAGGAGACCAGGTTAGACGGAGGTCAAGGAGAAGCTGCTCGGGATCTTCTAGTGGAGTTGCATGTGTCACTGGGTGCTTTGGTGGCGTCTAACTCTAGGGCGAAGGATTCTGGATCTGAAAGCAAGGGGAGCGATTCTCCTTGTATGCCCTGGATCAGGGTTGGATCAGAAGAAGCAGTGGGAGTGGTGGATCAGGGTTAAGCCCTGCGGAGGTCCAAAAGGACAATAGTTCCACCAGCTCGGTATAGGGACGGGAACATGGTGAGTTTCGTCTCATGTTTCTTTACAGGTCCCTTAGATGAACGGGAGTCATCGAGCTTTGAGAACTCCACTGACATAAAGGAGTGAGAAGATGTAATGGATGAGGAGATAAACGCCCTCAGGAAGAACGAGACTTGGGATCTTGTACCCAAGATCGATGACATCACTCCTGTTACATGCAAGTGAGTTTACAAACACAAGAAGAAAGCTTACAACAATATTGAGCAGTATAAGGTTCGCCTTGTATCCTGGGGGTTCTCACAACAGTTCGGGGAGGACTATGAAGAGATGTTTAGCCCATTGACTAACATGACTTCAGTTCGGGTGGTGGTTTCCATGGCGGTTTGCCAATGATGGAAGATTTGACAACTCGATGTGAAGAATTTTTTCCTTTACGACGAGATTGACAAGAATATCTTCATGGTGCAGCCACCTGGTTATGTCTCTGAAGTTTACACCGGACACTTCTACAAGCTGAAGAAGGCCGTCTATTGTTGAAACCGAGATTCGGTCTCTTGTGGAGTTCACCCTTGGGGAAAGGGTGATCGCGCACCTACTTCACTCCTGTAAGCAAAACAACAAAAGAAACAAGGGAGAACTGACCCAAGGGCTCAGCGGGGAGGACCCACCACACACCCGGAAGATCTGAGTGCGCTTCCCCTCCTTGGCCGAAGGCCGAGCAAAGGTACCTCAGAAAGCACTTGAAAGCTAGAGCAAGAGAGCACATGAAGCATGCTTTCTGGGGTACCCCTTGGGTCCTATTTATAGATTTCAGAATTTGAACTGCCAATAACCAAACTGAACTGACCTGAGGTTACCAAAATACCATTGGTTGGGTCTGCCAACAGCCAAACTTCGCTGTTTTGAAGAGCTATGCGCAGACCAGTGGGGGCAAAACAGTAAAAAGTACCTCATAGATCTGGGCAAGCTGGGGAGCCTGGCCACGTCGCAGATCCGGCTCGCCTGCTATTGTCGAGCTCCTTTGCGCGAGCGCGAGTTGGGATGGTGAGCTAACCAATCATTTGGCCTCCATTAGTCGACCTCAGCTTGATGAATCTTGGCTTAGCGCAGCGAATGCCGAGCTCGCGATCGACGAATGCCGAGTTCGGTCTCGGGTTTCTCTGCCTAGCTCGCCTGGGGCCTGGTTGATCTGAGCCGGCCGGCCTGGTTCCTGGTTCACCCCACTAGCCAGATACGTGGTTGTACACAATCCCTGCTCTTTTGGAGCTTGGCAAAGCTCGGAAAGAAACATCCAACCCCAAGTGTTCGGCGAGTGCGAGGCGGATTGGAGGGAATTTTCGGGTGGGGTCCACCTGCGGTTATATATATACACCTGCATACCTGCTTGACTCTTGCCCTCCCCTTTGCTCTAACCCTGCCAAGATGTCGATCCCAAAGTAGATTCAAGAACGAATCGCGCGAGCTCGCCAGACCTCGGCTGCTCGTGTGGCCGCCCTGACTGCGGTTCCACCCAGTGTTCAGCATGGTGATTCTGCCGAGCCCAACTCCAAGAGGGTGAAACCATTTCCTCAAGCGTTTATGATGACCTGATGACCACGCTGGAGCTCGGGACCGGCTCCTCCACTCTGCCTGCCCCTGGAAAGGGAAAGAATATTGTTGAAATCTGTGACGGCCCGGACAGCCCGCTTGATGGCTTGGGTGGCGTCGCGCCGCGAGACACCACCCCGCGAGCCAAGACCACTCTTGGCGACTCGCGATTCATGACTCTGGAGAACCATCCTCGGCACCCGTCCCCTCCCTTTGGGACCTTGGGGATGATCTCGTAGAGGCCGAACTCGTCGGTGCGCCCCCCCTCTCCTCAGCGAGCAGTTGTGACCACGAGGGTGGGCGTAGAGACCATCCCTGTCCCGGGATTCGAGCTTCTCTCTCCGGGAACGCGCGGCCCAAGTCGCGGGAAGGACCTGAGGTTTGTCCCTCCCCGCATCTCCTTTGAGTTGCCGACCTCATCAGGTAAATTTTTGCCTGGATTCTTGTTACACGACTTTCCAGCATGCCTCCCCTTGCTGATGCTTTTGTCTTTGCAGTTACCCCCAGCCAATCTGCTACCGAGGAATCTTCACGGGCAGCCCATTACTCCTCCCTCCACTCCCCAAGCTCGTTGGACTATTACCTAGGCCATAAGTGGAGCAAATCGAGCTGACCAGGAGGGGGGTCAAGATTTTCAAGAAACTGGTGTGCGGGCTGTGCGAGGTGCAGGAAGTCAATGAGGCGCTGCAGCGAGACTATGTTCGGCTTGCTGACGAAGTGCAAGGCGGCCGGGCAGGCGAGTTACTATCTCCTTCCCAGCTTCTGGACGAGATCGACGATGGCTTCTCGACGGCGCGAAGGAATTCGGGGAGGATCCGCGAGCTGCTCCGCGCACGGCAGTCTGGGGGCGGGGGCTGCGAGGCCGGGGTAGATAAAAGGCGGATCCCTTGCCGAGACGACTGGTACCCGCCTCCTAGTTCCCCCTACCCGTGCGCCCTGCTTTTTATTCTTTACTTTATTCCCGTAATAATCTGTGAACACTTTTAGGTTGGTACCTGATGTTTGAATAATAGTAATAAATATGTTTCCTTATATTTAGCTCGGCGCGGGGTGGGACGCGTCGGAAGTCGGTGAGCTAGGGTGGCGAGCTGGGGTGGAGAGCTGGTTTGATTGGACAACATGCCGTTAGACTTATTTTTCCATAAATAGCCCCCCCCCCCACCAACCCCGTACGCCGTATTAACTGCATCTTTTCTCTTTTTATGCGCTTTTCTCATTCTTACTCGCGCTCCACCTCTTCCTTTGCGAGCATGGGCAAAACTAACCCTGACGCCGACGGCCGCTCCAAGTGCGCCCATCACTTCACTGACTACTGCTTCTTTGAGGGACACACAAGCGAGGCCGAGCTCGCTGAATTTGTTGGAGACCATATGCCGCCAGGCTTCGAGGCGCGCCGACCGAGACAGGGGAAGGCCATCAACACGTTTTACGATGACGAGCTCGCCTTCCCCATCTCACAGTTTGAGGTGGGGTTGCGCCTTACCCTCTGGCCGGAGATCCGATTGATTCTGAAATAATATGGCGCGGTGCCCGTGCAGCTGAATTCAAACGCCATCGCCATGATGGTGGCGTGGGCGAGCTACCTCCGCCGAGAGAGGATTGAGTTCAACCTAACGGTGTTCAGGAAGATTTTCTCCTAAAAGGCGACGTCGGATGGTGTCGCCTACTTTATTGGCTCGCTGATCAAATTTCGTGAGATCACGAACAAGCATCATAATTGGATGACCAAGATCACCTTCATCAAGGGCGATCTCGGCAACATCCCTTACTCGCCCCAGTAGAAGGGCGAGGAAGTCTACCGCCCGCCGGTCGTGTCCGGCAATGATGCTGACCTCCACAAATACTTCCTCCACAAGGACTTCGAGGTCGCCTTCTTGCAAAGGGGCCTCGACGCGCTCCACCCCGTCCTGTCCGGCGAATGTATCATTCTCTTCCACATTACCGAGCTCGCCAGATTGCCGAGCTGGTCATATTGTTGTTTAAAATCTTCTGACTTTTCCAAGTTTTTCTTGCAGGGGAGCGGCTAATCCCCGTGAACACGCCATTTGCGGACTCGGGATTTTACCCGGACCCTCTCACTCGTGAGAAGGCAGCGGCGGCGGCCTGCCGCGACGAGGCGGCCTTCTCCAAACCCTCCTCCAGCAAGAGGCGGCCTGAGGATACGGGGTCTAGCCTGCCCCATCGCCAACAACTACCCAAAAAGATGAAGAAAGCCTTGTTGGCTCCGTGGGGGAAACAACATCAACAACATCAATCCAGCCCCAAATACATGAGCTCGCCCGAAGTTATCCTCGACGCGTCGCTGAAGAGCCCGCTGAAGGAAATCACCAGCAAGGGGCGGAAGGGTGGCGAGACCTCTGCCCCCCCCTGCGGATATCTCTCCACCTCCTTCAGCGAAGAGGACAGCTCGCGAGCTCGGCGCGGCGAAAGAACATCCCCTCTTCAACTTTGGGGTGGTAGAAAGACTCGGCGGGCAAGCCCATGGTGCAGTGGGACGAGCTGGCCCACCGGGTTTCCATATCCACCCTTCACCCCTCCTGGCATGACCGCAAGCCCGCCACCAGTCACGCTTATGCCCTCGGCTTTGGCATCTATGGCCGGGAGGACGCTGAGGCCTACAAGGGCATGAACCTACGGCAGCTCAGCCATGATGGCCTGCAGGCCCACCTACGAGCCATGGAGCTCTGTCATATGTTGGTCCGCCACAACTTCGGCCTCAGCAACCAACTTCAAAAAGCCAAGCAAGCCCGCGACGTCGCCAAAGACAAGGTCGCCAATCAGGCAAGGCAGCTCGGCATCGCTGAGGGTCTTCTCGCCCAGGCCGCCAGCGGATTGGTGAGTATCAGGCTTTCTCTTCCCTCTTTTACTTGAAATATCCTGGGCTGTTGTTAACGAATTTTTCCTTTTTCATCAGAATGCCAAAGCTGTTGGGGAGTTGCGGGCTCGCAATGCCAAGCAGGGGGAGGAGATCGGCCAGCTGCACGCCTGGCTTGCCGAGCTGGAGGGGGAGAATGCGAGGCTAACGGAGGAGAATCAGAACCTCAGCCGCGAGATCTGCATCCAGGCGGAGATCTTCTTCCCGGCCGGCGACACCGATCCTACCCTCCCCTACAAGAGGCCGACGATCTTTGGCGAGGCCGACCTCGCCGAGAGGTTGCGGATCAATTCCATCCAGGCCGCCGAATGCACCCTCCAGAATATGAATGACACTTGAGTGCTGGTGGAGGGGTGCGAGGAGATCTCGGTCAAGGACATGATGCCGAGCTTGTTCCCGGCGACGCCGCCCATCAAGAAGGAGGACAACTTGGATGCGCTCTTCAGGAAAAGCTTTCAGGACCTGTCCGGCGGAAGGGAGGAGGGTCGTCAATCCGGCGAGGGTGGCAAGGGCTAACTGTATACATACTTTATTTTGTTTTCTCGCCGAGGCGAGCTCCACCTGTAAACATTATTGTTTAATAAAATACATTTTTGATTATAGCTTTGGCCATTTTTTCCATCTCTTTTCTGTCTTTGCTGTGTTTTGCATGCCTGCGAGCCCTTCCTTTGGCGATCTCACGGAGATATATCTTACGAGTAGGACAGTCGTTAGGACTCGCCCCTGAGAGCGCATTTTGAGAGCTCGCTAATTCTCAGGACTCTCCCCAGCTCGCTTGCGAGCAGCCCATAACCTTATCAATATAAGATCAAATTCTCTAAATTCTCCCAAGTAAAACAAAGTGGGGGCGAGGTGTCCTGGCGGGATTCGCCTCCCTTTGGCGAGGTCCAAGGGCCCGGCTTGCCACCCTTCTGCCGAGGCTGGGCTGAATTGGTGAGCCCGAGCTCGCCTATGCCGAGCTCTCCTCTCTTATTCTTAGAAGGGCCAAGCTTGTTAGGCACTACCTGGGGAGTATAGTACTTCCCTGAGTGATCCCCTCCCCTGTCAGCTAGGCGAGAGTCCGACAGTGGGATCTTCTCGAGGTCTAAGGATGACACCGAGTGACTTCCAGCCCTGCCAGCTAGGTTGGAGCCTATCAGCGGATCTGCTCGGGGTCCATGGATGACACCATCGAGTGACTTCCAGCCCTGCCAGCTAGGAGAGAGCCTGACAGCAGGATCTTCTCGAGGTCTAAGGATGACACCGAGTGACTTCCAGCCCTGCTAGCTAGGTGGGAGCCTGTCAGCGGGATCTGCTCGGGGTCCAAGGCTGATACCATCGAGTGACCTTTAGCCCTGCCAGCTAGGTGAGAGCCTGACAGCGGGATCTTCTCGAGGTCTAAGTATGACACTGAGTGACTTCCAGCCCTGCCAACTAGATGAGAGCCTGACAGCAGGAACTGCTCGGGATCCAAGGCTAATACCATCGAGTGACTTCCAGCCCTGCCAGCTAGGTGAGAGTCTGGCAGCGGGATCTGCTCGAGGTCTGAGGATGAAACCGAGTGACTTCCATCCCTGCTAGCTAGGTGAGAGCCTGACAGCGGGATCTACTCGAGGTCCAAGGCTAATACCATCGAGTGACTTCCAGTGTTGCCAGCTAGGTGAGAGCCTGATAGTGGGACCTGATTGAGGTCTAAGGATGACACCGAGTGACTTCCAGCCTTGCTAGCTAGGTGAGAGCCTGACAGCAGGATCTGCTCGAGGTTCAAGGCTGATACCATCGAGTGACTTCCAGCCCTGCCAGCTAGGTGAGAGCCTGACAGCGGGATCTGCTCGATGTCTAAGGATGACACCGAATAACTTCCAGCCCTTCCAGCTAGGTGAGAGCCTGACAGCGGGATCTGCTCGGGGTCCAAGGCTGATACAATAGAGTGACTTCCAGCCCTGCCAGCTAGGTGAGAGCCTGATAGCGGGATCTTCTCGAGGTCTGAGGATGACAACGAGTGACTTCCAGCCCTGCCAGCTAGGTGAGAGCCTGACGACAGGATCTGCTCGGGATCCAAGGATGATACCATCGAGTGACTTCCAGCCCTGCCAACTAGGTGAGAGCCTGACAGCGGGATCTGCTCGAGGTCTGAGGATGACATCGAGTGACTTCCAACCATGCCTGCTAGGTGAGAGCCTGACAGCGGGATATGCTCGGGGTCCAAGGCTGACCTCGAGTGACTTCCAGCCCTGCCAGCTAGATGAGAGCCTGACAACGTGATCTGCTCGGGGTCCAAGGCTAATACCATCGAGTGACTTCTAGCCCTGCCATCTAGGTGGGAGCCTGACAGTGGGATCTGATCAAGGTCTGAGGATGACACCGAGTGACTTCCAGCCCTGCTAGCTAGGTGAGAGCCTGACAACGGGATCTACTCGGGGTGCATGGCTGATACCATCGAGTGACTTCCAGCCCTGCCATCTAGGTGAGAGTCTGACAACGGGATTTACTCGAGGTCTAAGGATGACACCGAGTGACTTCCAGACCTACCAGCTAGGTGGGAGCCTGATAGCGGGATCTGCTCGGGGTCCATATACACTTCATTTCTTCAAACAAACTTATTACGACAGCATTGATGTGTTAAAGAACTTTATTAAAAATCAAAGCACCACTTACATGTTTCAAGGGAAAAAGCGTTTTAAGTCGTCACCACTCCAGGTGAGACTTAGGGTCTCACCCTCCACATTTTGGAGTCGATACCCCCTGATCTTAATGCTTCTTTTACAATAAATGGACCTTCCCAGCTGGGGTTGAGCTTCCCCACGGTTGCCGTCCTCCCTTCTGCATCCACCTTCTTCAACACCAAGTCTCCCTCCACAAATTGCTTGACTCTGACGTGCTTGTCAAAGTACTTGGCCATCCTCCTCTTCACCTCTTCTTGTCGGACGGCGGAAAGGTCCCGCAGTTCTTCCACCATATCGATGGAGAGCCGCAGCTCTTCCTCATTCTCAGCCTGCCATTCTTCCCTGCCTTCCCCGGCCGCAACAACTCGAGGTGTTTGAACTTCAAATTCCACGGGGATCACTGCCTCGTACCCATGAGAGAGCTTGAAGGGGGTATCTCCTGTAGCTGTGTTGGGGGTGGTCCTCAAGGCCCAGAGAATCGCGGGAACCTGTTCCACCAAACTTCCCTTCAGATATTCCACTTTCTTTTTTAGGAGGTTAACAACGATTTTGTTCGCGACATCCACCTGCCCGTTGCTCCTGGGGTGGGGGACCGAGGAGAACCTGAGGTCGATCCCAAGCTGCTCGCAGAAATTGGTAAACTCCACGCTGGAGAACTGGGGCCCATTGTCCGTGACGATGGCCTGAGGCAGCCCATGGTGATAGATGTTCTCCCCCCCCCCCACACGAAGTTCCTGATGACCTGGGAAGTCACCTTAGCCAGCGCTTTCACTTCCAACCACTTGGAGAAATAATCGATCATTACCAGTAGGAACCTCCTCTGCCCACTAGCCTACGGGAACGGTCCAACCAAATTCATTCCCCAAATGGCAAAGGTCCATGAGGTTGTGATACTTTTGAGTCGCTGAGCCGGCTGTAGCTGGAGGGGAGCGAACAACTGGCATTTATGACACCTTCTTGCGAACTCCGTCACATCACGGCCCAAGGTGGGCCAGAAGTACTCCTGCATGACAATCCTCCCTTCCAGGGTCTGTATCCCGGAGTGGCTCCCACACTCCCCTGAGTGGACTTATTCAAAGATTATTTGTACTTCCCCCTCAGCCACGCAACGAGCCAACATCCCCGAGAGAGTCTTCCTGTATAACTGCCCGTCCTGGAGGAGGTAATACACCGACTTGTGCCTGAGATTTTTCTTGTCCACCCCCTCCGGATACTCTCCCATGGAAAGGAAAGTTACGACTAGGTCCATCCACGAAGGTCGCTGGTCTATCTCCATGAGCTCTCCCTCTTCGATGGAGGGTCAGAATAGGTCGGTGATGGTACCCCCTACCCGAGGACCACGCTTCGCTAGCTGATCGACTTGCTCATTTTCCTCCCGAGGCATGTGCTGGATGGAAAAAGTTTGGAATGTGCTAATGATCCCCTTTACTTTGTCTAAGTATAGCTGCAGTGTAGGCTCTCTCGCCTCAAACTCCCCGTTGATCTGGGAAGCTACCACCATGGAGTCAGTAAGGACCTCCATGTCTAACATCCCCAGTTCCCTGGCCAGGTGCAGCCCTGCTATCACGACCTCATACTCGACTTGATGGCTGGTGATGGGGAAGTGTACCACCACCGTCTGCTCAATTCTAGCCCCCTGGGGGCTCTCCAAGATCACCCACACTCCTAGGGAATCCTTCCCCAAGGTGTAACACCCCCATCCGTCGTATGGCATATAATAGAAGGTCCAGCTAGAACCCGATGCCATATACCACAGACAGTCGAAAGGTTTACGTATGAATAACCAAACTATCCAATTAAGACTACTCGTCCTAACACAGAGCATTCTAGCGGAAGCTTTTAAACAGTTGAAAGAACCCAAAATAGTAATTCAATAATCATGAATGTCCACAACCACTACAACTGGAATGAAATGCAAATACACTGAAATATACTTGGCCTTACAGTAGTTTACTTAATAATATAATATTTTCCATACATCGGCTCGCAGGTCGGCCACACATGACAAAATAAAGAACAACTATTCGCTTGGGCCTTCGAGGTCCAACTCAGTAACATGGGCTCGAGCCCGCTATTTGGTACTCGGCTCCGCAGCACCTGCAAGCAACATTCCACCGCACGGTGGCAAACAAAATAATGGTCAGCCAAAGCCGACCAAATTATAACGACCCCGCCCCTTTCTCAGGACGGCGGTGCTCCTTCCCTGCATTTCATTAGCACAGCAAAATAATTAAGTATAAATATATTTCGCCACAAGTGTAGGCTCTCACAGCCAAATACCCTGTGCACTCAGGGCACATTAACGGTGAATCCGGTCAATTCCGTGGCTTCACCACCATCCCCTGGATGGCAATAACATGAGCATTTTAGCCTTTCTGACCACTATCTAAGGCTCTCGACAATGCCAACGGCCAGTCCCCATCAATGGGTCTCTCGCACCAAACCACATAGCCCGGGTCTGATTCCAATTGCCCGTTGCTCACACTGCCTAGTCACCTTAAGACCTACGCGCGGGCCAAGCTTCACTCGGATCCTAACATTTCCAAACAATCACATAACCCATTTATGTTCAAGGCTGGTTCCCTGACCGCCAAGTTAGCAGAATAATGATTCTGCTCAGTTTTCCGGGTGCGCCTTGGATTTAATCCCCAAGGATCCCTGCTGCAATCTACCGCGTAGAAACCTGAAAACCCAAAGCACGGAGTCTTCTCTGGCAAACCATAACAAATGCAACATCGCGATCCAGACCAACATATCCGGGTAGGCTTCACACACAATGCATATGTCCGTACTTCAATTCCGGGCTCTATATGCAACACAAGGGGGACTATTCCCGTCAACCCCAGGGAACACCGCACACTCGCCACACACTCGCGGGAGCGGGTTTACCTATGCAAAAAGGAAGAGAGCTTCACATGCTCAAGTAGAGAATCATTACCCTTGTAGTACGCTTTTGCATCATGGAAAATTACACGGATATAAGTCTTAGCAACGAGATTTCCTCCACGGATCCGCTCTCGATTCTCTAAACGGTGCTCCGATGCTCCGTCGGGGGCCGGAATCCTCCTCCTTCCTCCACTCTCTAACTCCTTGAAAGAGAGAAAGCTTAAGGGAGAAATGAGGAGTTAAACCACCATTCTCGGCCTTAATAGAGCAAGAACACGCCTGGGCTGTCAAATCTTACTTAAAGAAAATGAACGGCTCAGATCTGTACAAAAATCCTCAAACCTGGGTCGAACACGTCCTCGCACACGGCCTCTGTCCCAGGCCATGTGCCTCGATCCAGGCACGATCGTCGAATACAGAATAACCACACGGGCAAAGACACGCCCGTGTCTCAACCTGACACGCCCGTGTTGGGTCCTCGACACGCCCGTGACCGGAGGCATGTCACGTATAACCGTCACGCCAACCGTCACATATCTTGGGAACACGGGTAGTGACACGGGTAGGCACACGCCCGTGTCATGTGACACGCCCGTGTCACGCTGCCGTGTTTCTTGCCGTGTCCTTCTCTGGACACAGCCGGCCAAAACACCAAGCAAGACAAGACCTTGGACACGCCCGTGTCCTAGGCCGTGTACCCCTATACAGGCACCAAGATTTCTTTTGGACGCGATCAGCTCAAATACGATTTTCGGGGCGTTACAAATCTCCCTCTCTTAAGGAATTTCGTCCCGAAATTAAGTAAAGGTACACAAAAATTATATGTTACCTGAGTGGAATAACTCAGGGTATTCCTCCAACATAGTTTGCTCTCGCTCCCAAGAAAGCTCCTCACATCGGCAGTTATCCCAACGAACCTTAACCATTCGAATTTCCTTATTGCAGAGTCGTTTGACTTCAACGTCTTTTATACGTATAGGCTTGACCTTTGTCATCAACTCGTAATCAACCGGCACTTGATCGACCACAACTATCTACGAAGGCTCTTACACTACCTTACGTAACACCGATACGTGGAACACATCATGCAGCCCACTCAACTCCACCGACAGCTTCAATCTATACGTTGCTTTGCCAACATGCTCCAGGATTTCAAATGGTCCAAGGTATCTCGGACTCAGTTTCTTCAAGCATCGAACCCGCGAAACGCCCTTAAATGGCTTGATTTTTAAATACACCCAATCGCCAACACTGAAGTCCACGTTCCTATGCTTGGTGTTATAGTACTTTGCTTGCCTGTCCTGAGCGATCTTCAATCTTTACTGAATTTTACGTACCATTGAAGTGGCGTCTTCCACCGCTTGATATTTATACAACTTCGACTCGCTTATCTCCAACCAAGACAACAGCGTACGACACTTCCTCCAATACAAGGCCTCGAAATGTGCCATTCCAATACTCGCTTGAATGCTATTATTATACGCAAACTCCACCATGTACAGGTGATCCTCCCGATGCTTTCTGAAATCTAGGACGTACATGCAAAGCATGTCCTCCATCGTCCTGTTGACCCTCTCTGTCTGATCGTCCATCTGTGGGTGGAAGGTTGTGATGAAACTCAGCTGAGTTCCCAACAAACTATGCACCAGCCTCTAGTCCTTTGACGTGAAGCATCCATCTCGGTCACTTACAATACTGCGGGGCACACCATGCAACTGTACGATATTATCCACATAGAGTTTGGCTAACTTTTCTACCAGATATTCCTTCCTATTCAGGATGAAATGCGACACTTTTGTCAACCTGTCTACGACCACCCAGATGGCGTCGTTACCCTTCTGCGACTTTGGCAAACAATGCACAAAATCCATAGAATTGTCCTCGAATTTCCATTCCGGGATAGGCAAGGACTTTAGGAAGCCTCCGGGCTTCTGGCACTCCGCTTTCACCAAGACACAAGTTTGGCACCTAGCCACATAAAGTTCTACATCCTTCTTTAATCCTGGCCACCAGAATAACTTCTTCATGTATATATACATCTTCGTGCTTCCCGGGTGGATTGAGTACTTGGTATGATGAGCCTCATACATCAACTCCTCACGAAGATTATCAACACTAGAGATGCATAAACGACCGTCCTTCCTTAGCAGTCCATCCTCAATCGCAAACTGGGAATTTGACCCATCCAAAGATTCATCTAAGATCCGCTTCATGCTGCTATCCTAAACCAAAGCCCGTCAAACTCTATCAGCCAGGTCATACTGCACCTCTGACCAACACAATATCACCTCGACACTAGACTGCTTATCGACGCAGGAAATCTCTAATGCCTCCAAATCACGGACCAATCTCTCATCATGTACCGACAACCAACTGGCCTGTGCAGGAGCCCTATGATTGAACACATCCGCCACTGCATTTCCTTTCCCAGGTACATAATGTATCTTGAAGGTATAGTCCCCCAAGAACTCCATCCACCTCCGTTGTCTCATGTTCAGATCCTTCTGATCTAGCAGGTACTTCATGCTCTTATGGTCGATGTATATAGCGACCTTTACCCCGTACAGATAGTGCCTCCACAGTTTTAGAGCAAATACCACGGCCGCTAACTCTAAGTCATGGACGGATAATTCGTCTCATGAACTTTCAACTGTCGTGATCCATTGGCTATCACACACCCATGTTGTAGTAGAACACAACCCAAACCACTGCCTGAAGCATCACTATAAATTTCAAAACCTTCGGTCCCACTTGGTGAACATAAAATAGGTGTCGTGGTCAACTACCTCTTAAACTCTTCAAAAGCCTGCTCACACTCCAGTGACCACACGAACTTTTGATCTTTCCTCGCCAACATCGTGAGTGGTAACACTATCCACGAGAAGTTCTCTACGAAGCACCTATAGTAGCCTGCAAGCCCCAGAAAGCTCTGAACTTCCGCCATTGTAGACAATACAGGCCACTCCCGTATCGCTGTTATCTTCGCCGGATCCACCGCTATCCATTCTCCACTAACAACATGACCAAGGAACGCTACTGAGGATAACCAGAACTCACACTTGGAGAACGTAGCATACAACTAATTTCTCCTTAACGTCTCTAACACCATGTGTAGATGCTTGTAATGGTCCTCCTAAAACTACGAGTATACCAAGATATCATCGATAAATACTATCACGAAATGATCCAGGTATTCTCTGAACGTCCTGTTCATCAGATCCATAAACACGGATGGCGTATTGGTCAACCCAAACGGCATGACCGTGAACTCGTAATGTCCAAACCGAGTGCTGAATGCTGTCTTTGGGATATCGCTTTCCCTTATCCTCAATTGGTAGTAGCCGGACTTCAGATCTAACTTCGAATATACTGTTGACCCAACCAATTGATCAAATAGATCGTCAATCCTGGGGATCAGATATTTGTTCTTCTCTATAAGCTTGTTCAACTCCCGATATTCAATACATAGTCGCAAGCTCCCATCCTTCTTCTTAACGAAAAGAACTGGTGCGCTCCAAGGCGATGAACTTGGATGCACATACCCTTGCTCCAACAACTCCTGTAGTTGCACCTTCAACTCTGCCATCTCTCACGGTGCTATCCGATACGGAAAGCGTGACTCCGGTTTAGCACCCGATACCAGCTCAATTGTAAAATCAATCTCCTACTGAGGAGGGGCTCCTGGGAGATCATCCAGGAACACATCAGGATAATCAGACATAATTGGGTTACTGTCCATATATGGCCTAGGCGTTGAAGCCTGTACTAAGGTAACAGTACAACCTCAGGCTCATGAGAGGTCCTCAGAGCGCGGATAGTCGAGGCAGGTGAGTGGAATTGATGGGCGAGTGGGACAATGTGGTCCACTCATAGGTGGAGAGATAAATGGCCTTTGTACTAGGCGAGACGCCCCTCCTGAGGGCGCGAGAAGGCCTATGATCGCGAGAAGGCCTCATGGCATATAAGGTTTGCGAGACGGGAGGAAGATTCGTCTCGCCGATAGATACTCCCCCACTCGCCATTTAGAAGAAAGGCTATTTTGACAAATCTAGGCCCCATGGGGATTTTATTCTTCTACCCGTAGTATTTGTACTCTTTTGCCCTTGGTGGTCTGCGTATAACACCTCAGAACAGCAGAGTTTGGCTATTGGCAGACTCAATCAAGGGTACTCTAGTAATTTCAGGTCAACCCAGTATGGTTATTTGCAGATCCAATTCAGAAAACTATAAATAGACCCAAAGGGGTTCTTCAGACACAGATTTGGGCCCGGGACTTAAAAGAATTTTTCTATGCTTTCTGAGGAGCTCCGAGCCCAACTTTTAGCCTTGGAGGGGAAGCTCTCAGAGTTCTTACGGGTAAGCGGTGGGACCTCCCTACCGAGGCCTTGGGTCAGTTTCTAGTCCTTTACGACCAGTTGGAGGTTAGAGCTTGGGACGAGTAGGTGTTGGCTACACCCCTGAATTTTGAACTCTTACCTAAGTCAGATTTTGGCTTCAACAATTCTGGTGCGGTGAGCGTGGAAGTAACTGATACAAGAAAAGCTTGAGTCTAGTCCAATGGCAGGAGGTGAAGGTGAAGGATCTGGTTCAGGAGGTTCCCCCTCCTGGGGAGAAGAGGCGATGAGGAAGATGCTAGAAGACTTCTCGGCCAGAAGCGAGTGGGCCACACCTCAGGTCCCAATAGAGGAGGTCCCGCTCTTGGGCGAGAATGCCACTAGACAGCGCCCGGGGAAGGAGGTCCCGGCAGAGGCTGGCGAGAGGGATGTGGCGGCGAGAGAGCTCTTCCCAGGCCAGCATCCTAGGAAGGAGATTCCGGTAGATGGTGGCGAGAAGGAGGCTGCTATGCGAGAGCTCTTCCCTGGGCATGGTATCGCGGATCGGGCCATCCAGCCGAGGCCGCGATACGTGACCTCTCGACAGGCAGGTAGCGAGACCCCATTTAGTGAGCTCATCATCTCTACTTCGGTGTTGGAGGGGTTCCATGAGCCCGACATGTCCTACTACTCGGGGAAGGATGACCTTGTACAGCACGTGCAATGGTTTCAAGATGTCATTTAGATAAGGCAGATGACGGATGCATTCAAGTGTTGGCTGTTTGCCATCACGTTGAAGGAGAAGGCACGGGACTTGTTCCACTAGTTACCGGCAAGGTCGATCTACTATTTCGAAGATCTGCGAAGAAGTTTCCTCTTGGGGTTCTCAACATCGAAGAAGCATAAGAAGGAGGAGGAGTGCCTGTTTCAGGAAGAGGTCCTCCTGGTCTAGGAAGTTCCAGGGTATATGCTGATGCTCTCGTTTACTCTGGGACTGAGGTCGGGCTTCTTTAGTATGGAGTTGAAGAGGGTGCCTCCCCCCTCTCCTTTGAGGAGCTCATGGAGAGGGCGGCAAAGGAGACAGACTTCAAGTGGGCCAATCTGGTGTTTGCAAGGAAGCTAGCCAGGTTAGCGGAGGATGATGTGAAGGAGCCAAAAGCAGGAAGGCGGAGGGAGCATAGAGAAGAGAGAAGTAGAGAGGAACCCCGAAGTCAGGGGCTGCAGGGACAGCATCAAGGTCGGTTGGAGGCCTCAGGAGGGTCGCACCCAGGAGCAAGGAGGAGGTTTTCTGGGAAGAGACAACTTCCGCGAGCCAAGGAGGTTCGATCAACCAGCATGGAGGTAGGGGCCGAGGGATCGCTTCCAGCATCACCAAGAGGCAATGGAGATTGGTCGAGGTAGAGTAGGAAGGAGAGGAGCTCAGGGAGGAGCTGGAAGGAGAGATGGTGGAGAAGGAAGAAGGGGCAGGGTGGCATTGCCTTTCTGTGACTTCCATCAGGAGGAGGGTCACATAATGACAACCTGCCCAGAGATCTTAGAAGTGAGAGAAGACAGGGATGAGGAGGCAGGAGCCGTCGATGAGGATCGTGGAAGTGCAGCAGGGGGAGATGGAGGATAGATGCGAGGACCGGGTGGATGTAGGAACTCGGGGAGGGATCAGAATGATCCACGGAGGAGTTGGGATCGAGGTTGCTCATAAGGGTAGCCTCCAGACCATGTACTGGAGGGGGGGTAGCCTCAAACTCCCAGGCTCCACCCTCGAACGAAATAATTACCTTTTCTTCAAAGGATATGCCGGATTATGAAGACCCGTTCTGCGACGCCTTGGTGATCCAGACGGAGGTAGAAAATTTCACGGTCTCCAAGATCGTAGTGGACAACGGGAGCTCCGTAAATGTGATCTTCAAAAAGGCCTTTAATGAGATGCAGGTTGAGGGCAAGAGAGTGCTAGCTTCGGACAGACCATTGTTCGTTTTTTCAGGAGAAAGGAAGGATGTGGAAGGGGGAGTAGGGTTGCACGTGAAGTCGGGGGCCGTGTCACGGAACTGCAGGTTCATGATCGTGGACGCCTCGAGCAGCTATAGCGTCATCTTTGGGTGTCCCCTCATCAGCTCCTTTCGCTGCGTCCCCTCCTCATTACATCAATGTCTCAAGTTCAACAATGGAGGGGTGTAGGTCAGGATCAGAGGAGACCCGAAGGTGGCAAGACAGTGCTACATTACGACAGTAAATACCATATCTTGGATGGCAGAGGCGGAGGAGTTGGAGAAGGAGATGGCGGCACATGAAGAAGTTGTCGGAGAGGAGGAGATGAGCCTAGAGGAGGCGAGAGAGAAAGATGAAGAGGAAGTCGGAGGGGAGGAGATTGAGGAGGAGCAGTGAGGAGGAGGTATGCAGGAGGCCCAGAGGGACGAAGAGTTGGAGCCGCAGGAGGGTCGGCAGGTGGAGGTGGAAGAAGGAGCTAAGAGGGAAGCCAAGAGAGGCGTGGAGATTGAGCAGCAGCAGCGTGAGAGCCTTGAGGAGGCAATGGAAGTTGAGGGAGAAGAAAGAGAAGAGGAGTTGGGGCAGGAAGAGGAGGCAAGGGCCGGCTGGGAGCAGTCACGGCTGGAGCCGACGGAGGAGGTGGTGGAGATGGAAGTCTTCACTAGCGCCGAACATGTACAAAAGGTGCGGATCAACGGGGGGCTGAGCCCCAAGAACCAGGAGGGAGTGCAGGCTTGCATCCAGAGCAACGTCGATATCTTTACTTGGAGCGGGTCTGAAATGCCAGGCATCGATGCAGATGTGGCCTGCCACTGCCTGAACCTGGATCCCAAGACGCTCCCCATACATCAGAAGATAAGTACCATCGCAACTAAGATGGAAGAGCCAATCCGCGAAGAGGTCAAGAAGCTTATAGAGGCCGGCTTCATCTCGGAAATCCAGTATCCAGACTATATCTCCAACGTGATAATGGTGAAAAGGGGGAGGGGAATGGCGCATGTGTATCGACTTTTAATTATTAAATAAATCGTGCCCCAAAGATTGCTACCCCTTGCCTCGAATTAACGCGCTGGTTGATTCAGCCGTTGGTTTTTCAATTATTAGTTTTCTGGATGCTTTTTCAGGTTACCATCAGATCTGAATGCACCCTGCCGACGTCAAGGACGTCTCCTTCATCACAAGGGAGGGATGCTTCAGTTATAAAATGATGCCCTTTGGGTTGAAAAATGCATGGGCTACATACCAACACATGATGGATCGAGTCTTCCAGGGCCAGAGGGGGAGGAACCGTGAGGTCTATATTGATGACCTGATGGTCAAGAGTAAAAGTGTGGACTCGCATCTCCGAGACCTGGAGGAGACGTTCGACACCTTGCGGAAGTTCAAAATGAGGCTGAACCCCTTAAAGTGTGTTTTTGGGGCAAGCCGTTGGAAGTTCTTGGGGCATCTTCTGACCCCGAAGGGGGTAGAACCCAACCTTGATAAGGTGAAAGCCATCCTAGAGCTAGAGCACCACGCAATGCTAAGGAGGTCTAGCGCTTGACAGGCAAGCTGGCCGGCCTAAGTAGATTCCTCTCTAGGTCGGGAGAGAAATGCTCATCATTCTAAAAGGTGCTGCGGGGTAACCAAAGGTTCGAGTGGACCGCCGAATGTGAAGAAGCTTTCCAAGGGCTTAAGAGGCAGCTCTCCCTGGCTCCTCTACTTCAAAGCCCGAAAGAGGGGGAGGATCTGACCCTGTATCTCGGAGTGGGAGCAAAGGTAGTAATCTCTGTCCTAGTTAGGGAGGAGGGGAGGAAGAAGCTGCTAATCTATTACGTCGGCAGGATCCTAAAGAAGGTGGGGCTTCGCTACCCTATCCTAGAAAAGTTGGCATACGCCTTGATCATTTCGGCTAGGAAGCTCCTGCCATATTTCCAAGTACACTCGATCAGGGTGGTGACAGACCATCCCCTCTGTAAGATTTTTGAAGGAGTGGAGCACTCGGGTAGACTAGCCAAGTGGTCTATCGAGTTGAGCGAATTCGATATCTCATTCGTACCAAGGCTCTCCATCAAGGTGCAGGTGGTGGCCGACTTCTTGGCAGACTACGTTGTGGAGGTAGGGGCCGAGGAGTCGGGGCCGCAGGAGGCATGGAAGATGACGGTGGATGGGGCCTCGGGAAGGCACTCCCTCGGAGCAGGGGTAGTGTTGACAAGTCCTGAAGGGGTCACCATAGAACAAGAAGTCGTCTTTCACTTTCCTGTAACTAACAACCAAGCAGAGTATGAGGCCATGATAGCCGGCCTTTATCTGGCAAGGGAACTGGAGATCCAGGATGTGGAGGCTTTCACGGACTCGCTGGTAGTGGCATCACAAATTTTAAGAGAGTTTGAAGCTCGGGAACCCACCCTTGTGAGGTACTTGTCCAAGGTGAGGGCAATTATCGGGGGGTTCCGGACTTTCTCCATCCAACATATTCCAAGAGAAGAGAGTGCATCAGTCGATCGACTGGCCAAGTTTGGACCTCGGGGAGGAGGAACCTTGATGGAGTTGTTCCGTCCAGCAATCGAGGAAGGGTAGCTCATGGAAGTAGATCGGCGACCCTCGTGGGTGGATCCATTCATAACCTTCTTCGTCACAGGCAACCCCCCTGAGGGGATCAAGGTGTTGGATACCTAGGTTATTTTTGCTAGGTTCACTAACTTAGGATGTGACCCAACATGTATAGGCAGGGTCAAATTTGTGTCCTAGAGTCTAGGCCAAATCCTTAGAGTCAACATCAGATGGACCAGCCATCAATAAGACCATCAGAGACTCAAGACTTAGAAGATTTCAAGACTAAGTAAAATGAGTTCGAAGTTCGTCGAACTCAGGTCGACGAAAGGCGTTCTCAGCTCGACGATCTTGAGATATTTCTTTGAGCAAAGCTCGACGATCTTCATTCTCTAGTCGACGAAAACTGGGATACTTCAACAAACTAAAGACAAGGTAACTCCAGATTATTCTAAGTCCAACTTCAAGATTTGGTCGACGAACAAGATTCTAATCTCGACGAATTTGGACCTCGAGTTCACAACAACCTTCTGTTAGAAGATCTCAGGTCGACAAAGTCAACTTCTCAGGCCGACGAATCCTCAGGTCGACGAACTGTTTTCTTTGGTCGACGAATTCTGGAACCAGAAGATTTCTGTCGACACTTAGGGCATGTGTCGACACCAACTTATGTCGAAACCAGAAAACTTTTGTCGACACCAGAAGATTTGTGTCGACACCAAGATTAATCAATCGACACCCACCTATGTCGACACCAGAAGTTTTCATGTCGACACACAGAATATCAGTCAATATAAACTATTTGATTAAGTCCAGAATTGTTGCTGATCTCCAATCGACGAATGTAATTGTCAGCTCTACGAACTTTAGACAGAAAAGGCAAAGTTCTGAAGTATGCAAGTTCTGTTATCAGCTCGACGAACTTGGAACTCAGCTCGACGAACAGAAGCTGTCTGGTCGACAAATACAAAATCTCAGTTCGACGAACTAGTAACTCAGCTCGACGAATTCTGTTATTCATTTGACGATTCCAGACTTAGCAATTTCCGGCATTCAATCCTCACACAAATGCAATAATTCCTGACAGATTAATGACTCAAAAATTCTCTGACTGTAGCTGTTAGAGGAAGCATTAATTGTAGTCTTCTTCAGGAATATTACTTGCTGATTTTCCATGGGACAGTTGAGGAAATAAGTAAATGCCGATTATTCTCAAGGCGTCAGCATTTGTTACAGAGGATTCAAATTTTTGAATTGATATAGAAGAAAAGAAGATCGACAATCTCAAGCAAGAATCAGAGTACAAGAAAATACTCAGTCAAAAAAACACAGACATATAGGCTGACTGCAAGAATTCATACAGCACCAGAAAAGCTTCACACAAAAACTCATACTGAAGCTTATAGTGACAGGCAGTGATATTCATTCATTCAGAAGAAGAACAATCATAATATATCAAGAGTCTTCTTCTTCAACATTCTCTCCAGGACCTCCCCAAGGACAACAGATATCAATTCAGTCAAGAAGATCTTGTATCTCTGCTTGTCAAGAAATTTGATTGAAGACCTATCACCCTATAGCAAAGCTCCAGATCTTCCCTGAACCATTCTTCATATCAGTGGGAGCTATTTTCTAACATCATTCCACATAAGTCTTCTCTCTGATTGTTGACAGAGAAGACAAAATCACTCTCTCACCCCCTCCTGTACAAAGGGTTGTCATCACCCTTCAAAAGTGATTCCTGGTTGCAAGTCTCCTTACCAAAAGACTTGAGTTGGTTTTTGGGGACCTGATCAAAACTCATTGGTGTCAGGCACCTGATCAAAAATCTGAGTGGATTCCTACCAAGGGTGGTAGAAGAGTGGATGTACCCAGTTGAGGGGGAACCACTATAAATTTCTTGTGTCGTCTATTTGCTCATCTTTTTCTTTTTGCTCTTGATGTGTGGCTGTGATTCGGTAGATTATTATATGATTTACAATTTTCTATTACTGCACCTTTCAGTTTATAGCAAAAGCTGTAACAACACTTTTTGTTTTGAGACATAACAAATTTTTAATATACTTTATTCACCCCCCCCCCCCCCTGTAGAGTATTGTAGATCTAACCCTCACTTTCAATTGGTATCAGAGAAAGGTTCCTTTGGTTGCATAAGTTAATCCTTGAACCAAAGATCCTGTGTTAGATCTACATATCACTTTGTTCATATTTTAAAGTATAACCACAGCCATGGCACATAACAAAGATTATGCAATCACCAGACCTCCAGTTTGCAACTTGCAAAAGTTTGGAATTTGGAAGGCAAGAATCAAATTGTATATGAATTCTATTGATGAAGATATCTTTGCTTATATCTTAACAGGAGTACCTCAACCACCTGCAGCTCCTCCAAGCACTTCCAGAAATATGACTGTAGTACCTCCTCCAGACTATAATGATGCTTACAGAAAAGCCAAGATGTCAGATGCAAAAGACATGACCATATTGGCACAGATAATATGTGATGATATTATCCAGAAGGTTGCTGAGTGCACATCAGCAAAGGCCATTTGGGATTCCCTGAACCAAATGATTGATGGATCAGCTGATGAAAGGAAGGATAGGAGAACAAATCTCATATCCCAATATGAGAATTTCAAGAAGCAGGAAGCTGAAACAGTCTCAGAGATGTATAATAGACTAAGCTCAATCATTAATGAGCTAAAAACTCTGGACAAGGTCATCACTCTCACTGAAGTGAATGACAAAATTCTGATGTGCTTCCCAAGCTCATGGGACACAAGAATCTGGCCTATCAAGGAGGCTAGATGCCTGAATGAGATATCAACTGAATCTCTATTGGGCAAACTGAAATCTTATGAGCAGTTAATTAAGACAAGGGAGGCTGCTAAACAAAGAACACCTCCTGCAGCTATAAGAGATCAGAATATAGCATTCAAAGCCTTGGAAGAATCAGAATCCACTGCATCAAATGAAGAACTTATAAGTCTCTTGGCTAAGAGATTTTTCAAGATGGCTATAAAAGACTTCAGGAGGAAGTCAGCAAGAAAGGATGACATGCCAAAGTATGATAACACACCAACAAAGGAAGTGGGGTGTTATGGATGCAGAAAGCCTGGGCATTTCCTCTCTGAGTGCCCAGAGAATCAGAAGAAAGAGAAGAGAAGAGAAAGGGAAAAGGATTCTAGAAAGCAGTTCACCAGCAAACCCTCTTTCAGCAAACTCAAGAGGAAGGAAAAGGAGTTTGTAGCTGAGACTTGGAGTGAGACTGAAGAGGAGTCAACATCTTCAAGCTCCAGTGAAGATGAAGAAGAAGAAAGTGCAAAAGAGGTTTGCCTCATGGCAATTGATGCCTCAAGAAGCAACTCAGAAGAAGGAGAGTCAGACAATGAGGAAGCTTCTGAATCAGAAGCTGATCAGGTATTATCATTATTTGATTGTAATTCAGAATCTTTTAAATCAGACTTTAAAATTATGTGTTTAGACTTAATCAACTCTGAGAAGGAAATCAAACTTCTCAGAGATAAGCAAGTTAACTGTGATAGCCTAGTATTAGAAAATACTAAATTAAAAAATGAAATAGATATGTTTAGTGAACAAATCACCCTTTTGAAAGATGAATTAAATAAGGCAAAATAGCTAAAAGAATCACTAAATGGAAGGAGTAAACAACTAGCAGAAATCACAAACACATCTAATGCTAGGTTTAATGGAAGTAGGTTAGGATTAGGTGCATCGTCTAGTGAACCACCTGTTCTTCAGAAAAACCATCTATCACAACCCATCAATTTTATTTCTAAGAAAGGAAAGAAGAATACTGATCAAGTAAAAAAGGTAAATAAAATTCTTGAACAAATTAAAACTAAGGAAAAAATGGAAAACCAAAAAACACCAAATAAAAACAAAGTTCAGCAATTTTCGTCGACCTCAGATCGTCGAAAAGGGGCCAGTTCGTCGAACCCAGATCGACGAACTCTGAACGCCAACTATAGTTATAATTATGAGTCTAACTGTGATCGAAGAACTTTGTATGGTTCGTCGAGCAGAGATCGACGAACATTGGGCGCAAAGAATGAACATGTTTATTCTCTGGGTAGAGATCGACGATCTCAACCCAATTCGTCGAACTCTGGTCGACGAACTTACATAAATTCGTCGAACCCAGGAAGACTTAACCAAAACTTTAAATTTAACAGAAACTTAAATACTTATAGGAAATTATTTAATCCCCTAGCTGACTGGACCATTCCACCTAGGAGATACCGCCCCCTAGGATATAAGTCCCAGGCAGAATTTTCTATTATTTCTAGTTTCTCCTATCAGCCATACAAAGGGCCCAAGATAATCTGGGTCAAAAATCACTAACTGTTTATATTGCATGTGAAAAAGTGTCCCGGGGTAAATGAAACTTGGTACCTGGACAGTGGCTGCTTCAAGCATATGACTGGCAGCAAGGACATCCTATTCAACTACAAGTCCAAATTGGGGCCAAAGGTTATCTTTGGTGACTCAAAATGTGGTCAGTCAGAAGGAGTTAGAGAAGTAAAAATAGGTACTGTCACATTCAGAAAAGTGACATATGTAAGTGGACTAAAGAATAACCTCATCTCCATAAGTCAATTATGTGATGATGGTTATCAGGTATACTTTAACCCTTCTACTTGCTCTATTATTGATAAAATATAACCAAACTATTTTAACTGGAAGTAGATAAGGCAACATTTATTTAGTAAATTTTTCTTCTGCCACTACTGATATCTGCTTACTGAATTTAACTAGTGATCAGAATGATTTATGGCACAAAAGATTAGGACATGTAAATCAGAAAAATATTGCTAGGTTATCTAAGCACAACCTTGTTAGAGGTCTACCTTCTGCTCCCTACAAGAAGGAAGGTCTCTGCAGGGCTTGTCAATTAGGCAAGCAAACTAAAACTAGCTTCAAGTCAATTAATAAGAGTGATTCACCTAGGATCTTGTACTTGATACACTTGGATCTATTTAGACCCATTGCAGTACAAAGCCTAGGAGGGAAATCCTACAGCTTGGTTATTGTGGATGACTTCTCTAGATTCAGTTGTTTTTCTTTCTGAAAACAAAGTCAGATACATTCAAGGTTCTTACAGATTTTCTCAGGACCATACAGATTGAGTTCTCTACTCATGTTGCATTGATCAGAAGTGATCATGGCACAGAGTTTGAGTCTCTTCTTATGCATGAGTTCTGTGAGAAGGAAGGTACCAGGCATTGCTTCTCAGCTCCTAGATCTCCCCAACAAAATGGGGTAGCTGAAAGGAAAAATAGAACACTCATTGAAGCTGCAGGTACATTACTTGCTGATGCATACATGCTGTCTGGTCGACAAATACAAAATCTCAATTCGACGAACTAGTAACTCAGCTCGACGAATTCTGTTATTCATTCGACGATTCCAGACTAAGCAATTTTTGGCATTCAATATGAAAGTGCAAGCTAGATCTGATATACTCTAGAGGGGGAGGGGTGAATAGAGTATATGGTTCTTAAAAACTTTTTACAACAGTTGTTGTAATCTGAGTGAACAGGGAAGCAAATATTAAATCTAATCACAGCAGCTATCTAATTACAATCTACACAAGAAACTAATCATAGATCCTAACTAATCACAGATCACAGCCAGAAACAAAAGTAAAGACAAGCAACCAGAAGACACAAGGAGCTATAGTGGTTCCCCTAAACTTGGGTACATCCACTCTTCTACCACCCTAGGTAGGAATCCACGCAGGATGAGTTGATCAGGTGTCTTGGGCACCAATGAGCTTTTGATAAGGTGCTCAAAAACCAAACGATATTTTTTGATCAGGTGTCTTGCCACCAATGAGCTTTTGATAAGGTGCTCAAAAACCAAGCACAAACTTTTGAAGGGAGTTTGAAAAACCCTTTACATAGATGGGGATGAGAGAGTGATGGAAGTCTTCTCTTTCTCAGAGCAGCTGAGAAGACTGTGTGGATTCAGTGATGTTGTCAAAGCTCCCCCTGAGATCTGTAGTTGATCAAGAAATGAAGCTTTGCTGTAGGGTGATAGGCCTTCAAAAAGTTGATCTCCAGCAATTGATGATTTCAGCAACAGCTGAAATATGAGGTGTCTGGAGTCTTGAATGATGATGGCCTTGAACACTTGAATAAAAAGAGATCTGAAGATTTCAGTTGGTTGATCTCCTTGGTTGTGTGTTCTTGTATGAATTCTTTTTGAGACAGAGAATGTCTGCAGCTTTCTTTCCTTTTCTCTTGAGTTATTGTTGTTGAGAAAGATGTTGTTGCAGAGAAGAGTTGTAGCAGAGAATCTTTTTTTTTCTCCTTCTTCTTGTGCACTCTCTACAGATGCTTGTTCTTGTTCTCTGGTGAGTGATTCAAAAAACTTGTCTTTTATTCTTTTTTGCTGAATAGAAATGATCCTCTGTCAAGAATAGTCGTTAGCCTGTCATTAAATGACTTCCTTAATTGCAATTATCTTCTGGGGAAAGTCCAAAGAAAACATTCCTTGATAATTCCTTGAAACTTGGTCCAGAATAAATGAAAACATCTACAAAATCTTCTGAATTAATTGTTGACAATAACTACTTAACTGTTCTGAATTTAAATCTTGAAAGTCATTTAACTCTTCAGAAAAACGTCGAACTGAGCTCCACTATCGTCGAACTGAGCTCAGCGATTTGGACTTATACAGCAACAGAGATCATCGATCTGAGCTCAACTATCGTCGAACTGAGCTCAGAGATGGAGAATCAATACTGGAGTCAAGATCGTCGAACTGAGCTCGAAGATCGTCGAATGGAGTTCGATGATTTGTTGAAGTTGAGCTCAGCGATCGTCGAATGGAGTTCGACGATCCGTCGAAGTGAGCTCAACGATCATCGATTGGAGTTCGACGATTCGTCGTACTGAGCTCGACGAAATGACTTAGTCTCCAAACTGAAAAACCTTGCTCTTGAGGGCAGCTTACAAACCTAACTACTAACCCTTAGACTTAATTCTAATTGACCTTTAGATCTATACAATGAGGTCAAAAACAGGTTTCCTAAAGACATAGTGATCCTGACCCAAATTAGTAATAGGGTGTTCCAACAATCTCCCCATATTTGGGTTAGGATTACTATTTACAGAATTTGGAGAAATTAAAAACATCATACAAAACAATAATATAACAATCAACAACAAGCAGAATCACAGATATAATATCTCAGACAGAAATCAGAATAATTGTCACCTTACAGAATTATTCCTCCTCCTTGCTCTTTATAAGTTTAATTTCTATACTAGGATTAAGATCTTCTTTCTTTGATCTTCTATCATCAGCTGCACCTAAAGAAGTTTGTTGTTTAAGCCTTGGTACCACAGCTTCAGGGTGCAGCTCCATGTATCTTTCAGAGTCAAAGAATTTGCTGGAGGCATATCTTTCAAGTTCCTTCTTTCTTTGTTCAAACATAGTAGAAATGCTGGAGGTGTCTCTGCCTTGCTCTCTGGCTTTCTTGATCAGATCCAAGGCAGCTAACTCTTTCATTCTGGCAGTCCATGCAGTAGGATTATTTTCTGGATCCTCAAAGGGCACTGGAGGTTCATATCTGTTGGAAGGATTGTCTTGAGGAGCTCTGGATGAGGCTACTTCTTTCAACTTGTAGGGAAAAGGACTTGAAGTTGTATCTGATGAAGCTTGTCCTTCCCTAGAGTATGGATGTTGCCTTGAATAGCCTTTGGAGTAGACTTGGAATTCCCTTTGGCTTCCTTTATAACTTCCTCTTCTTAATTGAGAGCCTCTGGACTGGTTTCCCCTATATTGAGATCTTGAATAAGGCTGATAGGGGGTTTGGCTTTTAGTAGAAGGATGAGCAGCTGAACTTCCACATGCACCTGCATCAGGAGGAGGTGGTGGAGGAGGATGTGGATGATGAAACTGAGAAGATCCTTTCTCATACTTCCTCTTCTTCTTCATAGCTTTTAGTTGGTTCTTGGAGTATTGCATCCAATGTTCAGTAATGGGGCAGTCATGAAGAATGTAATAAGGTATGTCATTGGTGTCCTTTACTTTGGCTGGAGGCACCCTTTTCATAGCTTTGCTCCTTGCCTTTTTTTCCTGGCTATAGTGGCAGAAGAATCATCAGAATCAGTCCTAAATTCATCACTTTCAGAACTTTGCTCATTATATAAAGCATCAATCTTTTTCAGATACTCTTTCTGAAGTTAGGTTGGAGCAGATGAGACAGCAGTTGTAGCAACAGCAGACACAACAGATATAGTACTGGCAGATGTTGTAGCAGCATCAGTAGTAACAACAGACACAGAACTTTCTAGAGCAATACTTGCAGAAGATATAGCAGCAGTAATGATAGTAGTGACTGGGGCAACAGCAGATACAGATAAAACTGTTTCAGAAACACTACTTTCAGAGATAATAGTTTCAGCATCAGCAATAGCAGCAGTACTAACATCAGCAATAACAGTAGGCTCAAAATCATATGCCTCTGTCTATATATCCTTAGAAACTAGAACATCAGCAGCATCAGAACAAACAGAAATAACAACATTTTCAGTAGGAGTAGCAGCAGCATCACTGGAAACAGGAGGCTCAGCAGTAGAGAGGGAATTTATGTAAGAGCTAATTAAGCTGGAATCACAGCTTGAGAAGGGCACAATGGCCTTGGAGAGATCCTCTGAGGGCTGGACCGCAGTGCTTACGAGAAGACAGCTGAAATACACTGAATCAAAATTTGATAATAAGGACCTGAGGTCCACTGAGAAGACTGCAACTGGTGGAGGTGTTGAAACTAGAGCTTGAGTTGAAGAGACAGCAACAGCAGGAACTAAGGAAATAGTACCAAGCAATCTCACATCTTCATGAGGCATCTCCCCCTGCCTAGATTCAGAGAGAGTTGGATCAAGGCACCCAAAGGAAGGGATTGCCTGAGGAGGAAAGATAGAAGATAGCCTGGCAGAAAGGGCTGCAACTGACTGAAGAAGTGGAGCCAAGGAGGTCTGCAATAGAAGTGATAGCCTGGGAGCTAGCAGTTCATATAATTTTTCAGCTAGGGATGGAAGATCTACATGCTCAATAGGGATGTGAGCAGAGGTAGAGAAGGATGGAGGAGCAACTGGAGATGTTGGTGGACAGCTGGTGGATGGTAGAAGTGAAGGTTGAGGTGTGGGGATTGTGGAGATGGAAGAAAGTGGTATGGAGATAGAGGGTGTGAAGGTGGGTTGATCAATGATATCTTGTAGAAGTTGTTGATATGATGTAGATGAGGAGGGTAGATCAGGAGGGGATGAAGGTGAATCATCCATGAAGGAATCATCAAGAAGATTGAGGGTAGTGGTGTAAAGGAAGGAAGATTTCTTCTGTGAGAGGAAGAGTTGGAATTGGAGATGGAATTGATGTTGGAGATGGGCTGGAAATAATGATGGTGGATGAAGTTTGAATGGAGGAGGTGACTGGTGGAGATGAGTCAGGAGGAGGAGAAGAAGCAGGCAAGTCATCTGCAGGGGCAGAGACTTGAGGGGAAGAGACTGATACAGTCCTTGTGCCTGAAGTTGTGCTTGCAGAGGGCCTGCTGGGATTCACTATCTGCCTATCCCATTTGCCAAAGAGGGCACAGGATAGCCTCTTTGAGGCATTGATATGCATCCCAGATGATACTAGCAGGGCAGGGCATCTGTTATGAAGAAAGAGCCCTAGAATCCTTCCATAATTAACAAAGTTCTTGTTTATTTTCTTCTTGATCAGATCAAAGAAGACTTCTCCCCAGTTTAACTATTTCTTATCCACAATGGCACCCATCAAGCACAGCTGATACCTAGAGATAGTATCATGTGCTGAATGCTTGGCCAGCAGAACTTTTCCTACTACATCATCTAAGAACATGTATTCCACAACTAGGTTCTTCTTCAGCAGCTTGCTAGGGTTAGCATCAGAATGACCCATTCTTGCAAGTAAATCAGAAAATTCCTCTCCATACAATTCAGCAGAATCTCTTCCAGAATTTTATTCAAAAACCTCTGTCAGAATAGCAGGAGTCAAAGGTACCTGAGTTCAAGAAATTGAACCAACCACTGTGTTTTGGTCCTGGTTGTGGGCAGTGTAGACCCACTCCTTGATCTCATCAGCAGCCAATTTGATTCTGGTGGTCATAATGGTAACAAGCTTCTGCTCCTTGAGCAGTTCCAGAATGTCCTGAAAGACCTGATCACTGGTGCTGAAGGACTCCATGTCTATATCAAATCTGGCATCGAACTTCATTGCATCTAGAACGGCAACTGAGACGGCCATTGTTACCTGCAAAAATCAACAAACAAAACGACCAAGTGTAGAGATGTTTGGAGGGAAAGAGAATTTTTGCAGAGAGAGATTGAAAGCGCAAAAGGAGAACGACGACCGAAAAATGAATTTTATATTAGGGTTCGACGCAGAAAAGGAAAGTTCGTTGAACTCAGTTCGACGATCTGGGCTTCTAAAGAAAACTGAAAGGTCTTCAATATCATCGATCTCCGTTCGACGATATTAGAGAGCGTCGAGCTCCGTTCGACGATAGTTCAGAAAACAAAATCGTCGAGCGCCGTTCGACGATCGTTGACCTGGAGAGATAGTTGAACACTATCTGAGAAATGCTGAACTCAGGTCGATAATTTTGAAAAACATCGATCTTCGTTCGACGATCTGGGGGAAAATCGTCGAGCGCAGTTCAGAGACCAGAAATACACTCTAGACACTTAGAAAAATCAGGATGTTTTCCTAGTCTTGGTCAATTTTTAAAGTTTTAAAATCTTGGATATTATTATAGACTTCCTCCATCTAACATTCCTAACTGATTTAGGAAGAAGGTGTGTTTCTTTTCATCCAAGGGTTTGGTGAAAATATCTCCCCTTTGCAAATCAGTTGGGATATATTGAAGTTCAATTTTGTTCTTCTCAACATTATCCCTTAAAAAGTGATGCCTAATTTCTATGTGTTTTGTCCTACTATGGAGGACTGGATTTTGAGCTATAGAAATAGCACTGGTGTTGTCACAAAATATTTTAGACTTCTCTAAGTTGTAGCCATAGTCTAGGAGTTGGTTTTGAATCCACACTATTTGTGAACAACAACTGCCTGCAGCCATATATTCAGCTTCAGCAGTTGAAGTTGACACAAAAGTTTGTTTCTTGCAAAACCAGGAGACAAGTCTGTCACCAAGGAACTGACAAGTTCCACTGGTGCTTTTCCTGTCAATTCTGCATCCAGCATAATCAGCATCAGAAAATCCAGTTAATTCAAATGCTGAATCTTTTGGATACCAGAGACCTAGATTTGGACAACTTTTAACATACCTGAGAATCCTTTTAACTAATGTGAGGTG
This sequence comes from Platanthera guangdongensis, assembly GCA_039583875.1. Lineage (NCBI taxonomy): Eukaryota > Viridiplantae > Streptophyta > Magnoliopsida > Asparagales > Orchidaceae > Platanthera > Platanthera guangdongensis. Next base: position 108,623,089 of record CM077154.1, read on the forward strand.
TGACTCTCTAGGGCTTACTTGGAATCTAGCACACATGCATGTATCAAACATTATATCAGGTCTACTAGCTGTAAGGTACAGTAAGGAGCCAATCATTGCTCTATATGTTGTCTGATCAACAGGTTTCTCATATTCATCAGCATCCAATACAGCATTAGTAGGCATAGGTGTTTTCATACAAGATGCTTCAGACATACCAAATTTCTTGACCAATTCATTTGCATACTTGGTTTGAGAAATAAAGATGCCTTCAGCATGTTGTTTGACTTGCAATCCTAGAAAGAAGGATAGCTTACCCATGCTACTCATTTCAAATTTACAATGCATTAGGTTGGAGAACCTTCTGCACAAATTTGAATCAGTAGAGCCAAAGATAATATCATCTACATAAATCTGTACTAGTAGGGTATGAGACTTATGGGTTCTAATGAAAAGCATTTGGTCTACTCTACCCCTTATAAATTCATTTTTCAGGAGAAAGCATGCTAGGGTCTCATACTATGCTCTCGGAGCTTGCTTGAGACCATATAATGCTTTGTTCAACTTAAAAATATAATCAGGATAAGTTGGAGAGATAAAACCTGGAGGTTGTTTGACATAGACTTCTTCTTTGATGTCTCCATTTAGAAATGCACTTTTTACATACATCTGATATACCTTGAAGCCTTTGTGTGCTGCATAAGCTAAGAAGATTCTGATGGCTTCCAATCTTACAACTGGTGAAAAAGTCTGGTCATAGTCTATGCCTTCTTCTTGAGAGTATCCTTGAGCAACTAGCCTTGCCTTGTTCCTTACAATTACTGCTTCATCATCCAATTTGTTTCTGAACACCCAATTTGTTCCAACAATGGAGTGATCCTTGGGCTTTGGCACTAGTTCCCACACTTTGTTCCTTTCAAATTGATGCAACTCTTCTTGCATTGCAATGATCCAGTGTGGATCTTGCTCTGCATCTTGAATAGATTGAGGTTCAAATTGAGATAGGAAGCAAGTGTGCAACAGGTTTTGGTTGACCTGATTTCTGGTTTGCACACCAGCTGAGATGTCTCCACTTACTTGGGAAATTGGATGGTCTCTTGATGTTACTAAATCAACAGGGGGTGTTGATTGTTCACCAACCTGTGTTTTTGTTTCCTCTTGTGGTACAACAACTGGCTCTTCAAGTTGTTTCTCTTCAATATGTTGAATGCTTTCTTCATCTTCACTGCTTTCCTCTTTTTGAGTAACCTGTAACCTGTTCAAATCTTCAGCAAGAGAATGTACCTGCAAAGGTTCTATGGTAGAAGTGTTCTTCTCCTTGAAAGACATGTTAGATTCATCAAATGATATGTGAACAGATTCCTCAATTTTAAGAGATGATTTATTATATACCCTATAAGCCTTACTGATCATGGAGTATCCCAGAAACACTCCTTCATCAGCTTTAGCTTGAAATTTTGCTAAATATCTCTTGTCATTATTATGAATATAACAAATACAACCAAAAATTCTAAAATAATCAACTTTAGGTTTCTTTCCTTTGAGTAATTCATAGGGAGTCTCCCTTTAGTTTATGTATTAAACTTCTGTTCAGCACATAGTTGGAGGTGTTCACTTCCTCTGCCCAAAAAGATAGAGGAAGGTGAGCATCTGACAACAATGTAGTGGCAGATTCAATAAGGGTTCTATTTTTCCTTTCAGCTCCCCCATTTTGTTGAGAAGTTCTAGGAGCTGAGAAAGTATGCCTGATCCCTTCACTCTGATAGAACTCTTGCATAAGAAGAGAATCAAACTCTGTCTCATGATCACTTCTGATCAGGGCAATGTGAGTATTGAACTCAATCTATATGCATTTGAGAAACTTTGTCAAACACTTAAAGTTATCAGACTTCTTCCTCAGAAAGAACACTCATGTGAATCTAGAGAGGTCATCTACAACTACTAAAGTGTAAGATTTCCCTCCTAGGCTTTGTACTGTAATGGGTCCAAAAAGATCCATGTGTAACAGATACAAGATCCTAGGTGAATCACTCTTATTAAGTTATTTGAAACTATTTTTAGTTTGCATGCCTAATTGACAAGCCCTACAGAGTCCTTCCTTCTTATAGGGGCCAGAAGATAGTCCTCTAACAAGGTTGTCCTTGGATAGCCTAGCAATGGTTCTAAGGTTTAAATGTCGTTGTCTCTTATGCCATAAAACATTAGGTCTATAAACAGAATTAAACACGTAAATGTCTACATCTGTTGAAAGAAAATCTACTAAGTAAATGTTACCTTTCTTTTTACCTGTCAACACAGTTGTGTTGTCCTCTGACTTGATATTGTATAAGGCTTTGCTGAAAGTTACCTGGTAGCATTCATCACATAGCTGACTGATACTTATCAAATTGTGCTTCAGTCCTTCCACATAGGCTACCTTCTTGAATGTCACTGTCCCAATCTGGACTGCACCATATTCTTTAGTTTGTCCAAAGTTTGAATCACCAAATATGACTTTGTGTACAAGCTTGGATTTGAAGGATGTGAGGTTGTCCTTATTTCCTGTCATGTGCTTAGAGTACCCACTATCCAAATACCATTGTTGGTTTGATGTTGGATAGGTCTTCACCTGCACATAAAATAATTCACTTATTTTTGACCTAGTTTACCTTGGGCCTAGGTTGATAACCTTTAAATTCAGAAATAAAAGACATCCCAAGTTGACTCTTATAACCTTCAGGATGATATCTCCTTGGAGGTATTATCCATTAAATATAAGGGTTAAAGCTTTGGGATGAAGGACCCCTAGGATTGGATTTTGATTCGCCCTTGAAAGAATTTCCAGAGCTCTGATCTTTGTTCGACGATCGTGGAGCTACGTTCGACGATCTTGGATCAGATCGTCGAGCTCCGTTCGACGGTCGACTGTGGTGGAGTTCGGGAATTAGAGATCGTCGACCTGAGTTCGACGATTTTGCCTGAGATCGTCGATCTACGTTCGGCGATCGTCGAGCTCCGTTCGACGATTTCTGCTGGAACTTGGTTTTCTTAGGTAGATCAGAATTTTTCCTAGCTACCACTACAACTCCCTTCCCTTTATCAGAAATGAACTTGATTGGGGTTGTTAGAACTATAGGTTGGATGGATGAAGCACCCAAGCCCAGTGTACTATTAAATCTGGAGTTCACTGTGCTTGTGATGTCCATCAGCTTGATACTTCTCCCATTAAGGGATTCTTCAAGCTTCTTGGCCTCAGATAGCTCACCTTTCAGTGAAGCTATCTGCTCCCTACATCACTCCAACTTCTTAGAGAGTTTGAGGTTTTCTGACTTTAAGATACTTTGTTCAGATAATTAATTTCTGAGGAAAATAATTTCCTTCTCAGATTTTAGTAAGTCTAAACATAATATTTTAAACTCAAACTTAAAGTCCTCTGAATTGAAATCAAAAGAACTAATTACCTGGTCCTCTTCAAGTTGAGTCTCTGAGTCTGACTCTGAGTCTTCTGCATCTGAATTGTGTTGAGAGGCATTGATTGCCATCATGCAGAACTCCTTCTCTTCAGCATCATCTTCATCATCACTGGAGCTGGATGAAGCTTCTGACTCCTCTTCAGTTTCACTTCAGGATTCAGCAACAAATCCCTTCCTTGTGTGTTTGTTCTTGCTTGAGGAGGGTTTGTCATTGCCATTCTTCTTGAAGTCTTTGTCCTTTCTTCTTTCTTTCTTGTCCCTTCTGTCCTTGTTTTTGTTTTCTGGACAGTCAGGTACAATGTGCCATGTTTTCCTGCAACCAAAGCAAACAATTTCTTTATTATTTGACTTATCATACCTTGGCTTATCATGCTCCTTTTATGATCTCTTTCTGAAGTCCTTTCTGGTCATCTTGTAAAATCTTTTGGCCAATAGACTAAGCAGCTCATCATTGCATGTGACTTTGTCTTCAGGCTGATCTTCAGTTGCTTTGAAGACTATTGTCTTTTCTTTTCTTGTGTCTGGTGAGGCAGCCTTCTACTCTTCTTCTCTATTTTTAATAAGAAGCTCATAAGATTTGAGCTTTCCCAAGAGAGCTTCTGTGGTGATCTCATTCAGACTTCTGGCATCCTTGATTAGCCAGATCCTTGAGTTCCAAGTGCTTGGGAAGCACATTAGGATTTTGGCATTAAGTTCAGCCAGTGAGATCTCCTTATCCAGAGTCTTCAGTTCATTGACTATCAAACTGAGTCTGTTGCACATTTCAGCTACTGACTCAGCTTCTCTTTTCTTGAAATTCTCATATTGGGATATGAGGTGGGATCTCCTGTCCTTTCTTTCATCAGCTGATCCTGAGACTATTTCAGACAGCTTATCCCAGATTTCCTTTGCTGAATTACATTCAGCCACCTTTTGGAAAATGTCATCAGACATGGTCTGGGCTAAGATGTTCAAAGCCTTTGCATCTGCTACCTTCCACTTCTTGATATCAACATCTGTTCCTGATGGAGGTGGAACAACATTTGTGCTTGTGTTCTCTGGAGGTCTTGGACAGACTGTCAAAACAGAATTAAAAATGTCCTCGTCAATAGAATTCATGTATAGTCTAATCCTTGCTTTCCAAAGTGCAAACTTGGTCAGATTGCACACTGGAGGTCTGGTGCTAGCATAATCTTTGTTTTGGGCCATGATTTGTGAGGAAATAATCTAATAATAAAATCAAAAGAAAACAGATCTAACTAGGAATTTTTGGGTTCAGGTGTTAGCCTGTGTAACCACCAAGGTGTGGTATGTTTAACCAACCTCGCTCTGATACCAATTGAAGTGCAAGCTAGATCTGATATACTCTAGAGGTGGGTGAATAGAGTATATGGTGCTTAAAAATGTTTTACAACAGTTGTTGTAATCTGAGTGAACAAGGAAGCAAATATTAAATTTAATCACAGCAGCTATCTAATTACAATCTACACAAGAAACTAATCACAGATCCTAACTAATCACAGATCATAGCCAGAAACAAAAGTAAAGACAAGCAATCAGAAGACACAAGGAGCTATAGTGGTTCCCCTAAACTTGGGTAAATCCACTCTTCTACCACCCTAGGTAGGAATCCACTGCAGGATGACCTGATCAGGTGTCCTGGGCACCAATGAGCTTTTGATAAGGTGCTCAAAAACCAAACCAGATTTTTTGATCAGGTGTCTTCCCACCAATGAGCTTTTGATAAGGTGTTCAAAAACCAAGCACAAACTTTTGAAGGGAGTTTGAAAAACCCTTTACAGAGATGGGGATGAGAGAGTGATGGAAGTCTTCTCTTTCTCAGAGCAGCTGAGAAGACTGTGTGGATTCATTGATGTTGTCAAAGCTCCCCCTGAGATCTATAGTTGATCAGGAAATGAAGCTTTGCTGTAGGGTGATAGGCCTTCAGAAAGTTGATCTCTAGCAATTGATGATTTCAGCAACAGCTGAAATATGAGGTGTCTGGAGTCTTGAATGATGATGGCCTTGAACACTTGAATCCAAAGAGATCTGAAGATTTCAGTTGGTTGATCTCCTTGGTTGTGTGTTCTTGTATGAATTCTTTTTGAGACAGAGAATGTCAGCAGCTTTCTTTCCTTTTCTCTTGAGTGATTATTGTTGAGAAAGCTATTGTTGCAGAGAAGAGTTGTAGCAGAGAATCTTTTTTTTTCTCCTTCTTCTTATGCACTCTCTACAGATGCTTGTTCTTGTTCTCTGGTGAGTGATTCAAAAAACTTGTCTTTTATTCCTTTTTGCTGAATAGAAATGATCCTCTGTCAAGAATAGTCGTTAGCCTGTCATTAAATGACTTCCTTAATTGCAATTGTCTTCTGGGGAAAGTCCAAAGAAAACATTCCTTGATAATTCCTTGAAACTTGGTCCAGAATAAATGAAAACGGCTACAAAATCTTCTGAATTAATTGCTGACAATAACTGCTTAACTGTTCTGAATTTGAATCTTGAAAGTAATTTAACTCTTCAGAAAAATGTCGAACTGAGCTCCACTATTGTCGAACTGAGCTCAGCGATTTGGACTTATACAGCAACAGAGATCGTCGATCTGAGCTCAACTATCGTCGAACTGAGATCAGAGATAGAGAATCAATACTGGAGTCAAGATCGTCGAACTAAGCTCGAAGATCGTCGAATGGAGTTCGACGATTTGTTGAAGTTGAGCTCAGCGATCGTCGAATGGAGTTCGACGATCCGTCGAAGTGAGCTCAACGATCGTCGATTGGAGTTCGACGATTCGTCGTACTGAGCTCGACGAAATGACTTAGTCTCCAAATTGAAAAACCTTGGTCTTGAGGGCAGCTTCCAAACCTAACTACTAACCCTTAGACTCAATTCTAATTGACCTTTAGATCTATATAATGAGGTCAAAAATAGGTTTCCTAAAGACATAGTGATCCTTACCCAAATTAGTAATAGGGTGTTCCAACACAATACTCACTCAAATGCAATAATTCCTGACAGATTAATGACTCAAACATTCTCTGATTGTAGCCGTTAGAGGAAGCATTAATTGTAGTCTTCTTCAGGAATATTACTTGCTGATTTTCCACGGGACAGTTGAGGAAATGAGTAAATGCCGATTATTCTCAAGGCGTCAGCATTTGTTACAGAGGATTCAAATTTTTGAATTGATATAGAAGAAAAGAAGATCGACAATCTCAAGCAAGAATCAGAGTACAAGAAAATACTTAGTCAGAAAAACACAGACATATAGGCTAACTGCAAGAATTCATACAGCACCAGAAAAGCTTCACACAAAAACTCATACTGAAGCTTATAGTGACAGGAAGTGATATTCATTCATTCAGAAGAAGAACAATCATAATATATCAAGAGTCTTCTTCTTCAACATTCTCTCCAGGACTTCCCCAAGGACAACAAATATCAAATCAGTCAAGAAGATCCTGTATCACTGCTTGTCAAGAAATCTGATTGAAGACCTATCACCCTACATCAAAGCTCCAGATCTTCCCTGAACCATTCTTCATATCAGGGGGAGCTGTTTGCAAACAACATTCCACATAAGTCTTCTCTTTGATTGTTGACAGAGAAGACAAAATCACTCTCTCACCCCCTCCTTTACAAAGGGTTGTCATCTCCCTTCAAAAGTGATTCCTGGTTGCAAGTCTCCTTACCAAAAGACTTGAGGTGGTTTTTGGGGACCTGATCAAAACTCATTGGTGTCAGGCACCTGATCAAAAATATGAGTGGATTCCAACCAAAGGTGGCAGAAGAGTGTATGTACCCAGTTGAGGGGGAACCACTATAAATTTCTTGTGTCGTCTGTTTGCTCATCTTTTTCTTTTTGTTCTTGCTGTGTGGCTGTGATTAGGTAGATTATTATCTCATTTACAATTTTCTATTACTGCACCTTTTAGTTTACAGCAAAAGCTGTAACAGCACTTTTTGTTTTGAGACATAACAAATTTTTAATATACTTTATTCAACCCCCCCCCACCACTAGAGTATTGTAGATCTAACCCTCACTTTCAATTGGTAACAGAGCAAGGTTCCTTTGGTTGCACAAGTTAATCCTTAAACCAAAGACCTGTGTTAGATCTACATATCACTTTGTTCATATTTTAAAGTAGAACCACAGCCATGGCACAGAACAAAGATTATACAATCACCAGACCTCCAGTTTGCAACTTGCAAAAGTTTGGAATTTGGAAGGCAAGAATCAAATTGTATATGAATTCTATTGATGAAGATATCTTTGCTTATATCTTAACAGGAGTACCTCAACCACCTGCAGCTCCTCCAAGCACTTCCAGAAATATGACTGTAGTACCTCCTCCAGACTATAATGATGCTTACAGAAAAGCCAAGATGTCTGATGTAAAAGACATGACCATATTGGCACAGATAATATCTGATGATATTATCTAGAAAGTTGCTGAGTGCACATCAGCAAAGGCCATTTGGGATTCCCTGAACCAAATGGTTGATGGATCAGCTGATTAAAGGAAGGATAGGAGATCAAATCTCATATCCCAATATGAGAATTTCAAGAAGCAGGAAGCTGAAACAGTCTCAGAGATGTATAATAGACTAAGCTCAATCATTAATGAGCTAAAAACTCTGGTCAAGGTCATCACTCTCACTGAAGTGAATGACAAAATTCTGATGTGCTTCCCAAGCTCATGGGACACAAGAATCTGGCCTATCAAGCAGGCTAGATGCCTGAATGAGATATCAACTGAATCTCTATTGGGCAAACTGAAATCTTATGAGCAGTTAATTAAGACAAGGGAGGCTGCTGAACAAAGAACACCTCCTACAGCTAGAAGAGATCAGAACATAGCATTCAAAGCCTGGGAAGAATCATAATCCACTGCATCAAATTAAGAACTTACAAGTCTCTTGGCTAAGAGATTTTTCAAGATGGCTAGAAAAGACTTCAGGAGGAAGTCAACAAGAAAGGATGACATGCCAAAGTATGATAACACACCAACAAAGGAAGTGGTGTGTTATGGATGCAGAAAGCCTGAGCATTTCCTCTCTGAGTGCCCAGAGAATCAGGAGAAAGAGAAGAGAAGAGAAAGGGAAAAGGATTCCAGAAAGCAGTTCACCAGCAAACCCTCTTCCAGCAAACACAAGAGGAAGGAAAAGGGGTTTGTAGCTGAGACTTGGAGTGAGACTGAAGATGAGTCAACATCTTCAAGCTCCAGTGAAGATGAAGAAGAAGAAAGAGCAAAAGAGGTTTGCCTCATGGCAATTGATGCCTCAAGAAGCAAATCAGAAGAAGGAGAGTCAGACAATGAGGAAGCTTCTGAATCAGAAGCTGATCAGGTATTATCATTATTTGATTGTAATTCAGAATCTTTTAAATCAGACTTTAAAATCATGTGTTTAGACTTAATCAACTCTGAGAAGGAAATCAAATTTCTCAGAGATAAGCAAGTTAACTGTGATAGCCTAGTATTAGAAAATACTAAATTGAAAAATGAAATAGATATGTTTAGTGAACAAATCACCCTTCTGAAAGATGAATTAAATAAGGCAAAACAGCAAAAAAAATCACTAAATGGAAGGAGTAAACAACTAGCAGAAATCACTAACACATCTAATGCTAGGTTTAATGGAAGTAGGTTAGGATTAGGTGCATCGTCTAGTGAACCACCTGTTCTTCAGAAAAACCATCTATCACAACACATCAATTTTATTTCTGAGAAAGGAAATAAGAATACTGATCAAGTAAATAAGGTAAATAAAATTCTTAAACAAATTAAAACTAAGGAAAAAATGGAAAACCAGAAAACACCAAATAAAAACAAAGTTCAGTTATTTTCGTCGACCTCAGATCGTCGAAAAGGGGCCAGTACGTCGAACCCAGATCGATGAACTCTGAACGCCAACTATAGTTATAATTATGAGTCTAACTGCGATCGACGAACTTTGTATGGTTCGTCGAGCAGAGATAGATGAACGTTGGGCGCAAAGAATAAACATGTTTATTATCTGGGAAGAGATCGACGATCTCAACCCAATTCGTCGAAATCTGGTCGACGAACTTACATAAATTCGTCGAACCCAGGAAGACTTAACCAAAACTTTAACTTTAACAGAAACTTAAATACTTATAGAAAATTATTTAATCCCCTAGCTGACTGGACCATTCCACCTAGGAGATACCGCCCCCTAGGATATAAGTCTCAGCCAGAATTTTCTATTATTTCTAGTTTCTCCTATCAGCCATACAAAGGGCCCAAGATAATCTGGGTCAAAAATCACTAACTGTTTATATTGCAGGTGAAAAAGTGTCCATGGGTAAATGAAACTTGGTACCTAAACAGTGGTGCTCCAGACATATGACTGGCAGCAAGGACATCCTATTCAACTACAAGTCCAAATTGGGGCCAAAGGTTATCTTTGGTGACTCAAAATGTGGTCAGTCAGAAGGAGTTGGAGAAGTAAAAATAGGAGTTGTCACATTCAGAAAAGTGACATATGTAAGTGGACTAAAGCATAACCTCACCTCCATAAGTCAATTATGTGATGATGGTTATCAGGTATACTTTAACCCTTCTACTTGATATATTATTGATAAAATATAACCAAACTATTTTAACTAGAAGTAGACAAGACAACATTTATTTAGTAAATTTTTCTTCTGCCACTACTGATATCTGCTTACTGAATTTAACTAGTAATCAGAATGATTTATGGCACAAAAGATTAGGACATGTAAATCTTAAAAATATTGCTAGGTTATCTAAGCACAACCTTGTTAGAGGTCTACCTTCTGCTTCTTACAAGAAGGAAGGTCTCTGCAGGGCTTGTCAATTAGGCAAGCAAACTAAAACTAGCTTCAAGTCAATTAATAAGAGTGATTCACCTAGGATCTTGTACTTGCTACACTCGGATCTATTTGGACCCATTGCAATACAAATCCTAGGAGGGAAATCCTACAGCTTGGTTATTGTGGATGACTTCTCTAAATTCAGTTGGTTTTCTTTCTGAGAACAAAGTCAGATACATTCAAGGTTCTTACAGATTTTCTCAGGACCATATAGATTGAGTTCTCTACTCATGTTGCATTGATCAGAAGTGATCATGGCACAGAGTTTGAGTCTCTTCTTATGCATGAGTTCTGTGAGAAGGAAGGTATCAGGCATTGCTTCTCAGCTCCTAGAACTCCCCAACAAAATGGGGTAGCTGAAAGGAAAAATAGAACACTCATTGAAGCTGCAGGTACATTACTTGCTGATGCATACATGACACTAACCTTTTGGGCAGAGGCTGTAAGCACAGCAAACTATGTCCTGAATAGGAGTTTAATTCACAAACTAAAGAATAGGACTCCCTATGAATTTCTCAAAGGGAAGAAACCTAAAATTAACTATTTTAAAGTATTTGGTTGTACATGCTATATACACAGTAACAATAAGAAATACATTAGAAAGTTTGAAGCTAAGGCTGAAGTGGGAGTTTTTCTAGGATACTCCCAAGTAAGCAAGGCTTATAGGGTATTCAATAAATCAACCTTAAAAGTTGAAGAGTCTATTCATGTGTCATTTGATGAGACTAACATGTACTGCAAGGAGAAAAAAGTTTCTACCATTAGCAACTTGCAGGTTGTGTGAGACATTGGATGGACTAAACCTCACCCAAGAGGTTCGCACTCATCCCTCTCCACAGGTCATTGAAAATAGTGAAGAAGATGAAGCTGAAGAACATGAGCCTCAACCAACAGCAAATATAACTCCACAAGAGGAATTTATTCAAAATGCTGTTGCATAACCAACTCCACCCACTGATTTTGTCACACTTAAGGATCAACCCAGATCTCAAGTAATTGGAGACATTTTAGCAGGTGTACAGACAAGGCATCAACTCAACCAAGACTTGATGCATGCCTATTTTCTCTCTCAGGTTGAACCTCTAACCATTCATGATGCTGAGCAAGATCCCCACTGGATCCTTGCAATGCAAGAGGAATTAAACCAATTTGAGAGATGTAGAGTTTGGGATTTGGTTTCAAGACCCCAAAACTACCCAGTTATTGGAACCAAATGAGTTTTCAGGAATAAGCTTGATGCCCAAGGAGTCATTGTGAGGAACAAGGCTAGGATTGTTGCTCAAGGATATAGGCAAGAGGAAGGAATTGACTATGATCAGACCTTTGCACCAGTTGCAAGGTGGGAAGCTATAAGGATTTTCCTTGCCTATGTAGCATTCAAAAGGTTCAAAGTCTTTCAAATGGATGTGAAAAGTGTCTTCTTAAATGGAGTGCTACAAGAAGAGGTCTATGTAGAACAACCTCCAGGTTTTGTTTCTCCAACTTATCCCTCTTATGTTTTTAGATTAAATAAGGTTCTTTATGCTCTAAAGCAAGCTCCAAGAGCTTGGTATGAGACTTTGGCAAGTTTTTTATTAGAGCATAAATTTACAAGAGGAACTGTAGATAAAATCCTTTTCACTAGACATCATAAGGACCAAATTTTGTTAGTACAAATCTATGTAGATGACAACATATTTGGCTCTACAGATTCAAAATTGTGCAAGAGGTTTTCTGACCTCATGCATTCTAAATTTGAAATGAGTAGCATGTGAGAGCTTTCATATTTCCTTGGTCTCCAAGTGAAACAACTCCCTGATGGCATCATCATCTCACAAGCAAAATATGCTAAAAAACTTCTAAAGAAGTTTGGGATGGCTGATGCCTCAGCAAAGAAAACTCCCATGGCCACAAATGTTGTTGTGGATTCTGATATACCAGGAAAAGCTGCAGATCAGAAACTTTATAGGGGCATTGTTATGTCCCTATTATACCTCACAGCAAGTAGGCCAGATATTATGTTTGCTACATGTCTTTGTGCTAGATTCCAAGTGAACCCTAAAGAATCTCATCTAATTTTCTTTAAAAGGATTTTAAGATATATAAAGAGTTGTCTTGATATAGGCCTATGGTATCCTGCTGAATCAGAATTTGAGTTAACTGGACACTCTAATGCTGATTTTGTTGGATGCAGGGTAGATAGAAAAAGTACTTCAGGAACTTGTCAGTTCCGGGGTATGAGACTAGTATCTTGGTTTTGTTAAAAGCAAACATCAGTGTCAACATCCACTGCTAAAGTAGAATATATTGCAGCAGGAAGTTGTTGTTCACAGATGCTGTGGATACAAAATCAACTTCTAGATTATTGGTTCAACTTAAATAATTCAACCATATTCTGTGATAATACTAGTGTTATAGCCATAGCACAAAATCCAGTTCACCATAGTAGGACAAAGCATATTAATATAAGACATCATTTCATTAGGGTGTGTGTAGACAAAAATAAGAATAAGCTTGTCTATATCTACACTAATTTACAGAAAGCTGACATATTCACCAAACCTCTGGATGAGAAAAATCATGCTTTCTTTCTAAATCAGCTGGGAATGATCATTGGAGAAGACTTAGCTTAAGTTATGTCTGCAATCGACGAATTTTCCAAAGTTCGTCGAACGGAGTTCGACGAACCGGGCAAGGTTTGAGAGATATTCGTCGAATGGAGTTCGCTGAATTCTCTGTGTGAAATAATTTTCGTCGACCGGAGCTCAATGAACTTTGCTTCAGAAGATATTCGTCGACCGGAGTTCGACGAATTGTCTTCAAGTCTTCTGAATGAGATCGACGAATTACTTATTATTAACTCATTTTGTCGACCAAAGTTCGAAGAATTAATTTCATTTTCGTGGAACGGAGTTTGTCGATTAATATTCAGGAAAACCTTATATCTAGGGTTTCTTCGACCTCCATCCCGCGCTTTCTATTCCCTTGCACTAGATCGCCGTTTTCTCTGTCTTCCTTGCAGGTGATCTAAATGGCAATTTCAGCAGGAGCTCTAGCTGCTATGAAGTTTGACACTGGCTTTGATGTCGACTTCGAATCATTACAGCACTCAGATCTAATCTTCCTATATATTCTGGAACTTCTAGAAGAACAGAATCTGAAGAATCTGATGACCACCAGGATAAAGTTGGCAGGAACAGAAATCAGAGAATGGGTCTATACTTCAACCACTTCTGAAGATAATACTATAACAGAATCAATCGTCGGTAACACTGTCTCCTTAACCCCCGCGGTTTTAACTGAAATATTTGGTTTGAGAAATGGCGAAGAGGATTTAGAAATTGATTCAGAAGAGTTTAATATGATGCTAAATCTGATGGGTTATGTTGGTGACAACCCACATAAATTGTTGAAGAGACATTTGTCTGCAGCATACAAGTTCCTGACAGACATTGTTGGGAAGGTCTTGCTTGGCAAGCATACTGCCCATGACTACATCACAAGACATCAGTTCTTGGTAATGTGTGCAGTAATAAACAAGAAGCAAATTGAGTAGGAACAACTTCTGTTTGACTTGATTAAGAAGAAGAATACCAAAGAGGAAGTATGTTTTGGAAGGATCCTAAGGATTTTCCTCAAGGAAAAGGCTGCTGAATCACTGGTCACCCAGACCATATTCATTAATGCCAGTAAAAGGCTCACCTGTGCCTTATTTGGCAGGTGGGAGAGGACAATCACCAAGCCCACTAAGGCTTCTACCTATTCCACCCCAGCTTTTGAAGGCACCAGGGCGGTTAAAGCCACTCCCACACCTGCTAAAGAGATTCATCCCACTCCACCATCTCTTCCAGCACCCCTTCCAGTAAAAAGCTCACTTCCTCTCCCATTATTTCTTCAACACCCCAATCACAACAGCATACTCATGTGCCTACTCCACCTCCATCTCCACCACTTGACATCACTGACATTCCATCCACCCCTTTTCAAGAAAATCCACAACCAACACCTCCTGAATCACCTCAAGACACCTACATTCCAACACCCCCACAGTCTCCACTTCCCCCACATTTATCTTACATACCTTATTACATCCTACACACAGACACCATGATGCAAGATGCCACCCCTCCATCCTCATCACCATCACACCTTCACATACCTGATGTTCCACCCGCCATTCCATCACTGGTTGCCACCTCTTCCACACCAATTACAACATCATCTCCAACTTTCTCTCTGGACCCCTCTACCATATCCTCTATCATCACCATCATCACTCCCCTTCTTAAATCCCTCATGGTAGAGACCATTACACATCTTACTACCAACATTACCTCCTTATCTGCACAAATCTCTGCTCTTACTGCTGCCTCCTCCTCAGTCAGGGGCCTGGCCTCAGTCCCCATTGAAACCAGGCAGGGGGAGATGCCTGATGATGAAGCAGCAGCCACAACTTCAGATACTTCAGCTCCAGCACCAGCAGATACTCCAGTCCCCCCAGCAGTATATACAGATTGTATAGATACAGATTTAATTGATTTAATTGATTTTATTGATACTGATATGGGCATTGATGAAACTGTTGGTGATTTTATCCTCAATCCCACATTTAATTTACAAGAATTACTGGATATGTTTGACACTATACATATGTAGTATCTTCCAGGAGAATTTACTAAGCCACCGTTGGTTATTGTACCTTATACTCCTCCTATCAGTCAAGTAGTTGCTAAGCAACTATGTGACAGTTTTGAAATTCCAGTTTCTGCACCAACCTCTACAGTCATTCCATCCTCTCCAGAAGATATTCAGCACCAATCTTTGTGATGGATGACTCCCCTATGCCAGATCTAGATGAGTTGATCTTGGCTGATATTGAATAAGAAAATAAGGTAGCAGCTGAAAGCTCTGTCCCAATTACTTCTAATTCCTGTATAGTCTCTTCTTCAACTACTGTTGAAGCTCCAGCTTTTGAAACTTCTGCTCCTGCTCCAGAAAAGACTACCACTTATGATAAAGCCTTGAAAGTATTGGATGCTCTATATGATAATCCTCAGGGTTCTGGTAGTGAAGATGATGAAGATGATGATGAAGAAGATTCAGATGAATAAACTGCTAAGAAGAAGAAGAAAATGCTGTCAAAGAAAAGGAAAACCCCTCCTCCTGCTGCTGCTAAGCCAGGCTCAAAGAATGACACCCCATTCTATATTCTTCAAAACATTACCCCTTATAAAGGAATGCCAGCATGGATGTGGCTGTCTAAAAATCAGCAAAACGAGAGGAAAAGAAGTAGGAAATATTCTCCACCACCAGTTCAGAGATACAGAAGAGATCCACCTCCTCCACCTCCTCCAGCAGCTGGTGCCACTGGCTCTAGCTCTCAGAGATCTGCCCCTATGCAAACTTATCAGAGACATCAAGGGAGATCCTCTGGAAGCAGTCAGCAAGGGCATCATTCTTCAGGAAATCAACAACAGTAACATCAACAACATCAACAACATCAGCAGCAACAGCCAACTCTCTCTGCAGAACAGAAAACTAAGAGTCCTGAAAGACCAGATTCACCTCCTATTCCTTTTGAGGATCCTGAAACAGCTAACACTGCTAAAATGGCAAGATTCCAGGAACTTGTTGGTCTATCCTTGATTAATAAAGCAAAAGATGAAGGCAAAGACATATCAGAATATACAACTATGTCAAAATACAGGAAGGAAGAACTAAAAAGATTTGATAAAGCCAACAAATTGTTTAATGTTGATGATTACATGAAGCTCCATCCTGAAGCATTTGTCCCCAGAACTACATCTCTGAAGATTATTGGGGCAGCTAACATGACAATGACACAGGCATAAGCTTTAAATCCAAATAGAGAAATTATCTTTACAAAGCCAGGAGAAAAGACAAAGGAAGACAAGTCCATGGAGAAGAAGCAGAAGAAGTAATCTTTGCTTTGTTTTGATTTCTTTCTGCATTTGCTTTCAAACCATGTTATCTGATTAAACAAAGCTTATGCACATATATATCTGCTGCATGTGTTGGTAATTCTCTGCCAGATATATCTTTTTCTTGCTTTGTTTATTTTTATGTTTTTGTTTTGAGTCTATTAGTGACCTCACCCAAATAGGGGGACATTGTTGGATCCCTAGTTGATTTGGGCTAGGTTCACTAACATAGGATGTGACCAAACATGTATAGCCAGGGTCAAATTTGTATCCTAGAGTCTAGGCCAAATCCTTAGAGTCAACATCAGATGGACCAGCTATCAACAAGACCATCAGAGACTCAAGACTTAGAAGATTTCAAGACTAAGTAAAATGAGTTCGACGTTCGTCGAACTCAGGTCGACGAAAGGCGTTCTCAGCTCGACGATCTTGAGATATTTCTCTGAGCTGAGCTCGACGATCTTCATTTTCTAGTAGACGAAAACTGGGATACTTCAACAAACTGAAGACAGGGTAACTCCAGATTATTCTAAGTCCAACTTCAAGCTTTGGTCGACCAACAAGATTCTGAGCTAGACGAATTTGGACCTCGAGTTCACAACAACCTTCTGTTAGAAAATCTCAGGTCGAAGAAGTCAACTTCTCAGGCCGACGAATCCTCAAGTCGACAAACTATGTTCTTTGGTCGACGAATTTTGGAACCAGAAGATTTTTGTCGACACTTAAGGCATGTGTCGACACCAACTTATGTCGACACCAGAAAACTTATGTCGACACCAGAAGATTTGTGTCGACACCAAGATTAATCAGTCGACTCCCACCAGTGTCGACACCAGAAGTTTTCATGTCAACACACAGAATATCAGTCAACACAAACAACTTGATTAAGTCCAGAATTGTTGCTGATCTCCATTCGATGAATGCAATTGTCAGCTCGACGAACTTCAGACAGAAAAGGCAAAGTTCTGAAGCATACAAGTTCTATTATCAGCTCGACGAACTTGGAACTCAGCTCGACGAACATAAGCTGTCTGGTCGACGAATACAAAATCTCAGTTCGACGAACTAGTAACTCAGCTCGACAAATTCTGTTATTCGTTCGACTATTCCAGACATAGCAATTTCCGGCATTCAATCCTCACTTAAATGCAATAATTCCTGACAGATTAATGACTCAAACATTCTCTAATTGTAGCCGTTAGAGGAAGCATTAATTGCAGTCTTCTTCAGGAATATTACTTGCTGATTTTCCACGGGACAGTTGAGAAAATGAGTAAATGCCGATTATTCTCAAGGCGTCAGCATTTATTACAGAGGATTCAAATTTTTGAATTGATATAGAAGAAAAGAAGATCAATAATCTCAAGCAAGAATCAGAGTACAAGAAAATACTCAGTCAGAAAAACACAGACAGATAGGCTGACTGCAAGAATTCATACAGCACCAGAAAAGCTTCACACAAAAACTCATACTGAAGCTTACAGTGACAGGCAGTGATATTCATTCATTCAGAAGAAGAACAATCATAATATATCAAGAGTCTTCTTCTTCAACATTCTCTCCAGGACTTCCCCAAGGACAACAGATATCAAATTAGTCAAGAAGATCATGTACACTTTTTGTCAAGAAATCTGATTGAAGACCTATCACCCTACAACAAAGCTCCAGATCTTCCCTGAACTATTCTTCATCTCAGGGGGAGCTATTTGCTAACATCATTCCACATAAATCTTCTCTATGATTGTTGATAGAGAAGACAAAATCACTCTCTCACCCCCTCCTGTACAAAGGGTTGTCATCTCTCTTCAAAAGTGATTCCTGGTTGCAAGTCTCCTTACCAAAAGACTTGAGTTGGTTTTTGGGGACCTGATCAAAACCCATTGGTGTCAGGCACCTGATCAAAAATCTGAGTGGATTCCTACCAAGGGTGGTAGAAGAGTGGATGTACCCAGTTGAGGGGGAACCACTATAAATTTCTTGTGTCGACTGGTTGCTCATCTTTTTCTTTTTGTTCGTGCTGTGTGGCTGTGATTAGGTAGATTATTATCTGATTTACAATTTTATATCACTGCACCTTTCAGTTTACAGCAAAAGCTGTAACAACACTTTTTGTGTTGATACCTAACAAATTTTTAATATACTCTATTCACCCCCCCCCCTCTAGAGTATTGTAGATCTAACCCTCACTTTCACAAGGAGGCAAGGAACTTTCGTCATAAGGCGGCCCATTATACTCATGCACAAAGGGAGCCTACATCGGAAGATGCTTTCAGGTCTTTTAGCATGATGCGTAACGGAAGGTGAGACCCGACAGATTCTGGAGGAGGTGCACTCTGGGGAATGTGGAAGCCATTCTGGAGGTAGGATGTTGGAAGCAAGGGTGGTCCGGCAGGCATACTTCTAGCCCACCCTAAGGAAGGATGCTGCGGAGTTTGCGAGGAGGTGCCAAAAATGTCAGCTCTATGCCCCCTCCAGCTCCAAGCAGCTCAGAGGCTCCGAAGCATCACAGCATCGTGGCCGTTCGCTATCTGGGGGATGGATTTGGTTGGGCCTTTCCCTCCAGCCAGTGGGCAAAGGAGGTTCCTCTAGGTTATGATCGATTACTTCTCAAAGTTGTTGGAGGTTAAGGCGCTGGCCAAAGTCACATCCCAAGTCATCAGGAACTTCGTTTGGGGAGAGATCATCTGCAGGCACGGGCTGCCTCAAGCCATTGTTACGGACAATGGTCCTCAATTTGCAAGCGAGGAGTTTATACGTTTCTTCACCCAGCTGGGCATCGACCTCAGGTTTGCCTCCGTCCACCACACAAGGAGCAACGACCAGGTGGAGGCGGCTAACAAAATTATCGTGAACCTGCTCAAGAAGAAAGTGGAGAACCTGAGGGGGAGCTGGGTGGAGCAGCTCCCCTCAGTTTTGTGGGCCTTGCGGACAACCCCGAACATGGCCACCGACGAGACCCCGTTCAAACTTTCCCATGGGTGCGAGGCGGTCCTGCATGTGGAATTTGAGGTCCGATCCCCACGAGTTTTGGTTGCAGGTGATGGAGACGAGGCTTGGCAGCTAGAAAATGAAGGAGGCCTACGCCTCTCACTGGACATGGTGGAGGAGTTGCGCGATGTGGTGGCTATCAGACAGGAAGAGGTCAAGCGACGGATGGCAAGATACTTCGACAAACATATCAGGGTCAAACAATTTACAGAAGGAGATCTGGTGTTAAAGAAGGTTGATGCTGCGGGGAGGTCCGCCCCCGTGGGCCAGCTCAACCAAAATTTGGAAGGGCCTTATGACGTTGAGATGGTCCTGAGAACAGGAGGTTATCACCTCCAGGATGTGGAGGGTAGGACCATGAGCCACACCTAGAGTGGCGATGACTTGAAGCGATTCTACCCATGAGAGGGGAGGACAAAAGTTGTATATTCAAATCAAGTTCATTATAATAAATTTCAAGTTACTTCTTGTCTTTATCTACCATGAAATTCTAACGATAGGAAGATGATCGCTTCTGCATTACCCCGAATGCGGCTCGGCCCCAGGTAGACCCGCTCTACAGGCTCTCATTAGCTGGCAGGTCTGAAGGCTAGCCTGTGGGGGAGAGGTCTTGGTCCTTGGTTCTGCACTACCCTGAGCGTGGCTCAGCCACAGGTAGACCCGATGCGTAGACTCCCATTAGCTGGCAGGTCCAAAGGCTCGTCTGTGGGGGAGAGGTCTTGGTACTTGGTTCTGCACTACCCCGAGCGCGGCTCAGCCCCAAGTAGACCCATTGCGCAGGCTCTCATTAGCTGGCAGGTCGGAAGGCTCGCCTATGGGGGAGAGGTCTTGGTTCTTGGTTCTGCACTACCCCGAGCGTGGCTTGGCGCCAGGTAAACCCGCTGCGCAGGCTCCTATTAGCTGGCAGGTCTGAAGGCTCGCTTGTGGGGGAGAGGTCTGGTCCTTGGTTCTGCACTACCCCGAGCGTGGCTCGGCCCCAAGTAGACCTGCTGCGCAGGCTCCCATTAGCTGGCAGGTCCGAAGGCTTGCCTGTGAGGGAGAGGTCTGGTTCTTGGTTCTTGGTTCTTAGTTCTGCACTACCCCGAGCGCGGCTCGGCCACAGGTAGACCCGCTGCGCAGGCTCCCATTAGTTGGCAGGTTCGAAGGCTCTCCTCTGGGGGAGAGGTATTGGTCCTTGGTTCTGCACTACCCCGAGCGCGGCTCGGCCCCAGGTAGACTTGCTGCGCAGGCTCCCTTTAGCTGGCAGGTCCGAAGGCTCGCCTGTGGGGGAGTGGTCTTGGTTCTTGGTTCATCACTACCCCGAGCGCAGCTTAGCCCCAGGTAGACCCGCTGCGCAGGCTCTCATTAGCTGGAATGTCCGAAGGCTCGCCTGTGTGGGAGAGGTTTGCTTCTTGGTTCTTGGTTCTGCACTACCCCGAGCGCAGCTCAGGCCCAGGTAGACCCGCTGCGTAGGCTCCCATTAGCTGGCAGGTACGAAGGCTCGCATGTGGGGGAGAGGTCTTGGTTCTTGGTTTTGCACTACCCCGAGCGCGGCTCGGCCCCAGGTAGACTCGCTGCGTAGGCTCTCATTAGCTGGCAGGTCCGAAGTCTCGCCTGTGGGGGAGAGGTCTGGTTCTTGGTTCTTGGTTCTGCACTACCCCGAGCGCGGCTCGACCCCTAGTAGACCCGCTGCACAGGCTCCCATTAGCTGGCAGGTCCTAAGGCTCGCCTGTGGGGGAGAGGTATTGGTTCTTGGTTCTGCACTACCCCGAGCGTGGCTCAGCCCTAGGTAGACCCGCTGCGCAGGCTCCCATTAGCTGGCAGGTCCGAAGGCTTGCCTGTGGGGGATAAGTCTTGGTTCTTTGTTCTACACTACCCCGAGCACGGCTCGACCCCAAGTAGACCCGCTGCGCAGGCTCCCATTAGCTGGCAGGTCCGAAGGCTCGCCTGTCGGCGAAAGGTTCGGTTCTTGAAGTTTTAATTCTTGGTTCTTGGGTATGGTTCTAGGTTCGGGGGAATTCTACACCACTTCGAGCTCGGCTCGGTCCCCGGTGGACTCGTTGCCCAGGCTCTCATTCATCTGGCAAGGCAGTAAACTCACTCGATGGCATGACGGTTGGGAAAAGCTCCTTGAAACAACATCCCAGTGCATCCCAGTTAAAACTAAGAGGAAAAGAAATAAAAGAAATAAACTTAGGCAAAACTTGAAGCAGTGCGAGTGGAGGCACTCACAGCTTGTAGTTATAAGGATGGTCCCGTTTAGGCGAGTGGGCACTCGCGCGAGATGGAAGGCTCACTCTAATGTTCGGTGAGCAAGTTACACAGCTAAAGGGCCACTCGTGCCGGGAGTACCCTAAGGCGAGCCGAGAAGGTTACGCCATTTGAATCTCATGCGTAAAGGTAAAGGAAGTGACGACCCGCAACTAGGGCCAACTCTCCAGCAAGGTCGCGAGACAAGGGGTAGCACCTTCTCGCGTGCATGAGCGCATCAAATTATCGCCTCGTAGTAAGCAAAATAAGGCAACATGTAAAGAATAAAGGTGAGACGGCGAGACGGTTGGATAGCACCGTCTCGCGGGCCAAAGCAAACCAGAAATTCATTTCGCATAATAAAGAAACAACAACACAACATATACATTTGATCATCTTTATGTAACACAAAAAGGCTCAAAAAAGATTGTCTTAGTTTTACAAGCAGCAGCAGAAGAAAGAGGAGAGAGGGATTCTGGATCATGGAGGTGGCGCGTCATTCCTCCCCGTCGGATGAAGAATCCTCGCTCTCCTCGCCAAAGATCTAGGGGACCAGGTCGCAAACGGTCACCGTTTCTGAATCGTCCTTCACAACCCCTAGGTCCTTCATCATCTTCAGGATTAGCTCCGCTGCCCTTATGTCAGCATCTCAGCACTGCTCCTCGACCTCGTCAAAAGAATAGTGCGGCTGAGGTGTCCGAAAGGGCTCGCGGCAAGACGATGACGCAGCGTCGGCCTGGAGGCGTGTATTCTGGGCTTTAAAGTCCTTGACCTCCTCCTCCAGGGCTGCTGCTCACAAGCGCAGCCGCTCTGCCGTCTCGGCATCCTGCGAAATGTCAGGTTTTTAGTTGGCAGCTCCTAAAGATAAAGAATAAGGGTAAGGATAGCGCTTTACCACTCCGCCTTGGGCTTTGGCGAGGAGGCTCTCGGCATCAAACAACCTCTTGGCGAGATCTTCTGACCACTCCCGCTCCGCTGTAATGACCCGACCCATTTAGACCAAGCATCGCCGGCCTACCAGCGGCCCGGGTTTAGAGCTCAGAGGCCCGCAGGCTTGTCTCGCCCCACGACACCACTGGTAGTAAGCCTAAACATCAAGGCCTGCATGCCCAATGCACCCCAACCAAATCTCCGCGCCTGTTTCTCAGCAGTGGTAGGTTGTTGCCAAGGGGATTCGAACCCAAGACATTGATAAGACTCTCTTCCAACAGAGCTCATCACCAACTTTTTTTATGTAACGGCCCAGCCTAGGACTCAGAGGCTGCCGCACCCCACATGGGCCGAACAACTTGGACCACCCGTGACAACATTACAGGGCTGCAGCCCAATACACCCCAATGCCTCTCCCGCCTGTTTTTCAGCAAGGCGCGTTGTTGGCGCTAGGTATCGAACCCGCAACCCTTGATAACACTCTCTTCCAATAGAGCTCATCACCAACTGAGCTGCAGCTATAAGCAGAGCACACCAAGTGCGAGCAATAAATGCTCAAAAACCTACCATGCTGAGAAATAGGCCGGGAAGGGGTTTGGGTTCCTGGGTTGCAGCCCTGTAGCGGGCCTACGGGTGAGAAAAGTTGTGTGGCCCATGTAGGGTGCGGCAGCCTCTGAGCTCTAGGTCGTGCCGTTACATAAAAACTGTCACAACCCGCATTTTCTAAACGATAAAATCGTATCAGAGCAAGAGAAAACACGTGTCGTGATGCCACGTCGTGCAGGGGATAACTGCACACGCTCAGGCAAAACTCCAGACCTAAGATTTTAAGGAACATCGTTGATTAAATATGAAAGAAAAAACAGTTATGTTGAATGGCCGTATCCCTCGGCACGGTGGATCAGCTAGTCCACAATTAAAAGTATATTTATACGCAACAGAAAAATAGTGTCTTTATTTTACAAATATGTTGTGCATGAGGTACATATAATAATGTTTTTAGGGTTTAAAATATCTAACATGCAACCTATCATAAATCCTTCCCAGGAGCAAGTAAACAACCACATATAGGCAAAATAGTAGTTTAACTTCATACCAGCATCGCAAGAAGCCACCAGTGGGCGCCAACAACCTGACACGAACCCACTGGAGAGTATGTATATCTATACAGAAAGGTAAGGAACTACCTCACAAAGAAACGAGAATCTGCTATCTCGGCTACCCAAGAGGCCACCAACCAGCCCCTCCAAAAGAACTAGCCGCTGAACTGGCTACCGCCTGGACCTGAGGCATTCAAGTAAAGAACACCTCAGCAAGAAAGTAGTAAAAAAGGTATATAGAGCATTAGATTTATGAACAAATGAGAAGGGTTTACCAATCCCGACAACAACTGCTATAAGCAAAAGAAAGGGGATGGCAGTAAGAAAGAGTACTGTCTAAAGCACAGCAGAGCACACCAAGTGCGAGCAATAAAAACACTATGCCCTACCAAAAGAGCCTGCAACAGCAACAAGGCATATACATATGTGCCAAAAGAAGAAGCCAAAAAAAGAAGGG
The DNA here is from genome assembly GCA_039583875.1 of Platanthera guangdongensis. Taxonomy (NCBI): domain Eukaryota; kingdom Viridiplantae; phylum Streptophyta; class Magnoliopsida; order Asparagales; family Orchidaceae; genus Platanthera; species Platanthera guangdongensis. The sequence goes on from CM077154.1 coordinate 108,646,980, forward strand.
AACTAAAAGTCCTAACACGTGGGTTATGACAGAGGTCAAAACATGGATCTGAATACATAACCAAAACCAGATCCATAAAGGTCTAAGGGGTCAAACAGTAGCAGCACTAGGGTCCCACATACGCCAACCCAAAATGGGGCAAAAGGCGGTGGCCACAGCTCTCCACATAAAACCACCCCTCCAGAGGCCACCAAAACTCCACCACCTGCCACAACCCAAGAGTCGGCGTGCAAAAAAATTAGCCGAACACCCAAAAACCCCCCTAGGGAAAAGTCACACTAACAATCCTAAAGAGACACACGAACCCAAGGCAAAAATGTCAGGTCCAACCGACGCGGCCTTGCACGCCTAACCCGAACGAACCCCGAGTCTTACCCGACCCAAAAACCAGCGCAGCAACCAGTGTTGACACGATGTGTCGACACCACAACAGGTCGGTGTCGACACAAGGTGTCGACACCACTGTGGCCGGTGTCGACACAAGGTGTCGACACTACCGCTGCCGGTGTCGACACAAAGTGTCGACACCACTGCGGCCGGTGTCGACACAGGGTGTCGACAATACCGCTGCCGGTGTCGACACAAAGTGTCGACACCACTGCGGCCGGTGTCGACACAAGGTGTCGACACTACCGCTGCCGGTGTCGACACAAAGTGTCGACACCACTGCGGCCGGTGTCGACACAAGGTGTCGACACTACCGCTGCCGGTGTCGACACAAGGTGTCGACACCACTGCTGCCGGTGTTGACACAAGGTGTCGACACCACGACTGGCTGGTGTCGGCACGAAGTGTCGACACCCCGACTGGCTACCGACGCTAGACCCATCAACCAACCAAAAACGAGAACCAGGCCTCTCTCTAGAATTTCATCATCCATCGGCAATAGAAACTACTCGACCTGAACCGTACCAAATCCGTCCCTAATAGACAGAGTCTCTCAGGAAAAAAACTGAGATTTAACTGGAACTTCTCTACACTAACCACAGTATAATCAGGGACGAACCCAAGCGTACACCTAGAATCTAAGCAGGAGAGAGATAAGATTTAATAAAGAAGAAAATGAGGATCAGCTATGGCAAGGATGAGGGAACATCACTTGCCTCAATGCCAGAAAAGCTTGGTCGGCCACTTCCCTCACTCTCGGATCTAGCCGCAGAGCACCAAGCCGAGGAACTGACGAAAAGCAGATCCAAGCGAGAGCAACCCAGATCCACTCTCGAAAACAAATTTCGACCCCTAAATCTCCAGGAATCGGCGTTCGAAGGCTAGGGTAGTCCGATGGTTCTCTTCCTCTCGCACAGGCGGCGTCTCCTTCCAAAAGAGAAAATGAAAAGAGGCAATGAACCGAGCCCTAATTTCTAACCTAAGGCTATATATATAGGCATCAGTTTTAATAATAAACAATCAATACATACTAATTACTTACACGCAATATCAAAACAACACGAGACCCGAAACATCTCGGAAATTGATGAAATTCACATCGCAGCTAAAAACCCACGCTACGAACACAACTGCGAAGTCGAAATTAGCATCCGACGAACAAAACCTGGGATATCACCACCTGATGCCAAAAACACAAGCATTCCCTAAGAGGCCCAACCGAGTCACCAAACAGACTCTGGCTAGCTGGGGAATCTTGCTAACAGGCCACAACCAGGCTACACAAGGAACCCTAAGAGCTAGGACCACGTTCTACAACGACAAAGAGCCGGGAACACGACATCATAACGCCAGACAAAGATCAAACAAAACACGGGAAAACCGGGGGCATTACAGCCACTCCCCCTAAAAGAAAGTTTCACCTCTAAACTTTACTCACAATACTCCTATAAAGAAGGAGAGAGAAAGAGCCAGGAAAGGGCTATATATAAGTAAAACAGAACATACCAGGCACGAGATTAGGGAAACAGATGAGGGTGAGCCTCTCTCATAGCCGACTCCAATTCCCAAGTCGCGCTTTCCACACCCTGATTCCTCCATAAAACTTTAACCATAGGAATAGTTTTCTTCCGCAACGCACGAACTTAAGAATCCAAAATGCGGGCAGGCACCTCCACATAAGAAAGATTCGGCTCCAACTGAGGCACAGAATCCAAAACCTGCCTGCCATTCCGCACACATTTCCGCAGCTGACTAACGTGGAAGACATCATGCACGCTAGGGAAATTTGCGGGCAAAGCCAGCCTATAAGCTGATATCCCAATCCGCTCAACAATCGGAAATGACCCCACGTACCTCGGGTCCAACTTCCTGTTCTTGCCAAAACGCTTGACTCCGATCAACGGGGAGACCTTTAAGAACACTGAGTCCCCCACCACAAATTCCAAGTTCGATCTACGCCGGTTGACGTTTTTCTCATATCTCTCCTGGGCTAACCGAAGCTTTTCCCGAATAAGCTTCACAGCGGTTTCCATCTCCTCGAGCGCTTTTGGACCCAACAAAGGTCCCTCGCCAAGCTCAGCCCAAAACAAGGGAGTCCTGCAGCGCCTCCCATACAAAGCTTCAAAAGGAGCCATTTGCGAGCTTTCTTGATAACTGTTGTTATATGTGAATTCCATAAGCCGCAAGTGTTCGTCCACGCTCCTCCGTGGTCCAGAATATAGCATCGGATCATATCTTCCACAATCTGATTTACTCGCTCTGTCTGACCGTTGGTCTGCGGATGATAAGCTGTGGAGTATCTCAAATATGTACCCAACCCCTCTTGGAGGCTCTTCCAAAAACGAGACGTGAACCTAGAGTCTCGATCTGATATGATACTTACGGGTACACCATGCAATCTGACAACCTCTTCCAGATACAGCTCGTCTATCTTCCTCAACGGATAATCGATCTTAAATGGTACAAAATGATCACTCTTCATCAATCTGTCTACGATTACCCAAACTGAATCATGCCCCTTAGGAGATCTCGGTAAGCCTGTAATGAAATCCATCGATATACTCTCCCACTTCCATGTCGGAATCTCCAAGGGAGTCAGCTTGCCACCAGGCCTCCCATGGCCGGCTTTCACACGCCTGCAGGGGTAACACTCAGAAACAAATCTGGCTATGTCCCTCTTCATCCCACACCACAGGTAATCTGCTTTAAAGCATGATACATCTTGGAAGACCCTGGATGGTAGGAAACACTCGATCCGTGGGCTTCTCTGCACACCATATCCCGGATATCTCCAACTGCGGGGATACAAAACCTGCCACGATACTTCAAGGTACCCGCATCATCTATAGATAAATATGGTAGTTCACCTTTTTCAGATCGAAGATACAAATGCAGAAGATCGGGGTCATCCTTCTGATGCAGTCTCGTAAGCGCAATCCATGAAGGTTCTGCCACTGCCAAGCTACTCTGCGAATCGCAGCTTCCCACAGAAATGTCCATCAAAAGAAACTCTTCCACTAGACGCTCGGCGGAGAGATTGAAAATCTTCCCTGACTTCCTACTCAGGGCATCGGCCACCACATTAGCGTTGCCCGGATGATACTGGATTTCAACATGATAGTCGGCCACGTACTCCAACCACCGCCGCTTGCGCAGATTCAATTCTTTCTGAGTGAAGACATACTTCAAACTCTTATGATCCGTGAAAATCTTGCACTGCGCGCCATATAGCAAATGCCTCCATAATTTCAACGCATAGATCACAGCTGCAAACTCCAGGTCATGCGTAGGGTAATTCCTCTCGTGAGTCTTTAGCTGCCTTGACCCGTACGCAATCACCTTCCCGCCCTGCATCAAAACGCAGCCCAGTCCGACATGCAACACATCCACATATATATCGTACTCACTGCCCTCCGTAGGCAAAGACAAAATTGGAGCCGAACATAGCCTTCCTTTTAGTTCCTCAAAAGCCTTCTTACACTTGCCATCCCATATGAAGGCTACATTCTTCTGCGTCAACTTGGTCAACGGCGCGGACAAGGTAGAGAATCCCTCTACAAATCTTCTATAATAACCAGCTAAACCCAAGAAGCTTTTGATCTCTTTGGGAGTAACAGGTCTCGCCCATTCCATAACAGCAGCGATCTTTTCTGGGTCCACTGATATTCCCTTCTTATTAACCACGTGGCCTGGAAAAGAAACTTGAGGCAACCAAAATTCGCATTTGCTCAGCTTGGCGTATAACTTATGGCTCCTTAGGGTTGCCAAGACTAGACGCAAATGTCGATCATGCTCCTCCGCATCTTTAGAGTAGACCAAAACATCATCTATAAAGACAATCACAAACTTATCTAGAAAGTCCTTGAAAACTCTGTTCATCAAATCCATAAAAGCTGAGGGCGCATTAGTCAAACCAAATGACATAACCAAAAACTCAAAATGCCCATGACGAGAGCGGAACGCCGTCCGCGGAACATCTGACTCCCGAATCCTCAACTGGTGATAGCCCGATCAAAGATCAATCTTGGAAAACACGGAGCTAGCACGCAGTTGATCAAATAAATCGTCGATTCGGGGCAAAGGGTACCTGTTCTTAATAGTAACCTTGTTCAGCTCTCTATAGTCGATGCATAACCTCATCGACCCATCTTTCTTTTTAACGAACAGCACTGGTGCACCCCAAGGCGAAGAACTTGGCCTTATGAAACCTTTTGCCAACATCTCATCCAGCTGGATTCACAATTCTTCCAGCTCTCGCGGGGCCATCCGGTACGGCGCCTTTACAATAGGACGCATGCCTGGCTCCAAATCTATCACAAACTCGACATCTCGATCAGGTGGAAGACCGGGAAGATCATCAGGAAACACATCAGAGAAGTCACACACCACAGGAATCTCTTCCAAACGTGGCACACTAACAACCGACCCTACAAGAGAGACCACACAGGCAAAACAGCCAGAATCAAGCAACTTCCGAGCACGCACAGCAGAAATGATTGGAGACTCCTGGAGAGAATACCCATAAACGCTCCCTGGCTAACCGTTATCCTTGACGAAGTACAAGCTCTTACCCTTGCACTGGATAACTGCATCGTACCTTGACAACCAGTCCTTGCCCAAAATAACGTCGAAATCCTCCAGGTCAATCACCTTCAGATCAGCCTTTGCTAGAAAATCTCCCAACAAAATCGGACAATCAAGGACACCCAGGTCCGTAACCACAGAGTCACCGGAGGGGAACTTAACGCAGAAGGCACCACCAACACGATCCAGGCCCAAACTGAACCGCTCCACGAAAGCTCTAGCCACAAACGAGTGGGTAGCGCCTGAATCGAAGAGAACGCGCGCCCAGCGGTTCTTTACCTTAAATCGTCCTACGAATTGCACACGCATCTAAGGCAACAAGCGCTAAAACGAAAACTACAACCAAAAAGGGAACATAACGAAACGACTGGGGATGAGTCAAACCTGAGATAACCTGGGTCGAGTCTTCGCTTCGTCTGCCGAAAGCACATTCAGCTTCCCCTTTCCTTTATCCATTTGCTGAGGCGGTGGTAGAGCCTGGAGGGGAACTGGCTACAGAATAGGCTGGAGCTGTGGGCACCTTGTCTTGAGATGACCCTTATGCCCACACTGAAAATAGACTTTATCCTTTAACCAACATCGGGAAACTTCATGCCCCTTCCTCCCACACAAGGCACACACCAAGTCTCCCCTGGAAACACCCTGAATTGCGTGCACCTGTTCCTTCTTCTGCGCTCCCAACCTTTTGAAACACTTCTCAAAGAGGTGGCCTGGCCGGCCACAAAAACTACAATCCTCTTTGATCTTCTTTCTCGAGACAGCATCAGGTTCCTGAGGGCTCTTCCCTCCACCGGACTTCCGCTTATCCTTACTCAACTGCTGGCCTCTATTCTTGGCATTCTCAATGGCCTCAACCCTCAAGGCAGCTTCAACCACACCGGAATAACTGACTGCTCCGTAGGCATTCGCTAACTGCTGAATGTCGCTTCTTAATCCACCCAGAAATTGCTTAACTCGGTTTGCCTCAACACTCACCAGACCAGGAGCAAACCGACTCAACTTACTAAACTCAATCTCATACTCACTAGCCGTGAGTTTCCTCTGCTTTAAATGAAGAAATTCATTCGTTAGCCGGTCCCGCTCGACTGAAGGCAGAAACTTACTTAACAACATCACCTTAAATGACTCCCAGGTGCAGCCTGCCACCAAGCTCTCTTTCTCCCTCAGCCACCAATTTTTTGCTAAGCCCTTGAGCTGGTAGGCAGCGAGCATCACTCTCTGATCGTCCGTAATCCCTGAGTAAGAGAACATCTCCTCAATGGTAATCAGCCAGTCATCCAAAATCATGAAATCTGCTTGCCCATCATAAGTAGGGGGTCTCAGCCGCTGAAAATGGGATATAAATGCCATCTCCGGGGGCACCACAACCAAAGGCACGGAAGGAGCAGGAGGGGCAGGAACAGCTACCCCCTCAGCGGGGTCCTGAGCTCTCGGAATTTGTCCCGCCACCACTGCTACAAGGGACTGAATCTGAGCCTACATAGCCACTACCTGCCTCGATAACGCCTCGTTACTCTATCGCAGGCTTTCTACCATTGCATCGCTCTGCGCTCCTGACGTCTCACCCTCGGATTGGGGGGTCGATCTCGTCGCAGGACGTCTCGCCATCCTATAATCGCACCAGCTTTAGACAACTTGGCCCAACAGCTAGAACAAAACTACCCGGTACAGACAAACACACTTAAATATGAACTTCAACTACAAAACTTGCTCTGGGAGTTGTTTTTACCATGATGATGTTATGCTTGACCTAAGATGGTTCACCACCATCATACTAACTCATGTGCCTCAACCATGAATGCATGTACCTGTATTCTGTTTAACTCAAAACCATGCATGCACATATGTCATCATGCAAATCTTTAGCTTGGCACATTGTGCTTATGAAATGTTATGCTATGCACGATGTGCTATGCATTCTAAAAAAGGGGCCTTAATGCATGCCATGGGCGACGTACACATGAAAATGTTATGCATCCCATACTAGATAACATTTCCATGCAACGAAAAAAAGAAAACGTGCTAGCCGCATTCATGTGGTGAGGTTATGCATCACATACTACATAACCCTCACATGTTGCCTCATATGGTGGATCCATATACAAACACATATTATGCATCCCATACTACATAATATGCCCTGTATACTTCTTTATGCTCATGAGTGTAGTGTTCGTGCTTTAGCCAAGATGTGCTGATGACATATCGGTGTGTGTATGGTATGACGCTAACCACTAATGCAAACAAGGGAAAGGTTGCCCGACCATTTGTTAAGCAACCTCCATCTGATACCAACTGTCACAACCCGCATTTTCTCAACGATAAAATCGTATCAGAGCAAGATAAAACACGTGTCGTGATGCCACGTCGTGCAGGGGATAACTGCACATGCTCAGGCAAAACTTCAGACCTAAGATTTTAAGGAAAATCGTTGATTAAATATGAAAGAAAAAAATAGTTATGTTGAATGGCCGTATCCCTCGGCACGGTGGATCAGCTAGTCCACAATTAAAAGTATATTTATACGCAGCAGAAAAGTAGTGTCTTTATTTTACAAATATGTTGTGCATGAGATACATATAATAATGTTTTTAGGGTTTAAAATATCTAACATGCAACCTTGCATATATCCTTCCCAGGAGCAAGTAAACAACCACATATAGGCAAAATAGCAGTTTAAGTTCATACCAGCATCGCAAGAAGCCACTAGTGGGCACCAACAACCTGACACGAACCCATTGGAGAGTATGTATGTCTATACAGAAAGGTAAGGAACTACCTCACAAAGAAACGGGAATCTGCTATCTCGGCTACCCAAGAGGCCACCAACCAGCCCCTCCAAAAGAACTAGCCGCTGAACTGGCTACCACCTGGACCTGAGGCATTCAAGAAAAGAACACCTCAGCAAGAAAGTAGTCAAAAAGGTATATAGAGCATTAGATTTATGAACAAATGAGAAGGGCTTACCAATCCCGGCAACAACTGCTATAAGCAAAAGAAAGGGGATGACAGTAAGAAAGAGTGTTGTCTAAAGCACAGCAGAGCACACCAGGTGCGAGCAATAAAACCACTATGCCCTACCAAAAGAGCATGCAACAGCAACAAGGTATATACATATGTGCCAAAAGAAGAAGCCAAAAAAAAGAAGGGAACTAACAGTCCTAACACGCCGGTTATGGCAGAGGTCAAAACATGGATCTGAATACATAACCAAAACCAGATCCATAAAGGGCTAAGGGGTCAAACAGTGGCAGCACTAGGGTCCCACACACGCCAACCCAACCCGGGGCAAAAGGTGGTGGCCACAGCTCTCCACATAAAACCACCCCTCCAGAGGCCACCAAAACTCCACCACCTGCCACAACCCAAGAGTCGGCGTGCAAAACAATTAGCCGAACACCAAAAAACCCTCCCCCCCGAGGGAAAGTTCACACTAACAATCCTAAAGAGACACACGAACCCAAGGTAAAAACGTCGGGTGCAACCGACGCGGCCTTGCACGCCTAACTCGAACCAACCCCGAGTCTTACCCGACCCAAAAACCAGCGCATCAACCAGTGTCGACACGATGTGTCGACACCACAACAGGCCGGTGTCGACACAAGGTGTCGACACCACTACGGCCGGTGTCGACACTACCGCTGCCGGTGTTGACACAAAGTGTCGACACCACTGCGGTCGGTGTCGACACAAGGTGTCGACAATATCGCTGCCGGTGTCGACACAAAGTGTCGACACCACTGCGGCCGGTGTCGACACAAGGTGTCGACACTACCACTGCCGGTGTCGACACAAAGTGTCGACACCACTGCGGTCGGTGTCGATACAAGGTGTCGACACTATCGCTTCCGGTGTCGACACAAGATGTAGACACCACTGCGGCCGGTGTCGACACAAGGTGTCGACACCACAACTGGCTGGTGTCGACACGAAGTGTCGACACCCCGACTGGCTACCGACGCCAGACCCAGCAACCAACCCAAAATGAGAACTAGGCCTCTCTCTAGAATTTCATCATCCATCGGCAATAGCAACTACTCGACCTGAATCGTACCAAATCCGTCCCTAATAGACACAGTCTCTCAGGAAAAAAACTGAGATTTAACTGGAACTTCTCTACACTAACCACAGTATAATCGGGGATGAACCCTAGCATACACCTAGGATCTAAGCAGGAGAGAGATAAGATTTAATAAAGAAGAAAACGAGGATCAGCTATGGCAAGGATGAGGGAACATCACTTGCTTCAATGCCAGAAAAGCTTGGTCGGCCACTTCCCTCACTCTCGGATCTAGCCGCAGAGCACCAAGCCGAGGAACTGACGGAAAGCAGATCCAAGTGAGAGCAACCCAGATCCACTCTCGAAAACGAATTTCGACCACTAAATCTCCAGGAATCGGCGTCCGAAGGCTAGGGTAGTCCGGCGGTTCTCTTCCTCTCGCACAGGCGGCGAATCCTTCCAAAAGAGAAAATGAAAAGAGGCAATGAACCGAGCCCTAATTTATTACCTAAGGCTATATATATAGGCATCAGTTTTAATAATAAACAATCAATACATACTAATTACTTACACGCAATATAAAAATGACACGAGACCTGAAACATCTCGGAAATTGATGAAATTCACATCGCAGCTAAAAACCCACGCTACGAACACAACTACGAAGTCGAAATTAGCATCCGACGAACAAAACCCGCGATATCACCACCTGATGCCAAAAACACAAGCATTCCCTAAGAGGCCCAACCGATTCACCAAACAGACTCTGGTTAGCTGGGGAATCTTGCTAATAGGCCACAACTAGGCTACACAAGGAACCCTAAGAGCTAGGACCACGCTCTACAATGGCAAAGAGTCGGGAACACGACATCGTAACGCCAGACAAAGATCAAACAAAACACGAGAAAACCGGGGGTGTTACATCCGTCGCCAGGCTCGTCTCGCTCTCTGACCATTTTTTGTTGATATATATCAGACGGCACGCGGCGTGGTGCGAGAACTCCAAAGCCCGCATCTGGACATGGGAGGACTTCATAACAAGGTCTCTCGTAGACTCGCTCTCAGGGGAGACTGTATCGAGACCACCGTAGAGTCCGTATCCCACGACGAAGGCATGACTGGTGGGCTCCTCCTGCTCGTTCCAAGGGGGAAGGAAGGTGGAGATGGAGACATGGTTAGTGTCCCTCCCCCATAGTAGAAAAGGGTCCACAGCTGCATCGGAAACCATGGGGCCCAAGTTATAATTCATGTGGGAAGAGGGGGCGGAACGGCTGAAGGAAGTGCCTTCGTGAGAGGCGTTAGCGGCTGGTTGATTGGAGGTAGCAGCAGGCTGGTTGGGAAGTGCCGTCTCGCGAGTAGGCGAGACGACCTGTCGAGGAGGCGAGCGGGGCGATTGAGACCCCAAAGAAATAGGGCTCAAGGACCCCGATATCTCCTTTTCCTTCGGGGTCATCTTCTTCTTCCCCTTGGATACCACCACAGCCTTCTTCATTCTATTTGGAGGGCTGGAGCGAGAGGGCACCGTGTCGCCTGGAGGCCTCTTGAGAGGGGCAGGAGTCAGGGACTCTCTCACTTCCTCAGCTGCCGCGTTAGCGAGATCAAGGCCCTTGGAATGGAGGATGTTGCTTTTGTATGGAGGATGGGCTGGCACTACTCGCTCCCCTGAAAGACAAATAAAGGCGATGAGAAGGCAAGACGGAGAAGCAATCAGACACAGTGAGACAGAAAAGAGAGAGTACCTTCACCAGGGAGCACTGGAGGCAGCGGGTCGAGGCCTCTCCGCAGGTAGTTGACCTCGGAGTTCTTGACGATGAAATATTCATACAACATCTTCTCTGGGCCGCTGACATGCGGGGTTGCATAGAATCTTTCTGAGGGAGACACCGGTGCGATCGGGATGCCCCCGAAGTAGCCACGATCGCCGCAGATGAAGACGAACCGCGTAAGGCAGTGGTGATTTTTGTTGGGAGTCTCGCACACCTTGAGCCCTTGACCGGTGAAGTACAAGACGCCATCAGCGTTGGCGTGGTAGATAAAGAGCTTGCGGAAGACCGTCAAGCTGAACTCAATGTGCTCCTGACACATAAAGCAGGCAAAGGCGATCAACACCGAACTAGCATTCGGGTTGAACTGCGCCGGAATGACGCCGAAGTATTTGAAAACTTGTTTTACCACAGGCCATAGAGGCAGCCTCAACCACGCCTCAAAGTGCGAGATAGGGAAAGCGAGCTCTCCCGGGTAGTAAGTGTTGATGGACTCGCCAACTTTGGGAGGCCGTGAGTCGATCCCCTCTGCCTGGTACTCGCGGACGAATTCATGGTAGTCTTCTTTAGGAAGCCTGTCGAGCGGGAAGTCATGGTCAGTGAACCGCTTCCCGCAGCGGCTGCGCCCCTCGCCTTCCTCAACTTGCTTCTTACCCATCCTTGGCGAGACGATTTTTGCGAGACAGTTTTGGCGAGACGGCTTTAGGCGAGACGGAGAGAAAGGAAGAGTAAGAAAGAAGATCGACGAGAGGGTCAGGAGAGAAAAGCGCGAGAAGAAGTGGCGAGACGAAAGAAGCAAACGGGGAAGAGCTTTGGTGCGGCAAGAGTGAAGAGTGCGGGTATCCTTCTGATCCAAGGCCGAGTGTATTTATAATGGATACATGGCAATGATTGATGGGCGGGAAAACGTACAGAGGAAGGGGAAGAGTTGGCAGTAGGTTTTTTCTCTCTCTCTCCTAAACCTCGATCGGCGCGCCCGTCGCAATCACAGGGTTATTAATTAAAGAAATTAAAAGAAAAATGAAATTAACACAGCAGTAATGAATGTTCAAAAACACCGTCCCACATATGGCGGACACCAAGTTCTGACAAAGTCGGCGAGACGGCAACGCAGCATTATTTATTATTACAACACGTAAATACAGAATAAAGAAAAGGGGCGAGACGGACGGCCTTCAGTACGGGTGCCATTGCCAGCGGCCACCGCGAGCTCCCGCGCAGAGAGGTCCATTGCGCGAGTGGAAGGCGCGAACGGACTCATGCCCACGGCGCGCGAGACAGAGCTACATGTCAGTCTCATTGATGATGGCGTCGGGGTCGGTTCCATCAACATCTAACTTAGCGTTAGTCTCGGAAGATAGGCGAGCGCACTCATTCTCCAGCCATTCGATGCGCGGATTCGCCGCCTACTTGTCCAACGCTAGCGAGTGGATGATGCGCGTGTGTTTTTGGAACAGCTCGGCAGTCTTGAGCCTCATTTCCACCGGGTTCGCAGGATTGCTAAGAAAATCTTCAATCCCATCAAGAGGAGGAAGAGACGGGACGACTGGTTGCCCAGGGTGCTCCTCAGTAGGCGAGTCGGTCTGGGCGTCTACGGAAGACGTAAAGGAGCAGGGTGAGAGCGGCTCCCGCAAGAGGGTGTGGGAGTAGCGAGTGGGACAGAGAAGCGAGACGGAAGACTCCTTACCAGGGGGACGAGAGGTCCTGGCAGCCTAGTAAGGTTCGTTCCTCCTCTCACTGGGAGGAGTAGTTGGAGGAGTGGAAGGTGGGTGCGAGTCGGAATCTTCGCGGTGGCCAGTGGAGTCATCTCGCGGGCTTTCCGGTAGATGCATAGCCACGGGAGCTCACTGTAGAGAAACCATTAAGAAAGCAGATACAAATATTGAAGGAGTAATAAAGATCAGAAGCGAGAACTCACCTCTTTCTCTTTGGGAGATGCAGGAGGAGGGGTGGGGCAGGTCTCTTGGACTGCGCGAGACGGATCCTCTGCAGAGGAGGGGCCACCAGTTTTTTCCCTCTTCAAGCGAGACGGAGAGGATGGTACAGGAGGATGGGGGCGAACTAGGGTTGAGGTATAAGCAGCCACGACGACCTTGTTCTGTCGGCGCACTTTGGCAAGGCGCTCGCGAAAGCTATGGCTATGAGACATGATGAACAGTGCTGCAAGAAAGGAGGAAGTGTGCAGAGGGGCAGCCATAAATCGGAATAGGAATCCCATATTTATAGGTTTTGATGGGGGGACCCAGAAGATTCTCTCATAAATACGTAAATAAATACGTATTAATAGCGAGCCTCGATTGGATGTTCTTTTCGAGATTAGAATAATCCCAAAAAGAGTGGGGATTGTGTATAACCTCGGGCTCACGAGAGGTCCTCAGAGCGCGGATAGTCAAGGCAGGCGAGTGGAATTGATGGGCGAGTGGGACCTGTGGTCCACTCGCAGGTGGCGAGATAAATGGCCTCTGCAGTAGGCGAGACGCCCCTCCTGAGGGCGCGAGAAGGCCTATGACCGCGAGAAGGCCCCACGACATATAAGGTTGGCGAGATGGGAGGAAGATTCATCTCGCCGATAGATACTCCCCCACTCGCCATTTAGATGAAAGGCCATTTTGACAAATCTAGCCCCCATGGGGATTTTACTCTTCTACCCCTAATATTTTTACTCTTCTTCCCTTGGTGGTCTGCATATAACTCCTCAGAACAGCGGAGTTTGGCTGTTGGCAGACCCAATCAAGGGTACTTTAGTAATTTTAGGTCAACTCAGAATGGTTATTTGCAGATCGAATTCAGAAAACTATAAATAGACCCAGAGGGGTTCTTCAAACACAGATTTGGGCCCGGGACTTAAAAGGATTTTTCTGTGCTTTTTGAGGAGCTCCGAGCCCAGCTTTTGGATTTGGAGGGGATGCTCTCAGAGATCTTCCAATTAAGCGGTGGGACCTCCCCGCTGAGGCCTTGGGTCAGTTTCTAGTCCTTCACGACCAGTCGGAGGTCAGAGCTTGGGACAAGTAGGTGTTGGCTACACCCATGAATTTCGAACTCTTTTCAAAGTCAGATTTTGGCTTCAACAGTGACAAACAGCTCTGCACCAGACCGAACTGCCTTAATCACTTGTAGGGCCAACATCAAAACTTTACCCGACCCCTTCATGCCCGCAAACATAGTCTCCCGTTCAGTATGCAACCCCAATTTAACCTCCTTTCGGTTGCAATCGATGTAAGCTCGCTGCTCCGAGAGTTAGTCCATAGCAAAGATTACGTCGAACTCCACTAATGGTAGAACCAACGCTCGCAAATCAAACTCCTGCTCCCTAATCCGAATCTTTACCACACAGAACTTATCGGCGCGCATTGAGCACTCATTGGGCAACAACACATCCAACTTGTCTTTTGCCATCGATGGAGGGACCCCGATGCACGATATGAACCTTTCAGACAAGAAGGAATGTGATGCTCCCGTATCAAACAGGGCTCTCAACGGACGATCGAAAATCAACACGAAGCCTATCACCACGTCAGCTTGTTTTATGGCCTCTTACAGACCAAGATTATAAACTCTTGGCTGGGCTGGAGCATGATGTTACACAGTTGACTCCACCGCCTTCCCTTTCTCTTCATAGGTCGCTCCATGCATCCTCTCGGACTTTCCACGTCCGCTCCAACACTCACGAGCAAAGTGCCCCGTCTTCCTACACTTGTAGTAAGCTCCTGGGACTCGACTTGTAGTTGCCCCCGACACACCAGACGAAGGGGCTGAGTTCGAAGTCCTCTGTTTCTTGTTCCATCTGCGGAATCCTGACTTTGTATTTGGCACTTTGAACTCTGCCTTCCTTTCCCATATATCCTTCTTCTCTTGGACTTTATTCACAACCTTTTCCAATGATCGGTACGAATTGACCAAGGTTAGGAAGCCCTGCGCCTTAGGCCCAGTAAGGAGTAACTGTAGGTCACCGCGTAGACCTCCATAAATTCGATTGGTCTTCCTCTCTTCTTCCGTAAACATGGCACTAGCATATTGACCCAACAGTGTAAACTCGTGGAGATACTCGTCCACGCTTCTGGCTCCCTGAGTCAACCCAAGATACTTATTCTCCATCTCAAGATTCTGAGTAGAGGGTAAATATCCGGCCAAGAACAATCTTGAGAATTCCTCCATAGGCACATCAGCAAGCTGCCTTCCCACTAAGAGATGAAACTCCAACTCATCCCACCACAGCCTCGCCTCACCAACCAAAAGGAAGGTTGCTATGGTTGTCTTCTGCCACTCCTCAGTTAGTGTGGCTGTCAAGACCCTCTTTATTGTAGAGAGCCAATCCTCAGCTTGAGCCGGCATTCCAACCCCATCAAACACCGGAGTATTAAAGCCCATTACATGCTTGAGCTGTCTCTCTGTAGCCCTCCTCGACTCTACCTTACCCACTTCCAAGCGCTCCACCACTCTCGGCTCTGCCGCCCTAACCGATTCTTGCTTATTCACAGGAGGTGCATGATGCATCTGCCCTGTAGCTTGGGCATTTATCATGGCAAAAACTGCTTCAGCCACCAACCTAATGGTTTCCGCTGAAGGAGGTGTTGTAGGAACATCCCTCGGTGCAATACTTTCCGCCGATTGCGGACGCACCTATTGACCAGCACCGCTCCTAGCTGCTTAATAATAACAAAGAACCTAGATTAGACGACACACAAATTGCTAAATGCAATCATTAGAACACTCAGGTTCCACAAAACAAGTGTATTGTTTTCATTCCTAAGTGGACATTCATGGGTTCTTTTTGATGTTATAACGATTACGCACACATGTGCTCACCACCCCTTAAAAGAATTCGCCCACGAATTCATTTAAGCCTGACCGTAACCAGAAGTCTGATACCAAATTATAACACCCCCATCCGTCATATGACATATAACAGAAGGTCCAGCTGCAACCCGACGTCATATACCACGGACAATCGGAAGGGTTACGTATGAATAACCAAACTATCCAATTAAGACTACTCGTCCTAACACAGAGCATTCTAGCGGAAGCTTTTAAACAGTTGAAAGAACCCAAAATAGTAATCCAATAATCATGAATGTCCACAACCACTACAACTGGAATGAATTGCAAATACACTGAAAGACACTTGGCCTTATGGCCTTACAGGAATTCACTTAATAATATAATGTTTTCCATACATTGGCTCGCAGGCCGGCCACACATGACAAAATAAAGAACAACTATTTGCTTGGGCCTTCGAGGGCCAACTCAGCAACATGGGCTCCAGCCCGCTATTTGGTACTCGGCTCCGCAGTACCTGCAAGCAACATTCCACCGCACGGTGGCAAACAAAATAATGGTCAGCCAAAGCCGACCAAATTATAACGACCCCGCCCCTTTCTCAGGACGGCGGTGCTCCTTCCCTGCATTTCATTAGCACAGCAAAATAATTAAGTATAAATATATTTCGCCACAAGTGTAGGCTCTCACAGCCAAATACCCTGTGCACTCAGGGCACATTAACGGTGAATCCGGTCAATTCCGTGGCTTCACCACCATCCCCTGGATGGCAATAACATGAGCATTTTAGCCTTTCTGACCACTATCTAAGGCTCTCGACAATGCCAACGGCCAGTCCCCATCAATGGGTCTCTCGCACCAAACCACATAGCCCGGGTCTGATTCCAATTGCCCGTTGCTCACACTACCTAGTCACCTTAAGACCTACGCGCGGGCCAAGCTTCACTCGGATCCTAACTGTTGGAACACCCTATTACTAATTTGGGTCAGGATCACTATGTCTCTAGGAAACCAATGTTTGAGCTCCTGTATAGCTCAAAAGGTCAATTAGAATTGAGTCTAAGGGTTAGAAGTCTATGTTTGGAAGCTGCCCTCAAGACCAAGACTTTTTCAGTTTGAGACCAAGTCATATCGTCGAGCTCAGCACGACGATTCGTCGAACTCCGATCGACGATCGCCTAGCACAACTTTGACAGATCGTCGAACTCCATTCGACGATCGCTGAGCTCAACATCATCATATCATCGAACTCCATTCGACGATCGGTGAGCTCAGTTCGACGATCTTGACTCAGCTTTGGATCTCTATCTCTGAGCTCAGTTCGACGATCTTTGAGCTCAGATCGACGATATTTTGCTGTTGTATATATCCATATTGCTGAGCTCAGTTCGACGATAGCAGAGCTCAGTTCGTCGGTTTTAGATAACTTCAAGGATGTTTCTAGATTCAAATTCAAATCAGTTAAGGAGTTATTCTGCAATTAATTCAGAAGATTTTCTAGCCATTTTCATTCATTTCTGGACCAAGTTTCAAGGGATTTTCAAGGAATATTTCTATGGACTTTCCTCTAGAAGACTTTTTGCAATTAAGGATGCAATTAATGCAGGCCAACGACTATCCTTGACAGAGGATGTTTTTCATTCTGTACCAGAGAATAAAAGAGAAGAATTTTTGAATCTCTCATATAGAACACAGACACACAGACAGACATCAGTAATCTTCAGAACAAGAACAAAAAATATTCTGTCTCAAAGAATTCTCAAGAACACACATCCAAGGAGATCAAACTTTCTCAAATCCTCAGATCTCTCTTGTCTCAAGTGTTCAAGGCCAACATATTTCAAGACTCCAGACATCTAACATTTCAGCTGTTGCTGAAATCATCTTCTGCTGGAGCTCAACTTTTGAAGGCCTATCACCCTACAGCAAAGCTTCTTTTCCTGAAGATCTCAAGGACTCAGGGGAAGCTTTGACACCATCAATCCACATAGTCTTCTCAGCTATTTGAGAAAGAGAAGACTTCCATCACTCTCTCACCCCCATCTCTGTAAAGGGTTTCTCAAACTCCCTTCAAAAGTTTGAACTTGGTTTTTGAGCACCTTGTCAAAAGCTCATTGGTGGCAAGACACCTGATCAAAAAAATCTGATTTGGTTTTTGAGCACCTTATCAAAAGCTCATTGGTGCCCAGGACACCTGATCAACTCATCCTGCAGTGGATTCCTACCTAGGGTGGTAGAAGAGTGGATGTACCCAAGTTTAGGGGAACCACAATATTTCCTTGTGTCATCTGGTTTTGCTTGTCTTTATTTTTGTTTCTGGCTGTGATTATTCTGTGATTAGCTTTTGATTAGTTTAGTTCTGTGATTAGATTTATAATTGCTTCCCTGCTCACTCACATTACAACCATTGTTGTAAAAACTTTTCAAGCACCATATACTCTATTCCCCCCCCTCTAGAGTATATCAGATCTAGCTGCACTTTCAATTGGTATCAGAGGAAGGTTGGTTAAACATACCACACCTTGGTGGTTGCACAGGATAACACCTGAACCCAAAGATCCCTAGTTAGATCTGTTTTCTTTTGAAGTTTAGTATTAGATTTTGTTTTCACAAATCATGGCCCAAAACAAAGATTATACTAGCACCAGACCTCCAGTGTGCAATCTATCCAAGTTTGCACTTTAGAAAGCAAGGATCAGACTATACATGAATTCTATTGACGAAGATATTTTTAACTCTGTTTTGACAGTGTGTCCAAGACCTCCAGAGAACTCCAGTACAAATGCTATTCCACCTCCATCAGGAACAGATGCTGACATAAAGAGATGGAAGGTAGCCGATGCCAAGGCTATGAACATCTTAGCCCAGACAATGTCTGATGACATATTTCAAAAGGTGGCTGAATGCAATTCAGTAAAGGAAATTTGGGACAAACTCTCTGAAATAGTCTCAGGCTCAGCTGATGAGAGATAGGATAGGAGATCCCACCTCATATCTCAATATGAGAATTTCAAGAAGGGAGAAACTGAGTCAGTGGGAGATATGTACAACAGGCTCAGTCTAATTGTCAGTGAACTCAGGACATTGGAGAAAGAGATCTCACTAACTGAACTCAATGGCAAAATTCTAATGTGCTTCCCTGGCACTTGGGATTCAAGAATCTGGCCAATTAAGGATGCCAGAAGTTTGAATGAGATCACCACTGAAGCTCTATTGGGAAAGCTCAAATCTTATGAGCTACTCATCAAAAATAGAGAAGAAGAACAGAAGGCTGCCTCACCAGCCACAAGAAAAGAGAAGACCATAGCATTCAAGGCAACTGAAGATCAGCCTGAAGACAAAGTCACAGGCAATGATGAGCTGCTTAGTCTGTTAGCCAAAATATTTTACAAGATGGCCAGAAAGGACTTCAGAAGGAGATCATACAAGGAGCATGATAAGCCAAGGTATGATAAGTCAATTAATAATAAAGAGATTGTTTGCTTTGGTTGCAGGAAACCAGGGCACATAGTTCCTGACTGTCCAGAAAACAAAAATAAGGACAGAAGGGACAAGAAAGAAAGAAGAAAGGAGAAAGACTCCAAGAGGAATGGCAATGGCAAACCCTCATCAAGCAAAAACAAACACTCAAGAAAGGGGTTTGTTGCTGAATCCTGGAGTGAGACTGAAGAGGAGTCAGAAGACTCATCCAGCTCCAGTGATGATGAGGATGATGCAGAAGAGAAAGAGTTTTGCATGATGGCAATCAATGCCTCACAACACAACTCAGATGAAGAAGAGTTAGAGTCAGACTCAGAGACTCAACCTGAAGAAGATCAGGTAATCAGTTCTTTTGAGTTTAATTCAGAGGACTTTAAATCTGAATTTAAAGCATTATGTTTAGATCTGCTAAAATCGGAGAAAGAAATTATCTCTCTCATAAATCATTTATCTGAACATAATAATTTAAAGTCAGAAAACCTCAAACTCTCTCAGGAGTTTGAGAGCTGTAGGAAGCAGATAGCTTCACTGAAGAGTGAGCTATCTGAGGCCAAGAACCTTGAAGAATCCCTCAATGGGAGAAGCATCAAGCTGATGGACATCACAAGTACAGTGAACTCCATATTTAATAGTATACTGGGCTTGGGTGCTTCATCCAGCCAACCCATAGTTCTAACCACTCCAATCAAGTTCATTTCTGATAAAGGAAAGGGAGTTGTAGAGGTAGCTAGGAAAAATTCTGATCTGCCTAAGAAAACTAAGTCCCAACAAAAATCGTCGAGCGGAGATCGACGATCGCCGAATGCAGATCGACGATCGCCGAACGAAGGTCGACGATCTCAGGCAAGATCGTCGAACTCAGGTCGACGATCTCAAGTACCTGAACTCAACCATAGTCGATTGTCGAACGAAGCTCGACGATCTGACCCAAGATCGTCGAACGCAGCTCCAAGATCGTCGAACAGAGGTCAGAGCTCTGGAAATTTCTTCAAGGGCAAATCAAAATTCAATCCTAAGGGTCCTTCATCCCAAATCTTTAACCCTTATACTGAATGGATTATACCTCCAAGGAGATATCATCCTGAAGGTTATAAGAGTCAACCTGGGATGTCTTTTATTTCAGAATTTAAAGGTTATCAACCTAGGCCCAAGGTAAACTTGGTCAAAAACAAATAAATTATTTTATGTGCAGGTGAAGACCTATCCAACATCTAACCAGCAATGGTACTTGGATAGTGGGTGTTCTAAGCACATGACAGGGAACAAGGACAACCTCACATCCTTTAGAGCCAAGCTTGGACCCAAAGTTATCTTTGGTGATTCAAACTTTAGACAGACTAAAGGATATGGTGCAGTCCAGATTGGATCAGTAACTTTCAAGAAGGTAGCTTATGTGGAAGGACTGAAGCACAACTTAATAAGCATCAGTCAGCTGTGTGATGAAGGCTACCAGGTGACCTTCAGCAAAGCCTTATGCAAAATCAAGTCAGAGGACAACACAACTGTGTTGACAGGTAAAAGGAAAGGTAACATCTATCTAGTAGATTTTCATTCAACTGATGTAGATATTTGCCTGTTTAATTCTATCTGTAGACCAAATATTTTATAGCATAACAGACTAGGACACCTAAACCTTAGAACTATTGCTAGGCTATCCAAGGACAACCTTGTTAGAGGACTACCTTCTGGCCCCTACAAGAAGGAAGGACTCTGCAGGGCTTGTCAATTAGGCAAGCAAACTAAAAACAGCTTTAAGTCACTTAATAAGAGTGATTCACCTAGGATATTGTATCTGTTACACATCGATATTTTTGGACCCATCACAGTACAAAGCCTAGGAGGGAAAAATGACACTTTGGTAGTTGTAGATGACTTCTCTAGATTCACTTGGGTGTTCTTTCTAAGGAAGAAGTCTGATAACTTTAAGTGTCTGACAGAGTTTCTCAAATGTATACAGATTGAGTTCAATACTCACATTGCCCTGATCAGAAGTGATCATGGAACAGAGTTTGATTCTCTTCTTATGCAAGAGTTCTGTCAGAGTGAAGGGATCAGGAACACTTTCTCAGCTCCTAGAACTCCTCAACGAAATGGGGTAGCTGAAAGGAAAAATAGAACCCTTATTGAATCTGTCACTACATTGTTGTCAGATGCTCACCTTCCTCTATCCTTTTGGGCAGAGGCAGTGAACACCTCCAACTATGTGCTGAATAGAAGTTTAATACATAAACTAAAGGGAAAGACTCCCTATGAATTACTCAAAGGGAAGAAACCTAAAGTTGATTATTTTAGAGTTTTTGGCTGTATTTGCTACATATATAACAATGACTAGAAGTACTTAGCAAAATTTCAAGCTAAAGCTGATGAAGGAGTGTTTCTGGGATACTCCATGATCAGCAAGGCTTATAGGGTTTATAATAAATCATCTCTAAAAATTGAGGAATCTGTCCATATATCATTTGATGAATCTAACATGTCTTTCAAGGAGAAGATCTCTTCTACCATAAAACCTTTGCAGGAACATTCTCTTGTTGAAGATTTGAACAAGTTACAGGTTACCCAAAGGGATGAAAGCAGTGAAGATGAAGAAAGTGCTCAACATATTGAAGAACAACTTGAAGAGCCAGTTGTTGTACCACACGAGGAAACAACAACACAGGTTGGTGAACAATCAACACCCCCTATTGATTTAGTAACATCAAGAGACCATCCAAATTCCCAAATAATTGGAGACATCTCAACTGGTGTGCAAACCAAAAATTAGGTCAACCAAAACCTGTTGCACACCTGCTTCCTATCTCAAATTGAACCTCAGTCCATTCAAGATGCAGAGCAAGATCCACACTGGATGATTGCAATGCAAGAGGAGTTGCATCAATTTGAAAGGAACAAAGTATGAGAACTAGTGCCAAAGCCTAGGGATCACTCCATTGTTGGAACAAAGTGGATATTCAGAAACAAACTGGATGATCAAGGAGTAATTGTAAGGAACAAGGTAAGGCTAGTTGCTCAGGGATATTCTCAAGAAGAAAGAATAGACTACGACCAGACTTTTGCACAAGTTGCAAGATTGGAAGCCATCAGAATATTTTTAGCCTATGCAGTACATAAAGGCTTCAAGGTATATCAGATGGATGTCAAAAGTGCATTCCTAAATGGAGACATCAAAGAGGAAGTATATGTCAGACAACCTCCAGGTTTTATCTCTCCAACTTATCCTGATTATGTTTTTAGATTGAACAAAACATTATATTGTCTTAAGCAAGCTCCTAGAGCATGGTATGAGACCCTAGCATGCTTTCTCTTGGCAAATGGATTTATAAGGGGTAGAGTAGACCAAACTCTTTTCATTAGAACCCATAAGTACCATACCCTACTAGTGCAGATTTATGTAGACGATATTATTTTTGGCTCTACTGACTCCAAATTGTGCAGAAGGTTTTCCAACCTAATGCATTCTAAATTTGAGATGAGTAGCATGGGTGAGCTATCCTTCTTCCTAGGATTGCAAGTCAAATAGCATGTTGAAGGCATCTTTATTTCTCAAACCAAATATGCAAATGAACTGGTTAAAAAATTTGGCATGTCTGAAGCATCTTGTATAAAACACCCATGCCTACTAATGCTGTATTGAATGCTGATGAACATGGGAAACCTGTTGATCAGACAACATATAGAGCAATGATTGGCTCTTTACTATACCTTACAGCTAGTAGACCAGATATAATGTTTGCTACATGTATATGTGCTAGGTTCCAAGTAAGCCCTAGAGAGTCACACCTAACACTAGTAAAGAGGATTCTCAGGTTTGTTAAAAGTTGTCCAAATCTAGGTCTCTGGTATCCAAAAGATTCAGCATTTGATTTAACTGGATTTTCTGATGCTGATTATGCTGGATGCAGAATTGACAGGAAAAGCACCTGTGGAACTTGTCAGTTCCTTGGTGACAGACTTGTCTCTTGGTTTTGTAAGAAACAAACTTCTGTGTCAACTTCAACTGCTGAAGCTGAATATATGGCTGCAGGCAGTTGTTGTTCACAAATCTTGTGGATTCAAAACCAACTCTTAGACTATGGCTACAACTTAGAGAAGTCTAAAATCTTTTGTGATAACACCAGTGCTATTTCTATAGCTCAAAATCCAGTCCTCCATAGTAGGACAAAACACATAGAGATTATGCATCATTTCTTAAGGGATAATGTTGAAAAAAATAAAATTGAACTACAATATATCCCAACTGATTTACAAAGGGGAGATATTTTCACCAAGCCATTGGATGAAAAGAAACACACCTTCTTCCTAAATTAGTTAGGAATGTTAGATGGAGGAAGTCTTAAATAATATCCCAGATTTTGAAAGATTAAAAATTGACCAAGACTAGGCAAACATCTTGATTTTTCTTAGTGTCTAGAGTTTTTCTGATCTCTGAACTGCGCTCGACGATTTTCCCTCAGATCGTCGAACGGAGATCGACGATTTCAGAGATCGTCGACCTGAGTTCAGCGTTTCTCAGATAGTATGAACTATCTCTTCCGGTCAACGATCGTCGAACGGCGCTCGACGATCTTGTTCTCTGAACGATCATCGAACAGAGCTCGACTCTCTCTAATATCATCGAACGGAGATTGACGATGTTGAAGACTCTTCAGATTCCTTTAGAAGCCTCGATTGTCGAACTGAGTTCAACGATCTTTCCAATTCTGCGTCGAACCCTAATATAAAATTCATTTTTCGCCGTCGTTCTCCTTTGCGCTTTCGATTTCTTTGCAAGAATTTTCTTTCCCTCCAAACAATTCTGCACTTGGTCATTTTGTTTGTTGAATTTTTGCAGGTACCCATGGCTGTGTCTGTTGCTGTTCTCGCCGCCATGAAGTTTGATGCTGGCTTCGACATCGACATGGAATCCTTCAGCACAACCAACCAGGTTTTTCAGGATATCTTCGGGTTATTCAAAGAGCAGAACCTGACAGCAATCATGACCATAAGGATTAAGCTTGAATCTGATGAGATTAAGGAATGGGTCTACACTGCCCACAATTAGGACAACTCCACCATTATTGGATCAATATCTGGCACACAGGTACCTCTGACCCCAGCAATTTTAACAGAGGTTTTTGAGTTAAGAATTGGTGGAGATACTGCTGACTTGTCTGGAGAAGAGTATACTGACCTGCTTGCCAGAATGGGTCATTCTGAGGCTAACCCTAGCAAGCTCTTGAAAAAGAACCTTTCTGTGGAATACAGATTCCTGGCAGATGTAGTTGGGAAAGTGCTACTGGCTAAGCACTCTGCTCATGATACAATCTCAAGGTATCAGCTCTGCCTAATGGGAGCCCTAGTAGACAGGAAGAATTTGAATTGGGGAGAGGTATTCTTTGACCTCATTAAGAAGAAGATAAACAAAAGTTTTGTAAACTTTGGAAGAATTATAGGGGTGTTTCTGCAGCATAGGTGCCCTGCCTTGCTGGTCTCCTCTGGAATCCACATCAATGCATCCAAGAGACTGTCTTGTGCCCTCTTTGGAAAATGGGACAGACAAATCAGCAAGCCCAGCAGGCCCTCCTCCAGCACTCCTTCAGGCACCAGGACTCTCAGAGTCACTTCCGCACAGGTCTATTCCCCTGCAGATGACCTGCCTGCTGATGTTGCCTCTCCTCCTCCTCCAATTCCATCTCTTCTAATTCCATTTACCATTCAGACTCCATCCACCATCATCATTTCCAGCCCCTCTCCAACATCCACACCATCTCCAGTCCCTACTCTTCCACTCACAGAAGACCACTTCCATCCATTATTCTCCTACACTCAACAAGATATCACTTCATCACCCTCCATTCCATCCTTCACCCTCATTAAAGATTCCTTTATGGATGATTCACCATCCTCTCCTCCTGAGCTACCCTCATCCTCAATATCCTATCAAGATCTTCTACAACAAATTATTGACCAACCCACCTTCACCCCATCAATCTCCATCCCACTGTCCTCTATATCCACATTACCCACACCTCATCCATCTCTTCCCCCATTCTCCAGCTCTCCAACAGCTACTGCTCCATCCTCTACCTCTGCTCCAGTCACTACTGAGCAGGTAGACATTCCAGCCCTTGCTGACAGGTTGTATGAATTGCTAGCCCCCAGGCTATCTCTTTTTTTGGAGACCTCCTTGGCTCCTTTACTCCTGTCAGTGGCAGCCCTCTCTGCCAGGCTCTCTTCCCTTTTCCCTCAGGCAGCCCCTTCAGCAGTGTGCCTTGATCCAGACTTATCTGCATCTAGGCAGGGGGAGATGCCCTATGAAGTGAGTCTGCCTACTACTGCTGTTGCTGCTGTTTCTGTGAGCCTGTCTACTGCTGCTCCTGCTACTGTGTCTCAAGCTTCAGTTTAACCTCCTACTGCCGTCTTTGCATTAGACCTCAGGTCTTTGCTTTCAACTTTTGATTCTCTCTATTTCAGATGTCTGCCAGAGACAGTTGCTGTTCAGCCCCTAGAGGATCTGTCCAAGGCCCTTGTGCCATTCTCTTGCTGTGACCCCAGCATCATCACCTCATTTGTCCTCTCAGTATATGCTGCTGCTGCTTCTGATGAAAGCATTGATGTTGTTTCTGAGGTTGCTGCCCCTACTGCTGCTGAAAGTGTTGATACTGCTGCTGATATTTCTGTTACTGTTGTTGAGCCAATCTCTAAGGAGATCCTTTTGACAGAGGCACCTGAGTTTGAGCCTTCTGCATTTTCTGATGTTATTTCTACTGTTGATGTTGTTGTTAGTGAAACTGTTGCTGCTGCTGCTGTTGTTACTGTTTCTATTTCTACTACCACTGCTTCAAAATCTGCTGCTACATCCTCTGCTGCCTCATCTGTTTCCATACAGCTCAAGAAAGATCTGATGAAGAAAATTGATGCCCTTTATGATGATCAGAGTTCTGAAAGTGATGAGTACAGAACAGACTCTGATGATTCTTCTGCTACCATTGTCAGGAAAAGAAAGGCAAGGAGCAAAGCCATGAAGATAGTACCTCCTTCCAAGGTCAAAGATAACAATGATATACCATACTACATTCTTCATGATTGCCCTATCACTGAGCACTGGATGCAGTACTCTAAGAATCAACTGAAAGCAATGAAAAAGAAGAGGAAATATGAAAAGGGTTCTTCACAATTCCAACACTCTCATCCTCCTCCACCACCTCCTCGTGATGCAGGTGCAGGTGGAAGTTCTGCTGCTCAACCCCCTGCTAAAAGTCAGGCCCCCTATCAGCCTCATGCTAGATCTTACCATAGGGGAAGCCAATCCAGGGGTTCTCAATCTAGGAGAGGAGGATTCATAGGCAATCAAAGAGATCTCCAGGTCTACTCCAAAGGATACTCAAGGCAACACCCATACTCCAGGGAAGGACAAATTTCATATGATACCACATCTGGTCCTTTTCCCTATAAATTAAAGGAAACTATGTCATCCAGGCCTCCTCAGGACAATCCTTCTAACAGATATGAGCCACCAATACCTTTTGAGGACCCTGAGAATAATCCAGCTGCTTGGACTGCAAGGATGAAGGAACTTGCTGCACTGGATCAGATCAAGAAAGCTAGAGATCAAGGCAGAGATTCTTCCAACATCTCCACAATGTCTGAACAGAGAAAGAAAGAGCTAGAAAGATATGCATCAAGCAAATTTTTTGATTCAGATAGATACATGGAACTGCATCCTGAAGCTGTAGTTCCCAGGCCCAAACAGCAAACCACTTTAGGTGCAGCAGATGATACTAGATCAAAGAAGGAAGCCCTCAATCCCAACAGAGAAATCAAACTTGTTAAGGGCAAGGAAAGGAAATGACAATGTAAGGTGACAATCTCTCTAATCATTATCTGGGATGATATATACATATATCTGTGGTCCTGCTTGTCCAGCTTTTCTTCTTGTTTTTCTGTATTGCTGCCTGTATGTTGTTATTTTAATTTGTTGTTTCCAAACTCTGTAAATAGTAATTCTAACCCAAATAGGGGGAGATTGTTGGAACACCCTATTACTAATTTGGGTCAGGATCACTATGTCTCTAGGAAACCAATGTTTGACCTCCTGTATAGCTCAAAAGGTCAATTAGAATTGAGTCTAAGGGTTAGAAGTCTAAGTTTGGAAGCTGCCCTCAAGACCAAGACTTTTTTAGTTTGAGACCAAGTCATATCGTCGAGCTCAGCACGACGATTCGTCGAACTCCGATCGACGATTGTCTAGCTCAACTTCGACAGATCGTCGAACTCTATTCGACGATCGCTGAGCTCAACTTCATCATATCGTCGAACTCCATTCGACGATCGGTGAGCTCAGTTCGACGATCTTGACTCAGCTTTGGATCTCTATCTCTGAGCTCAGTTCGACGATCTTTGAGCTCAGATCAACGATATTTTGCTGCTGTATATATCCATATCGCTGAGCTTAGTTCGACGATAGCAGAGCTCAGTTCGTCGGTTTCAGATACTTCAAGGATGTTTCTAGATTCAAATTCAAATCAGTTAAGGAGTTATTCTGCAATTAATTCAGAAGATTTCCTAGCCGTTTTCATTCATTTTCTGGACCAAGTTTCAAGGGATTTTCAAGGAATATTTCTATGGACTTTCCTCCAGAAGACTTTTTGCAATTAAGGATGCAATTAATGCAGGCCAACGACTATCCTTGACAGAGGATGTTTTTCATTCTGTACTAGAGAATAAAAGAGAAGAATTTTTGAATCTCTCATATAGAACACAGACACACAGACAGACATCAGTAATCTTCAGAACAAGAACAAAAAATATTCTGTCTCAAAGAATTCTCAAGAACACACATCCAAGGAGATCAAACTTTCTCAAATCCTCGGATCTCTCTTGTCTCAAGTGTTCAAGGCCAACATATTTCAAGACTCCAAACATCTAACATTTCAGTTGTTGCTGAAATCATCTTCTGCTGGAGCTCAACTTTTGAAGGCCTATCACCCTACAACAAAGCTTCTTTTCTTGAAGATCTCAAGGACTCAGGGGGAGCTTTGAAACCATCAATCCACATAGTCTTCTCAGCTATTTGAGAAAGATAAGACTTCCATCACTCTCTCACCCCCATCTCTGTAAAGGGTTTCTCAAACTCCCTTCAAAAGTTTGAACTTGGTTTTTGAGCACCTTGTCAAAAGCTCATTGGTGGCAAGACACCTGATCAAAAAAATCTGATTTGGTTTTTGAGCACCTTATCAAAAACTCATTGGTGCCCAGGACACCTGATCAACTCATCCTGCAGTGGATTCCTACCTAGGGTGGTAGAAGAGTGGATGTACCCAAGTTTAGGGGAACCACTATATTTCCTTGTGTCATCTGGTTTTGCTTGTCTTTATTTTTGTTTCTGGCTGTGATTATTCTGTGATTAGCTTTTGATTAGTTTCGTTCTGTGATTAGATTTATAATTGCTTCCCTGCTCACTCACATTACAACCATTGTTGTAAAAAATTTTCAAGCACCATATACTCTATCCCACCCCCTCTAGAGTATATCAGATCTAGCTGCACTTTCACTAACATTTCCAAACAACACATAACTCAGTTATGTTCAAGGCCATTTCCCAGACCGCCAAGTTTACAGAATAACGATTCTGCTCAGTTTTCCGGGTGCGCCTTGGAGTGAATCCCCAAGGATCCCTGCTGCAATCTACCACGTAGAAACCCGAAAACCCAAAGCATGGAGTCTTCTCTGGCAAACCATAACAAATGCAACATCACCGATCCAAACTAACATGTCCGGGTAGGCTTCACACACAATGACTATGTTCGTACTTCGATTCCGGACTCTATATGCAACACAAGGGGGACTATTCCCGTCAACCCCTGGGAACACTGCACACTCATCGCACACTCGCGGGAGCTGGTTTCCCTATGCAAAAAGGAAGAGAGCGTCACATGCTTAAGTAGAGAATCGTTATCCTTGTAGTATGCTTTTGCATCATGGAAAATTACACGGATAAAAGTCTTCGCAACAGGATTTCACCCACGGATCCTCTCTTGATTCTCTAAACGGTGCTCCGATGCTCGGCAGACGAACGGAATCCTCCTCCTTCTTCCTCCTCTCTCTAACTCCTTGAAAGAGAGAAAGCTTAAGGGAGAAATGAGCAGTTAAACCACCATTCTCGGCCTTAACAGAGCAGGAACACGCCAGGGCCGTCAGATCTTACTTAAATAAAACGAACGGCTCAGATCTATACAGAAATCCTCAAACCTGGGTCGAACACGGCCTCGCACACGGCCGTGTCCCAGGCTGTGTGCCTCGATCCAGGCACGATCGTCGAATGCATAAAAACCACACGGGAAAAGACACGCCCGTATCTCAACCTGACACACCCGTGTCTGGTCCTCAACACACCCGTGACCGGAGGCGTGTCACGTATAACCATCACGCCAACTGTCACGTCTCTTGGGAACACAGGTAGTTACACGGGTAGGCACATGCCCGTGTCATGTGACATGCCCGTGTCACGCTGCCATGTTTCCTGCCGTGTCCTTCTCTGGACACAGCCGGCCAAAACACCAAGCAAGACACGGTCTTGGACACGCCCGTGTCCTAGGCCGTGTACCCGTATACAGGCACCAAAATTTCTTTTGGATACGATCAACTCAAATACGATTTTCGAGGCATTACACGAGTTGCCATCTACCTTCACCTTC
Source organism: Platanthera guangdongensis (assembly GCA_039583875.1). Classification (NCBI taxonomy): domain Eukaryota; kingdom Viridiplantae; phylum Streptophyta; class Magnoliopsida; order Asparagales; family Orchidaceae; genus Platanthera; species Platanthera guangdongensis. Next base: position 108,676,646 of record CM077154.1, read on the forward strand.
CAAGGAGTCGGACGAGTGAGCTCTTCCTCTGCCACCTCAATCACATAATCGGCCAAGAAGTCGGCCATCGCTTGAGCTTTGATCGAGAGGTGGGGATGAAGGAGACGTCGAACTCACTCAACTCCACCGACCACTTGGCCAGCCTGCTAGAATGCTCCACCCCCTCAAAGATATTGCAGAGGGGATGGTCAGTCACCACTCGGATTGAGTGTGCCTAGAAATAGTGTTGGGTACAATGGAATATATGTACCAGATTTGAAGAAGCCTCACCCTACTCAATGATATACATCAAGGTGTATTTGATGTGCTTTTAGTTTATTTGTGCAGGTTAAGTAACTGCAGGATTGCAGGAAAAGTTTCTAAGTCCATGTGTCGACACCTAGAAGAAAAGTGTCGACACTTAAGAATGCTTGTGTCGACACCCAGAGAAGCTATGTCGACACTTGGAGTAATTGTGTCGACACCAGAAAGGCAGAGTCGACACCAGAAGAAAAGTGTCGACACATACAGGCAGTGTCGACACACAGTGAAGAATTGTCTACATAATCAGTGTCGACACTTAGAAGCAGTGTCGACACCCAGGGAAACTTTGTCGACATCAAAAGTGTCGACACTAAGAGGCTGTGTCGACACTCAGCAAAGTTTCAACACATGAAGAATTTGTCGACACAAAGGAGATGTGTCGACACTCAGTAAAGTTTCAACACATGAAGAATGTGTCGACACAAAGGAGATGTGTTGACACTCAGCAAAGTTTCAACACATGAAGAATGTGTCGACACAAAGAAGATGTGTCGACACTCAGAAAAGTTTCAACACATGAAGGCAAGTGTCGACACAAAGGAGTTATGTCGACACACAGCAGAAATCAACTAAGTATTGAAGAAGAAATACTTGTGTCGACACACTCAATCAGTATCGACACATTCAACAGATGGCTTGTGTCGACACACAGGATCAGTGTCGACACATTCTGAAGAAGCAGTGTCGAGAAGCTGTTACAACAACACAAGGAGTTATGTCGACACCATGAAGGCTAGTGTCGACACTTAGTCTACTTGTGTCGACACTTAGTCTATTTGTGTCGACACATAAAGAATATCTATCTCGAAACTTTCAGACAGTGACAGAGATTTCAAGAAGTGACTGGATGACTTGACAGCTGCCATTTCAACCGGTCAACTGCAACTGTCAGAGCCAACAGAAGGTTGTTAGAAACTGGAACATCCGGTTACCATAGAGGAAGACAATTTAAAGACTTTTCTCCTTCGACAGAAAGAGAATGATTACAGATTGACAACAATCAATCTAAAGATCTAACAACACAAAGAAGACCTTCTACAGAAGATCTAAGAATTTGGAGAGAGAGAGCTCCTTCTAAGAAGAGCAGCTGTTGAACCAGGCTGCAAAGTAAGATTCAGATTGAGATCTGAATCTCAAGACAGAAGTTGATTGAAGATCATCTTCAGGAGATACAACCCTACTGTGTTCTAATTCAAGAAGCTTTGAAGAAAAGCCAAGGGAGGTTGATCTCTGCCTAGTTCTTCCAAGAACTCATCAAGAAACCAGTCAACTAATCTCTCTCTTTCAGAGTTGTGGTTATATACTTTATAAACTTTATTTTTTGTAGGATCCTAAGTGATCTGAGTTGTAAGCCTATTTTATAAAGGCTGAGGTAGGGCTTTTGTGCCTGAGTGTAGGAGATTCTATTCTCTGAGTGTAGGCCTTGATTGAAGGCTGAGGTAGGGTTGTTTAGCCTGAGTGTAGGTCTTGGTGAAGACTGAGTGGTAGGTCTTTGTGCCTGAGTTGTAGGAGTGGAGTCACTCTGAGTTGTAGGAACCTGTTTGGGGTTCTGAGTTGTAAGTCAGAGGATCTGAGGAGAAGTGGAGAAGTTAGGCCGAATTTAGTACACTACTATATAGGCGAAGGGGGAAAGTGGATGTACCCAGACCTTGGGGAACCACTATAAAAATTTGTGTGTACTCTGTGTGATTAATTCTATGATTGTTGTGTTATCTGTGCTGAATTGCTGTAGAGAATTGCAAATATAGGTCTTATAATTTAGTGTTTCTGCCTTTAAAGTTAAAAAGATTAAGTTCAACTATTCACCCCCCCCCCTCTAGGTGATTAGACACTAGTTCTTTCAAGTGGTATCAGAGCCAGGTTACTCAAAAGGGACATAACCGTCTGAGTAATATCCTGTAGGCAGAATCTGATTAATCAAGATTCAAGAAAATGGGTTCAACTAAGAATCACAAAGAGCTGGGGTCCATGAAATTGCCAATCTGTAGAAAAGAGATATTTGGCATATGGAAAGAGAGGGTTAGACTTTTTATGGAAGCCTCTGACCCAAGAATATAAATTACAGTCAAAGAAGGGCCATATGTGCAAATGAAAGTATCTGTTATGGATGCAAATCAGAGAACTCCCAAAGACTATTCAAAAATGACTAAAGATGAGATTATTCTGGACACTATGGACAAGAGGGCCCAGAATATTATTGTTAGTGTAATTGATGATGCCACATTTCAGAATTTAATTCACTGTAAAACTTCTAAAGAAATGTGGGACACTTTAATAGTTTACATGGAAGGGTCTGAAGAAGTAAGACAGGACAGGAAGTCCTTGTTAAATCAGGAGTATGAAAGCTTCAGACAAGGAAAGTCTGATAGCATTACTGAATGCTACAAGAAATTCTATAGGATTTGTAATGAGTTGATGTCCTATGGAAGAGAATTCAGCAACTATAAGCTGAAGACAAGTTTTTAAGATCCCTGACTAAGGACTGTGATACCAAGATTTGTGTCATTAGGGAAATGGCCAAATTAGCTGATACACCTCCTCCAACTTTGTTTGGAAAACTGTTATCTTATGAGATACAGTTAATGGTTAGAAAGGAGGAAGAGAAGACTACAAGAGTGGAGCACAAGGAAAGAGTTGTGGCCTTCAAGATTGAAGCCACTAGGAAATATAAAAGCAAGTCTCCATCTCCAGCTCAAAAAGTTTCTGAGGCTGAGACAGATAAGTCAGAAAGCAAGAATTCAGATAGCAGTGAAAGTGATGAAGACTTTGCTGCTTTTACAAGACATTTTCAAAAGTTTCTAAAGAAGAAGCAGTGGAGGTCTAAGCCATCCACTTAACAGACAAAAGATGACTACTATCAGAAAAGGAAGTCATCAAGGAATGATAGAAGAAAGTCCAAGATAAGTAAAACTACATCCTCAAAGATTGTATGTTATTGTTGCAATAGACAGGGACATGTAGTGGTTGACTGTCCTGAAAAGTGGAATGAGTCAACTGATAGAAAGAAGACATAGTTTAAGGGCAAAAAGGAAAAGTCCTTTGTTACCAAGAAAGACAAAAGTTTGATTGATCAGTCATCATCAGAAACAGATTCAGAAGCTGAAGCCTATATTGGTTTATTTGCTGAAGAAGAATAAGATGAGTTCATACAGCTAATGAACTCAATTTTTGAGCATGAGGACATTCAGTGCAAGGGACTGATGGCCTTATCTGAAGGAGACAAAATCCAGGATCAGCCTAGACCAAGTAAGGTACAAAGTTGTTCTTCAAGTTCAATTTCTTGTACTGAGTCAGAATCAAATACATCTGCATCAAGTGATGTGGGTGGGTATGAATCTGAAGGTGATATCATCAGTTAATTTATGAATATAGGGACTTATTGCAGGCCTTAAAGAAAAGCAAAACCTTGGCCAAAAATCAGGCAAAGGAGATTGCTAGTCTTAAATTGGCTGGTGCTGATTCAGACAAGTTATTTGATCAGAAACTGAATGAAATAGCCAGATTGAAGAACATTACAGTTATTCAGATGGGAACTATTACATTTAAGAATGATTAAATTATGAATCTGGAGGTTAGACTTCAGAAGGAGAAGGATATTGTGGCTAGATTTTCTAAACCCAAATCCGTTTTACCCTTGGTAGATGAGTTTGTACCTCATAAAGGTAAGGATGGATTAGGATTTACAAAACCTGCCTGGACTGCTAGGTCCAAGTCTAAGAGCAAAGCTCCAGCACTAAATAAAAAGCCTGCTGTAGATACTTCAGCCAGGGTAATACCTAAACATAGGTACAATAGGTTTGAGTGCTGGTGTTGTGGCAAGATAGGCCACTTTGCCATAGATTGTTGGCACAATTCAAGTGTCAAGTAGAGTAGCAAACTACCTGCTAGAAGAGCTACAGGTAGTTTTGTTAAAATTCAAACTAACCTGCACCAAGGACCCAAGAATTATTTGGGTTCTAAGGTTAAGTAATCTGTTTTGCAGGTGAGTCCAAGTGGTCATGCCCCTATATTGTACTTGGATAGTGGATGTTCCACGCACATGACTGGAACTAGGGGATTGCTGAAGGATTATACATCTATCAAAGATGGGCCTAAAGTCACCTTTGGTGGTTCAGAAAAAGAGATCATCAAAGACTTTGGTAACATTTCTAGTAACCTGATTACAATTACTCAAGTGGCTTATGTAAAGGGTTTGAAACATAACCTCATTAGCATAAGTCAGATAAGTGATTTAGGATATGACATCTCATTTGTTAAGGATGGTTGTCATATCAGAAGGTCAAGTGATCAAAAGATCATTCTGACAGGATATAGGAAGAGAAATGTCTATTATCTAGACATTATGTGTGAGAACATTGTTTCTCCTATTTGTCTTGTAGCTGATGAGAAAGTCTCACATTATGTTAAATGGAACAAGTGGCTGGCTCATCTTAACTATAAGATAATTGGTCAACTCTTTAGCAAAGAGTTAGTGAGGAATGGTCCTCAGGTTAAGTGTATAAAGGATGGATATGCTCAGCTTGTCAAAAAAGCAAGCACACCAAATCCACCTTTCGTAGCCTTGAGAACAAAGATGCTGTGAGTTGTCTATACCTCTTGCATATGGATCTTTTTGGTCCTATGCCAGTTCACAGCCTAGGTAGGAAGGTCTACACATTTGTGGTAGTTGATGATTACTCAAGTTTTTCCTGGGTGTTCTTCCTAAGGCAAAAATCTGAAACTCCAAGTATCTTGTATAGTTTTGTTAAGCAAATTCAAAATCAATTGGACAGTACAGTGGTCAAAATCAGAAGTGACCATAGTACTGAATTTCAGTCTGAAAGTATGACAAAACTGTGTGAAGAGTTTGGAATTTTTCAGGAATTTTTCTCACCAAGAACACCTCAGAAAAATGGTATTGCTGAAAGAAAAAATAGAACCTTGATAGAGGCTGGTAGAACCCTATTGAGTGACACTTCTCTCCCAGAATATTTCTGGGCTGAGGCAGTTAATACTGCATGTCATGTAATCAATAGGGCTACTATCACCAAGAGCCACAAGAAGACCCCCTATGAGATTATGATGGGCAGAAAACCAAATCTATCCTATTTCAGGATCTTTGGTTGCAAGTGTTATATCCTTAACAATGGTAAGTCTTATCTAACCAAGTTTGCTGTCAAATTCCATGAGGGAATCTTTGTTGGGTACAACAACAACAGTAAGGCTTATAGGGTCTACAACTTGATTACTCAAGTTGTATAAGAGTCAGTACATGTAGTTTTTGATGAAGCAAGACTCATTAATAATGATTTGTCAAGTAGTGTTTGCAGCTCTACAAGTGTAACTGAGAAGATGAACAAGCTTACCTTAACAGAAGGTTCTTCTGCAAGTCAGCAAGTGGAAGATGGTGGCTGCTATCCAGGGGGTGTACAAGATTCTCCTATTGCTGAAGAAGACCAAGAGGTGCAGTTGAATGAAGAAGCTGAAGGTGTACAACCAGAAGACAGGCTGCCTCCAGCAAATAGGCACTTAAGGGATCATCCAGCCAATCAAATAATTGGAGATCCCAGACATGGAGTGCAAACAAGGAGCAGGAATCTAAGTACAGTTCTTTACCCAAGTTTCCTATCCCATGTTGAGCCAAAGAAGTTTGAAGAAGCAATCCTAGATCCTCATTGGATTGAGGCCATGCAAGAGGAGCTGAATCAATTCAAAAGATACAAGGTCTGGGAGCTAGTTCCTAAACCCAAGGACCACAATATTATTAGAACTAAGTGGATCTTTAGGAACAAGTTAGATGAAAATGGAATAATCATAAAGAATAAAGCTAGACTTGTTGCAAAGGGATATAGGCAAGAAGAAGGTATTGATTTTGATCAAACCTTTGCTCCAGTAGCAAGACTGGAAGCAATAAGGATGTTCCTTGCCTATGCAACATTTCAAGGATTTAAGGTATATCAAATGGATGTTATGTCAGCTTTTCTGAATGGAAATCTGAAGGAAGAAATCCATGTAGAGCAGCCATCAGGTTTTGTAGATTCTCTTAAACCTGACTATGTATATAGACTTAGAAAGGCTTTGTATAGGTTAAAACAAGCCCCTAGGGCTTGGTATGAAACCATGTCTCGTTTCCTCATTGAGAATAAATTCTCAAGGGGGAAAATAGACAAGACTCTATTTCTTAGGGAATCCAGAGGCAAGATTATCTTAGTCCAAATATATGTATATGACATCATATTTGGGTCTACAGAAAGTAGTCTTTGCAGGAAGTTTGCAAAACTCATGCAAGGACAATTTAAAATGAGCAGTATGGGGGAACTTAAGTTCTTCTTGGGTCTCCAAGTTAGACAGACTGAAGATGGATTATCCATATGCCAGTCTAAGTTCACCCTAAAGTTGATAAGGAAGTATGGTATGGAATCATCCACTACCATGAAAACTCATATGGGGTCAAGCATGTCTTTAAGCGAAGATGATGCAGGGAAACCTGTAGATGAGACTTTATATAGAGGGATAGTTGGCTCCCTACTATATTTGACTGCTAGTAGACCAGATATCATGTATGCTATATGTGTTTGTGCTAGGTACCAAGCTTACCTTAAAGAATCTCATTTGACAGCAGTCAAAATAATTTTGAGATATCTTAATGACACACCTTATCTAGGCCTTTGGTACCATAGGAATGGAGATTTTGAACTGACAGGTTATTCAGATGCAGATTTTGCAGGCTGCAAGGAAGATAGAAAGAGTACCACAAGAACCTGTCAATTTCTAGGTGGAAGGCTGGTGTCATGGAGTAGCAAGAAACAAACAAGTGTGGCTATCTCCACAGCAGAATCAGAGTATGTGGCTGCAGGAAGTTATTGTGCTCAACTTCTATGGATTCAACATCAGCTAGAAGATTATGGTATTCAAGTAAGTAGAACACCTTTATTTTGTGATTCTACTAGTGTCATTTCTATTGCAAATAATCCTATCTCCCATAGTATGACTAAGCACATAGAAATTAAATACCATTTTCTAAGAGAACATGTTGAAAAAGAAGACATTTCCCTAGAGTATGTTAAGACAAATAATCAGTTAGCTGATATGTTTACTAAGCCCTTACATGAAACCAAATTCAATAAGTTTAAAATTGAATTAGGAATGATAAACTTAGAATAGTTTACAAAAATTGGCTAAGTAAAATAGTGTCGAAACAAAGAGTTGTCTGTGTCGAAATATAGAAGTGGTGTCGACATTTCAAAGAAATGGTGTCGACACATCTAGGAAGTTTGTGTCGACACTTCAGAGAATTAGTGTCGACACATACAGTGTAGGTATCGACACATCCAGGGTGGTGTCGACACTTAGGATTTACACAGAATTAGTCTAGTAGAGTTTCGACTAAGTGTCGAGCTGAGATATATAAGTGTCGACACAAATATTCTGTCGACAATATTTGTGTCGACACATATTTGTCGAGACATTAGCAGTAAGTGTCGACACTTTTCAACAGTGTCGACACAATTCAAGTATGTTAACGCGCCTTTTCACCTTCAATTCTAGAAAGGTATAAATAGGTTTTCCCCATTATTTGTCGACACGCTCACCTTAGTTTCAATACCAAACTTGTGTGTCGACATCTCTCTTCTCTAAATTCAAAATTTCTTCAAACCCTAATGGCGCCCATGCTAGAAGAGAACATTAATAAAGGATATGAGCTCGTACGACACGCTTTTGATGATGCGGAACCCGAAATCCAAGGTGTGGTAACCCTAATTGCCGAGACTAGATTAGAGTACCTTGTATCAGAACCAATCAAGATCTGGAAGAAGGAAGTCCTCGAATTCTTGAGTGCAGCAACTCTTGATGAATCTGGACTCAAGATTAAGTCCAAAGTTCATGGGGCTAAGGTGAAGGTCACTCATAAGAGTCTAAGGAAGATTCTACATCTCCCAAGAACTAAAGAAGAGGAAGATGTTTCTGCTTCAAAAATAAGGGAGGCACTGACATGGTGTGGACTGGATTCAAGCTTGAAGATTGGTTCAGTCTTTAATAGGAAAGGAATGAATATACAAGGAAAGTTCTTATCTGAGATAGTTGGGAAGGTGATACTAAGCAAGCCTGGTGGGCATGATAGAATATCTGCTCACATGTTCAGTTTGATGACAAGAATAATATTCAAACTTGAAACTGATTGGTCAGCAGTGATGTTTGACAAGATAAAAGAAAGTCTGAAGAAGCCCAATCTGGGTAGAATTATGAGCTTATACTTAGCTGGAAGTATACCTGAAGTGATGAACCAAGCTACTGGTTCTAATATAAACCACATGAGGAGAATGGATGTAAGAATTTTCTCAAGTTGGGATAGAGTATTGATAAAGGAACTACCAACTCCAGAAAAGGAAACACCTCAGAAGAAGAAGAAGAAGAAGACAGTCATTGTGGCACAAGAATCCTCAAGTAGCTCAGAGGAGCAAGTAGTGTTTAGTTCAGATGATGGAGAGGATGGTACTGCTGGACAATCACCAGCAAGACAAGGAGATGCTCAAAGGCAGGGAGAGCTACCCTCAGCTAGCCCAATTCACCTGGATCCACTCCAGGGGGAGCCTCTACATGTGGATGAGCCAACTCAATTAGAGAGTGAAAGGGCTACCCAAACCATTCTAGAGCAAACACAGATACAACCTCAACCACAAGATGTTGTCACAGAGGACACATCTGTTGCTGATAAAATGGAAACAGATGCTCCTGAGATTAGAGATTCTTCTGAACAACCTCAACATGACTTTATATTAGAAGAGCTGTTCCCTGATATTATATAGACATACCTTGAGAGAGAGATAGCAGCTGTTGAGGGGGAGAAGGACAATATTGAGGGGGAGCATGTAGAGGAGACTACTAGACAAGAGACTGAGGAGCAAAGAATTGCTGAGGAGCTACCAAGGACTGAGAAGGATTTACATCCTAGTCCTAAGGATAGAGTAGATATTGCTAGTACTTCTGCTTCAGAGGATGAAGAGGCTTCTAGAGCCAAGAAAAGGAAGTTCCAAGTTTTCAAGAGAAGAAGTCAGAACTACAAGTAAGTATTGCAGACAATTGCTCCATAGCCTGCCACAACTACTGATTATAGTTCTCTGATGGTGGCATTGCAAATCAAGATGGATGAGCAAAGAAAAGCTTTAGAAAAGTATATGGATGAAGGGAATAAATCCCTCCAATTTGATCTGGCACAAGACATCAAATCAATCAGATTTGAAGTGAATCAAAACAAGAAGGAAATTACTGATTGTTTTCATAAAGGAGGCAATGCAGTGGTCTATCTAGCTACTCATCAAGAAAACATTAAGAAACAGGTTAATGACATGGAAATAAAACAAGGATATGTCCTGGAGAATCAGCTTAGAATGAATGATAATCTAACTGCTTCTCATAATGCCATTGTCACTGAAATGAAGAATATATCTACTGCTCAGACTGCTGTAATTGCTACTGCCAAAGAGGCCTTTGATAAGCACCTACAAGAGAGCATAACAGCTGTTAAAACTGCCATTGAAGATTCTCAGAAGGAAATTACTGAAAAACTTCAAAGGTTGAAATCTTTTTATAAGGATGGAGTTAATTATCTGAATACTCAGATAAGATTCCAAAAGGATGATCTTAGGTATCATATAGAAAGAGAAGTCATAAAGGGGGAGAGGGTGTTAGTCAAAGCATGCTCTAATCATGCAAAGTGGATTTCAAACTCCATCAGAGCCACCCTTGGATATCCACCTTTATGTGATGATGATAATGTTGCAGAGTCTGGCATCAATCCTGCATACTTTGAAGGAGAGCAAGCTGAAGTGGCTCAAGTGATATACCCTCCTGCTGATTTTGACATGATACATCAGGAGGTACAGTCAATGTATAGTCCTCCTGAGGGTAATCAGAATGTTATTCTTGAAAAAGTTGTACAGCCTGTGCCATAGGCAGTTCTAAAAGAACAAGAGGCACAATTATCTAAGAAAAGGTTCAGAGAGCAAGCTGAATTAAGGCTAGATTTTGAGCAATGGAGCCCAACCTCTAGGAATATCATATTAACTGCTTGGAAGGCTGCTACGGATAATTTCCTAGAGAGAGGCAAATGGTATTCTGAACAGGAATGGAAGAAACATAAGGCTAGTAAAGAGGCAATAGTACAATACAGAAGGAAGGCTAAATTAGGGAAGCTGCCTCCTAATGCACAGGAGCCTAGCAAGTATTTCCCTAATCCTTATCACTATTTTGAAAGATAGAAAATAAGGGCTGAAGAACAGAAAAAGAAAGATCTTAAAGGAAAGAAGCCTGCTGATGACAATGAAGCTCCTGTTCAAGCAAAGATTCAATCTGGAAAGAGCATTGTTATCAAGGAACCTGAGCAGCCATAGGATAGATATTTTCTTAAGTTTACAATTTGTAATCATTTACATTTAACTCTATGTAAACTTTTGATTAATGAAAATGTTTGGAGTTGTAAGAATAATGTTATATGTTCAATCTATTACATTATTGTTTAGAGATAATTGTTTATACATATTTTATCCATACATGTTTAAGTATTTACCATGTCATTTAATATTGTTATACATCATATTGAGTATTTGTTATATATGGTGTATATCATTGACTAAGTGTTATGCCTTCTCCAAATAGGGGGACATTGTTGGGTACATTGAAATATATGTACCAGATTTGAAGAAGCCTCACCCTACTCAATGATATACATCAAGATGTATTTGATGTGCTTTGAGTTTATTTGTGCAGGTTAAGTAACTGCAGGATTGCAGGAAAAGTTTCTAAGTCCATGTGTCGACACCTAGAAGAAAAGTGTCGACACTTAAGAATGCTTGTGTTGACACCCAGAGAAGCTGTGTCGACACTTGGAGTAATTGTGTCGACACCAGGAAGGCAGTGTCGACACCAGAAGAAAAGTGTCGACACATACAGGCAGTGTCGACACACAGTGAAGAATTGTCTACATAATCAGTGTCGACACTTAGAAGCAGTGTCGACACTCAGGGAAACTTTGTCGACATCAAAAGTGTCGACACCAAGAGGTTGTGTCGACACTCAGCAAAGTTTCAACACATGAAGAATGTGTCGACACAAAGGAGATGTGTCGATACCCAGCAAAGTTTCAACACATGAAGAATGTGTCGACAAAAAGGAGATGTGTCGACACTTAGCAAAGTTTCAACACATGAAGAATGTGTCGACACAAAGTAGATGCGTCGACACTCAGCAAAGATTCAACAGAAGAAGGCAAGTGTCGACACAAAGGAGTTATGTCGACACACAGCAGAAATCAACTAAGTATTGACGAAGAAGTACTTGTGTCGACACACTCAATCAGTATCGACACATTCAACAGAAGGATTGTGTCGACACACATGATCAGTGTCGACACATTCTGAAGAAGCAGTGTCGAGAAGCTGTTACAACAACACAAGGAGTTGTGTCGACACCATGAAGGCTAGTGTCGACACTTAGTCTACTTGTGTCGACACTTAGTCTATTTGTGTCGACACATAAAGACTATCTGTCTCGACACTTTTAGACAGTGACAGAGATTTCAAGAAGTGACTGGATGACTTGACAGCTGCCATTTCAACTGGTCAACTGCAACTGTCAGAGCCAACAGAAGGTTGTTAGAAACCGGATCAGTCGGTTACCTTGGAGGAAGACTATTTAAAGACTTTTCTCCTTCGACAGAAAGAGAAGGATTACAGATTGACAACAATCAATCTAAAGATCTAACAACACAATGAATACCTTCTACAGAAGATCTAAGAAGTTGGAGAGAGAGAGCTCCTTCTAGGAAGAGCAGCTGTTGAACCAAGCTGCAAAGTAAGTTTCAGATTGAGATCTAAATCTCAACACAGAAGTTGATTGAAGATCATCTTTAGGAGATACAACCCTACTGTGTTCTAATTCAAGAAGATTTGAAGAAAAGCCAAGGGGGGTTGATCTCTGCCTAGTTCTTCCAAGAACTCATCAAGAAGCTACTCAACTCATCTCTCTCTTTCAGAGTTGTGGTTATATACTTTATAAATTTTATTTTCTGTAGGGTCCTAAGTGATCTGAGCTGTAAGCCTATTTTATAAAGGCTGAGGTAGGGCTTTTGTGCCTGAGTGTAGGAGATTCTATTCTCTGAGTGTAGGCCTTGATTGAAGGCTGAGGTAGGGCTGTTTAGCCTGAGTGTAGGTCTTGGTGAAGACTGAGTGGTAGGGATTTATGCCTGAGTTGTAGGAGTGGAGTCACTCTGAGTTGTAGGAACCTATTTGGGGTTCTGAGTTGTAAGATCAGAGGATCTGAGGAGAAGTGGAGAAGTTAGGCCGAATCTAGTACACTACTAAATAGGCGAAGGGGGAAAGTGGATGTACCCAGACCTTGGGGAACCACTATAAAAATCTGTGTGTACTCTGTGTGTGATTAATTCTGTGATTGATGTGTTATCTATGCTAAAATTCTGTAGAGAATTGCAAATACAGGTCTTATAATTTAGTGTTTCTGCCTTTAAAGTTAATAAGATTAAGTTCACCTCTTCACACCCCCTCTAGGTGATTAGGCAATAGTTCTTTCAAATAGTACCGCAACCTTCAGTCTGAGATGACCAGGGCAAAGGCCAGCTTCTCCAAAATTGGATACCGGAGCTCAGCCTTCCTCAGGACCCGACTCACGTAGTATATAGGGAGCTGCTTCTTCCCCTCTTCGCAAACTAGGATAGAGCTTAAGGCCTCCGCCCCGACCCCGAGGTACAAAAACAAGTCGGCCCCTTCATTCGGCCCTTGGAGCAATGGAGCCCGAGTCAACTGCATCTTAAGGGCATGGAATGACTCCTCTCACTCGTTGGTCTACTTGAATGTTTGCCCCCCCCCCCCCACCGCTCGAAGTGTTTTGAAGAAGGAGGAGCACTTTTCCCCAGCCCGGGAGAGGAACCTACTTAGCCCTGCCAGCTTCCCTGTTAGCCGCTACACCTCCTTAGTGTTCCGCGGCAACCCTAGCTCCATAATAGCCTTAACCTTATCAGGATTCAGCTCGACCCTCGCAAGGGTGAGGAGGTGCCCCAAGAACTTTACCCTATCGGCCCCTAAGACACACTTCAGGCGCTTCAACTGCATCTTGTACTTGCGTAGGGTAGCAAAGGTCTCCTCCAGGTCCTGGAGGTGAGAGTCCACATCCTGACTCTTGATCATGATATCATCCACGTACACCTCCAGGTTCCTCCACCTTTGTTCTTTGAAGACCCTATCCATCATCTTCTGATATGTCGCCCCTGCATTCTTTAGACCAAACGGCATCATCTTGTAACAGTAGCATCCATCCCCTATGATGAGCGAGACATCCTTGACGTTCGGGGGGTGCATCCTGATCTGATGATAACCTGAAAATGCATCTAGAAAACTCATTATAGAAAAACCGACGGCTGAGTCAACCAGCACGTCGATCTGAGGCGAGGGATAACAATCCTTAGGGCAAGATTTATTAAGCAAGGAGAAGTGATACACATACGTCACCGGTCGTCTCCCTTTTTAACCATAACTATATTGGAGACCCAGCCGAGGTATTGGATTTCGGACACGAAGCTGGCCTTGAGAAGTTTTGCCACCTCCTCTCTGATGGGCTCTGCCAGTTTATCCGTGTTGGATCTCTTCTTTTGTTGGACGGGGCGTGTTCTCGGGTCCAAGTTGAGGCGGTGGCAATTCACATCCGCTTCAACCCCCGACATCTCTGCGGCGCTCCATGCAAAGATGTCCACGTTCTTCTGGATGCATTCCAGCATCCGGCCTTGGTCCTCCGGGGCCAGCCCTCTGCTGATGCGGACCTTCTCCACCTTGCCTTCAGGAGTGTGGACCTCCAGCTCCACCACCTCTTTCGCAGCTTCCAACCAAGACTGCTCCCCCCATTCTTCAACATCCCTCTACTCTGGGATAAGGACCTCTACCTCCACCTCTTATTCCACGGTCGTCACCTCGGCCGACTCCTCCTGGTGCCTCTACCTCGGCGCAGCTCTCCACCTCCAGCTCTTCCCTGCCAGCTTCCTGCTTCGCCTCCTCCATCCTTCGCTCCATCTCCTCGGCTCCCTCATGCCAATAAATGGAGTTCACTACGGTGACGTAGCACTCTCGCGCCACCTTGGGGTCCCCCCGGACCCTGACCTGAATCCCCTCATCATTGAACTTCAAGCATTGATGTAACGATGAGGGGACGCAGTGGAAGGCGCTGATAAGGGGCCTCCCGAAGATGGCATTGTAGCTACTGGGGGCATCCACGATGACGAACCTACAGTTCCTGGACTGCCACCCCCCGGGTGACATGGAGGCCTACTCCTCCCTCCACTTCCTTCCTCTCCCCCGAAAATCCAAACAAGGGCCCATCTGAGGCCAACACACTCTTTGCCTCCACCTTCATCACGTAAAATGCCTTCTTAAAGATGACGTTGATGGACCTTTCATTATCGATGAGGATCCGGGAAACAGTAAAATTTTCAATGGTTGTCTGGATGACCAGCGCATCGCAAAAAGGATCCTCATGATCCGTGAAAGATATGATACCTAAACACCAAGAGGGGGGGGGTGAATAGGTGACCTAATCCTTTTCTAACTTTATTGGCAGCAATCAGTTAATATCACAGATTTCTAACTATGTTATCACAGCAAACACACAGCATTCACAATAAATCACAACACAGCATAGCAGACACAGTGTTTTATAGTGGTTCCCCAAGATATGGGTACATCCACTTTCCCCCTTCGCCTATCTAGCAGTATACTAGATTCGGCCAAACTCCTCCACTGTCTCAGAACCCAAATTGGTTCCTACACCTCAGGCCCAAGGCCCTACAACTCAGCTTTATCCCAAAGCCTACACTCAGCCAATCAAGGCCTACACTCAGCCAATCAAGGCCTACACTCAGCCAACGAGGCCTACACTCAGCCAACAAGGCCTACACTCAGCCAACAAGGCCTACACTCAGAGATTTCAATCTCCTACCCTCAGCCTTTATAATTTCAGGCTTACAATTCACTCAGATCCAAAGGATCCTACAAGTTAAAAATGAATTACAAATATTAACTCAGCAACTCAGAAACAAGAGAGGGGAGTTGAGAGTTTCTTGATGAGTTCTTGGAAGAACTCAGCTGGATTCAATCTGACTTAGCTTTCTTCAAAGCTTCTTGAAAGTAGAACTGAATAAGAATGAATCCTTCTGCAGTTGATCTTTGACCTCTGCCACTTAGAATTCAGAATGAATCTGAACCCTTCTTCTCAGCCTAGTTCCAACGGCTGATTTCTTAGATGAAGCCCTCTCTCTCCAACTTCTTAGATCTGCACTTGGACTGCAAGATCTTCTTGTGTTGATACTCTGTGTACCACTTTAATAACTTGTTTTTCAACAATCTGAACTACAGTTTCTGTAAACTGTCTAAGCCTATTTATAGGCCTTCTTCATGGTAACCGGCTGGTCCGGTTCATAACTGTCTTCTGACATCTCTGACAGGTGCTGTAGACCGGCTGGAACGGCAGCTGTCAAGTCATCCAGTCAGTTCTTGAAAATCTCTAACTGTCTGTAAGTGTCGAGATTTTCTGTTTTTAAGTGTCGACACTTATAGACCAAGTGTCGACACATGCTGTGTAAGTGTCGACACAAGTCTACAAGGTGTCGACACAACTCCTTGTATGTCTCGACACAGATTCTTCTTCAGGTGTCGACACTGAAATTGAGTGTCGACACAAGTACTTGATCTTCTATATTTAGCTGAATTCTTCTAAGTGTCGACACATCTCCTTTGTGTCGACACATCTTTATGTGTTGAATCTGTTAAGTGTCGACACTGCTTCATGGTGTCGACACATAGTCTTCTATGTTGATACTTGCTGAGTGTCGACACAGCTCCTTGTGTCGACACTTGATTCTTCTGTTGAGACTTCAGCTGAGTGTCGACACATCCCCTTAGTGTCGACACTTGTACTTAGAAAATTTTGTTGATAATACTGTTCTTTGCTAAGTGTCGACACACCTCCATGTGTCGACACTTTCTTCAAGTGTAGAGTCTTCAGCTGAGTGTCGACCCATTGTTCTGGGTGTCGACACTTACTTCATGTGTTGACTCTTCTATTGAGTGTCGACACTTTGTTCTTGGTGTCGACACTTTCTTCAAGTGCTGACTCTTCTTGTTGTGTGTCTACACATTGTCGACACTTTAACTTAGTCTCTGCAGACTTTTGCTGAGTGTCGACACAGCTCCAAGTGTCGACACTTTCTGGTGTAGACACAGCTTCACTAGGTGTCGACACAGCTCCTTGTGTCGACACTTTCTGTCTGCACTTTTCTTCACTGAGTGTCGACACAGCTCCAAGTGTCGACACTTTCTGTCTGGTGTCGACTCTGCATCCCAGGTGTCGACACAATGACTCCAAGTGTCGATACTGCTTGTCTGGGTGTCGACACAAGTCTTCTTAAGTGTCGACACTTTCCCTCTGGGTGTCGACACATGGACTTAGAAACTTTTTGCTTCAGTCCAGTGACTACTTAACCTGCACAAGTAAACTCAACATACATCAAATACATTATGATGTATATCATTAAGTTGGGTGAGGCTTCTTCAAATCAGGTACATTTAACCAATGTACCCAACAATCTCCCCTTATTTGGAGAAGTCATAACCCTTAGTCAATGATATACACCATTCATAATTAAAAATTACAAAATGATGTAAAGCAGGATAATGTATAACAGGGTAAACATAACATGTATAAATCACACATTTATACAAATACATCAACACAGAACAAATAAGAAATAGACATATTCACAGAACAAACATGAAATATATTGATCATATATTGTTCTAACATTTGTCTTATACATTCTCAGTATTTCACAAAAATGTTTTACATTCAAAAGATTACAAAATAATCTTCAAGTAAATTCTTAATCTATTTCTGTTCTGGTTCCTTGATAACTATTCCCTTGCCAGCTTGAACTTTAGCTTTGATAGGGGCATCTGCAGTTTCAGCATCCGCATGCTTCTTTCCTTTCAAGTCCTTCTTCTTAAGCTCTTCAGCTTTGATCTTCTGCCTCTCAAAATAATGAAATGGCTTAGGAAAGTACTTGCTAGGCACCACTGCAGTAGGAGGTAGCTTTCCCATCTTTGCCTTCCTTCTGTATTGAACAATGACTTCTTGTCTGATCTCATGCTTCCTCCATTCAGCTTCAGAAAACCACTTGTTCCTGTCATGAATGTTATCCTTGGCAGCTTTCCAGGAAGTTAATATTATGTTTCTACAGGTAGGGCTCCACTGTTCAAAGTCTGGCCTTTGTTCAGCTTGTTCCCTAAACCTCTTCTTTGACAACCTTGTCTCTTCCTCTTTCTGTAATGCCTCTTGCATGGCTTCAGTAATAGGTTGAACAACCTTTTCAATGTGAACATTGTCCTTGCCCTCAGGTGGGCTATACATTGTCTGGACATCTGCTTGAATCATTTCAAAATCTGGAGGTGGATAAATAACTTGAGCTACTTCTGGTTGCTCACCTCCAAGATAAGCAGGGTTAATGCCAGATTCAGCCACATTGTCGTCATCACAAAGAGGAGGATATCCCAATGTAGCTCTGATAGAATTTGATATCCATTTGGCATGGTCAGAGCTTGCCTTGACTAACACTCTCTCCCCCTTTATGACTTCTCTAGCCATATGATCTCTGACATCATCCTTTTGAAATCTTATTTGACTATCCAAGTATCTGACTCCATCTTTAAAGAATGGTTTAAGCTTTTGAAGTTGTTCAGAGATGACCTTCTGGGAGGCTTGGATAGCAGTCTTTACAGCAGAAAGTTCTTCCTGGAATACTTTATCAAAATCAGCTTTAGCAGCAGCAGTAGATGTAGAAGGTTCAGCAGCCTTGTTCTTCAATTCAGTGACTATAGCATTATGAGAAGCAGTCAAGTTGTCATTCATCCTTAGTTGATTTTCAAGAACATATCCTTGCTTCAATGCTATATCATCTACCTGTGCCTTGATCTTCTCCTGGTGTGTAGCAAAATACACCACTGCATTTCCACCCTTGTGGAAGCATTCTGTCATCTCTTTCTTGTTGAGATTCATCTCAAACCTTATAGACTTGATGTCCTGGGCAAGATCAAATTGTAATGACTTCTGCCCTTCATCTACATACTTCTCTATGCCCTGCCTTTGCTCATCCAACTTTATCTGTAGTGAAACCATTAAAGCACTATAATCAGCAGTTGGAGCTTGCTGAACTATAGGCTGTGGTGCAATTGATTGTAAAGCCTTTTTGTAACTTTGACACCTTCTCTTGAAGATATAAAGTTTCTTTTTATGTGCCCTAGTTGCCTCCTCATCTTCAGATTCTGAGGAACTGGCTATGTCAACCCTTTCCTTAGGGCTTGAAGGCTTCTCAGATTGTTCAACTTGAGCTTTCTCAGTTTCTTGCCTTATAGGCTCTTCCAGAACTTGTACCTTCTCCCCCTCAGCAGCAGCATTATCTCTTGCATCAGCATCCTTGTCCATGTCAAAATCTTGTTGGTCTAGATTAAGGAATAAATCTTCCATGGTGTATTCTGGTGGAGACTGTGCAGGAGATGACCTTGGTTCTTCAACCACTGGATCAGGAATCACTGGAACAGCAGATGTGTCTTCTATAACAACATCTGGAGCTGGACTATTCAGCTGAATTTGCTGATGATCATCAGACAAATCAGTATCTTCCATAGAAAAATCTAAAGTGTTTAGTTCAGTGAGTACCTCTTGTATGATGGTAGTGGCTTGTTCACTTTCCAGTGTAGTGGGTTGATCTACAACTGGAGGCTCCCCTTGGCTTTGATCCTTGTGGATTGGGCTTGCTTGTGGTAGCTCCCCCTAGATCTCAGCACCCTCTTGAGGAGCAGGAGTCTTTTCAGCAGGCTCTTCCTCTTGCTCATCAGGTGTGAAGATAACCTGTTCTTCACTGTCAGAACTACTGGTGGACTCTTGTGCCACTGGAGCAGTTTTTCTCTTTTTCTTTGGAGGATTCTCCTTCTAAGTAACTGTCTTCTCAGGGGTTGGCATTTTCTTTGACAACACCTTGTCCCATCTAGAAAAGATCCTTAAATCCATCTTCCTCATGTGGTTTATCTTGCTTCCTGCAGCAGTACTCATTACCTCTGGTATCACACCAGCTAGGTACAGACTAATGATTCTGCCCAGATTGGGCTTCTTCAAGCTCTCCTTAATCTTCTCATAAACCACTATAGACCAGTCTGTTTTCAGAGTGAAGATTATCCTTGTCATGATTCCAAACATACAGGCAGACACTCTGTCATGCCCTCCTGGCTTACTGAGTAAGACCTTTCCCACTATCTCAGAGAGAAATTTGCCTTGGCTATTCATACCCTTCCTGTTAAAAACAGAACCTATCTTCATCTTGGAATCAAGACCACACCAGGTTAGAGCTTCCCTGGTCTTGGATGCAGTAATTTCTTCTTCATCTTGAGTTTTTGGAAGCTGTAGAATCTTCCTTAGACTCTTTGGTGATACCTTGACCTTAGTTCCATGAACTCTGGATTTGATTCTGTATCCAGATTCATCCACTTCAGCTCCATTTAGGAATTCAAGAACCTCTTTCTTCCAAATCTTTGTAGGTTCAGAAACTAAGTATTCTAACCCTGAATCAGCAACTAGGGTTACGACCGCCTGGATTTCTGCATCAGCATCATGGAAAGCGCCGCGCACCAGCTCATATCCTTCGTTGACGTTCTCCTCAAGCTTAGGCGCCATTAGGGTTTGTAGAATTTGTCTTGAGAGAAGAGAGGTGTCGACACAGAAGTTTTAGTCTCGAAACTTTGAAAGCGTGTCGACAAACTAAGACAAAACCCTATTTATACCATTCTGATTTTGAAGATGAACAGGTGGGACTGCTAACTTAAAATGTGTCGACACTGGCAATAAGTGTCGACACTGACTTATAATGTCTCGACACATATGTGTCGACACAAGTTTAGTCAACAGATTTTATGTGTCGACACTTGTTTATGTGTCGACACAACATAACTCGACACATAGTCGAGACTTTACTTAGAAAATTCTGAGTAAAACTTAAGTGTCGACACCACATTGGATGTGTCGACACCTACTTGACATGTGTCGACACTAATATTCTGAAGTGTCGACACCAACATCCTTGATGTGTCGACACCTTTTTCCTGAAGTGTCGATACTTCTATTCTGTGTCGACATAGACTTGTCTATGTGTCGACACCTTTTTACTTACTCATTTTCAATTCTGTAAACTTACTCTAAGTTTATCATTCCTATTTCAATTTTGAATCTATTGAACTTAGCTTCTTCTAGGGGCTTAGTAAACATATCAGCTACTTGATTATCAGTTTTAACATATTCTAATAAAATATCTTCTCTTTCTACATGCTCCCTAAGAAAATGATATTTAATTTCAATATGTTTTGTTCTACTATGGGATACAGGGTTATTAGCTATTGAAATAGCACTTGTAGAATCACAGAAAAGTGGAGTTCTACTTACCTGAAATCCATAGTCCTCTAGCTGATGTTGTATCCACAGAAGTTGAGCACAGCAACTTCCTGCAGCCACATATTCTGACTCTGCTGTGGAGATAGCCACACTGGTCTGCTTTTTGCTACTCCATGAAATTAGTCTCCCACCCAGGAATTGACAGGTTCCAGTAGTGTTTTTTCTATCTTCTTTGCATCCTGCAAAGTCTGCATCTGAATAACCTGTTAGATCAAAATCTCCATTCCTAGGGTACCAGAGGCCTAGATAGGGAGTGCCCTTTAGATATCTCAATATTCTTTTGACTGCTGTCAAATGAGACTCTTTAGGGCAGGCTTGATACCTTGCACAAACACATGTAGCATACATGATGTCTGGTCTACTAGTAGTCAAGTATAATAGGGAGCCAACTATCCCTCTATACAAGGTTTCATCTACAGGTTTCCCTGCATCATCCTTGCTGAGAGACATACTTGACCCCATAGGAGTCTTCATGGTGCTGGATGAATCCATACCATACTTCCTTATGAGTTCTAGGGTGAACTTGGACTGACAAATGGATAAACCACTTTCAGTCTGTTTAACTTGGAGACCCAAGAAAAACTTCAGCTCTCCCATACTACTCATCTCAAACTGACCTTGTATGAGTTTTGCAAACTTTTTGCAAAGGCTGCTTTCAGTAGACCCAAATATAATGTCATCTACATATATTTGGACTAGTATGACTTTGCCTCTAGATTCCCTAAGGAATAGAGTCTCATCTATTTTCCCCCTTGAGAACTTGTTCTCAATGAGGAAACTAGATAGGATTTCATACCAAGCCCTAGGGGCTTGCTTTAACCCATATAAAGCTTTCCTAAGTCTATAGACATGGTGAGGTAGAGTTAGATCAACAAAACCTGAAGGCTGTTCCACATAGACTTCTTCCTTAAGATTACCATTTAAGAATGCTGACTTGACATCCATCTAGTAAACCTTGAATCCTTGATAGGTTGCATAGGCCAAGAACATCCTTATGGCTTCCAGTCTGGCTACTGGAGCAAAGGTTTGATCAAAATCAATACCTTCTTCTTTCCTATATCCTTTAGCAACCAGTCTTGCCTTATTCTTAATGATGACCCCTTGTTCATCCATCTTATTCCGGTAGATCCACTTAGTTCCTATTACATTGTGGTCTTTAGGTTTAGGAACTAATTCCCAGACCTTGCACCTCTTGAACTGATTAAGCTCTTCTTACATTGCTTCAGTCCATTGTGGATCCAGTATAGCTTCTTCAAACTTCTTAGGTTCAACTTGAGACAGGAAACTGGAGTAGATTGCTGCATTAATGTATCTGCTCCTGGTTTGTACTCCTTGTCTTGGATCTCCAATAATCTGCTCTACTGGATGATCTCTTAGATGCCTGTTGGCTGGAGGCATTCTTACTTCTGGTTGAACCTCTTCAGCATCTCCATCATTCTGTATCCCTTGAACTTCTTCAGCAATTGACACATGTAGTTCTCCCCCTGGACAACAGCTACTATCTTCTACTTGCTGTCTTGCAGCAGGTACTTCTTCTATAGTTAGCTTGTCCATCTTCTTTGTTAAACCTGTGGGGCTGCATACACTACTAGACAACTCATTGTTAATAAGTTTAGTCTCATCAAAAACTACATGCACAGATTCTTCTACAACTTGTGTAGTCAAGTTGTAGACTCTATAAGCCTTACTGTTATTGCTGTACCCAACAAAAATTCCCTCTTGGGACTTGGCAGCAAACTTAGTCAAGTAAGACTTCCCATTGTTAAGTATGAAGCATTTGCAACCAAAGATCCTGAAATAGGATAAATTTGGTTTCCTGCCTTTCACCACTTCATAGGGGGTCTTGTTAAGCCTTTTAGTGATGGTAGCCCTATTTATAACATGGCATGCAGTGTTAACTGCTTCAGCCCAGAAATACTCTGGCAGTGATGTATCACTTAGTAGTGTCCTACCAGCCTCTATCAATGTTCTATTCTTCCTCTCAGCAATGCCATTTTGCTGAGGTGTTCTAGGTGAAGAGAATTCTTGAAATATCTCAAATTCTTCACATAGTTTTGTCATGGTTTCAGACTAAAATTCAGTACTATGGTCACTTCTAATCTTGACCACTGTACTGTTTAGTTCATTCTGAATTTGCTTGACAAAGCTATAGAAGACAATAGGTGTTTCAGATTTCTGTCTCAAGAAGAACACCTAGGAAAACCTTGAGTAGTCATCTACAACTACAAAGGTATAGACCTTCCTACCTATGCTGTGAACTGGCATTGGACCAAAGAGATCCATATGCAAGAGGTATAAACACCTCACAGCATCTTTGTTTTCTATGCTTCTAAAGGTGGATTTAGTCTGCTTGCCCTTTTGACAAGCTGAGCAAATACCATCTTTAACACACTTAACTTGAGGACCATTCCTCACCAACTCTTTGCTAAAGAGTTTGCTAATAGTCTTATAGTTAAGATGGGCTAGCCTCTTGTTCCATTTGACACAATGAGAGACTGCCTCATCAGCTACAAGACAAACTGGAGAACCATTGTTCTCAACCATAATGTCTAAGCAGTAGACATTCCTTTTCCTATACCCAGTCAAAATGATCTCTTGATCAGTTGACCTCCTGATATGACAACCATTTTTAACAAATGAGATGTCATACCCTACATCACTTAATTGACTTATACTTATTAGGTTGTGTTTCAACCCTTTAACATAAGCCACTTGAGTAATGGTAACTAAGTTTGTAGAAATGTTACCAAACCCTTTGATGATTCCTTTTTCAGAACCACCAAAGGTGACTTTTGGACCATCTTTTATTGGAATATAGTCCTTTAGTAATCCTCTAGTTCCAGTCATATGTCTGGAACATCCACTGTCCAAGTAGCATGTTGGGGTATGATCACTTGGACTCACCTGCAAAACAGATTAATGAACCTTAGAACCCAAAGAATTCTTGGGTCCTTGGTACTTGTTAGTCTACAACTTGACAAAACTACCTACTGGCTTTCCACCAGGTAGCTTGCTACTCACCTTGGCACTGGCATTGTGCCAACAGTCCATTGCAAAATTGCCAACTTTGCCACAACACCAACATTCAAACTTATTGTACCTTTACTTAGGTACAGTCTTTGCTGTCTTATCTACAGCAGGCTTGTTGAATGTTGGGGCTTTGCCCTTGGACTTAGACTTGGACTGCTCAGTCCTTGCAGGTCTAATAAAACCCAATCCAGCCTTGCCTTCATGATGAACAAATTCATCAATTAAAGGTAGCACTGACTTAGGTTTAGAAAACCTAGCAACAAGCTCTCTCTCTTTCTGAAGATTGATCTCCAGACTCTTGATTTGATCATTCTTAAAAGTGATAGTCCCCATCTGAATCACTGTAATGTGTTTCAGCCTGGCTATCTCATTAAGCTTTTGATCAAATTGCTTCTCAAAATCTGTTGCAGCAGCATTAAGATCAGCAATTTCCTTTGCCTGACTTTTGGCTAGGGACTTGCTTTTCTTGTAGGCTTGCAACAACACCTTATATTCATCTATAAGCTAATGAATATCATCCTCAGACTCAGATACATTCTCATCACTTGATGAAGATGAATCTGATTCTGTACTAGAACAAGAAACTGAACTTAAAGTTGAACATTGTACCTTACTGGGTCCTGGCTGCTCCAGGATTTTGTCACTCTCAGTCAATGCCATCAGTCCTTGGCACTGACAGTCTTCTTGCTCATAAATTGACTCTATGATCTGCATGAATTCTTCTTCTTCTTCAGCAAACAGCCCTATGTAGGCCTCAGCCTCAGACTCAGTTTCTGAAGAAGAGATATCTGATAGAGTCTTCTTTTTCTTAGCAACAAAAGACTTTTCTTTCTTGACTTTGAAATAAGTGTTTTTCCTGTCACTAGACTCTTTCCTCTTTTCAGGACAGTCTGCAATAACATGACCCTGTCTATTGCAGCAATAGCACACTATCTTTGAACCAGTTGCCTTGCTTGACTTTGTCCTTTTCCTGTCTTTCTTTGAAGGCTTTTTCTCTTGATAAAAGACTTCCTTTCCCTTTGAAGTAGAAGGTCTTGACCTCCACTGTTTCTTCTTCAAGAATTTCTGGAAGTGTCTAGTGAAGGCAGCAAAGTCTTCATCACTTTCACTGCTCTCAGTCTTTGTGCTGACTGACTCATCTGATTCTGATTCAACTACCTCTGGAGGTGGAGTTGAAGACTTATTCCTGCACTTTTTGGGGACTTCTGTCTTGAAAGCAACAGTTCTTTCCTTGTGTTCAGTTCTTGTTGATTTCTCCTCCTCTTTCCTTACTGTCAACTGCATCTCATATGAAAACAACTTGCCAAACAGTGTAGGAGGAGGAATTTCTCCCAACTTAGTCATTTCTCTTATGGCACAGATCTTGGTGTCCCAATCTTTGGTTAGGGACCTTAAGAACTTGTCATTTAGTTCATAGTTACTGAACTCTCTTCCATAAGACATGAGTTCATTCACTATTCGGTAGAACTTTTTATAGCACTCAGTTATGCTATCACCTTTTCCTTGTCTAAAACTCTCATACTCCTGATTTAGCAAGGATTTTCTATCTTGTCTAACTTCTTCAGATCCTTCCATATACACTATAAGAGTGTCCCACATCTCTTTGGCTGTCTTACAGTGTATAAGATTCTGAAATGTTGCATCATCTATGACACTCACTATAATGTTTTGTGCCCTCTTGTCCATGGTGGCTGGGACAATCTCATCCTTAGTCATTTCAGAGAAATCCTTTGGGGTTCTCTGATTTGCATCTAGAACTGAAATCTTCATGGGCACATAAGGCCCTTCCTTTACTGTGATGTAGATTCTAGGGTCAAAGGCTTCCATAAACAGCCTTACTCTTTCCTTCCAGATCCCAAAGATCTCTTTCCTGCATATGGGAAATTTCATGGAACCCAATTCCTTGTGATTTTCAAAGGAACCCATGTTTCTTGATTTTCTTGAATCTGTATTTTGCCTTAGACTGAATCTGCCAAACAGGATCTCCTCAGACTGTTAGTCCTTTTTGAGGAACCTGGCTCTGATACCACTTGAAAGATATGGTACCTAAACACCTAGAGGGGGGGGGGGTGAATAGGTGACCTAATCCATTTCTAACTTTATTGGCAGCAATCAGTTAATATCACAGATTTCTAACTATGTTATCACAGCAAACACATAGCATTCACAGCAAATCACAACATAGCACAGCAGACACAGTGTTTTATAGTGGTTCCCCAAGATATGGGTACATCCACTTTCCCCCTTCGCCTATCTAGCAGTGTACTAGATTCGGCCAAACTCCTCCACTGTCTAAGAACCCAAATTGGTTCCTACACCTCAGGCCCAAGGCCCTACAACTCAGCTTTATCCCAAAGCCTACACTCAGCCAATCAAGGCCTACACTCAGCCAATCAAGGCCTACACTCAGCCAACAAGGCCTACACTCAGCCAACAAGGCCTACACTCAGCCAACAAGGCCTACACTTAGAGATTTCAATCTCCTACCCTCAGCCTTTATAATTTCAGGCTTACAATTCACTCAGATCCAAAGGATCATACAAGTTAAAAATGAATTACAAATATTAACTCAACAACTCAGAAACAAGAGAGGGGAGTTGAGAGTTTCTTGATGAGTTCTTGGAAGAACTCAGCTGGATTCAATCTGACTTAGCTTTCTTCAAAGCTTCTTGAAAGTAGAACTGAATAAAAATGAATCCTTCTGCAGTTGATCTTTGACCTCTGCCACTTAGAATTCAGAATGAATCTGAACCCTTCTTCTCAGCCTAGTTCCAACGGCTGATTTCTTGGATGAAGCCCTCTCTCTCCAACTTCTTAGATCTGCACTTGGACTGCAAGATCTTCTTGTGTTGATACTCTGTGTACCACTTTAATAACTTGTTTTTCAACAATCTGAACTACAGTTTCTATAAACTGTCTAAGCCTATTTATAGGCCTTCTTCATGGTAACCGGCTGGTCCGGTTCATAACTATCTTCTGATATCTCTGACAGGTGTTGTAGACCGGCTGGAACGGCAGCTGTCAAGTCATCCAGTCAGTTCTTGAAAATCTCTAACTGTCTGTAAGTGTCGAGATTTTCTGTCTTTAAGTGTCGACACTTATAGACCAAGTGTCGACACATGCTGTGTAAGTGTCGACACAAGTCTACAAGGTGTCGACACAACTCCTTGTATGTCTCGACACAGATTCTTCTTCAGGTGTCGACACTGAAATTGAGTGTCGACACAAGTACTTGATCTTCTATCTTTAGCTGAATTCTTCTAAGTGTCGACACATCTCCTTTGTGTCGACACATCTTCATGTGTTGAATCTGTTAAGTGTCGACACTGCTTCTTGGTGTCGACACATAGTCTTCTCTGTTGATACTTGCTGAGTGTCGACACAGCTCCTTGTGTCGACACTTGATTCTTCTGTTGAGACTTCAGCTGAGTGTCGACACATCCCCTTAGTGTCGACACTTGTACTTAGAAAATTTTGTTGATAATACTGTTCTTTGCTAAGTGTCGACACAGCTCCATGTGTCGACACTTTCTTCAAGTGTAGAGTCTTCAGCTGAGTGTCGACACATTGTTCTGGGTGTCGACACTTACTTCATGTGTTGACTCTTCTGTTGAGTGTCGACACTTTGTTCTTGGTGTCGACACTTTCTTCAAGTGCTGACTCTTCTTGTTGTGTGTCGACACATTGTCGACACTTTAACTTAGTCTCTGCAGACTTTTGCCGAGTGTCGACACAGCTCCAAGTGTCGACACTTTCTGGTGTAGACACAGCTTCACTGGGTGTCGACACAGCTCCTTGTGTCGACACTTTCTGTCTGCACTTTTCTTCACTGAGTGTCGACACAGCTCCAAGTGTCGACACTTTCTGTCTGGTGTTGACTCTGCATCCCAGGTGTCGATACAATGACTCCAAGTGTCGACACTGCTTGTCTGGGTGTCGACACAAGTCTTCTTAAGTGTCGACACTTTCCCTCTGGGTGTCGACACATGGACTTAGAAACTTTTTGCTTAAGTCCAGTGACTACTTAACCTGCACAAGTAAACTCAACATACATCAAATACATTATGATGTATATCATTGAGTTTGGTGAGGCTTCTTCAAATCAGGTACATTTAACCAATGTACCCAACAATCCGCCATATCACTCCTCGAGAAGGTGATCCTCTCTTCTGTGGGTGGGGTTTGGGATGTGGAGCCAATGCTTCGGCGATACTTGGTGTGGAGGCTCGCCTTCCGGAAGCCTCAACCCCCCCCCCCCCCCCCCCCCCCCCCCCCGTGGATCACTCTGATCCCTCCTCGGGTCCGACATCCACCCGGTCTTCGCAACAGTCCTCCTCTGCCCGAGGTAGGTCCTCCTCGATCCTCACTTCCTGACGCCCCTACTGCTGCTGCTACTCCCTGTTCCTTCTTATTTCGAGGAACTCCGGGCACGTGGCTGTGGCGTGCCCTTCCTCCTGATGGAAGTCATAGTAGGGCAACTCCGCCCTCACCTTTCTCCTCCTCCTTGCTACTTTCCTCCTCTCCCTATGGCTATGGCCATAGCATTTTCTTGATCGGGGAGTCGAGGCCTCTGGGCCTGCCTCCATCCCTAGGGGTGGAATTGATCTTGCCCCCCTCCCCCCGTGGTGGTCCCTTCCTTGGTAACCTCTCTACGGCCCCTACCCTTGCCATTCGGGTCTCCAGCCCAGCCGATGGTCGGGCTCTTGACGCCCCCACCTAAGCTGCTGCCCTTGGAGCTGTCTCTGCTCCCTCTGATGGGGCTATCCTCTCCTCCTGTCCTCTTCCTCCTATTGGCTGCTTTTCTTCCTCTGTGGCCCACTTGGCCAACTTCTAGGCGAACTCTGGATTTGACGGCTCCCCATCAACTTCTCTCGCCTCCCTCTCCATTAGCTCCTCATAGAAGAGGGGGGATTCTCTTTAACTCCATCCTGAAGAAACCCTACTGCAGGCCCAGGGTGAAAGCCATCATCAGATTATGGTCCGGCATCTCCTGGACCTGGGTGACCTCCTCCTGAAATCGATCCATGTAGCTTCCCAACGTCTCATTCACTCCCTGCTTGATGTGGAATAGAGACTCCGACTCATTCTTCCTCCTGTTTGAGGTAGCGAACCTCAGCATGAACCCCCAGCGCATGTCCTAGAAGTAGTAGATGGAGCTGGCCGGTAGCTGGTTGAACCACTCCCTTGCCTTCTCCTTGAGGGTGATGGTAAAGAGTCGGCATTTGAAGCCGTCTGACATCTGCCGGATCGAGACCACATTCTCAAACCACTGGGCATGTTGGACCGGGTCTCCCTTCCCGGTGTAGTAGGACATCTCGGGTTCCCTGAACCCCTCTGGAACTTGAGCTGAAGAGACCAACTCGCTGAAGGGGCTACCTCCCCTACTAGGCGAGCTGGCGCATCTCGCGTGCTCAGCTCGCCGACCCGACCTATGCCTGCCAAGCCGGGGAAGAGCTCGCTCCCAGGGAACTCACACCCCCGGCTCTCCTCGACCACTTCCTTCCCAGCTCGCCTGCCGGAGGGCGTCCTCGCCCAGAGAGGGGCGGCTGCGATCTGGACTGCTGGAGTCGAGCACTCGGCCCGCGTGCCGAGTGTGAACTTGACGAGGCCCAGCACCTCATTCCTGAAATCTTCAAACATCCCCACCGGGGCTAGAGGTGGGGGGGGGGGGCGGCGAGTCCGTCGTGTTAGATCCCAGTCCTCCTGTCATCGAGCTCAGTAAAGCTTTTCTGTACTGACCACGCTCCACGCTCGCCGTACCAAAATGTTGAAACCGAGATTCGATCTCCTATGGAGTTCACCCTTGGGGAAAGGGTGATCACGCACCTACTTCACTCCTGCAAGAAAAACAACAAAAGAAACAAGGGAGAACTGGCCCAAGGGCTCGGCGGGGAGGACCCACCACACACACGGAAGATCTGAGAGCGCTTCTCCTCCCTAGCCGAAGGCCGAGCTAAGGTACCTCAGAAAGCACTTGAAAGCTGGAGCAAGAGAGTACAGGAAGCATGCCTTATGGGATACCCCTTGGGTCCTATTTATAGATTTCAAAATTTGAACTCCCAATAACCAAACTGAACTGACCTGAGGTTACCAAAATACCCTTGGTTGGGTCTGCCAACAACCAAACTCCACTGTTTTGAAGGGCAATGGGCAGACTAGTGGGGGAAAAACAGTAAAAATTATCTCATAGATCTGGGCAAGCTCGGGAGCCTAGCCACCTTGGCAGATCCGGCTCACCTGCTGTTGCCGAGCTCCTTTGCGCGAGCGCAAGTTGGGATGGCGAGCTCGCCCATCGGTCGACCTCCATTAGTCGGCCTCAGCTCAATGAATCTTGGCTTAACTCAGCGAATGCCGAGCTCGCAGTCGGCGAATGCCGAGCTCGAGCTCGGGTTTCTCTGCCGAGCTCGAGCTCGGGTTTCTCTACCGAGCTCGAGCTCGGGTTTCTCTGCCGAGCTCTCCTGGGGCCTGGGTGATCTGAGCCGGCAGGCCTGGTTCACCCCACTCGCCGGATACAGGGTTGTACATCTATGGTCTGAAGCTGGCGTCTTGGACATGGTATGGGATGATCGTAGAATATCTTTTGTTCTACGGTTACTTTGCTTCAGACTCAGATTCCAGTCTGTTCGTTAAGATGCAGAGAGAGCTTCATGTGCTCATTCTGTTGTACGTTGACGATATGATCATCACGGGGAACTCGTAGGAGGAAGTAGCTAGACTCAAGGCGGAGCTGGCTATTTAGTTCGAGATGAAGTATCTGGGTGGGCTCCACTATTTATTTGGACTCTGATGCTTAAGATCACGACAGTGAACTGGTCTAACAAGTAACATAAAATGGGGGTTTTCCCAAGTATCGATCTCACAAGGAACACAGTAAGGTGGAGTTAATTTCGAGGAGGACTTGAGATTGAAGTCCTCAGGTCAGAGCAAACTAAGGGGGGTTTTGATGTTGCGGAAACAGTAAATAAAAAGCTATCAACTACTCCTATGCAACGCCGCTATGCGATGCTTCGCCAGGCGGCATGGAAGACTAGTCGGGCCGCTATGCACCGAATCGCTAGGCGGATGGACGAGTAGGCTTGCGGATGAGGTGGTGAGAATGGCGGAATGAGGGTCGTGAGCACCTCTTCGATACGCATGCCACTAGCAATTGCTAGTGCGACAAGGGTCGATGGATGGTGGATGGAATATAAGGCGCAACTCAAGAAACTTAGGCAGTAATATGAAATAGTAATCATATAGACATGAAACACATAACATAAACAACCACAGTGCACTTCATCAATATAAATAGGTTTAAAAACACCAATATTCAACAATAAAGCAAGAACAAGTCAAGAGATCGACCGAATCCGAAGCCTTGCTGAGGATTCACGGTTGGAATCGTCGGGTTGTCATTCCGCGTCCAAGCTCGGTCCTCAACTGCGTCCGGGAAAAAGAAGGGCTTTCACCACCTTCCAATGGCCCGTCTTCTTCGTCTCACGATAGCGGATGAAGTTTGCTAGCTTTCCTTTGCTTGATGGCTATGGCGTCAAACCCTACTTGAAGCTCGCGGATGAAGGAGAAGGCCGAGAGGAAGCTCCGGCTTGGATTTGGCGGTGAAAGCTTGCCCGGAGCACCTCCCTAGGGTGGAAGATGAAGGGGAACAGCGGAGAAGGAGAAAAACGGCGGAGATATGTCGAGCTCCGGATCCTCTCTGAATTAGGGTGAGACCTGCACTATTTATACAAAAGCAGAACTGAACAATGCGCACGATCACAGGCGCACGACCAGTGGTCATGCGCACTATGTCCTGTGCTCGTGCGCACTGGCATGGATTGTCAGGAAGAAGAACTGGGATAACGCGCACGAGTAGTGGCGCACGACCAGTGGTCGTGCGCACTAAGTCCAATGGTCGTGCGATTACCCCAGACAGGACTCCAGAAAAGAGGAATCAATGCACACGATCAGTGGCGCACGACCGGTGGTCGTGCGCATTATGTCCAGTGGTCGTGCGCTTACCCCAGGCTGATTCAGGAAAACGTAGAGTAGTGCGCACGATCAGGGGCGCACGACCTGTGGTCGTGCGCATTATATCCCATGATCGTGCGCATTATTCCTGTTTCACAACTATCCCGGAACACGCACACAACCCCTGTACCGATAGGAAAAACCAATCACTAATCTGTGCAGACATTCCAGACAGTCACAAAAGGGAGTACAAACTATAAAAATAACAAAATACACAACCACGGGCATAAATGTGCACTTCCTATGGAAATAAAGATTAGATGAAATAAGAACGATAAAGAACTAAAAGTGATGTGCAACCGCGTGGAAACTAGCCCAGATGAGTCCGAAAATACGTATATAAAGTGGACTCATCACACCCCCAGACTTAACTGTTTGCGCATCCCGGGCAAACAAAATATAAGCAGATAGGGAAAAATACTAGTTAACAAAGAAATTGCGATACGAAGTACCATGCGAAGTCGCATGCTCGCGCGCGTAAAAATATAATAGAAGAAATTTCTAAGTATACAAAATAGTTTATACTTTTCACAATGCGTATCAACATTTTATTATTACTCAAAAATAGAATCACGGTGAATCATCCGGTCATGCGTAGGGAGAAAGTAGACTAATCGCTAGACGAGCATTGCCAAAGATCGGAGCTCGGGATAACCTCCAAAGGAATCCACCAATATCGGTGACCATATGCTTGCCCTTTCGCATTCTCTCCACGGCACTGGTTTGGTTCACACATGAATCAGTAGGACTTTAGGTGAAGAGATGGGGCTTGGGTTTCGGTGAGGTAAACAATGATAAATAAGAATGGCTATGCACCAAACCCACATGAGCTAGTATAAAAGGAATCCATTAGCTAACCAAAATATATGCGGGTACACCACACCCCCAGACTTAACTTTTAACATATGGGTGTGTGCACCGCCTACTCCAAATATAATCACATTTCCCAAAAAGATTTTCAATTTAAACTTTTTCTTTTCACTTTTTTTTCTTTTCTTTTCTTTACAAATATTTTTCTTTTTCTTTTTTTCTTTTTCTTCATTTTATTTTCATAATTCAGCAGAAATAAACTTGGGAGCCCTTCCACATTTTCACAAATAATAACACCATGTCACATCCCAACATGAAAATATAAAACATTAAACTCGACTTGGGTGTGCGACTAGAATTGGCTATGAGGCTTTGGTGAAATCATGGTGGAGCTGAATCAAAAGGAGGGGTAGGCACAACAGGGCTAGCAAGGATAAGACGTTAGGAATGGTACAAAGCTCAACCGGGCCAAAATGATGGCCTACATCACGCTCATGCAAGACTAACCTATACCCATGCTTCAAGAATAGCTTGGGGCAAGTTCTTAGCCAACAAGAAAGACTATACGTCCTCCCGACTCGAGCAATACGAACCTAACGGCCGTCTACACACATCCCTAAGCTACCGTCGGATTCACACCGGATTCACCAACTTTTGAGTAGAATAAAAAGTATTTACGCAATTAGAAAAATATAAAACTAAAAGCATACAGAAAAATTAAATCTACTCCAATTTCTACATGAGACGATAGCAGTTTACTAGGAGCACAACAAGGTCAACATTTTACTCCGTCTCACAATCCTAAGCCAGCACCATAATTTTCCCAAATCTAACGAAGAAATGAGTTTAACTCGCGGCACACTAACAGCTAAGCACGCGCTCATGTGGGTGCAGTGGTGTGTGATGCAATGAACTAATCAAAATAAAACTATAAAAACTTCTAGTATGCACATGAGATGTGCACGTGCAATAGGTAACAGCTCTCTCCCCCAGACTTAAACTAAGCAAAACAACATATAATAGAGAAATTAAAATCATAAAGAGCTAAGGGAAGAGGTTACCCAATGCTCAGCTTGTGAGCATACCAGAAGACGCGTGGAAACCGAAGCAGGCCCGCCATACGAAGAATCACAACCCCGCCAATGCAATTTACCAAGAATACCTGCATGGGTGAGCCCCGCAAAAACAAAACAAAATATACAAAAAGAAATGCTAAAACTAAAATAGACATGAAAAATAAAATGCAGAAAATAAAAGATAAGTACTGGGGTTATTGTCATCTCAGCATGACTTATTAAATTCTAAACAGTTCTAGCTTATAGGCCTATGAAATAAAAAATGCACAGGTAACTCTTCCAATATCCGTTTCGGTAACGGATACCGATACGGTGATAGAACAGTTACCCCTCTACCTAAATAGTAATACCTGCCCAACACAGGTAGAGGAAATAGGAAGTAGGATGAGGAGGAGGCCTGGTCCTCACTCATCTCACCACAAAACAAATCCTTGCCTAGCAAGGTTTCATCAACCACAAGTTCGCTAGGGGCGAAGGTGACGGCAGGGTCTTCCACTGTGAAGGACGTAGGAATCTCCTCACATAAGAGGATGCACTCGTCGACAGCCTGAGCGCAAGGCTCAATGTCAACCCAACTTACCTGTGGAGATTCAACCTGCACAGGCTCAGAAAAAGAAGAGGGATCAAGAAATAAAGGAGAAGAAGAACTAAAATAATCAGAAATAGGGGGAGTGGTCCCGGTCTCACTCCCAACAAGATCCAAGCAGAGATCATCGTCGGTATCATACGAGTCGTACCGATGGGAATCCGAGAACTCAAGGTCCGCGGTGGTAAGAGGAACAACCTCATCCAATAAGGAGGTGCAAACCTCCGTATCGGAAAGGGGATATTCCTCATCCCACCAGGGTGCGTAAAAGTGTTCCGAAGATCCACCTTCTCCGTCGAAGATAGATGAAACATCATCCCACTTCGGCGCAACCTCGGGCACCGAATCATCAACAATCACGGCATCATCAACCGACTCACAAGAAAGAGGAATAGCACAATCCGGCAAAAATTGCGGAGGGGCAAGGCTGCTCTCAAAATCAAGCACTGAATGAGCAGGCCCCATCGCAAAATCATTCGCTGACGCCACCCCGTCGACGATCGGAACAATCTCATCATCCCATACAGGAGCGTCCATGATTTCCTGCTCCTCTTTTTGTTGGCTAACACCAGAGTGATCATCATCACTCAAGGAAGGCTCGTAAAAAGGGATCGAGGGACCCATGAAAGAGCTGTATGCGGATAGAGATTCTTCAGTAATCTCAACGGGTAAAGAATGAGCAAAGTGCGTTATGTTAGTGTATGGGCCAGGAAACACCCTGGTAGGCCTGTCCACAACAGTCTTCCGCGAACAGGAGGTTGTTGTGCACACGCCCTCAGAGGGAGAAGGCTTGCACAAATAAGGGCAATCCTTCAACATGTGGCCCACATATTGACATAACAAACACCGAATGAAATGCTCGGCATTCATAACAGCAATGTCATCGATGGATCAGCGCAAAGTGTCAATTGTTGGGTACATTGGTCAAATGTACCTGATTTGAAGAAGCCTCACCCAACTTAATGATATACATCATAATGTATTTGATGTATGTTTGAGTTACTTGTGCAGGTTAAGAAAGTACTGGACTGAAGCAAAAAGTTTCTAAGTCCATGTGTCGACACCCAGAGGGAAAGTGTCGACACTTAAGAAGACTTGTGTCGACATCCAGACAAGCAGTGTCGACACTTGGAGTCATTGTGTCGACACCTGGGATGCAGAGTCGACACCAGACAGATAGTATCGACACTTGGAGCTGTGTCGACACTCAGTGATGAAAAGTGCAGACAGAAAGTGTCGACACAAGGAGCTGTGTTGACCCCCAGTGAAGTTGTGTCTACACCAGAAAGTGTCGACACTTGGAGCTGTGTCGACACTCAGCAAAAGTCTGCAGAGTCTAAGTACAAGTGTCGACACTCAACACAATGTGTCGACATTATGCAGAAGAGTCAGCACTTGAAGTAAGTGTGGACACCCAGCACAATGTGTCGACACTCAACAGAAGAGTCAGCATTTGAAGTATGTGTCGACACCCAGAACAATGTGTCGACACACAGCTGAAGACTCAACACTTGAAGAAAGTATCGACACAAGGAGCTGTGTCGACACTTAGCAAAGAACAGAATTATTTCCAAAATATTCTAAGTACAAGTGTCGACACTAAAGGAATGTGTCGACACTCAGCTGAAGTCTCAACAGAAGAATCAAGTGTCGACACAAGGAGCTGTGTCGACACTCAGCAAGATTCAACATAGAAGACTATGTGTCGACACCAAGATGCAGTGTCGACACTTGACAGATTCAACACAAGAAGATGTGTCGACACAAAGGAGATGTGTCGACACATAGAAGAATTCAGCAAAAGCTAGAAGAACAAGTACTTGTGTCGACACTCAATTTCAGTGTCGACACATGAAGAAGAATCTGTGTCGAGACATACAAGAAGTTGTGTCGACACCTTGTAGACTTGTGTCGACACTTACACAGCATGTGTCGACACTTGGACTATAAGTGTCGACACTTAAAGATAGAAAGTCTCGACACTATCAGACAGTTAGAGATTTTCAAGAAATGACTGGATGATTTGACAGATGTCGTTCCAGCCAGTCTACAGCACCTGTCAGAGATATCAGAAGTCAGTTATGGACCGGTCCAGCCGGTTACCATGAAGAAATCCTATAAATAGGCACCTATAGTTTACAGAAACTGTGGTTCAGAGTTGTTGAAGTTGTTGATCAGATTATTGTTAAGGTTGATCACCTTGTTGAAGTAATACAAAGAGTATCAACACAAGAAGATCTAGCAGTTCAAGTGCAGATCTAAGAAGTTGGAGAGAGAGGGCTCCATCCAAGAAATCGGCCTCTGGAACTAGGCTGAGAAGAAGGATTCAGATTCAATTCTGGATCTTAAGTGGCAGAGGTCAAGGAACAACTGCAGAGGATTCAGTCTTATTCAGTTCTACTCAAGAAGCTTTGAAGAAAGCTAAGTCAGGGTGAATCCAGCTGAGTTCTTCCAAGAACTCATCAAGAATCTCTCAACTCCCCTCCTTTAATTCTGAGTTGTAGAGTTATTATTTGTATTATATTTTAACTTGTAGGATCCTTTGGATCTGAGTGAATTGTAAGCCTGTATTTATAAAGGCTGAGGGTAGGGCTTGTTAGCTTGAGTGTAGGCCTTGTTGGCTGAGTGTAGGCCTTGGTTGGCTGAGTGTAGGCCTTGATTGGCTGAGTGTAGGCTTTGGGATAAAGCTGAGTTGTAAGGCTTTGGGCCTGAGGTAGGAACCAATTTGGGTTCTGAGACAGTGGAGAATTTTGGCCGAATCTAGTACACTGCTAGATAGGCGAAGGGGGAAAGTGGATGTACCCATATCTTGGGGAACCACTATAAAACACTGTGTGCTGTGCTGTGATTGTGCTGTGGATTAGCTGTGTATGTTTTGTTATTGCTGTTTGCTGTGCAAAAAGTAGTTAGAAATCTGTGATATAACTGTTTGGCTGCCAACAAAGTTAGAAAAGTATTAGGTCACCTATTCACCCCCCCTCTAGGTGTTTAGGTACCATATCTTTCAAGTGGTATCAAAGCGAGGTTCCTCAAAATGGACAAACAGTCTGAGGAGATCCTGTTTGGCAGATTCAGTGTAAGACAAAACACAGATTCAAGAAATTCAAGAAAATCAAGAAACATGGGTTCCTATGAGAATCACAAGGAATTGGGTTCCATGAAATTACCCATATGCAGAAAGGAGATCTTTGGGATCTGGAAAGAAAGGGTAAGGCTGTTTATGGAGGCCTCAGACCCTAGAATCTACATCACAGTAAAGGAAGAGCCTTATGTGCCCATGAAGATTTCAGTTCTAGATGCAAACCAGAGAACTCCAAAGGATTTCTCTGAGATGACTAAGGATGAAATTGTCCTGGCCACCATGGACAAGAGGGCACAGAACATAATAGTGAGTGTCATTGATGATGCAACTTTTCAGAACTTAATTCACTGTAAAACAGCAAAAGAGATGTGGGATACTCTCATTGTTTATATGGAAGGTTCTGAAGAAGTTAGGCAAGATAGGAAGTCCTTGCTAAATCAGGAGTATGAAAACTTTAGGCAAGGAAAGGGTGATAGCATCACTGGGTGCTATAAGAAATTTTACAGAATAGTTAATGAACTCATGTCTTATGGAAGAGAGTTCAGTAACTATGAACTAAATGACAAGTTCTTAAGGTCCCTAACCAAAGATTGGGACACCAAGATCTGTGCCATAAGAGAAATGACTAAGTTGGGGGAAATTCCTCCCCCTACACTGTTTGGCAAGTTATTGTCTTATGAAATGTAGTTAACAGTGAGAAAAGAGGAGGAGAAATCAACAAGGACTGAGCACAAAGAAAGAACTGTTGCTTTCAAGACAGAAGTTCCCAGAAAGTGCAGGAATAAGTCTTTAACTCCACCTCCAGAGGTAGTTGAATCAGAGTCTGATGAGTCTGTCAGCACAAAGTCTAAGAGCAGTGAAAGTGATGAAGACTTTGCTGCTTTCACTAGACACTTTCAGAAGTTTTTGAAAAAGAAACAGTGGAGGTCAAGGCCTTCTACATCACAAGGAAAGGAAGACTCTTATCAGAAAAAGAGGTCTTCAAAGAATGACAAGAAAAGGACAAAATCAAGCAAGGCAACTGGTTCAAAGATTGTTTGCTATTACTGCAATAGACAGGGCCATGTTATTGCAGATTGTCCAGAGAAGAGAAAGGAATCTGGTGACAGGAAAAAGACTCACTTCAAAGGGAAGAAAGAAAAGTCTTTTGTTGCTAAGAAGGAGAAGACTCTATCAGATATCTCTTCTTCAGAAACTGAGTCTGAGGCTGAAGCCTACATAGGGCTGTTTGCTGAAGAAGAAGAGGAAGAATTCATGCAGATCTTGGAGTCAATTTATGAACAAGAAGACAGTCATTGCCAAGGGGTAATGGCTTTGACAGAAAGTGCCAAAATCCTGGAGCAGCCAAGACCCAGTCAGGTACAAAGTTCAAGTTTAAATTCAGTTTCTTGTTCTAGTTCAGATTCAGATTCTTCTTCATCAAGTGATGAGAATGTATCTGAGTCTGAGGATGATATTCATCAACTTATAGATGAATATAGAGTGCTGTTGCAAGCTTACAAGAAAAGCAAGTCCCTTGCCAAAAGTCAGACAAAGGAAATTGCTGATCTTAAAGCTGCTGCAACAAATTTTGAGAAGCAATTTGATCAAAAACTGAATGAGATAGCCAGGCTGAAACACATAACAGTGATTCAGATGGGAACTATCACTTTTAAGAATGATCAAATTAAGTGTCTGGAGAACAATCTTCAGAAGGAGAAGGACTTGGTTGCTAAGTTTTCTAAACCTAAGTCAGTGTTACCCATAATTGATGAATTTGTTCATCACAAGGGTAAAGCTGGACTGGGCTTTATTAGACCTGCAGGGACTGAGCAGTCCAAGTATAAGTCCAAGGGCAAAGCCCCAACATTCAACAAGCCTGCTGTAGTCAAGACAGCCAAGGCAGCACCTAAGCAAAGGTACAATAAATTTGAATGTTGGTGCTGTGGCAAAGTTAGCCATTTTGCAGTAGACTGTTGGCACAATGTGAGTGCCAAAGTGAGTTCCAAACTACCTGTTGGAAAGCCAGTAGGTAGGTTTGTCAAATTGCAAACTAACAATCACCAAGGACCCAAGAATACTTTGGGTTCTAAGGTTCATTAATTTGTTTTGCAGGTGAGTCCAAGTGGTCATACCCCTACATGGTACTTGGACAGTGGATGTTCCAGACATATGACTGGAACTAGGGGACTACTGAAGGACTACATTCCAATCAAAAATGGTCCTAAAGTGACCTTTGGTGGTTCTGAAAAAGGAATCATCAAAGGGTTTGGTAACATTTCTTCAAACTTAGTTACCATTACTCAAGTGGCTTATGTTAAAGGGTTGAAACACAACCTAATAAGTATAAGTCAATTAAGTGATGTAGGGTATGACATCTCATTTGTTAAAAATGGTTGTCATATCAAGAGGTCAAGTGATCAAGAGATCATTTTGACAGGATATAGGAAGAGGAATGTATACTGCCTAGACATTATGATTGAGAACAATGGTTCTCCAGTTTGTCTTGTAGCTGATGAGACAGTCTCTCATTGTGTCAAATGGCACAAGAGGCTAGCCCATCTTAACTACAAGACTATTAGCAAACTCTTTAGCAAAGAGTTAGTGAGGAATGATCCTCAAGTTAAGTGTGTCAAAGATGGTATTTGCTCAGCTTGTCAAAAGGGCAAGCAGACTAAATCCACCTTTAAAAGCATAGAAAACAAAGATGCTGTGAGGTGTTTGTACCTCTTGCATTTGGATCTCTTTGGTCCAATGCCTGTTCACAGCTTAGGTAGGAAGGTCTATACCTTTGTAGTTGTAGATGACTACTCAAGGTTTTCCTGGGTGTTCTTCTT
The DNA here is from genome assembly GCA_039583875.1 of Platanthera guangdongensis. Taxonomy (NCBI): domain Eukaryota; kingdom Viridiplantae; phylum Streptophyta; class Magnoliopsida; order Asparagales; family Orchidaceae; genus Platanthera; species Platanthera guangdongensis. The sequence continues at coordinate 108,716,885 of CM077154.1, forward strand.
AAGACAGAAATCTGAAACACCTAGTGTCTTCTATAGCTTTGTCAAGCAAATTTAGAATGAACTAAATAGTACAGTGGTCAAAATTAGAAGTGACCATGGTACTGAATTTCAGTCTGATAGCATGACAAAACTGTGTGAAGAATTTGGGTTATTTCAAGAATTCTCTTCACCTAGAACACCTCAGCAAAATGGCATTGCTGAGAGGAAGAATAGGACCTTGATAGAGGCTGGTAGAACCCTACTAAGTGATACATCACTGCCTGAGTATTTCTGGGCTGAAGCAGTTAACACTGTATATCATGTTATAAATAGGGCTACCATCACTAAAGGGCTAAACAAGACCCCCTATGAAGTTGTGAATGGCAGGAAACCAAACATATCCTACTTCAGGATCTTTGGTTGTAAATGCTTCATACTTAACAATGGGAAGTCTTACTTAACTAAGTTTGCTGCCAAGTCCCAAGAGGGAATTTTTGTTGGGTACAGCAATAATAGCAAGGCTTATAGAGTCTACAACTTGACTACCCAAGTTGTAGAAGAATCAGTGCATGTAGTTTTTGATGAGACTAAACTTATTAATAATGAGTTGTCTAGCAATGTATGCAGCCCCACAGGTTTGATAAAGAAAATGGACAAGCTTACTATAGAAGAAGTGCCTACTGCAAGACAGCAAGGAGAGGAGAGTAGCTGCTGTCCAGGGGGAGAACTACATGTGCCAATTGCTGAAGAAATCCAAGGTATACAGCATGATGTAGATGCTGAAGTGGTTCAACCTGAAGTGAGGATGCCTCCAGCCCACAGGCATCTTAGAGATCATCCAGTAGAGCTGATTATTGGAGATCCAAGACAAGGAGTTCAAACAAGGAGCAGAAATCAGAATGCTGCAATCTATTCCAGCTTTCTGTCACAAGTTGAACCTAAGAAATTTGAAGAAGCAATACAAGATCCACAATGGACTGAAGCAATGCAAGAAGAGCTTAATCAGTTCAAGAGGTGCAAGGTTTGGGAACTTGTTCTTAAACCTAAAGACCACAATGTAATAGGAGTTAAGTGGATCTACAGGAATAAGATGGATGAACAAGGTGTCATCATTAAGAATAAAGCTAGACTGGTTGCTAAAGGATATAGGCAAGAAGAAGGTATTGATTTTGATCAAACCTTTGCTCCAGTAGCCAGACTGGAAGCCATAAGAATGTTCTTGGCCTATGCAACCTATCAAGGATTCAAGGTATACTAAATGGATGTCAAGTCAGCATTCCTAAATGGTAATTTGAAAGAAGAAGTCTATGTGGAGCAGCCTTCAGGTTTTGTTGATCCAACTCTACCTCATCATGTCTATAGACTTAGGAAAGCTTTATATGGGTTAAAGCAAGCTCCTAGAGCTTGGTATGAAACCCTATCTAGTTTCCTCATTGAGAACAAGTTCTCAAGGGGGAAAATAGATAAGACTCTATTCCTTAGGGAATCTAGAGGCAAAATCATACTAGTCCAAATATATGTAGATGACATTATATTTGGGTCTACTGAAAGCAGCCTTTGCAAAAAGTTTGCAAAACTTATGCAAGGTCAGTTTGAGATGAGTAGTATGGGAGAGCTGAAGTTTTTCTTGGGTCTCCAAGTTAAACAGACTGAGAGTGGTTTGTCCATTTGTCAGTCAAAGTTCACCCTAGAACTCATAAGGAAGTATGGTATGGATTCATCCAGTACCATGAAGACTCCTATGGGGTCAAGTATGTCTCTTAGCAAGGATGATGCAGGGAAACCTGTAGATGAAACCTTATATAGAGGGATAGTTGGCTCCCTATTATACTTGACTGCTAGTAGACCAGACATCATGTATGCTACATGTGTTTGTGCAAGGTATCAAGCCTGCCCTAAAGAGTCTCATTTGACTGCAGTCAAAAGAATATTGAGATATCTAAAGGGCACTCCCTATCTAGGCCTCTGGTACCCTAGGAATGGAGATTTTGATCTAACAGGTTATTCAGATGCAGACTTTGCAGGATGCAAAGAGGATAGAAAGAGCACTACTGGAACCTGTCAATTCCTAGGTGGGAGACTAATTTCATGGAGTAGCAAGAAGCAAACCAGTGTGGCTATCTCCATAGCTGAGTCAGAGTATGTGGCTGCAAGAAGTTGCTGTGCTCAACTTCTGTGGATTCAACATCAGCTAGAGGACTATGGATTTCAAGTAAGTAGAACTCCACTTTTCTGTGATTCTACTAATGCTATTTCAATAGCTAATAACCCTGTATCCCATAGTAGGACAAAACATATTGAGATTAAATATCATTTTCTTAGGGAGCATGTAGAAAGAGAAGATATTTTATTAGAATATGTTAAAACAGATGAACAAGTAGCTGATATGTTTACTAAGCCACTAGAAGAAGCTAAGTTCAATAGATTCAAAATTGAACTAGGAATGATAAACTTAGAGTAAGTTTACAGATTTGAAAATGACTAAGTCAAAAGGTGTCGACACATAGACAAGTCTATGTCGACACAGAATAGTGGTGTCGACACTTCAGGAAAAAGGTGTCGACACATCTAGGATGTTGGTGTCGACACTTCAGAATGTTAGTGTCGACACATGTCAAGTAGGTGTCGACACATCCAATATGGTGTCGACACTTAAGTTTTACTCAGAATTTTTCTAAGTAAAGTCTTGACAATGTGTCGAGTTATGTTGTGTCGACACATAAACAAGTGTCGACACATAATATCTGTTGACTAAACTTGTGTCGACACATATGTGTCGAGACATTATAAGTCAGTGTCGACACTTATTGCCAGTGTCGACACATTTTAAGTTAGCTGTCCCGCCTGTTCATCTTCAAAATCAGAAAGGTATAAATAGGGTTCTGTCTTTGTTTGTCGACACGCTTTCAAAGTTTCGAGACCAAAACTCCTGTGTCGACACCTCTCTTTTCTAAAGACAAATTCTACAAACCCTAATGGCACCTAAGCTTGAGGAGAACGTTAACGAGGGCTATGAGCTAGTGCGCGGCGCGTTCGACGAAGCTGATCAATAAATCAAGTCGGTGGTAACCCTAGTTGCCAATTCTGGACTAGAATACTTGGTTTCAGAACCAACAAAGATTTGGAAAAAGGAAGTTCTTGAATTCCTTAATGGAGCTGCTGTAGATGAATCTGGATACAGAATCAAATCCAGAGTTCATGGATCTAAGGTCAAGATTTCACCAAAAAGTCTGAGGAAGGTACTCCAGCTACCTAAAACACAAGATGAAGAAGAAGTAACTGCATCCAAGACCAGGGAAGCTCTTACCTGGTGTGGACTTGATCCTAAGATGAAGATAGGATCTGTATTCAACAGAAAAGGAATGAATAACCAAGGGAAGTTCATGTCTGAAATTGTAGGAAAAGTCTTACTCAGCAAGACTGGAGGGCATGACAGAGTGTCTGCCTACATGTTTGAAATCATGACAAGAATTATCTTCACTATTAAAACTAATTGGTCAATGATAGTGTTTGACAAGATCAAGGAGAGTCTGAAGAAGCCCAACCTGGGCAGAATACTTAGTCTCTACCTAGCTGGTACCATACCAGAAGTCATGAGTTCAGCTGCAGGAAGCAAGATCAAGCACATGAGGAAGATGGATCAAATGATATTTTCCAGATGGGACAGGGTGTTATCCAAGGACATATCAACCCCTCAGAAGCCAGTATCTGAAAAAGAAATTCCTCCAAAGAAGAAGAGAAAGACTGTACAAGTGGTACAAGAGTCCACTAGAGATTCTGATAGTGAAGAACAGGTTGTCTTCACTCCTGATGACCAAGAGGAAGTGGCTGCAGAGAAGACCCCTGCTGCTCAAGAGACTGTTGAGATCCAGGGGGAGCTGCCTCCAGCTAGCCCCATCCACAGGGATCAAAGCCAGGGGGAGCTTCCAGGTGTAGAAGAACCCTCTACACTGGAGAGTGAACAAGCCACTAACATCATACAAGAGGTACTCATTGACCTAAATACATTGAATTTTTCTATAGTAGATTCTGATTTGTCTGATGTACATCAGCAAACTCAGCTAGACAGTCAAGTTCCAGATATTGTTTTAGAAGACACATCTGCTGTAGTTCAAGATGATACTTCTCAAGTGATTGAAGAACCAAGAACTTCTCCTGCACAGTCTCCACCTGAATATACAATGGAAGATTTATTCCTAAATCTAGATCAAGAAGATTTTGATATGGACAAGGATGCTGCTGCTGAAGATAAGAGTGCTGCTGCTGAGGGGGAGCAACTGATAGTTCTGGAAGAGCCTTTAAGGCCAGAAAGTGAGAAAGCACCTGATGTGCAAGCTGACAAACCTCCAAGCCCTAAGGAAAGGGTTGAAATAGCCAGCACTTCAGAATCTGAAGAAGATGAGGCTGCAAAGGCTAAGAAGAAGAAACTCTATGTCTTCAAGAGGAGAAGTCAGAGTTATAAGAAAGCTTTGCAATCCATTGCCCCACATCCTATAATTCAACAAGCCCCAACTATTGATTATAGTGCCTTAATGATAGTCATGCAGATTAAAATGGATGAACAAAGAAAAGCAATAGAGGCTTATGTAGATGAAGGGCACAAAGCTTTACAATTTGATCTGGCCCAAGATATAAAGTCTATAAGGTTTGAGATGAACCTTAACAAAAAGGAAATGACTGACTGCTTCCACAAGGGTGGGAATACAGTAGTCTATCTGGCAACACATCAGGAGAAGATCAAAGCACATGTAGATGATATAGCATTGAAGCAAGGGTATGTACTGGAAAATCAGTTAAGGATGAATGACAACTTGACTGCTTCACACAATGCTATTGTCACTGAAATAAAGAACAAGGCTGCTGAACCTTCAACATCTACTGCTGCTGCCAAAGCTGATTTTGATAAAGTATTCCAGGAAGAACTTACTGCTGTTAAGTCTGCTATTAAAGATTCCCAGAAAGTCATCTCTGAACAGCTCACTAAGCTTAAACCTTACTTTAAAGATGGAATCAGGTACTTGGATAGTCAAATCAGATTCCAGAAGGATGATGTAAGAGATCATGTTGCCCAAGAAGTCATAAAGGGGGAGAGAGTTTTAGTCATAGCTAGCTCTGACCATGCAAAATGGATATCTAATTCCATCAGAGCTACACTGGGCTATCCTCCACTCTGTGATGATTACAATGTTGCTGAATCTGGGATTCAAAGTGCATATCTTGGAGGTGAGCAACCAGAGGTAGCTCAGGTCATATATCCTCCTCCAGATTTTGACATGGTGCAAGCTGATATTCACCAGATGTATAGCCCAACTGCAGGGAAGTCAAATGTTGTTCTGGAAAAGGTTGTTCAACCTATTTCTGCAGCTATGCAAGAGGCATTAGAGAAAGAAGAAGAGGCAAGGTTGTCAAAGAAGAGGTTTAGGGAACAAGCAGAACAAAGGCCAGACTTTGAACAGTGGAGCCCTACCTCTAGAAATATAATTTTAACTGCCTGGAAAGCTGCCAAAGACAACATGAATGACAGGAACAAATGGTTTTCTGAAGCTGAATGGAGGAAACATGAGATCAGACAAGAAGCCATAGTTCAGTATAGAAGGAAGGCAAAGATGGGAAAGCTACCTCCTACTGCAGTGGAGCCTAGCAAGTACTTTCCTAAGCCATACCACTGTTTTGAGAGGTAGAAAATCAAAGCAGAAGAGCTGAAGAAGAAGGACTTAAAAGGCAAGAAGCCTGCTGATGCTGCAACTGCTGAAGCCACTGTCAAAGCTCAAGTCCAACCTGGCAAAGGCATAGTTATCAAAGAATCAGACCAGAAATAGATTAAAAAATTACTTGAAGATTATTTTGTAATCTTTTAAATGTAAAACATTTTTGTAAACCATTGAAGGTGTATTAGAAAAATGTTAGAACAATATATGATAAATATATTTCATGATTGTTCTGTAAATGTGTCTATTTCTTGATTGTTCTGCAATGATGAATGTGTATACATGTGTGAATTTCTACATGTTTATGTTTACCCTGCTGAATATAATCTGCTGTACATCATTTTGTAATTTTAATTATGGATGGTGTATATCATTGACTAAGGGTTATGACTTCTCCAAATAGGGGGAGATTGTTTGGTACATTGGTCAAATGTACCTGATTTGAAGAAGCCTCACCCAACTCAATGATATACATCATAATGTATTTGATGTATGTTTGAGTTACTTGTGCAGGTTAAGAAAATACTGGACTGAAGCAAAACGTTTCTAAGTCCATGTGTCGACACCCAGAGGGAAAGTGTCGACACTTAAGAAGACTTGTGTCGACATCCAGACAAGCAGTGTCGACACTTGGAGTCATTGTGTAGACACCTGGGATGCAGAGTCGACACCAGACAGATAGTGTCGACACTTGGAGCTGTGTCGACACTCAGTGAAGAAAAGTGCAGACAGAAAGTGTCGACACAAGGAGCTGTGTCGACACCCAGTGAAGCTGTGTCTACACCAGAAAGTGTCGACACTTGGAGCTGTGTCGACACTCAGCAAAGTCTGCAGAGTCTAAGTACAAGTGTCGACACTCAACACAATGTGTCGACACTATGCAGAAGAGTCAGCACTTGAAGTAAGTGTCGACACCCAGCACAATGTGTCGACACTCAACAGAAGAGTCAGCATTTGAAGTATGTGTCGACACCCAGAACAATGTGTCGACACACAGCTGAAGACTCAACACTTGAAGAAAGTGTCGACACAAGGAGCTGTGTCGACACTTAGCAAAGAACAGAATTATTTCCAAAATATTCTAAGTACAAGTGTCGACACTAAAGGAATGTGTCGACACTCAGCTGAAGTCTCAACAGAAGAATCAAGTGTCGACACAAGGAGCTGTGTCGACACTCAGCAAGATTCAACATAGAAGACTATGTGTCGACACCAAGATGCAGTGTCGACACTTGACAGATTCAATACAAGAAGATGTGTCGACACAAAGGAGATGTGTCGACACATAGAAGAATTCAGCAAAAGCTAGAAGAACAAGTACTTGTGTCGACACTCAATTTCAGTGTCGACACATGAAGAAGAATCTGTGTCGAGACATACAAGAAGTTGTGTCGACACCTTGTAGACTTGTGTCGACACTTACACAGCATGTGTCGACACTTGGACTATAAGTGTCGACACTTAAAGACAGAAAGTCTCGACACTATCAGACATTTAGAGATTTTCAAGAAATGACTGGATGATTTGATAGATGCCGTTCCAGCCGGTCTACAGCACCTGTCAGAGATATCAGAAGTCAGTTATGGACCGGTCCAGCCGGTTACCATGAAGAAAGCCTATAAATAGGCACCTACAGTTTACAGAAATTGTGGTTCAGAGTTGTTGAAGTTGTTGATCAGATTATTGTTAAGGTTGATCACCTTGTTGAAGTAATACAAAGAGTATCAACACAAGAAGATCTAGCAGTTCAAGTGCAGATCTAAGAAGTTGGAGAGAGAGGGCTCTATCCAAGAAATCAGCCTCTGGAACTAGGCTGAGAAGAAGGATTCAGATTCAATTCTGGATCTTAAGTGGCAGAGGTCAAGGAACAACTGCAGAGGATTCAGTCTTATTCAGTTCTACTCAAGAAGCTTTGAAGAAAGCTAAGTCAGGGTGAATCCAGATGAGTTCTTCCAAGAACTCATCAAGAATCTCTCAACTCCCCTCCTTTAATTCTGAGTTGTAGAGTTATTATTTGTATTACATTTTAACTTGTAGGATCCTTTGGATCTGAGTGAATTGTAAGCCTGTATTTATAAAGGCTGAGGGTAGGGCTTGTTAGCCTGAGTGTAGGCCTTATTGGCTGAGTGTAGGCCTTGGTTGGCTGAGTGTAGGCCTTAATTGGCTGAGTGTAGGCTTTGGGATAAAGCTGAGTTGTAAGGCTTTGGGCCTGAGGTAGGAACCAATTTGGGTTCTGAGACAGTGGAGAAGTTTGGCCGAATCTAGTACACTGCTAGATAGGCGAAGGGGGAAAGTGGATGTACCTATATCTTGGGGAACCACTATAAAACACTGTGTGCTGTGCTGTGATTGTGCTGTGGATTAGCTGTGTATGTTTTGTTATTGTTGTTTGCTGTGCAAAAAGTAGTTAGAAATCTGTGATATAACTGTTTGGCTGCCAACAAAGTTAGAAAAGGATTAGGTCACCTATTCACCCCCCCCCCCCCTCTAGGTGTTTAGGTACCATATCTTTCATCAATGATACAACACTCAACATCAGGATCCATCACGAACAAAAATAATTGCTGAAAAAGTGCTACACAGCTAGAATGAAAATAGCACGGAACTGCTATCTAACTCAAAAATCAGAAAAAGGTAAAAAGAAATAAGCAAAATAAAAATTCTAATAACAAAAGCAAATAAAAAAAATGATATGCACAAATGGAAAAGGACTTCAATCTATTATCTCCCTCTCCACAAACTCACACGACTGTGTTCCCCGGCAACGGCGCCAAAAACTTGATGCTTAAGATCACGGCAGGGAACCGGTCGCACAAGTAATGTAAAATGGGGGTTTTCCCAAGTATCGATCTCACAAGGAATACAGTAAGGTGGAGTTAATTTTGAGGAGGACTTGAGATTGAAGTCCTCAGGTCGGAGCTAACTAAGGGGGGTTTTGATGTTGCGGAAACAGAAAATAAAAAGCTATCAACTACTCCTATGCAACGCCGCTATGCGATGCTTCACCAGGAGGGATGGAATACTAGTCGGGCCGCTATGCACCGAATCGCTAGGCGGATGGACGAGTAGGCTTGCGGATGAGGTGGTGAGAACGGCGGAATGAGGGTCGTGAGCACCTCTTCGCTACGCACGCCACTAGCAATTGCTAGTGCGGCAAGGGTGGATGGATGGTGGATGGAATATAAGGCGCAACTCAAGCAACTTAGGCAGTAATATGAAATAGGAATCACATAGACATGAAACACATAACATAAACAACCACAGTGCACTTCATCAATATAAATAGGTTTAAAAACACCAATATTCAACAATAAAGCAAGAACAAGTCAAGAGATCGACCGAATCTGAATCCTTGCTGAGGATTCACGGTTGGAATCGTCAGGTTGTCATTCCGCGTCAAAGCTCGGTCCTCAACTGCGTCCGGGATAGAGAAGGGATGTCACCACCTTCCAATGGCCCATATTCTTCGTCTCACGATAGCGGACGAAGTTTGCTAGCTTTCCTTTGCTTGATGGCTATGGCGTCAAACCCTACTTGAAGCTCACGGATGAAGGAGAAGGCCGAGAGGAAGCTCCGGCTTGGATTTGGCGGTGAAAGCTTGCCCGGAGCACCTCCCTAGGGTGGAAGATGAAGGGGAACGACGGAGAAGGCGGAAAACGGCGGAGAAATGTCGAGCTCCGGATCCTCTCTGAATTAGGGCGAGACCTGCACTATTTATACAAAAGCAGAAATGAACAATGCGCACGATCACAGGCGCACGACCAGTGGTCGTGCGCACTATGTCCTGTGCTCGTGCGCACTGGCATGGAATATCAGGAAGAAGAACTGGGATAACGCGCACAAGTAGTGGCGCACGACCAGTGGTCATGCGCACTAAGTCCAATGGTCGTGCGATTACCCCAGACAGGACTCCAGAAAAGAGGAATCAATGCACACGATCAGTGGCGCACGACCGGTGGTCGTGCGCATTATGTCCAGTGGTTGTGCGCTTACCCCAGGATGATTCAGGAAAACGTAGAGTAGTGCGCACGATCAGGGGCGCACGACCAGTGGTCGTGCGCATTATATCCCGTGATCATGCGCAGTATTCCTGTTTCACAACTATCCCGGAACACGCACACAACCCCTGTACCGATAGGAAAAACAAATCACGAATCTGTGCAAACATTCCAGACAATCACAAAAGGGAGTACAAACTATAAAAATAACAAAATACACAACCACGGGCATAAATGTGCACTTCCTATGGAAATAAAGATTAGATGAAATAGGAACGATAAAGAACTAAAAGTGAAGTACAACCGCGTGAAAACTAGCCCAAATGAGTCCGAAAATAGGTATATAAAGTGGACTCATCAGACTCGAGGTGGAGAGGTAGAAGAACAATGTGCTTGTTTCCTAGAAGGGATATACAGAGCGAATCGTTAAGCGATTCAACATGTAGGAAGGGAAGAGTTATTCTACTCCTCTGAGGTCGGTCTTAAACTTCGCCGAGATGATGGAAGGGTTCTTACAGACCGTTTGGTATTTTGGGCTCTCGTGGGGATTCTTATATATCTGACTATTACTAAGCCGAATATTGCTTATGCGGTTGGCCGGATTAGTCGGTATATGGCGGAGCCACAAAAACCTCATTTGGTGGCGGCTAAAGTAATTCAGAAGTATGTCAAGTCTACCTCAAAAATGGGTCTCTTGTATAAGAGGGACACCAGCTTCAATCTGCACAGGTATATAGACGCTGATTATGGAGGTGATGCAAGTGATCGGAATTCGATGTTTGGTGACATCTTCTTCACGGGATCGATGACTATTTCTTGGTGCAGTAAGAAGCAGGATTCAGTGACTGTCTCCATTACATAAGCAGAGTACAAGGCTTTGGATTTGGCTGCTCAGGAAGCCATTTGGCTTTGGAGATTAATTAGTGGATGACATCCATGAGGAGGTGTGATATCCTATTCTGCTCCGCGGTGACAATGAGAGTGCTCTCAAATTGGTCAACAATCAAGTTTGTAACGCGCAATCGAAGCACATCGAGATCGATCATCGCTTTGTTCGGGAGAAGGTGTTGGAGGGATCTTTGATGGTCGAGCATGTGTGGAGCGAGAACAATATCACAGATATCTGCAAGCAGACATCTTCACGAAGCCACTATCGAAGGGACTGTTTATTCGGTTACGAGAATTGCTCGGGCTGGTTTCCACTTCCCAATTTAAGGGGGAGTGTTGAAATTGTTGAAGTGGGAGTGAAAGTGGAGCCGGGAGAATAGAATGATCAAACCGTATAGACCGTAGAGATCGCGCGAACTAGGTAGATAGCTTTGGCGGATAGCCTAGACAGACAACTTGTTTCGGTTGTGGTTCTTCTCTCTAGAGATCTGGACGATAAGCACCCTGGTAGAGTAACCGGGCGGATAGGGATGTCTATACGCGAGTAGTGGCAGACTCTTTTGGAGTTCGCTGAGTTCGACAGTGGTAGTATGGATGTTTGATCGCACTAACTGCGGACTCCTCAGATTCTCTGGCTCGCAAGGAGGCAGACGTATATTGCGGACTGGGGTGGTTATCCGCTCAGGTCGCTGGTGCCTTCTCAGGAGAGATAGTTCAGAGATTGCTGGTATGGACTTGGTCATTTTGACAAGTCCAGGCTGCAGGTGTGGTAGACTCAGTTTGGAGTTCATCGAGTCAGGCGGGATTGATGTTGCAGATTCTTCTGGAGCTCGCCGGTGTAAGACATGTATCTGTGCTTGCAATCTGGATGTTCAATCGTGGAGTTGGCACAGTTGCGCAGACTAGTCTTTCCTGGAGGTCGCACAGTCTAATGGGGTTGTTCGCAATATGGCGGACTGGTTCAGGTTGGCGCGATCTCGGTATCAGGTGACGCGGGTTCTCGCAGATCGCGCGGTTTGGTGAACTTAGTCTTAATAGACTAAGTCCAGCTTTGTTGCCTAGTCCGCCTAGATTGTCTGTGGCGGACTGTTCTTGAGCTCGCCGAGCTCGGCAAGATGGCGACATGTTTGTCGCAGGGCGGAGCTTTACGCGGACAAGAGCGGAGTCCGCGGGTTTGGCGGTCTGGTTGTTTTTGCAGTCAAGATCGGTGTCCGCGCTTATTGCAGTCTTCTTTAAGCGGCAGACTAATTCTTCGGTCCGCGGATTGTGGTGTTAGCCGACAGGTTGACGGACGGTTATCCTATCGGTATGGGTGGTGACGGCACTACTCCTCACAACTATAAATTAGAGTCATCGGCTCGTCATAAATGAGTAGTGAACAGTAAGAGCTAGCTCACGCTTGATTTTTGCGGTTACGGTTTTCTAACCGCTGCGACAGAAGAAGTTGATTTTGTGCAGGCTGTGCGACTAACATCAGGCGATTAGACAACTAGTGGAAGTTTGGTGTAGAAAAGTTTGTTGATAGCAGTAAGCGGTTAGCAACAGGGCGTGGTTTCTGCGACTTGGTCTCTTCCTCCGAGTTGCGGATAAGCAGAGCAGTTCGTCCAGTCTATCAGCGAGTTCTATTCGTGTTCCTTCAGCATTTCAATATCAGCAGTCCGCGTGGTTAACTGCGGATAAGCGGCTTTGGCGGACTCTGATGGCGGTTAGTCGACTTGTGTTGTTACAGGATTCTATCTGTGCGGTTACTTCTTGCTACAGTTTTTTGCTTCTCTTGTTGCATTGTAATCAAGTCTTGCAAAATATATCTTGCCCTGTAAAAGAAGTTAATTTCAATTGGAGATTCTTGTGCTGCCGTTGCTGCTAATTTTTACTCATCTTCAGTTGTGGTTGAGTGTTTTTGCGATCTATTTTTCCGCTTTCACCCATTTTGAGAATTTTCAACACATTCATTTATATGAGTGATACAACTCCTTTATCACATTCACAACTCTTTTATTTGAGATATATTTACTTTTTCACATGACACAATGTGGTAAAATAAGAAGTTATATTTGAAATATAAAGAAGTCAAGTTGTATCTGAGATATTCTCCGGCGATTTCTGATTATAACCGGACCCATTTCTGATTATAACCTGACCCATTCCTGATTATAACCGGATCCGAACCCAAAAATTTTCCAAAAGGAGCTCCAAGTATGAATGGGGCAAGAATATATATTTATATATAAACAAATACGTGTGACTACAACTTTTTCCCCACAGCCAAGCACTACCATACACCTCCAATGACAATGAATTCTTATTTTTATTTTCATCTTCACGTTTCAAGACCAAAACTTTTAGCCACAAAAACATAAAACTTTGTATAATCGATTTTTTAAAAATCTTTGCTAAATAAAATGGATAAAAATCTTTTTTATCTTAAATAAAAAAGAAATATCCTGGAAGCTTCCTCACAATTAATAATTTCCTCTCACAACTTGTTTTAGATACGCTTCTCCACTAGCCACAGTCTCCGCATGCAGGGCAGTCTAGCGACAATATCATTGATTCCCCTAAGCTCGACACCATCCAAAGCTTACGAATAACACCCCACCCCCCCCCCCCCCCCCCCCCCCCCCCCCCCACACACACACACACACACACACACTCTTTCTTTTCTGCCGCCGCTATTCTATTTCGCCATTGTAGCTTCTCCGCCTGAGGCTTTCCTTCCTCGTGTTCACCGGCGGAGGATGAAGGAGCGAAGAAGAACGCCGCTGTCGCTCGATAACGGAAGAAGTTCGAATGTTATTTTATAATGTTATTTTATTGTTTGGAAAGCTAACAGCTTAACTGTTATGTTAGTGTGAATGTTTTTTTTTTGTGAAAGTTTAAATTCTTTGCAATTTCATATGAAAGATGCATATATTTCAAACTATTTTATTATTTACATGTTAAAAGATCGGTGTGAAACAATGTTAAATTAGGAGCAATCATTACTTATTTTGAATATTAATTTTTTTTTATGGATAGAGTTTTCTGAAGTTTATTTATATATATCAATTTATTTATGATAATATTATTTACAAATTTTTAGATTATTATTTTTCCAAAAAAAATTATTTGTGAATAACAATTATGTTTGTGAATGATCATTTAATTTGAAAAATAGTTATTTCAAATTATCAAATAGTTACGAATAATCAAAACAAATAAATAAATAGTGTTAATAACAATTGGCTAACTAACACGGCTGTTCAAAACAGCGGCAAAACTTCAATGAGAAATATTGGTACTGGGGAAATAAGGGAGGGGGGAGGGAGAGCAGGAGAAGAAGCAGGGATGTTGGGTACATTGGTTCTAATGTACCTGATTTGAAGAAGTCTCACCCAACTCAATGATATACATCAAAATGTATTTGATGTATTTTGAGTTTAGTTGTGCAGGTCAAGTATTTGCAGGAAAGATGAAAAAGTTTCTAAGTCCATGTGTCGACACCCAGAGGGGAAGTGTCGACACTTAAGAAGACTTGTGTCGACACCCAGACAAGCAGTGTCGACACTTAGAGTGATTGTGTCGACACCATGGATGCTGAGTTGACACCAGGAAGAAAGTGTCGACACAAGGAGCTGTGTCGACACTCAATGAAGAAAAGTCCAGTGAAGCAGTGTCGACACTTAGCAGTTGTGTCGACACCCAGTGAAACTGTTTCTACATCAGAAAGTGTCGACACTTGGAAGATGTGTCGACACTCAGCAAAGTCAGCAGAGTGTAAGTATAAGTGTCGACACCCAGAGCAATGTGTCGACACACAGCAAAAGAGTCAACACTTGAAGAAAGTGTCGACACAAGAAAGAATGTGTCGACACTCAGCTGAAGACTCATCACTTGAAGAAAGTGTCGACACAAGTAGCTGTGTCGACAATCAGCAAAGTTCAACAAAATATTCTAAGTACAAGTGTCGACACTATGAGGATGTGTCGACACTCAGCTGAAGTCTCAATAGAAGAAGAATGTGTCGACACAAGGAGCTGTGTCGACACTCAGCAAGTATCAACACTAAAGGCAAGTGTCGACACCAAGAAGATGTGTCGACACTAAAACAAGTTCAACACATAAAGATGTGTCGACATAAGGAGATGTGTCGACACTTACAAGAATTCAGCAAAATACTGAAGTACAAGGACTTGTGTCGACACATATTATCAGTGTCGATACATAAAGAAGAAGCAGTGTCGAGATATAAAATCTACAACACAAGGAGTTGTATCGACACTTTGTAGGATAGTGTCGACACTCAGTCAACTTGTGTCGACACTTGGTCTATAAGTGTCGACACTTAAAGACAGACAGTCTCGACACTTTCAGACAGTTACAGAATTTTCAAGAACTGACTGGATGACTTGACAGCTACCATTCTAGCCGGTCTACTACACCTGTCAGAGTTGTCAGAAATCAGTTATGAACCGGACCAGCCAGTTACCATGAAGAAGGCCTATAAATAGGCTTATACTGTCTACAGAAGTAGGGGGATTAGAAGATCAACACATCAAGTAATACAAAGAAGATCTAGCTATTCATTGAAGAATCTAGTGAAGATCTAAGTAGTTGGAGAGAGAGAGATCCATCCAAGAAGTCAGCCGTTGGAACTAGGCTGAGAAGAAGGGTTCAGATTTGGTCTGAATCTTAAGTAGCAGAGATCAAGGATCAACTGCAAAGAAGATCAATCTTATTGTGTTCTACATTCAAGAAGCTTTGAAGAAAGTCAAGTCAGATTGATTTCAGCTGAGTTCTTCCAAGAACTCATCAAGAAACTCACAACTCTTCTCTCTTTTCTCTGAGTTGTAGAATATACATTTTGGTATTCATATTTTCTTGTAGGATCCTTAGGGATCTGAGTTTGTAATCCTGTAATTATAAAGGCTAAGTGTAGGGCCTGTGTACCTGAGTGTAGGAGAGTTGTATCTCTGAGTGTAGGCCTGTTATGGCTGAGTGTAGGCCTTGGTGGCTGAGTGTAGGCTTTGTGAAGAAGCTGAGTGTAGGCTTTGTGAAGAAGCTGAGTTGTAGGGCCTTGGGCCTGAGCTGTAGGAACCTGGTTTGGGGTTCTGAGTGTAAGATCTGAGGATCTGAGATAGTGGAGGAGTTTGGCCGAATCTAGTATACTGCTAGATAGGCGAAGGGGGAAAGTGGATGTACCCAAATCTTGGGGAACCACTATAAATCTGTGTGTCTACTGTGTGCTTGTGATATTCTGTGATTGATGTTTGATTGTTATGTAAAAGTAGATATAACTCTGAGATAAATTCTGAATTCTGCCTAAAAAGTCAAAAAGATTTAAGTCACCTATTCACCCCCCCCCTCTAGGTGATTAGGTACAATATCTTTCAAGTGGTATCAGAGGGAGGTTACTCTAAAAGGGACATAACTGTCTGAGTAGATCCAGTTGGCAGATTCAGTCTAAGTAAAATTACAGAATCAAGAAAATCAAGAACCATGGGTTCCACTGAGAATCATAAGGAATTGGGATCCATGAAGTTACCCATTTGCAGAAAAGAAATCTTTGGCATTTGGAAGGAAAGGGTGAGACTGTTTATGGAAGCCTCAGACCCTATGATTTATATCACAGTGAAAGAAGGGTCATATGTGCCCATGAAGGTTTCAGTCTTAGATGCAAATCAGAGAACACCCAAAGATTTCTCTAAAATGACAAAGGATGAGATAGTTTTAGCCACAATGGACAAGAGGGCTCAGAATATCATAGTGAGTGCTATTGATGATGCTACCTTTCAGAATTTGATACACTGCAAGACATCCAAGGAAATGTGGTATACACTTATTGTGTACATGGAGGGTTCTGAAGAAGTGAGACAGGATAGAAAATCTTTATTAAACCAAGAATATGAAAGTTTCAGGCAAGGTAGATCTGATAGCATAACTGAATGCTATAAGAAGTTCTATAGGATTGTGAATGAGCTAATGTCCTATGGAAGAGAGTTCAATAACTATGAGCTTAATGATAAGTTCTTAAGGTCCCTTACAAAAGATTGGGACACCAATATCTGTGCCATTAGGGAAATGATAAAGTTAGCAGATATCCCTCCACCCACACTGTTTGGAAAACTGCTATCCTATGAGATGCAGTTAATGGTGAGAAAAGAAGAGGAGAAATCTACAAGAAGTGAACATAAAGAAAGGACAGTGGCATTCAAAACAGAAGCGCCTAGAAAGTACAGAAGTAAGTCACCAACTCCACCACCAAAAGTAGCTGAAACTGAGTCAGATGAGTCAGCAAGCAGAAAGTCTGAAAGCAGTGAAAGTGATGAGGATTTTGCTGCCTTCACAAGACATTTTCAGAAGTTCTTAAAGAAGAAACAGTGGAGGACAAAGCCATCTACTTCACAGGGTAAAGAAGACTATTATCAGAATAAAAAGTCTTCAAAGAAAGACAGGAAAAAGACCAAGTCAAGCAAAGCAACTCTATCAAAAATAGTATGCTATTGCTGTAATAGACAAGGACATGTGATTGCAGATTATCCAGAGAAAAGGAAGGAGTCTAATGATAAGAAAAAGACTAAATTCAAAGGCAAGAAGGAAAAATCTTTTATTGCCAAAAAGGATAAGAGCCTGTCAGACATTTCTTCATCAGAAACTGAGTCAGATGCTAAAACATATATATGACTGTTTGCTGAGGAAGAGGAAGAAGAGTTCATCCAGATCATGAACTCCATATATGATCAAGAATACAGTCAGTGCTAAGGACTGATGACATTGACAAAAAGTGACAAAATCCTGGAGCAGCCAGGACCTAGTAAGGTACAAAGTTGTTTTTTCAGTTCAATTTCTTGTGCTAGTTCAGAATCAGATTCATCGTCATCAAGTGATGAGAGTGCATCTGAGTTTGAAGAGGATATTCATCAATTGATAGGTGAATATAAAGTTCTGTTGCAAGCATTTAAGAAATGCAAATCCTTGGCCAAGAGTCAAGCTAAGGAGATTGCAAGTCTCAAAGTGGCTGCAACTGAATATGAGAAGTTGTTTGATCAAAAACTTAATGAGATAGCCAGACTGAAGCACATAACTGTGATTCAGATGGGGACTATATCATTTAAGAATGATCAAATCAAGAGTCTGGAGATTAGTCTTCAGAAGGAGAGAGATTTGGTTGCTAGGTTATCAAAACCAAAGTCTATTCTACCCTTAATTGATGAATTTGTTCATCAAAAAGGTAAAGCTGGACTAGGATTTTCTAAACCAGCTAGGACTGTCAAGTCCAAGTCCAAGGGCAAAGCCCTAACTCTCAATAAGCCAGCTGTAGATAAAATAGCTAAGACTGTACCTAAGCAAAGGTATAATAGATTTGAGTGTTGGTGCTGTGGCAAGGTAGGCCACTTTGCCATGGACTGTTGGCACAATGCAAGTGCCAAAGTGAGTAGCAAACTGCATGTTGGAAAACCTCCAGGTAGCTTTGTTAGGAAGCAAACTAACCAGTACCAAGGACCCAAGAATTCTTTGGGTTCTAAGGTTCATTAATCTGTTTTGCAGGTGAGTCCAAGTGGCCATGCCCCAATATGGTACTTGGATAGTGGATGTTCCAGGCACATGACTGGAACTAGGGGATTACTAAAGGACTACACACCTATCAAGGATGGTCCAAAGGTCACCTTTGGTGGTTCTGAAAAAGGAATCATCAAAGGGTTTGGTAACATTTCTAGTAACTTAGTTACCATTACTCAAATGGCTTATGTTAAAGGTTTGAAACACAACCTAATTAGTATAAGTCAATTAAGTGATGTAGGATATGACATCTCATTTATTAAGGATGGTTGTCATATCAAGAGATCAAATGATCAAGAGATCATTTTGACAGGTTATAGAAAGAGGAATGTCTATTGCCTTGACATTATGGTTGAGAACAATGGTTCTCCAGTGTGTCTTGTAGCTGATGAGAAAGTCTCTCATTGTGTCAAATGGCACAAGAGGCTAGCCCATCTCAACTACAAGACAATTGGCAAACTCTATAACAAAGAGTTAGTGAGCAATGGTCCTTATGTTAAGTGTATTAAAGATGGAATATGCTCAGCTTGTCAAAAGGGCAAGCAGACTAGATCCACCTTTAATAGCATTAACAACAAAGATGCTGTGAGGTGTTTATACCTGTTGCATATGGATCTCTTTGGTCCTATGTCAGTTCACAGCCTAGGTAGAAAGGTTTATACCTTTTGTGGTTGTAGATGACTACTCAAGGTTTTCCTGGGTGTTCTTCCTTAGACAGAAATCTGAAACACCTAGTGCCTTCTATAGCTTTGTCAAACAGATTCAGAATGAACTAGACAGTACAGTGGTCAAAATAAGAAGTGACCATGGTACTGAATTTCAGTCTGACAGTATGGCAAAACTATGTGAAGATTTTGGGATATTTCAAGAGTTTTCTTCACCAAGAACACCTCAGTAAAATGGCATTGCTGAGAGAAAGAATAGAACCTTGATTGGGGCTGGTAGGACCCTATTAAGTGATACATCACTACCAGAATATTTCTGGGCTGAGGCAGTTAATACTGCATGCCATGTAATTAATAGGGCTACCATTACTAAAAGCCACAACAAGACCCCCTATGAGGTTGTGAAAGGCAGAAAACCAAACCTATCCTACTTCAGGATCTTTGGTTGTAAGTGCTTTATACTTAACAATGGAAAGTCTTACTTGACTAAGTTTGCTGCCAAGTCTCAAGAGGGGATCTTTGTTGGGTACAACAACAATAGTAAGGCTTATATAGTCTACAACTTGTCTACTCAAGTTGTAGAAGAGTCTGTACATGTAGTATTTGATGAAACTGGACTTATTAACAATGAGTTGTCTAGTAGTATATGCAGCTCCACAGGTATAACAAAGAAGATGGACAAGCTCACTATAGAAGAAGAACCTACTGCAAGACAGCAAGTAGAATATAGTGGTTGCTGTCCAGGGGGAGTATTACATGTACCTAATGAAGAAGAAGCCCAAGGAGTGCAGCAAGATGAAGGAACTGAAGAAGTTCAACCTGAAGCCAGGATGCCTCCAGCTAATAGGCATCTTAGAGATCATCCAGCAGATCAAATCATTGGTGATCTAAGATAAGGGGTACAAACAAGGAGCAGAAATCTGAATGCAGTGCTCTTCTCCAGTTTTCTATCCAAGTTGAGCCAAAGAAGTTTGAAGAAGCCATCCTAGACCCTCACTGGATTGAGGCAATGCAAGAAGAGCTGAATCAGTTCAAGAGGTGCAAAGTCTGGGATCTTGTTCCTAAACCTAAAGACCACAACATAATTGGGACCAAGTGGATCTATAGGAACAAAATGGATGAACATGGAGTCATCATTAAGAACAAAGCAAGATTGGTTTCTAAAGGATATAGGCAGGAAGAAGGTATTTACTTTGATCAAAGCTTTGCTCCAGTAGCCAGACTGGAAGTCATAAGGATGTTCCTAGCCTATGCAACCTTTCAAGGATTTAAAGTTTACCAAATGGATGTAAAGTCAGCCTTTCTGAATGGTAATCTAAAAGAGGAAGTCTATGTGAAACATCCATAAGGTTTTGTTGATTCAACTCAACCTAATCATGTCTATAGACTTAGGAAAGCATTGTATGGGTTAAAGCAAGCCCCTAGGGCTTGGTATGAAAACCTGTCCAGTTTCCTCATTGAGAATAAGTTCACAAGGGGGAAAATAGACAAGACTCTATTCCTTAGGAAATCCAGAGGCAAAGTAATACTAGTCCAAATATATGTAGATGACATAATATTTGGGTCTACTGAAAGTAGTCTTTGCAAAAAGTTTGCAAAACTAATGCAAGGACAATTTGAGATGAGTAGTATGGGGGAACTTAAGTTCTTCTTGGATCTCCAAGTTAGACAGACTGAGAATGGTTTATCCATATGCCAGTCTAAGTTCACCCTAGAACTCATAAGGAAGTATGGTATGGATTCATCCAGTACCATGAAGACTCCTATGGGGTCAAGTATGTCTCTTAGCAAGGATGATGCAGGGAAACCTGTAGATGAGTCTTTGTATAGAGGGATAGTTGGCTCCCTATTATATTTGACTGTAAGTAGACCAGATATCATGTATGCTACATGTGTCTGTGCAAGGTATCAAGCATGCCCTAAAGAGTCTCATTTGACAGCAGTCAAAAGGATACTGAGATATCTAAATGGCACTCCTTATCTAGGCCTCTAGTACCCTAGGAATGGAGATTTTGAACTAATAGGTTATTTAGATGCAGACTTTGCAGGATGCAAAGAAGACAGAAAAAGCACAATTGGAACCTATCAATTCCTAGGTGGAAGACTGATTTCATGGAGTAGCAAGAAGCAAACAAGTGTGGCTATCTCCACTACAGAATCAGAATATGTGGCTGCAGGAAGTTGTTGTGCTCAACTTCTATGGATACAACATCAGCTTGAGGACTATGGAATTCAGGTAAGTAGAACTCCACTATTTTGTGATTCTACTAGTGCTATATCAATTGCAAACAATCCTGTTTCCCATAGTAGAACCAAACATATTGAAATAAAATATCAGTTTCTTAGAGAACATGTAGAAAAAGAAGATATTTTACTGGAATATGTTAGAACAGATAATCAACTAGCGGATATGTATACTAAGCCCTTAGAAGAAACTAAGTTCAATATGTTTAAAATTGAACTACGTATGATAAACTTAGAATACGTTTATAGAAATGGCTAAGTAAAATGGTGTCGACACACAGAGATATCTGTGTCGACACAGAATAGTGGTGTCGACACTTCAGGGAAAAGGTGTCGACACATCTAGGATGTTGGTGTCGACACTTCAGAAAATTAGTGTTGACACATGATAAGTAGGTGTCGACACATCCACGGTGGTGTCGACACTTAGTATTTACTCAGAATTATCTAAGTAAAGTCTCGACTAAATGTCGAGTTGAGTGGTGTCGACACATAAACAAGTGTCGACACATATAATCTGTTGACTAAACTTGTGTCGACACAGTGTGTCGAGACATTATAAGTCTGTGTCGACACTTTTCAACAGTGTCGACACAATTTAAGTTAGTTATCCCGCCTTTTCAGCTTCAAACCTAGAAAGGTATAAATAGGTTTTCGCCATTGTCTGTCGACACGCTCACAAAAGTTTCGAGACCAAACTTGTGTGTCGACACCTCTCTTCTCTCCAGTCAAATTCTTCAAACCCTAATGGCTCCAAAGCTCGAGGAGAACGTCAATGAAGGCTACGAACTGGTGCGACAAGAATTTGACGAAGCAGAACACGACATCAAGGATGTAGTAACCCTAGTTGCAGACTCAGGGTTAGAATTTCTTGTTTCTGAGCCGACTAAGATCTGGAAGAAAGAAGTACTGGAATTCTTGAATGGAGCTACAGTAGACGAATCTGGATTCAAGATCAAGTCCAGGGTCCATGGAGAAAAAGTAAAGGTCTCTCCAAAAAGTTTGAGAAAGGTTCTAAACCTGCCAAGAACAAAAGTAGAGGATGAAGTAACTGCTTCTAAGACCAGAGAAGCTCTAACTTAGTGTGGACTGGATTCCAAATTGAAAATTGGATCAGTGTTCAATAGGAAGGGGATGAACAGCCAGGGGAAATTGTTGGCAAAGTGATCTTGAGTAAGCTAGGAGGGCATGACAGAGTCTCAACCCATATGTTTAATCTTATGACAAGGATAATCTCCATAGTGAAAACTGACTGGTCTGTAGTAGTCTTTGAGAAGATAAAGGAAAGTCTGAAGAAGCCCAATTTGGGTAGGATCTTAAGTTTATACTTGGCTGGTATTATACCAGAAGTTATGAGTCAAGCTGCTGGTAGTAAAATCAACCACATGAGAAGAATGGACATGAGAATCTTCTCAAGATGGGATAGAGTGTTGACCAAGGAGATGCCAACACCTGAGAAGGAAACTCCCCAAAAGAAGAAGAAGAAGACTGCCCAGTGGCTCAGTTTTCATCCAGCAGCTCTGATAGTGAAGAGCAAGTTGTCTTTACACCTGATGAGGATGTAGAAGGACATGCTGAGAAGTCTCCAGCTCCCCAAGATGCTGTAGTGAGGCAGGGGGAGTTACCTCAAGCTAGCCCCATACACCAGGATACTGTCCAGGGGGAGCCACTAGTAGTGGAAGAGCCAACTCCTCTTGAGAGTGAGCAAGCAACACACACTATTCTTGAGGTAATCACTAAGCTTAATGCTTTAGATTTCCTTATAGAGGATACTATTTTATTTGATCCATTAAGTATTGTTAATCAGCAAACTCAGCTTGATAGCCAACTCCCAGATGTTGTCATGGAAGACACATCTATTGAAGTTCAAGTGGTATCTAATCCAGTAGTAGATGAGCCAAGAGTTTCTCTAGCCCATTCTCCACCAGAATATACAATGGAAGATCTATTCCTTAACCTGGATCAAACAGATTTTGACAAGGAAACTGCTGCTGAGGGGGAGAATGCTCCAGTTGAGGGGGAGCAGGTGGAAATTCTACAAGAACCTGCAAGGCAAGAGCCTGAGAAACAACCAGCTGTTGAGGAGCTCCCTAAGGAAAGGGTAGATATAGCAAGCACCTTAGCATTTGAAGATGAGGAGGCTACCAAAGCTAAGAAAAGAAAATTCCAAGTATTCAAAAGAAGAAGCCAAACTTATAAGAAGGCATTGCAAACCATAACACTACAGCCTGCACTACAGCCAACTCCATCAATAGATTACAGTTCTTTGCTGGTTGCTATGCAAATCAAACTTGATGAGCACAGGAAAGCTATAGAAACATATGTGGATGAGGGGCATAAATCTCTCCAATTTGATCTAGCCCAAGAGATTAAGTCTATTAGGTTTGAAATGAATCTAAATAAGAAATATATGACTGACTGCTTCCACAAGGGAGGGAATGCAGTGGTGTACTTGGCTACACATCAAGAGAAGATAAAAGCTCAAGTAGATGAACTTGCAGTTAAGCAAGGCTATGTTCTTGAGAATCAAATCAGAATGAATGATAACTTGACAGCCTCTCACAATGCTATTGTCACTGAGATAATGAATATAGCCACTGCCCAGTCTGCAGAAAGTGCCAAAGCCAAAGAAACTTTTGACAAAGCATTCCAAGAGGAAATAACTGCTGTTAAGACTGCCATTCAAGACTCGCAGAAGCTTCTCACTGAAAAACTCCAAAGGTTAAAACCTTTCTACAGGGATGGAGTCAATTACCTAAATGCCCAAATCAGATTTCAAAAAGATGATTTAAGGGATCACATAGAAAGAGAAGTCATAAAGGGGGAGAGGGTATTAATCAAAGCCGGCTCTGACCATGCAAAATGGGTTTCTAATTCCATCAGATCCACTCTTGGTTATCCTCCTTTATGTGATGATGACAATGTTGCAGAATCTGGGATACATCCTGCATATCTTGGAGGTGAGCAACCTGAAGTAGCTCAAGTGATCTATCCTCCACCAGATTTTGATATGGTTCAAGCTGATATACAATCAATGTATAGTCCACCTGATGGAAATCAGAAGGTTATTCTTGAAAAAGTGGTTCAGCCAATATCTGAGGCTTTACAGGAAGCTATCTTGAAAGAGCAAGCTGAACAAGAAGCCAGAATGTCTAAGAAGAGGTTCAGGGATCAAGCTGAACAAAGACCTGACTTTGAGCAGTGGAGCCCCACTTCAAGAAACATTATTCTAACTGCATGGAAGGCTGCCAAAGATAATGTGCAAGACAGAAACAAGTGGTTTTCTGAATCAGAATGGAGGAAGCATGAGACAAGGCAAGACGCCATAGTCCAATATAGAAGAAAGGCCTAGATGGGAAAGCTACCTCCTACTGCTCAGGAGCCTAGCAAGTACTTTCCCAAGCCATATCATTATTTTGAGAGACAAAAGATTAAAGCTGAAGAGCTAAAGAAGAAGGAGCTTAAAGGGAAAAAGCCTGCTGCTGCTAAAGACACTGAAGCTTCAGTGCAAGCCAAGATACAGTCTGAAAAAGGGATAGTGATCAAAGATGCTGATCAAAAATAGCATAGAAATTTTCCTAAGTTTACTATGTAATCTTTTGATGTTAAATATTCTGTAAACTTTAGAATTATGAATATGACAAGTGTTAAAACAATGTGCTGTGTGATAAATTTGCTGTGTGATAAATTTATTTCATAATTGTTCTGAGATGTTATCTGTGTATACATGTTTTGTTTGATACATGTTTACGTTTGCTCTGTTATATAATCCTGCTTTACATCATGCTATGATTTTATTCTGTATGATGTATATCATTGACTAAGGGTTATGACTTCTCCAAATAGGGGGAGATTGTTGGGTACATTGGTTCTAATGTACCGGATTTGAAGAAGCCTCACCCAACTCAATGATATACATCAAAATGTATTTGATGTATTTTGAGTTTAGTTGTGCAGGTCAAGTATTTGCAGGAAAGATGAAAAAGTTTCTAAGTCCATGTATCGACACCCAGAGGGAATGTGTCGACACTTAAGAAGACATGTGTCGACACCCAGACAAGCAGTGTCGACACTTAGAGTGAGTGTGTCGACACCAGGGATGCTGAGTTGACACCAGGCAGAAAGTGTCGACACAAGGAGCTGTGTCGTCACTCAATGAAGAAAAGTCCAGTGAAGCAGTGTCGACACTTAGCAGTTGTGTCGACACCCAGTGAAACTGTGTCTACATCAGAAAGTGTCGACACTTGGAAGATGTGTCGACACTCAGCAAAGTCAGCAGAGTCTAAGTATAAGTGTCGACACACAGAGCAATGTGTCGACACACAGCAAAAGAGTCAACACTTGAAAAAAGTGTCGACACAAGAAAGAATGTGTCGACATTCAGCTGAAGACTCAACACTTGAAGAAAGTGTCGACACAAGGAGCTGTGTCGACACTCAGCAAAGTTCAAAAAAATATTCTAAGTACAAGTGTCGATACTAAGGGGATGTGTCGACACTCAGCTAAAGTCTCAACAGAAGAAGAATGTGTCGACACAAGGAGCTGTGTCGACACTCAGCAAGTATCAACACTGAAGGCAAGTGTCGACACCAAGAAGATGTGTCGACACTAAAACAAGTTCAACACATGAAGATGTGTCGACACAAGGAGATGTGTCGACACTTACAAGAATTCAGCAAAATACTGAAGTACAAGGACTTGTGTCGACATACATTATCAGTGTCGACACATAAAGAAGAAGCAATGTCGAGATATAAAATCTACAACACAAGGAGTTGTATCGACATCTTGTAGGCTAGTGTCGACACTCAGTCAACTTGTGTTGACACTTGGTCTATAAGTGTCGACACTTAAAGACAGACAGTCTCGACACTTTCAGACAGTTATAGAATTTTCAAGAACTGACTGGATGACTTGACAGCTGCCATTCCAGCCAGTCTACTGCACCTGTCAGAGTTGTCAGAAATCAGTTATGAACCGGACCAGCCGGTTACCATGAATAAGGCCTATAAATAGGCTTATACTGTCTACAGAAGTAGGGGGATTAGAAGATCAACACATCAAGTAATACAAAGAAGATCTAGCTATTCATTGAAGAATCTAGTGAAGATCTAAGTAGTTGGAGAGAGAGAGCTCCATCTAAGAAGTCAGCCGTTGGAACCAGGCTGAGAAGAAGGGTTCAGATTTGGTCTGAATCTTAAGTAGTAGAGATCAAGGATCAACTGCAGAGGAGATCAATCTTATTGTGTTCTACATTCAAGAAGCTTTGAAGAAAGCCAAGTCAGATTGATTTCAGCTGAGTTCTTCAAAGAACTCATCAAGAAACTCACAACTCTTCTCTCTTTTCTCTGAGTTGTAGAGTATTCATTTTTGTATTCATATTTTCTTGTAGGATCCTTAGGGATCTGAGTTTGTAAGCCTGTAATTATAAAGGCTGAGTGTAGGGCCTATGTGCCTGAGTGTAGGAGAGTTGTATCTCTGAGTGTAGGCCTGTTGTGGCTGAGTGCAGGCCTTAGTGGCTGAGTGTAGGCTTTGTGAAGAAGCTGAGTGTAGGCTTTGTGAAGAAGCTGAGTTGTAGGGCCTTGGGCCTGAGCTGTAGGAACCTGGTTTGGGGTTCTGAGTGTAAGATCTGAGGATCTGAGATAGTGGTGGAGTTTGGCCGAATCTAGTACACTGCTAGATAGGCGAAGGGGGAAAGTGGATGTACCCAAAGCTTGGGGAACCACTATAAATTTGTGTGTCTATTGTGTGCTTGTGATATTCTGTGATTGATGTTTGATTGCTGTGTAAAAGTAGATATAACTCTGAGATAAATTCTGAATTCTGCCTAAAAAGTCAAAAAGATTTAAGTCACCTATTCACCCCCCCTCTAGGTGATTAGGTACAATATCTTTTAGGGGAGTACCGGTCGGAGAGTCTGTCCTTGAAGGTATGACGGTGAACCGGATTGAACCAGACGGAGAGAGTGAGAAGCCAGTAGAAGGAGAACCAGATCTCAGCACAAAAAACCACAATCCAAGTCCACCTCCCCTTCTCGCATGTGAGAGAACTTGTACGCCCAAATCAGGGCCAACCCTAGTAGGACCGAACACGCGTGCGACCAAAACCACACCCTTCCTTTCCCCAACCGCTTCACCTCGAATAGACGCCCTTCTTCCATTCCGGAGATTTTTTTTTGTTCTCTAATCTCTCTGCTGCTCTTCTGTAAGACTCCTCCCTTACCTAGGAGTTAACCTGGTCTTATGCCTAGAACGGCCGTCTTATGGTGGCACTAACACACGGGTTAGCCGTCACCGCAACACGCCGATCCTGTCGGCTAGTACGATTATATAACATGTTCGGCCAAAAGAGAGAAAACAATATAAAATAAACACTAGTCCACAAGTCACAACACTATCACATAATAAATATGAGTACATCAGTCCATAATGAGTTCATCAAAAATAGAGAAAAGGGCTTATGCCCAGTAGATAATGACAAATAGCTCTCTCATAAATGACGACAAGCGGAAGTTACACTATCATCAGAAAACACGTCCCACCCGACGTCGGGCTGTAGTAGTAGTAAGTGGTGGTGGTATCAGCTCCTCACGTCCTGCCACCTCGTCCTGCTGGTACTCCCTCTTCTCAAGCTCCTAAAATGATTGGTCACACCGACCGTTAGTAAAAAAGACTAAGTCATTTCCTCCACACCTCTCCCCCGCAACTCCTAGGCACCGTGCGGGCGGATGAAGCGGAGTACAACAAGGGGTAAAGCAAAAAAGCAGGTGACAATGGAACTATACTAACAACTATATATGCATCCAATATTTCTACTATAGCAGTTCCATATATATATATATATATATATATATATATATATATATATATATATATATATATATATATATATATATATATATATATATATATATATATATATATATATATATATAGTGCAAGAAAGTAAAAATAACTGAACTGAAACAAGTATGTGCAATAAGTAAACAGTACTGGAAGTAAGCTATGTAAAGACATCAAGTAAAATAAGCTACTACTACCATCACAGAAGTACCTTAACTTATATGAATGTCCATACAAACATATAAGTTAAGGTTTCCAGAAATATAACTTATCATATAAAATAGCTCATACTAATTTATATGATAAGGATCTATGATGTGTATGCCCTAGTTATGAATGTATGGTATGCATATGTGTTATGGTTCATGAAAGTACTACTCACACACACGACTCTGTCATCACAGACCTTTAGTTCCCACTTTTTGGAGCTAGCATCACTCTCTGGTACCACCGTTGTGGCTACGGAAACAGTGGAGCGGGCGTCTCCACTCCTAGGAGGGTATACACAATATCAGGCCTAGACCTCCCATACGCCTCTGTACACATCCTAGGTGCACTCTATAGTCTCTGCGTACTATTTGCTGGCTACCCACTAGTCTTTTTGGTCGAGTGTGTGTTTTCGGGGATAGTCCTCCAGACTGCAACGTAAAATAACCCACTGGCCCCCCAAACCATCACACCTCGCCAGAGTCACCGTACTGCCATCAGTGTGATGATTGGCCCTGTACCACATGATCTGCCACAAGTTTATGCACATACAAGATATTCCAACCTGAGCCTCCAGCTCGCAGGGCCAACCCGTCCTGAATCCCTCCAACCCATCACGTGTAAGATTGCACATTAGTGCCTTTATTCAAAATCCCTCAAACCCATCATGGGTGAGATTGTACATAGTGCCTTTATTCAAAATCCCTCAAACACATCACGGGTGAGATTGCACATAGTGCCTTTATCCAGAATCCATCAAACCCATCACGGGTGAGAATGAACCACAATGTCCTAACCTATTAGACTACTCTTGTCTAGTGTAAGTTACACCTAGCAGTTTAGGGTTGATCCCAGGACTGCCCAAGGCATGCCCGGTGAAGGGCTCTTAGGGGCACTAGAAATTATGATGTGCTGAATCTCAATGCTCCCTTTCTCAAGGATATTTACTTTTATTAATGTCTACCCCTTAATCATACCAACTCTCATTGTTACTCTGGACAAACCTAATAATTTAGAGTATTATCAGGAGAGCGGTGGTCTTCCGTCGATCTCCGTTCTAGCCACTATCCTTGGGGTTTTGCACTCTACCACTCGTTATGAAGAAGTTACCTATTGGACACCAACCATGGTTTGTCTTCCAAATATATTTCCCAACTCAACCTACCATCGTATCCCCTATGGGTCTCAGTAATATGTGTCATATTTTTGCTATACTCACCCATGACTTAATGTTGACCATTTAACATTTCACTTTTGTTTTCTAAGTAATTAAAGGCCTAAATTAATTCCTTTAATTATGTGACCTATGTCACATTGCACATGATGTACTACTTATATTGATTCATTTTACTTAAGAAATTTATCAGGCGTTCTAAGAAGTAAAATATTTTCCCATGTAATTTCAATTTTAATTTTCATTTAACAACAAAATCACATTTTGCTTACTTTCCAAATGAAATATAGTATGTCTACCACGAACAATTTTGGGAAAATTACTTGAGATTCATAATTATAAAATCAAACTGAATATAAAATTTTAAATCCCTAAACAGTCATTTGACCTAATAATTATCCAAAATGCCTTTATTACTAAAATGTCATTAATAGGGTTTTCAACTTACTGAAACATCCAAAAATTCTCCGAAAATTACAGAAGGATTAGATCATATAGATAAGCCACTGTAAAATTTTTCATATTATTTCAACAATAATTTCTTTTATTTTTAATTAATTTACATAATGAGAAAAATAATAATTCTACTTATAATCTAAGGTAAAATTATCTAACAGCCCCATAAATTTTTCCAGAGATAAACTATGAGCCATTTAAGTTTGTGGCAAAATTTTAGAATTTAATGTCATCATTAGCCTTAGTTTCAAAGTTTTATTTCTAAAATGGCCTAATTTTCAAACAATTCCAATTAATGGGATTTTTGATCCCAAAAATCTCATTCTTTCTGTGGGAGGTATATTTC
This sequence comes from Platanthera guangdongensis, assembly GCA_039583875.1. NCBI lineage: Eukaryota > Viridiplantae > Streptophyta > Magnoliopsida > Asparagales > Orchidaceae > Platanthera > Platanthera guangdongensis. Next base: position 108,746,931 of record CM077154.1, read on the forward strand.
ACCCCTATAAACTTCTATCCATAGTTTCATGGCATGCAATGTTCCAAATGAGCTGAATATCTCATTTTGCTACTTTTTACTATATGCACCCCAAACCTAAACCTACCTTTCTCATGCAAGTGGGACTACCCAACATGAAGGGGTCATTAGAGATTGAAATTTCTACCATGGTCTAATATTGACCCAGCGGACAAGCCAACACAATTTGGGACCATTTGGAGCTGTATTTCTCCAAATATTCAATTAATTTAAATAAGTGTATTTTACTAAAAACTATTGAAAATATTTTTCCAAAAATTCCAATTTTTGGTCAGTAACTAAGCATGCCATAGTCACATGCATGACCAAAATTTCAGGTCATGAGGACTTATGGTTTGGCCTGGGCACTCGTTTAAAGTTCTGCCTTAGGCTTGGACCAGTCTTGGTAGAATGGCCCTACAGAGTGTAGGGTGACAAAATAAAGGTAAGACCTAGGCCTACAAATTTGATGTTGATGTCTGGTTCTAAAAGTACATCTAAGAGGCCTATTTTTAGCATATAATAATTATCCCGGGGTAAAAATGAATGGCATTCGTTCATCGTCCCAAAGCAGCCAATGACTGAGATTAATTTTCCTGGGACATTTTTTCTTGCCGATTTTGGCCACCTGGGCTGGCGCAACCACAGGCTATTATTGCCACCACCTTTGTTGAGGTGGTGGCTAGCGTTTCCCGGCGGTGAAGCTTCCGGAGGCGGCTCCTCTGGCGATCCCGAGCAAGAAGAAATGCTCGGCAAATCTCTCACTTTCTCCCATGGTATCGGGCTCGATTGAGTCCGATGTCTCGCCTAAATGAGCTAGAAATCTATCACGGAGTAAGGTGATGTGAAACGGACCTGCAGCCGGGCTTGGCGGCACGTGCGGTGGCCGTGCTCCAGGGCCGACGCTTGCTCCCGCGAACTAGCCCAATTCCTGGATTCTCCAGCAAAGGCAGTGCTCCAGATGTCGATCTCCACTCGTTTCCTCCTCCTGAAGCTGATGGTAGGCTCGGATTTGGCTGGGGGTGGCTGTGGGAGGAGTTGGAGTTGGGGGGGGGGGGTGGGCCAAGCTATAGAATTTCCTCCTGGCCACTAGGTGTCCCCAAGTCCCTCCACCTTGCAGGAATAATCCTGAGGAGCTTAGCCAGCTACTTGGGCAGAGAGAAGGAGGGCCACATGGACACCATTTCTTCTTTTCCCCCTTTCTCCCTCCTCTTTTCCTCCAAAACGTCCAAATTGCCCTCATGCATGCATTCTCTCTCCATTTTTAGGAGGGTAGGGGCTGTCATTGACCCCTTTAGGTTGGTCTTGGGCCTTGGCTTGTGGGCCTAGCCCATGGGAATGGGTTTGGTCTTCAAATCCCTTAAATAGGCCTCAAGTTGACCTAGTTGACTTCTAGGGTTGACTTGGTCAACTTAATCAGTGGGTTGACCCCACTTGATGGTCATGAACCCAAAAGTACGTCCCAACCTGGGTTGGGCCATGGTTGTGCCCCACTTGGAGTAATTGGGCCTTTAGGTGTGGATTTGACCAAATTAAGATTAGGGTTGATTTGGGTCAACTTGAGTCAATATGTGACTTAGTGATATGACTTATGGTTCCCTTAGGTTGCTGTTAGGGTTATAGGTGCAGTGGTAGAGTTAATGTGTGGCTAGGACCCCAATTTGGTCTGGTTTGACTTAGATTATCTTGGGCCCCATGTGACTAAACCCTAACCCCATGGTTCAAACCTATCCTAAACCCATGCCCCCACCACAAGTCCTAACCCAACCTAAGTGAGGGGTCTAAATGAATGTGGGATGTTACATCTTCTCAACCTCTCTCTCTCTCTCTATTTATCGGCTTAAGGACTGCATTGGCATGCGATAGGGGAAGGTGTCACTGTGTTCGTCATATTAGATGAAAAGAGAGAGGAAGACCGGGAGATAGATAGAGAGAGAGAGATAAGGGGAGAAGATTCAAAGGTGATTGTGTTGCTGGTTTGTGAACAGTGACAAGAGAACTAAAAATGTTCCTTCCTGCCATTTGTCTTCACAAATTTTCACACTCAGTTAACAATATTAATATTATTGTTGTGAGAAACTATATTATGGACCAAGAAGATTTTAAAAATCTAATCTAATATGAAACGGTAGAAAGAAAAGGTCCAAATATATACTGTGCGGGAAAGTATAAGGTGTGGGCGTACATGGAAAGGAGTTTGGGGGTCAAGATGCTCTTAAAATGAAAAGTAATCAACATCCAAGTTGTAGATCTCGGCGAGACGAACAACTTTCATGTTGATCACTTTTTGATTTGGAGCCGTCTTGGACCTCGATTTGGGCCCTGAAAACTGGGGCGGCGGAAATGCTACAGTAAACCCCTCCGCCGCCCCAGATTTCGAGGCCCAAATCGAGGTCCAAATCAAAACGTGATCATCATGAAAGTTGTTCGCCTCGCCGAGATCTACAACTTTCATATTGATCTCGTTTTATTTTGGGACAATCTTGACCCCCAAAATCACTTGCCCGTACATCCCGCACCTTTAGTTGCCAGTATATTATATATATATATATATATATATATATATATATATATATATATAGACACACACACACACACACACACACACACACACACACAAACACATAAGCAGTCGTGCACGGGGGACCCCGTGCGGGCAACATTCGTCGTGGGTGCGAAATTTGTCGAGGGGGCAACATTGGTCGTGGGCGACGACATTGGTCGGGGGAAGCGACATTGGTCGGGGGCAGGGACATTGGTCGAAGGCGGTGACAATGGTCGGGGGCAGGGACACTGGTCGGGGCGTCGACATTGGTCGGGGGCGGTGACACTGGTCGGCAGCGGCGACACTGGTCGGGGGCGGGGACACTGGTCGGGGGCGGGGACACTGGTCGGGGATGGGGACACTGGTCGGCGGCGGAGACACTGGTCGGGGGGGGGGGGGGCATTGGTCGGGGGAGGGGACATTGGTCGGGGGAGGAGACATTGGTCGGGGGAGGCGACATTGGTCGGGGGCGGCGACATTGGTCAGGGCGGGGAATTGGTCGAGGCGGGCGAAGGAAAACTGTTGTCGACCTAAATCACCTAGAGGGGGGTGAATAGGTGGTTTGTGCGTCTTTTGCGGAATAAAAATTAATTAGAGCACTGCACAGAAATATCTACCAATATCACAGACAACACAAGATGTATAGTGGTTCCCCAACCTTGGGTACATCCACTTTTCCTCACCGATCTAGCAATCAACTAGACTCAGCTACTCCACTATCTCGGATCACAAATCGATCCTACCCTCGGAACAAAGTTCCTACAAACTCGATCCAACAAAACGGATCTACACCTCGGAAGATAGCACTTCCTACAAACTCGGAGTGAAAAACTCCTACACTCGGAGAAGATTTCTCCTACAAGATTAATAAAGAGTTTACAAGAAAACAAACAGTAAATCACTCAGATCTGAAAGAAATTACCAGGATCTTCTTCTTTTCAACTTTGTATCCTTTTCAGAAATCGGTGAAGAAGGTCTCGGCCTCGATCTGGATCAACTTCCTTTTACAGAATTCGAGAGAAAATATGATCAGTGAAGTCGATCTCGATCTGTAACGTTTCTTCAAAATAATCCTCTGAAAGTAGAAGCTTTTGCCGGAGAAGAAGGCAGCGGCGGCGGCTTCCGTTTCGCAAAAGTCAGAGAGAGGCGGCTGAAGAATATTTCTCGAAAAAGAGATTACAAAAAAGCTTTGAGAAAACTTAGTGTTTGTCATTTTCTGAAAAGACCTTATATAGGAGAGGCTAACGGTCATAATTGGTCATAATGATGTACACGTGGACCAATCATGTCGCGTGACTTGAAAAATCCCGTCAGAAAAATGACTTAGAAAATTTTCGGAAATATTTGGCCAACTACACGAGTAAGTCAATAACTACTCGAGTTGTTGAATAGCTACTCGAGTATATGATGGGAAACATACTCGGGTAAGTATAAACAGACTACTCGAGTATATAGAGATCAACTACTCGAGTATATAGACAGAACTACTCAAGTGTACTAAGAGACCTACTCGAGTATATAGACAGAACTACTTGAGTATACTAAGAGACCTACTCGAGTATAAGAAGTACTACTCGAGTGGAATACTTAGAAAAATTCTGAGGAGGTCTGCTGGCAACTACTCGAGTAGATGAACTAAACTACTCGAGAGGAAGTAACCTACTCGAGTAGGTGAAAATTCTACTCGAGTAAAAGACTTAAAAAAATTCTGGAATAAGGAAATAGCGAGGTACACGGGTGACGCATGAACTACTCGAGTAGGTAAAATGAACTACTCGAGTATATTTCTATCTACTCGTGTAGGTGGGTATACTTACTCGAGTATATGACTTGGTCTACTCGAGTAGATGACTTAGCTACTCGAGTATATGACTATGTTTACTCGAGTACAGGATTCCTTTACTCGAGTAACTTATACCCAGACTACTCGAGTAGGTGAAGGCACTACTCGAGTAAAACACTTAGAATTTTTCTGAGGTTGGAAAAACTGATTCTTCTAGAGTAGCCAACTTCCAATGCCTTTCCCATAGTCCAATAGCTTGAATATGAAGTGTATCCCAATAGAGAGACCACACATGAGTCAACACCTTGGAATATGCAATGAGGGATTACAATGCACATTTCCTGTGTTTGGTGACCCACTGTGGGCTGACATTGGTCTACACTTCCCAGTGAAACTCCTGCAAACATATAGCTCAAACCAAGCATCAAATACAACTTAATTCATCTTAGTTTCAGGGTGACTTCATCAAATCTGTGTTCATGTGGATGAAATACCCAACAATCTCCCCCTATTTGTTGAAGTCAGAACCCTTTACACTAAGGTGAATTATGGATATAAAAGAAACTAAGTAGAAAAATATAAGCAGGTAAGCAAAGGATAATGAAAAAGATAATTAGACAGAATGAAGAATTGTATATATATATAAGTTTCCAAAAACTTCAAGTCTACAATTAGTCATTTCAATTTCTCATCATCTTTTTAGGTTTGGGCTTGGGATTGCTGCTTATCCATCTTCTCTTGTTGTCTCCTTAGGTAGCTGAATGGCTTTGGGAAGTACTTAGGAGGCCTTGGAGGAGCAGCAGGGTTATTTCTCCCAAACTCTCTGTCATGGATCCTTCTTTTTAGCATGGACTTCTCATATAACTCCCATTCCTGGGAACTATAGTGAAGGCTTCTGTTCTCACTGTGATCTATGACCAACCTGAGTGTGTCCAAGATGAGAGACTTCGAAGTTGGAGACCAGGCTTCAGCATGTTCAGGTGCTTTGGAAGGAGCAGATCTGCTGGCAGAGGGGCCTTCACCATATTTCCTTTTCTTCTTGGTTCTGATCTCTGGAGGAGCTTGAAGGAATATATCAGCAGGATCATCTTCCCAGCCTGGAACATAAGTATCTGGTGGAGCAACTGAGTCTCCAGGCCTGGGAGAGAAGGTAGGTTGTTGAGGAACAGCTGGGGCAGTGACATCTGTGGCCAGTGGGTTGAGATGATGGGGAATGAGGTTTGGGTCAACTGCAAGATCGGGCTAGATCTGGTTGTGCATCCAGACAGCAGTGTCATAGGTGTGAAATTTGACACTCTGTATCTGGGCAAGCACATCGTCATGAATGGTCTTTATATGAGCTTCCCATTCAACTGTCTTTTGAGCAGTAGATTTTTCTACCTGTTCTTTAAGATCTTTTATCAAGCCCTCCCCCTTTCTGACTTCAACAAATACTGTCCCTAAGGTGTCATCTTTGAAGATGCCAACCTCTTCACATATCTTCATCTTGTTGGCTTCAGTCCTCTTATCTAGCTCAATTTGATTGTTTGCCAAGGTTACACCTTGTTCCATGACATTGCCAATACTAGTGATAGTATGGTCAAGAGCTTTACCACCAAGTTGGAACAAGTACTTTAGCTTGTCAGTGTTATGCTGAATTTCAGCAAAACCTCTGCTCATCTCAGTCTCAAGAGCAGTGACCTTATTAGTGACCACCTTTGAGAGGTGTCAAAGTGATGTCTTTGTTCTTGAAGAAGAATGGCAATACTTTGCAGTAGATCGGAGGAGGAGGAAACTGTAGCAGCAGCAACAGAGGGAGCAGCAGTAGGGATAGGAGGAGGTACCCAAGGAGCTATTTCTTCAATAAGCACTGAGTTGGGAGCTCTGGTGGTATGAATGACAGCATCCAAATCTTCTGTATCATGGGGAATGGAGAAATCAAGGTTTTTGAGAGGAGCCTCAGCTGGCTCAGGAGAAGGCTCATCAGAAATGAAAATGGTGTCTGGCTTATCTGCTGGAGGAGGAGGAGAAGGAGTTGGAGTTCTGGCTGGAGAATGGGCAGGAGACTGTGCTGGAGACAAGTCTTTGTGATGTTCAATGGTTGGAGCTGGAGGAGATAGAGGAGGAGGGGGAAGCACATCTTCAGTGAGCTCTGCAATCATGGCATCTATGGCAGCAGCTGTGGACAGGAGAGTGTCTTGGGTACTTGCTCTGAGGAAGTGGCTGGACTCTTTGGAGTATGAGGTAGTGATGAAATCTCTTGCTGAGGAGAGGGTTGCCTGACTGGGCTAGATGGAGCAGGCTCCCCCTCACTTGGTGCACCGGAGGAGCTGGCCACATGATGAGGAGAGGGAGATGGAGTCCTGTCCTCTACAGCAGGAATTACTGGGATTTCTGAGACCTTTGCAGCTTGGGCAGAGTTCTGGAGCTTGAGATCCCATCTCTGAATTGAAGAGATGGAGACCTTCTTCATGTGGTGAAGTGGACTCCCTTTTGAGAAGTTGAATACTTCAGGATTTGTTTCATGAAGGAGCAGAGATATAATTCTTGCGTAGTTGGGGGATTTCATGCTATCCTTTATCTTGTCCAAAATCAGCATACCAAATTGAAATTTCTTGCGGCAAACAATTGCTTGCATTATATCAAAGAAGTATGAGGGAATGTCTCGGATGGAGTGTGTCTTGCAGAGAAGAATTTTGCCAATGATGTCTACCAGAAATTTTCCTTCAGCATTCATGTCGGACCTCTTAATGTACTGAGCTTCAGGAGAAATACCACAGAATAGTGCGGTTCGGTCAGAATCTTCAGCATCCAGATCATCTTCTTCATCAACAATAGGTAAATGGAGAAGTTGAGAGACAGAGGTCTTGGTGAACTGTAGTTTCAGACCCTTAACTGTTGATTTTAGGACTTTGCCATTCTGTCGAACCTTGAGATTTGAGAAGAATTCTGCAACGTCGGGGAAGAGAACGCGACAGGGTTCTTGGAGTATGAAGGATAGGCCGGCGGTGTCGAGAAGAATGAGGAGGTTGTGGAAATCGTCCGAGAGCTCTGCAATACCATCGGTGACGAGTTCGGAGACGACGCCGATCTTGTGAGAAGTCGCCATGGATGCTATTGACTGGAGGAGTTGAGTTTGAAAGCTCTGCAACAGCGGCGGAGGCGAGTCGACAGGGTAGGCGAAGAGACAGGGTACTCGAGAGATAGAAATGATGTCGAGTAGGTTTGATGTTTCGGAATTTCGTATATATATATATATAATTCTTAAATTTCCGCTAATTAATTTAAAGAAAGAGGCGGCATATAGCCTTGGGTGGCGAATAGAACAAATTTTGAAAAATTGGAAATCAGGACACGAGAGAGAGAGGCTACTCGAGTAGTTAAAGGAGATACTCGAATAGGTTAACTGGAGCTACTCGAGTATGTAAGAAAAGCTACTCGAGTAGAAAAGGACTTACTCGAGTAGGTGAGAGACTTACTCGAGTAGGTATTGACTTACTCGAGTAGGTCAGAAACTTACTCGAGTAGATCTTTAGGTACTCGAGTAGGTCAGAAACTTACTCGAGTAGATCTTTAGGTACTCGAGTAGGTCAGTGCACGTACTCGAGTAGGTTCATTCATATACTCGAGTAGATCTTTAGATACTCGAGTATGTCTCATGCTTCTCGAGTGAAATTTTGATAAAGTTGAGAAAGAATGGATTTTTGACTAACCCTTTGCAATTAATTGCTTCTTAGTCATTCAGCCTTCTTTAGTCCTCTTTGTTGAGCATCCCAAGCTCTGTCTTGAAGAATGAGAACTTGGTCTCGTCCAGCGGCTTGGTGAAGATATCTGCAACTTGCCTATCTGTAGGCACATATTGGAGATCTATGTCTCCATGCTCCACATGTTCCCGGATGAAGTGGTACATTAGCTCAATATTCTTTGTCCGGCTGTGGGAGATTGGATTGTTGGTTATTGCAATTGCGCTGGAGGAGTCACAGTACAAGGGTATATCCTTGAACTACAGGTTGTAGTCCTCGAACTGATTCTTTATCCATAGCAACTGTGCGCAACAACTGCCTGCAGAGATATACTCTGACTCGGCCGTTGAGATTACGACACAATTCTGCTTCTTGCTACTCCAGGAAATTAGCCTTCTTCCGAAGAATTGGCAAGTCCCTGAGGTGCTTTTCCAGTCGTCTTTGCTACCTGCAAAATCTGCATCTGAAAATTCAATTAGTTCGCTATCATTACTTCTTGGGTACCATAAGCCAAGATTTGGTGTGCCTTAAGGTATCTCAGGATCCGCTTTGCAGCAGCGTAATGAGATTCCTTAGGGTTCACCTAAAATCTAGCACAGACACATGTTGAGAATATTATGTCAGGCCTACTGGCAGTAAGGTAGAGCAAGGATCCAATTATACTTCTGTACTTGGTTTCATCAAAAGGTTTCCCTTTCTCATCCTTGTCCAGAGACATAGTTGAGCCAATTGGAGTCCTCATAGAGGTTGCATTCTCCATTCCGAATTTCTTAATTAGCTCTTTGGTGAATTTGGACTGTGAGATGAAAATTCCATCTTCAGATTGTTTCACTTGAAGCCCTAAGAAATACTTCAGCTCGCCCATACTGCTCATTTCAAACTTCCCTTGCATAAGTTTTGAGAACTTTTTGCAGAGGTTGTTATCTGTAGAGCCAAAGATAATGTCATCGACATAGATTTGCACTAGCAAAATCTTGCCTTTTATTTCCCTAAGAAATAGTGTCTTGTATATCTTTCCCCTTGTGAACTTGTTCTGAAGTAGAAAGGTGGATAGCGTTTCATACCAAGCTCGAGGAGCTTGTTTCAGACCATATAAGGCCTTGTGCAGAAAATAGACATGATCGGGAAAGTTAGGATCAACGAAACCTGGAGGTTGTTCCACATAGACATCCTCCTTTAAGTTACCATTCAGGAAGGCCGACTTCACGTCCATCTGATAGACGGTGAAGCCTTTGAAGGCAGCATATGCTAAGAACAACCTTATTGCCTCCAGTCTGGCCACTGGAGCATATGTCTGGTCGAAGTTGATTCCTTCTTCTTGACGATAGCCTTTAGAGACGAGTCTGGCCTTGTTCTTTATGATAGTCCCGTCTTCATCCATCTTGTTCCTGAAGACCAATTTTGTTCCAATGATGTTCTTCCCCTTGGGTCTTGGAACCAGCATCCACACATTGCAGCGCTTGAACTGATTTAGCTCTTCTTCCATTGCCATTATCCACGATGCATCTGAGTTTGCTTCCTCAAATTTCTTTGGTTCAACCTGTGAGAGAAAACTCAAATGAAGATTCTCATCAGTTGAACCTCTCCGAGTTCTGACACCATCCCGGGGATCTCCTATGATCTGGTCCATGGGGTGATCCTTCAGATGTCTGAGCTCTAGAGTCCTTGCATCTGGATTATCTTCAAGCACCGGTGTGATTTCTTCATCCTGGATGACTTCTTCATTTTGATCATCAGCCTCTCCAATAGGAGTGGGAGTGGTGATCTTAATGAACTTCTTGCCTTCTTCTTCGGACGGATCATCCAGGCTGGTTTCTTTCAGCTTTTCACCTGCATCTTCAATGAGCACACTAGACGGATTGCTTTGCAGCAAGCTCGTCTCATCAAATACAACATGTATCGATTCTTCCACCACTAGGGTTTTTCTATTGAAAATCCTGTATGTCTTACTATGGCTATTGTATCCTACAAAAATACCTTCAAAGCTCTTTTCGCTGAACTTGGTGGTATGATACTTGCCATTGTTAAGTACGAAGCATTTGCAGCCAAAGATTCTAAAGTAAGAGACTGTTGGTTTTCTGCCTTTCAGAAGTTCGTAAGGAGTCTTATTGTGGTCTTTGTTTATGAGTGCTCAATTTTGCACGTGGCATGCAGTGTTGACGGCCTCGAGCCAGAAGTACTCCGGTAGTGAAGCATCACTCAACATGGTCCTGCAGGCCTCTATGAGTGTTCTGTTCCTTCTCTCAGCCACTCTATTTTGTTGTGGAGTACGAGGAGAGGAAAACTCATGAAAGATACCTAAGCTTTCACAGAATTCTGTCATGGCCCCAGATTTGAACTCTGTTCTGTTGTCACTTCTGATTTTGACTATGGAGCAGTTGTATTCATTCTGGACTTGCCTGACAAAATTGGTAAAGATATCAAAGGTATCTGACTTGTGTTTAAGAAGGAACACCCACGCAAAGCGCGAGTAGTCATCAACAATTACCAATGTATATTCCTTGCCTCCCAAACTTCTAATCTGCAGTGGACCAAACAAGTCCATGTGCAATAGATGGAGACATCTGTTAGAGTCTTTGCCAATAGTGCTTTTAAAGGTAGCCCTTGTTTGCTTGCCTTTTACGCATGCATGACAAGGTCTGTCTTTGACGCATTTGACATTTGGGGCATCACGTACCAAGTTCATTGAAAATAATTTATTAATTGTTTTGAAATTAATATGTGCTAGTTTCTTGTGTCATTGGTCACCAAGAGACGCACTATCTTTTGCCAAAAGACACACTGGAGTGGAGGAATCTATACAGATGAAATTTAAACAGAAAATATTCCTACTTCGAGTGCCGGATAGAATCGTTTCCATATTGTCAACGGATTTTATCAAGCACTTATCAGCATGGAACTCAACTATGTATCCTTTGTCGCAGAGTTGGCTTATGCTAATGAGATTGTGTTCCAATCGCTCAACATAGGCCACATCCGAGAAGGATACATTACCGTTAGTAATCATATCATAGCCTCTAGTAATTCCACGGTCTGAACCTCCAAAGATGACCTTTGGTCCATTCACGACTGGAGTAAAGTTCTGAATGAGGCTTCTCATCCCGGTCATATGCCGAGAGCATCCGCTGTCCAAGTACCAGATAGGAATTTTGTTGGCCTTTGGACATCACTGCAATCACAATCAATTCGCCTTAGGAACCCAAACACGTTTGGGTCCTTGGTCTCGGGTTAGAGTGCTCCCCCTGCGAGTGTTGGCATTATGAGCGGTCTTTCTCATATTGCTGACATGAGGGGTTGCAGCGTTTCTGGAATTGAACCAGCAATCTATGGCGAAGTGACCAACCTTGCCACAGCACCAACAGTCAAATCTGTTGTAATTTTGCCTCAAGATCTCCTGCTTGACCTTTTGGAGCTTTGGTCTAGCAGGGGTAGCAATCTTGGAGGAAGATGCCTCATGGTGATTGCAATCACATGGCTTCTTCTCCTTTATATGCTTTTCCACAACAGGCTTTGTCTTTGGTGCGTTCTTGAAGTTATGCCCATGATTGAAAGGGCCATAGCTCTGAAGAACAACTTCTTCATAGGGTGTCTTAAAGACACTTTCGCCAAAGTTTCGGGGTCGAGCCCATCCTTGATAGCGGGACTTTGGCTCTACATAAGTAGGCCTAGCAAAGTGCCCGTATGATGAGTCAAAATCAAACTCATTTGTTGGAAAGATGACCTTTCTGAATGTGGTTTGATTTTGAGGGGCTTTTCCCTTTTCTTCGGCTGAGGCCTTTTTGGCGGCCTTATTTTTCCGTTGATTCTTGTTTCTCCTAGATGATTTACTAGGAGCTTCTTCATGGCCTAGTCCAGCTCCCTTGGCCTTTGCTGAGAATTTGGCAACGAATGGAAGAACCGTCTTGGGCTTAGAGAAACTCTCAACAAGTTTCCTTTCAGCCGCAAGTTCGGCTTCCAAACCTTTGATGATCTTCTCCTTCAGGTCAAGGTGCTCGAGAGCCTTGTTGTATTCTTCAATAGCATTATTGAAGTTTTCCTCGAGGGATTCAGTCTTTGCGACTTTCTCTCTCAAGTTGCTCTCTTCAGCTTTTAGAGATTTGATCTCTTTAGCCTGAGTCTTCACGACTAGACGACATTTGTCGTAAGCCATGATTAACTCCTTATACTAGGCCATCAATTCTGACTCATCGTCAGAGGAGCTACTCTCACAATCATGTTCAGAGACTTCAGACTCTGAGAGAGGGGTGTGAGAGTTTACTTCCCAGTGAACTGGGGCTCTTGTTCATCATCTGTTTGAGCCATTAGCCCAAAGTAAGCTTCTTCTTCTTCGCTTGACTCTGAGGAGTCGGTGTCGCTAAGAGTCTTGCTCCTTTTGGCTATGAGGCTCTTCTCTTTCCTCTTTCTGTTGTGTGAGGATTTCTTGTCTTTCCTTCTGCCACCCTCCTTCTTCTTGTGAGGGCAGTCAGCAATGACGTGACCTGGCTTGTTGCAACAGTAGCAAATGATGTCAGTTGAAACGTATTTGTTCTGTTTAGTGTTATACCTGTCGTGGCTGCTTGAGCCTTTTCTTTGTCGATCGTCATCGCGTCGCGATCTTCTGTGAGAGGCATCCTTGCCTTTCCATTGTTTCTTTTTATTAAGAAACTTCTTGAATTGCCTTGAGAGCAAGGAGAACTCTCCTTCAGATAGTTCAGAGCCTGAGGTGCTGGGCTCTGATGTTTCTTCTTCTTCATCAACTTCTGGAGCTGGAGCGGGGGAGGCAAACTTAGTCTTTCTGGAGGTGTCTGCCTTCAGAGCGACAGATTTCTCCTTTAGAGCAGACCTGCCCTTCTCTTCTTCAACTTTTCTTGTGTTGATTTGGAGTTCATTGGACATAAGCTTTCCAAAGAGATTTTGCGGGTCAGTTTCAGCTAGCTTCCCGAACTCCCTGATGGCACATACCTTGTTATCCCATTCCTTGGTTAGGGATCTCAAGAATTTGTCATTCAGTTCTCCGTTTGTGAAGACACGGCCATACACCCTTAGGCCATTTACAATCTTGAAGAAGTTCTCAAAGGTGTCGGCAATTGTTTCCTTGTTCCCTTGTCGGAACGCTTCATATTTTTGATTGAGGAGGGATCTCCGATCATCCCTTACTTCTTCAGTCCCTTCCATCAAGGTGACTAAGGAGTGCCACATCTCCTTAGCTGATTGACAGTGAATCAAATTCTGCAGCATCGAGTCATCGACTGCACTTGCTATTATGTTTTTAGCTTTCTTGTCGAGAGAGACAAGTGCAATCTCATCTTTGACGAGATCCATTAGCTTTTTCGGAACTCTCTTGGTAGGGTCGATAGTGGACATAGTCATGGGAACGTAAGGACATTCTTCAACGATCATGAAGATCCTTGGATCCACAGCTTCCATGAAAAATTTTATCCTTTCTTTCCACATGGGAAAGTTGTTTTTGTTGCACAGAGGAAGCTTGGAGAAATCTTTGCCCTTGTCCATTTTATGGTAGAATCTTTCAGACAACATATCTGGATCTGATCAAGGTGTTAACCTTTTAACGATCAACCTCCCTCTGATACCAATTGAAGGAAAACTGTTGTCAACCTAAATCACCTAGAGGGGGGTGAATAGGTGGTTTGTGCGTCTTTTGCGGAATAAAAATTAATTAGAGCAATGCACAGAAATATCTACCAATATCACGGACGACACAAGATGTATAGTGGTTCCCCAACCTTGGATACATCCACTTTCCCTCACCGATCTAGCAATCAACTAGACTCGGCTACTCCACTATCTCGGATCACAAATCGATCCTACCCTCGGAACAAAGTTCCTACAAACTCGATCCAACAAAACGGATCTACACCTCGGAAGATAGCACTTCCTACAAACTCGGAGTGAAAAACTCCTACACTCGGAGAAGATTTCTCCTACAAGATTAATAAAGAGTTTACAAGAAAACAAACAGTAAATCACTCAGATCTGAAAGAAATGACCAGGATCTTCTTCTTTTCAACTTTGTAGCCTTTTCAGAAATCGGTGAAGAAGGTCTCGGCCTCGATCTGGATCTACTTCCTTTTACAGAAATCGAGAGAAAATATGATCAGTGAAGTCGATCTCGATCTGTAACTTTTCTTCAAAATAATCCTTTGAAAGTAGAAGCTTTTGCCGGAGAAGAAGGCAGCGGCGGCGGCTTCCGTTTCACGAAAGTCCGAGAGATGCGGCTGAAGAATATTTCTCAAAAAAGAGATTACAAGAAAGCTTTGAGAAAACTTAGGGTTTGTCAATTTTCTGAAAAGACCTTATATAGGAGAAACTAACGGTCATAATTGGTCATAATGATGTACACGTGGACCAATCATGTCGCGTGACTTGAAAAATCCCATCAGAAAAATGACTTAGAAAATTTTCGAAAATATTTGGCCAACTACACGAGTAAGTCAATAACTACTCGAGTAGTTGAATAGATACTCGAGTATATGATGAGAAACATACTCGGGTAAGTATAAACAGACTACTCGAGTATATAGAGATCAACTACTCGAGTATATAGACAGAACTACTCGAGTGTACTAAGAGACCTACTCGAGTATATAGACAGAACTACTCGAGTATACTAAGAGACCTACTCGAGTATAAGAAGTACTACTCGAGTGGAATACTTAGAAAAATTCTGAGGAGGTCTGCTGACAACTACTCGAGTAGATGAACTAAACTACTCGAGAGGAAGTAACCTACTCGAGTAGGTGAAAATTCTACTTGAGTAAAAGACTTAGAAAAATTCTGGAATAAGGAAATAGCGAGGTACACAGGTGACGCATGAACTACTCGAGTAGGTAAAATGAACTACTCGAGTATATTTCTATCTACTCGAGTAGGTGAGTATACTTACTCGAGTATATGACTTGGTCTACTCGAGTAGATGACTTAGCTACTCGAGTATATGACTATGTCTACTCGAGTACAGGATTCCTTTACTCGAGTAACTTATACCCAGACTACTCGAGTAGGTGAAGGCACTACTCGAGTAAAACACTTAGAATTTTTCTGAGGTTGGAAAAACTGATTCTTCTAGAGTAGCCGACTTCCAATGCCTTTCCCATAGTCCAATAGCTTGAATATGAAGTGTATCCCAATAGAGAGACCACACATGAGTCAACACCTTGGAATATGTAATGAGGGATTACAATGCACATTTCCTGTGTTTGGTGACCCACTGTGGGCTAACATTGGTCTACACTTCCCAGTGAAACTCCTGCAAACATATAGCTCAAACCAAGTATCAAATACAACTTAATTCATCTTAGTTCCAGGGTGACTTCATCAAATCTGGGTTCATGTGGATGAAATACCCAACAGCGGGGAATTGTTCGGGGGCGGCGACATTGTTCGGGGGCGGGAACATTTATCGGGGGCGGGGACATTGGTTGGGGTCGGCGACATTGGTCGGGGCGGGGAATTGGTCGGGGCGGGGAATTGGTCGGGGGCGACGACATTGGTCGGGGGCGAGGACATTGTTCAGAGGCGGGGACATTAGTCGGGTGCGGGGACATTGGTCGGGTGCGGGGACATTGGTCGGGGGCAGGGACATTGGTCGGGGGCAGCGACATTGGTCGGGGGCGGCGGCATTGGTTGGGGGCAGGGACATTGGTCAGGGGTGAGGAATTTGTCCCACATGAATTTAAATGTAAGCATGAGTGTGAACAAACACAACATTTAGGAACAGCAAACAGAGCATATCAAATATCAAAATAAATGATTATTAGAACAAAGGAAATAAAATTGGAGAACAGTAGAGTCGCTTATTAAAAAATATTGTTGCTAATCTTCAACGACCTCTCTGCAATTAAGGATTGTGTTTTTTAACCGAACTTCGGTGTTTCCATAAAAAAACAAAAGGAATACGCACCTGAAATATGTCACCCAATACTTGGAAGTTATATGGTATGAGTCCTCACCTCCTTAACCTGCAACGCATTATGAAGAAATGTGATGAGATTCTAGCTCAAAATAATTTCACAGTTAGTTTCCTCAATCAAGATGTGAGCATAGATGTTCATTGAGGAGAAAGAAAAGCTCAACAATAAAATCAATTCATGTATGAGCATATAACATTTCAAAAACTAAAGTAGAAGAGGAGCAGTACAAAACAATAGTTTGAATATAATCTAAATTTGTAGGAACCTTAAGTTGACCCTGATCATAGCCTTCAGTAAAATGAAGCGCTAAATAATTTATTTAGCATTACAACATTGCATAGGGGGACATATGGCAAATTTTTGTTCAAACCCGGCTCGGTTATGACGCTTATAACATTGTAAGAACATCAAGTTGTCATTACGTCTCTGTCAAACATCTTTATCACGCATTGGGAAGCAGATTAAACTCGGCTCCGTTTGGCACTCTGCAGGGGCGGGGACTGAAAGAATTGGTTTCTAAACACCTAAAGGGGGGGGGGGGTGAATAGGTGTAATTCCTTTTTCTTCTAAGGCAGAATTTTAATTCAGTTAATTAATAGAAACATATAGTTCTACAGCTATCACAACACAGAAATAACAATACCACACACAATCACAGATGCCACACTGATTTATAGCGGTTCCCCAAGGTCTGGGTACATCCACTTTCCCCTTTCGCCTATCTAGCAGTGTGCTAGATTCGGCCTAACTTCTTTCCTTCTCCTCAGATCCGCAGATCTTATAGCTCAGAACCCAAACAAGGATCCTACAACTCAGAGTGAGTCCACACTCCTACAACTCAGGCAATCTGCCCTACCTCAGCCTTCAACAAGGCTTACAACTCAGAGATGAAAATCTCCTACAACTCAGGCTCTCCGCCCTAACTCAGCCTTTAACAAGACCTAACACTCAGAGAACTTAATCTCCTACAACTCAGCCTTTATAAATCAGACTTACAACTCAGATCTTAAAAAAATCCTACAGAAAATAGATGTAAATTTGAACTTTACCACCACCCTGGTTGAGAGGGAAGGGATGGAAGGTTTCTTGATCAGTTCTTGAAAGAATCTGATGTTAGAGATCAACTTGTCTTAGCTTTCTTCAAAGCTTCTGGAATCTGAACACAGTAGAGTTGATCTCCTTTGAAGTCGATCTTCAATCAGCTTCTTTCTTGAAATTCAGAAATCAATCTATATTCTTCTTGGCAGACTAGTTCAGAATCTGCACTTAAGAGACTTGTTGATGTAAGTCTCTTTCTTCACTTGAATAGATGGAGCTCTCTCTCTCCAAATTCTTCTAAAGATTAGTTTGAATTCTTCTTTGAATTCTCTTGACAAACTCTGAGTAGATCACCACTTGAGAATGTCTTCTTAGATCTTCTTCTGTTTTTCGTGTTTTTATCTCATGTATCTGTGTCTGTATCCTGTTGATAGAGAATATCTTTATATAGACTTTCTCCATGTTAACCGGTTGATCTGGTTTTTAACGAACTTCTTACAACTCTGACAGGTTCAGTAGACCAGTTGGTTATGGCAGCTGTCAAGTCTTCTAGTCACTTCTTGAAACTCTAACTCTATCAACAAAGTATCGAGACTGAACTTCATCATGTGTCGACACAAGTAGAGTAAGTGTCGACATAAGCCTTGGTGGTGTCGACACAGCTCCCTTGGTGTTGACACTGCTTCTCGACACAACTTCTATAGAATGTGTCGACACTAGTTCTGTGTGTCGACACAGTCACTTATTCTCTTTACAAAAATCAACTTTGTTGAAACTCTGCTATGTGTCGACACAAGTCCTGTGTGTCGACACAGTTGATGTCGACAAAGTCTTCTGTGTGTCGACACAGTTGATGTCGACTAAGCTTTTCTGTGTGTCGACACTACCTCTGTTTGTCAACACAGTTTCTTCTGGTGTCGACACAGCCTTTCCAAGTGTCGACACAATTGACTCCAGGTGTCGACATAGCTTTTCTCCAGTGTCGACACAGCTTCTTCTAGTGTCGACTCATGGACTTAGAAACTTTTCCTGCATTCCTGCATTTTCTTAACCTGCACATATAAACTCAAAACAACATCAAATACACTTTGATACATATCATTGCGTAAGGTGAGGCTTCTTCAAATCTGGTACATATTTTCCAATGTACCCAACAATCACCCCATATTTGGAGAAGTCATAACCCTTAGTCAATGATATACACCATTCATAATAAACACATATTATGATGTATAAAAACATTACATGACATGGTAACTTATAAACAAAATATGTATAAAATGTCATCACAGAATAATGATGCAAACATAATGAGCATTAATCATTGTTTTGTTTAAACTTTCAAAAGTTTCTGAACAATAGTTTACATATATTTTTAAAACTAAATATTACAGTGTTATAAAATCTAGTTATTCTATTCTAAGGCTGATTAGGCTCCTTGAGGACTATGCCTTTGCCTGACTGGATCTTGGCTTGTACTGGAGCTTCAGTATCTTCAGTTGGCTTCTTGCCCTTCAGATCTTTCTTCTTTTGTTCTTCAGCCCTTATCCTTTGCCTTTCAAAATAATGAAAAGGCTTTGGGAAGTACTTGCTAGGCTCCTGAGCATTAGGAGGTAGCTTCCAAACTTTTGCCTTTCTTCTATATTGTAGAATGGCTTCCTGCCTAGCTTCATGTTTGTTCCATTCTTACTCAGTGTACCATTTTCTCCTTTCATGGGTCTGGTCCTTTACAGCTTTCCAGGCAGTTAATATAATATTCCTGGAAGTAGGACTCCACTGCTCAACATCAGGCTTCAACTCAGCTTATTCTCTGAATCTTTTCTTTGAAAGTTGAGCTTCTTGCTCCTTATTCAAAGCTGCCTCTGACATTTATACTTTCTCAATGATAACATTTTTAGTACCCTCTGGAGGGCTGTACATTAACTGTACTTCTTGCTGAATCATATCAAAATCTGCTGGAGGGTAAATGACCTGAGCAACTTCAGGTTGATCTCCTTCAAAATAAGCAGGTTACACACCTTACTCAGCTACATTATCATCATCACATGGGGTGGATATCCAAGGGTGGCTCTGGTGCTATTAGATATCTATTTAGCATGATCTGAGTCTGCTTTGACTAACACTCTCTCCCCCTTTATGACTTCTCTCTCAATATGAGCTCTGAGGTCATCTTTCTGAAATCTTACTTGTTCATCTAGATAATTAACACCATCTTTATAAAATGACCTTAGTTTCAGTAGCTGATCAGAAATGATCTTTTGAGAATTCTTAATAGCTGTTTGTACAGCAGCTAGTTCTTCCTGAAATTGTTTATCAAAATCTGACTTGTCTTTAGCCCTTGACTCAGTCAAGGCAGTAGCAGTATTCTTTAATTCTGTAACAATCACATTATGTGATTCAGTTAGATTGGCATTCATCCTTAGTTGATTTTCAAGGACATAACATTGCTTAACAGCAATATCATCAACTTGAGTCTTTATTCCTTCTTGTTGTTTAGCCAGAAAAACTACATCATTACCTCCTTTATGGAAGCAATCTGTCATTTTCTTCTTGTTCTTATTTACTTCAAATCTAATTGATTTGATATCTTGAGCCAAGGAGAATTGTAGATCTTTATGGGTCTCATCCATATATTTCTCCAAGACTATTCATTGTTCATCTAACTTTACTTGCAAGGATACCAACAAAGAACTATAATCAGGTGCAGGAACTGGTTGTGGAGCAGTTTGCAATGCCCTTTTATAGCTTTGGCTTCTTCTTTTGAAAACCATCAGCTTTCTCTTCTTTGCTTGAATTTCTGCTTCATCTTCAGAAGCTAAGGTACTTGCAATATCAACTCTTTCCTTAGGAGTAGGAGGCAATTCCTTTTCAGTCCTTGGTTGCTCCCCCTCAATTTTAGCTTGCTCCCCCTCAGTTCTTGCTTTCTCCCCCTGAGTCCCTTGCTCCTCCCCCTCAGTCCTGACTTGCTCCATATCAGGGAACAACTCTTCAAGGGTAAACTCTTGTTGAGTATGAACTGTAGATACTCTTAACTCTGGAGCATCAGCAGCTGTAGATGTATCCTCCAAGATAACATCCTGTGCTTGATTGTTGAGTTGATTGGTCTGGTCAACATCAACCAAGGGCACAGTTAGTGTTTCATCCTCATTATTGAAAATTGATTGATTAACTTCTTGGATTACCTCAAGAATAGTTTGAGTAGCCATTTCACTTTCTAAGTGTGTTGGCTCTTCTTCAAGATGAGGCTCCCCCTACATCTGATCATCAAGTCTAATGTATTGTGCATGAGATTTTTCAGCAATCTCTGGCCTCTCTTCATCAGGCATGTCCTTTGTTAGGACTCTGTCCCATCTGGAGATTATTCTTATATCCATTCTTCTCATGTGGTTGATCTTAGAACCAAAAGTCTGTGCCATTACTTCTGGAATTGTTCCAGCCAAGTAGAGACTCATGATTCTTCCCAGATTTGGCTTCTTGATACCTTCCTTAATATTTTCAAAGATTACTGCAGACCAATCTGTGTTCAGTCTGAAGATAATCCTGGTCATCAGGCTGAACATATAGTCTGAAACCCTATCATGTCCCCCTGGCTGGCAGAGAATGACCTTCCCAACCACTTCAAAAAGGAATTTTCCTTGCAGATTCATCCCTTTTATGTTCATTGCAGATCCAATCTTCATGGTGGGATCCAATCCACACCACTGAAGTGCTTCCCTAGTATTGAATGTGGGTACTTCTTCTTCTTCTTGAGTTCTTTGGAGGTGAAGAGTTTTCCTCAAGCTCTTTAAGGTAAGTTTAACTTTAGCTCCCTGAATTGTAGATTTGATCTTAAGTCCAATCGAATCTAAAGTAGCTGCGCCATAGAATTCCAGTATTTCTTTCTTCCATATCTTTGTAGGTTCGGATACCAGAAATTCCAAACCATTTGCAGTAATTAGGGTAACTATTGTTTTAATCTCGGGTTTCGCATTATCAAAAGTGTTGCGAACCAGCTCATAGCCTTCGTTGACATTATCTTCAAGCTTTGGCACCATTGGGGTTGAGAGAAATCTTGGATTGAGAAGAGAGAATTTGTCGACACATGGTTTTGTTCTTGAAAATATGGAGAGTGTGTCGACAGAATATGTTGTTGACCTATTTATACCCTTCTAAATAATAAAGTTCAAAAGGCACGTCAAAATTCTCTTAATGTGTCGGCACAGTTGAAATGTGTCGGCACAGACTTATAATATCTCGACAGAAGTGTTGACTTCTTTGTGTCGACACCAATTTATGATATATCGACACAGACTTCTAATGTCTCGACTGAAGTGTTAACTTCTATGTGTCGACACCAATTGATGATGTGTCGACACAGACATACTTAACAGTTCGACAAAAACTTTGTGTCGACTCTACTTCTAAGTGTCGACACAACATCTGGATGTATTGACACAACTGCTCTTAAGTGTCGACACCAATTTTCTAGATGTGTTGACATCACTTTCCTGGAGAGTTGACACCAACTACTATATGTCGACACAGACAACTTTTTGTGTCGACATAATTTTACTTAGCCAAATTTGTTAAACTAATTTATGTTCAACATTCCTAATTCAATTTTGAAATTATTGAATTTAGTTTCATCTAATGGCTTAGTGAACATGTCAGCAATTTGTAAATCTGTATTAACAAATTCTAAAGAAATATCTTCTTTTTCTACATGATCTCTAAGAAAATGTTATCTTATTTCTATATGCTTTGTTCTACTATGAGAAACAGGATTATGAGCAATAGAAATAGCACTAGTAGAATCACATAATAATGGAGTTCTACTTACCTGAATACCATAATCTTCTAACTGATGATGTATCCATAACAGCTGTGCACAGTAACTTCCTGCAGCAATATACTCAGACTCAGCTGTGGAAATTGCCACACTAGTCTTTTTCTTACAGCTCCATGACACCAATCTTCCTCCTAGAAATTGATAGGTGTCTGTTGTGCTTTTCCTATCTAATTTGCATCCTGCAAAGTCTGCATCTGAATAGCCTATTAGTAGAAAATCTCTATTCCTAGGATACCAAAGGCCTAGATTAGGTGTGCCCTTAAGATATCTCAAAATCCTTTTGACAGTAGTATAATGCGATTCTTTAGGGTAGGATTGGTACCTAACACAAACACATGTAGCTTACATGATCTCTGGTCTACTAGCAGTCAGATAAAGGAGTGAGCCAACTATTCCTCTATACAAAGACTCATCTACAGGTTTCCCCGCAACATCTTTGCTTAGAAACATACTTGTCCCCATTGGAGTTCTCATGGTAGTGGATGACTCCATACCATACTTCTTAATTAACTCCTGGGTGAACTTAGACTGGGATATGGACAAGCCATCATCAGTCTGTCTGACTTGGAGTCCGAAGAAGAACTTAAGTTCTCACATACTGCTCATCTCAAACTTCCCTTGCATAAGTTTTGCAAACTTCCTACAAAGGTTGTTTTCAGTAGAACCAAATATTATATCATCAACATATATTTAGACTAGGATGATCTTTCCTTTGGATTCTCTGAGGAATAGAGTCTTGTCTATTTTCCCCCCTTGAGAATTTATTCTTAATGAGAAAAGTAGACAGGGTTTCATACCAAGCCCTTGGGGCTTGTTTCAACCCATATAAAGCTTTCCTAAGTTTATAAACATAATTAGGTTTGAGTGGATCAACAAAACCTGAGGGTTGTTCTACATAGACCTCCTCTTTTAAGTCTCCATTTAAGAATGCTGACTTAACATTCATTTGGAACACTTTGAAGCCTTGATATGCTGCATAGGCAAGGAATAGCCTTTATGCTTCCACCTTGCCACTGGAGCAAAAGTCTGATCAAATTCTATGCCCTCTTCCTGCCTGTATCCTTTGGCAACTAGTCTTGCCTTGTTCTTCACTATGATCCCACTCTCATCAAGCTTGTTTCTATAAATCTACTTTGACCTTATGACATTGTGGCCCTTTGGTTTTGGAACAAACTCCCAGACCTTGCACCTTCTGAATTGATGTAACTTCTCCTGCATAGCATCAATCCAGTGCGGGTCTTGAATAGCTTCTTCAAATCTCTTGGGTTCTAGTTGAGATAAGAAGCTTGAGTAAAGAACTGTGTTTAAGTTCCTGCTTCTTGTTTGTACTCCATGTCTTGGATCACCAATGATCTGGTGTGCAGGATGATCCTTTAAATGTCCCACTGCTGGAGGTAATCTATCAACAATTTGACCTTCTTCAATCTCTTCATTATGCTGCAGTTGGATCTTCTCTGATAGTAAGCTGGTCCATCTTCTGTTGTATACCTGTAGATCTACAAGAACAAACCCTTTGATGACTCCTTTTTTAGAACCACCAAAGATTACTTTAGGCCCATTCAATATTGGTGAGTAGTCCTTCAGCAATCCTCTTGTTCCAGTCATGTGCCTGGAACATCCACTATCCAAGTACCATATAGGGGTATGGCAACTTGGACTCACCTACAACAAAGATTACTTAACCTTAGAACCCAAATAACTTTTGGGTCCTTGGTTCAAGTTAGCCTGAAACTTGAAAAATCTGTCTACAGCTCTTCTAATAGGTAGACTGCTATCCTTCATGACACTGGTGTTGTGCCAACAGTCTAAGGCATAATGGCCTATCTTGCCACAGCACCAGCACTCATACTTATTATACCTCTTTTTAGGTACAATATTAGTTATATTGTTGGCAGCAGATCTTTTGTTTTGTGCCGGGGCTTTGAATTTATTATTGGACTGGGCATCCTATACAGTCCCTTAAAGCCTAATCCTGCCTTACCCTTTTGAGACACAGTCATCAATTAAGGGTATGACAGATTTTTGCTTAGAGAAACAAGCCACTATTTCCTTCTCTTTCTGAAGTCTGTCTTCCAGACTTTTGATCTGATCATTTTTGAATGTTATTGTACCCATCTAAATAACAGTTATGTATTTCAGCTTGGCAATCTCATTCATCTTCTGATCCAGTAGCTTTTTGAATCGGATGTAGCCAACTTAAGAGCTGCAATTTCCTTAGCCAGATTTTTGGTCAGGTTTTTGCTTCTCTTGAGTGCCTGCAACAAATCCCCATATTCATCTATAAGCAGATGAATATCTCTTTCAGACTTAGACCCATCCACATCTCTTGATGCAGATGCATCTGATTCTGACCCAGTGTAGTAATCAGAATCTACAAATAAACTTTTTACCTTACTGGGACCAGATTGATCCTGGCACTGGTCTTCTTCAGACATAACCATCAGTCCTTTGCACTGATGGTCTTCTTGCTCATTGATAGAGTCCAGTAATTTCAAGAACGCATCCTCTTCTTATGTTGCAAACAAACCAATATAGGCCTTAGCCTCAGATTCAGACTCTGAAGTTGATTGATCTATCCAACTTTTTTCTTTCTTAGCTACCAATGATTTCTCCTTCTTATTCTTGTGCTGAGACTTCTTTTTATCAGCAGACTCCTTCCTTTTATCTGGACAGTCAGCCACAACATGTCCAGGTCTGTTGCAGCAATAACAAATAATCTTTTATGTAGTTGACTTGCTAGGCTTTGTCCCACTCCTGTCCTTTCTGGATGATTTCCTCTACTGATAATAGTCATCCTTGGATTGAGTTGAGGATGGCTTAGATTTCCACTACTTCTTTAAGAATCTCTGAAACTGCCTTGTGAAAGCAGCAAAGTCTTCATCAGAATTACTGCTGTCTGAACTATGATTATCTGAATTTTCTGAGATCACTTTTGCAGCATTCTTAGGATAAGATGGAGACATCCTCCTATTCTTCCTTGTGGCTTCTACCTTGAAGGACACAGACTTATCTCTATAGTCAACCATTCTATTTTTCTCTTCCTCCTTTCTGGCTAACAACTGCATCTCATAAGACAGCAATTTGCCAAATAGTGTTGGAGGTGAAATTTCTTCCAGTCTGGCCACTTCCCTTATGACACAGATCTTTGTATCCTAATCCTTAGTCAAAGACCTAAGGAATTTGTCATTCAGCTCATATGTACTGAAGATTCTTCCATAGGACATTAGTTCATTTACAATTCTGTAGAACTTCTTATAACATTCAGTTATGCTATCAAACTTAGCTTGTCTGAAACTCTCATATTCTTGATTAAGCATAGACTTTCTATCTTGCCTAACCTCTTAAGAATCCTCCATGTAGACAACCAATGTGTTCCACATCTCCTTGGAGGTTTTGCAGTGAATCAAATTCTGGAATGTTGAGTCATCTATGACACTCACTATAATATTTTGTGCTCTTTTATCCATTGTAGCCAAGATGATCTCATCCTTAGTCATTTCTGAAAAATCCTTAGGAATCCTTTAATTAGCATCAAGAATAGAAACCTTCATTGGAATACATGGTCCTTCCTTAACTGTTATATAAATTCTAGGATCAGATGCCTCCATAAATAGTCTGACCCTTTCCTTCCATATTCCGAAGATTTCCTTCCTGCAGATAGGCAACTTCATTGAACCAAGTTCTTTATGGTTTTCTCCTGAACCCATCTTCTTTAACTTACTTCTGCCTTACAGATCTTACTCAGACTGTTAAGTCTTTCTTAGAGAGACCTCCCTCTGATACCACTTGAAAGAATTGGTTCCTATACACCTAGAGGGGGGTGAATAGGTGCAATTCCTTTTTCTTCTAAGGCAGAATTTTAACTCAGTTAATTAATAGAAACATATAGTTCTACATCTATCACAGCACAGAAATAACAATACCACACACAATCACAGATGACACACTGATTTATAGTAGTTCCCCAAGGTCTGGGTATATCCACTTTCTCCCTTCGTCTATCTAGCAGTGTGCTAGATTCGGCCTAACTTCTTTCCTTCTCCTCAGATCCGCAGATCTTACAGTTCAGAACCCAAACAAGGCTCCTACAACTCAGAGTGAGTCCACACTCCTACAGCTCAGGCAATCTGCCCTACCTCAGCCTTCAACAAGTCCTACAACTCAGAGATGAAAATCTCCTACAACTTAGGATCTCAACCCTACCTCAGCCTTCAACAAGACCTACCACTCAGAGAACTTAATCTCCTACAACTCAGCCTTTATAAATCAGGCTTATAACTCAAATCTTAAAAAGATCCTACAGAAAATAGATGTAAATTTGAACTTTACCACCACCCTGGTTGAGAGAGAAAGGATGGAAGGTTTCTTGATCAGTTCTTGAAAGAATCTGATGTTAGAGATCAACCTGTCTTAGCTTTCTTCAAAGCTTCTTGAATCTGAACACAGTAGGATTGATCTCCTTTGAAGTCGATCTTCAATCAGCTTATTTCTTGAAATTCAGAAATCAATCTGAATTCTTCTTGGCAGACTGGTTCAGAATCTGCACTTAAGAGACTTGTTGATGTAAGTCCCTTTCTTCACTTAAATAGATGGAGATCTCTCTCTCTCCAAATTCTTCTGAAAATTCTTCTGAATTTTTCTTTGAATTCTCTTGACAAACTCTGAGTAGATCACCACTTGAGAATGTCTTCTTAGATCTTCTATTGAAAATCTTCTTCTGTTTTTCGTGTTTTTATCTCATGTATCTGTGTCTGTATTCTGTTGATAGAGAATGTCTTTATATAGACTTTATCCATGGTAACCGGCTGATCCGGTTTCTAACGAACTTCTGACAGCTCTGATAGCTTTAGTAGACCGGTTTGTTATGGCAGCTGTCAAGTCTTCCAGTCACTTCTTGAAACTCTGTCTCTAACAGCAAAGTGTCGAGACTGAACTTCATCATGTGTCGATACAAGTAGACTAAGTGTCTGTTGGGTACATTGGTCAAATGTACCTGATTTGAAGAAGCCTCACCCAACTCAATGATATACATCATAATGTATTTGATGTATGTTTGAGTTATTTGTGCAGGTTAAGAAATCACTGGACTGAAGCAAAAAGTTTCTAAGTCCATGTGTCGACACCCAGAGGGAAAGTGTCGACACTTAAGAAGACTTGTGTCGACACCCAGACAAGCAGTGTCGACACTTGGAGTCATTGTGTCGACACCTGGGAAGCAGAGTCGACACTAGATAGAAAGTGTCGACACAAGGAGCTGTGTTGACACTCAGTGAAGCTGTGTCTACACCAGAAAGTGTCGACACTTGGAGCTGTGTCGACACTCAGCAAAAGTCTGCAGAGTCCAAGTACAAGTGTCGACACTCAACACTACGTGTCGACACTAAGCAGAAGAGTCAGCACTTGAAGGTGTGTCTACACTCAACACAATGTGTCGACTCTCAACAGAAGAGTCAACATTTGAAGTATGTGTCGACACCCAGAACAATGTGTCGACACACAGCTAAAGACTCAACACTTGAAGAAAGTGTCGACACTTGGAGCTGTGTCGACACTTAGCAAAGAACAGAAAGAACAACAAATTATTCTAAGTACAAGTGTCGACACTATGGGAATGTGTCGACACTCAGCTGAAGTCTCAACAACAAGAAGGTGTGTCGACACAAGGAGCTGTGTCGACACTCAGCAAGTTTCAACATAGAAGACTATGTGTCGACACCAAGAGGCAGTGTCGACACTAGACAGATTCAACACAAGAAGTTGTGTCAACACAAAGGAGATGTGTCGACACTTAGAAGAATACAGCAAAAGCTAGAAGAACAAGTACTTGTGTCGACACTCAATTTTAGTGTCGACACATGCAGAAGAATCTGTGTCGAGACATACAAGGAAATGTGTCGACACCTTGTAGACTTGTGTCGACACTTACACAACATGTGTCGACACTTGGACTATAAGTGTCGACACTTAAAGACAGAAAGTCTCGACACTTACTGACTGTTAGAGATTTTCAAGAAGTGACTAGTTGACATGACAGCTGCCGATCCAGCCGGTCTACAGCAACTGTCAGAGATGTCAGAAGTCAGTTATGAACCAGACCAGCCGGTTACCATGAAGAAGGCCTATAAATAGGCACCCACAGTTTACAGAAATAGTTGTTGAGATAAGTTGAAGTAATTGACCACATTACTGTCAAGGTTGATCAAATTGTTGAAGTGGTACCAAGGGTATCAACACAAGAAGATCTTGCAGTCAAACTGCAGATCTAAGAAGTTGGAGAGAGAGGGCTCCTTCCAAGAAATCAGCTTTTGGAACTAGGCTGAGAAGAAGGATTCAGATTCAGTCTGGATCTTAAGTGGCAGAGGTCAAGGAACAACTGCAGAGGATTCAGCCTTATTCAGTTCTACTCAAGAAGCTTTGAAGAAAGCTAAGTCAGGGTGAATCCAGCTGAGTTCTTCCAAGAACTCATCAAGCATCTCTCAACTCCTCTCTTATTATTCTGAGTTGTAGAGTTATATTTTGTAATATCTTTTTAGCTTGTAGGATCCTTTGGATCTGAGTGATTGTAAGCCTATATTTATAAAGGCTGAGGGTAGGGCTTATTTGCCTGAGTGTAGGAGATTGAGATCTCTGAGTGTAGGCCTTGGATTGGCTGAGTGTAGGCCTTGATTGGCTGAGTGTAGGCTTTGGGATAAAGCTGAGTTGTAAGGCTTTGGGCCTGAGGTAGGAACCAATTTGGGTTCTGAGACAGTGCAGGAGTTTGGCCAAATCTAGTACACTGCTAGATAGGCGAAGGGGGAAAGTGGATGTACCCATATCTTGGGGAACCACTATAAATCACTGTGTGCTGTGCTGTGAATGTGCTGTGGATTAGCTGTGTATGTTTGATTATTGCTGATTGCTGTAATAAACTAGTTAGAAATCTGTGATATAACTGTTTGGCTGCCAACAAAGTTAGAAAAGGATTAGGTCACCTATTCACCCCCCCCCCCCTCTAGGTGTTTAGGTACCATATCTTTCAAGTGGTATCAAAGCGAGGTTCCTCAAAACAAGGACTAACAGCCTGAGGAAATCCTGTTTGGCAGATTCAGAGTAAGGTATTACACAGTTTCAAGAAAATCAAGAACATCAAGAAACATGGGTTCTTATGAGAATCACAAGGAATTGGGTTCCATGAAATTACCCATATGCAGAAAGGAGATCTTTGGGATCTGGAAAGAGAGGGTAAGGCTATTTATGGAAGCCTCTAACCCTAGAATATACATCACAGTAAAGGAAGGGCCTTATGTGTCAATGAAGATTTCAGTATTGGATGCAAATTAGAGAACTCCAAAGGATTTCTCTGAGATGACTAAGGATGAAATTGTCCTGGCCACCATGGACAAGAGGACACAAAACATAATAGTGAGTGCCATTGATGATGCCACTTTTCAGAACTTAATTCACTGTAAGACAGCAAAAGAGATGTAGGATACTCTCATTGTCTATATGGAAGGTTCTGAAGAAGTTAGGCAAGATAGGAAGTCCTTGCTAAATCAGGAGTATGAGAGCTTTAGGCAAGGAAAGAGTGATAGCATCACTGAGTGCTATAAGAAATTTTACAGAATAGTTAATGAACTCATGTCTTATGGAAGAGAGTTCACTAACTATGAACTAAATGACAAGTTCTTAAGGTCCCTAACCAAAGATTGGGACACCAAGATCTGTGCCATAAGAGAAATGGCTAAGTTGGGGGAAATTCCTCCTCCCACACTGTTTGGCAAGCTATTGTCATATGAGATGCAGTTAACAGTGAGAAAAGAGGAGGAAAAATCAACAAGGACTGAGCATAAGGAAAGAACTGTTGCTTTCAAAACAGAAGTTCCCAGAAAGTGCAGGAATAAGTCTTTAACTCCACCACCGGAGGTAGTTGAATCAGAATCTGATGAGTCTGTCAGCACAAAGTCTAAGAGCAGTGAAAGTGATGAAGACTTTGCTGCTTTCACCAGACACTTTCAGAAGTTTTTGAAAAAGAAACAGTGGAAGTCAAGGCCTTCTGGATCACAAGGAAGGGAAGACTCTTATCAGAAAAAGAGATCTTCAAAGAATGACAAGAGAAGGACAAAATCAAGCAAGGCAACTGGTTCAAAGATTGTTTGCTATTGCTGCAATAGACAGGGTCATGTTATTGCAGACTGTCCAGAGAAGAGAAAGGAATCTGGTGACAGGAAAAAGACTTACTTCAAAGGGAAGAAAGAAAAGTCTTTTGTTGCTAAGAAGGAAAAGACTCTATCAGATATATCTTCTTCAGAAACTGAGTCTGAGGCTGAAGCCTACATAGGGCTGTATGCAGAAGAAGAAGAGGAAGAATTCATGGAGATCTTGGAGTCAATTTATGAACAAGAAGACAGTCATTGCCAAGGGTTAATGGCTTTGACAGACAGTGCCAAAATCCTGGAGCAGCCAGGACCCAGTCAGGTACAAAGTTCAAGTTTAAATTCAGATTCTTGTTCTAGTTCAGAATCAGATTCTTCTTCATCAAGTGATGAGAATGTATCTGAGTCTGAGGAAGATATTCATCAGCTTATAGATGAATATAAGGTGCTGTTGCAAGCCTACAAGAAATGCAAGACCCTAGCCAAAAGTCAGGCAAAGGAGATTGCTGATCTCAAGGCTGTTGCAACAGATTTTGAGAAACAATTTGATCAAAATTGAATGAGGTAGCCAGGCTGAAACACATTACTGTGATTCAGATGGGAACTATCACCTATAAGAATGATCAAATTAAGAGACTGGAGATCAATCTTCAGAAAGAAAGAGAGCTTGTTGCTAGGTTTTCAAAACCTAAATCAGTGCTACCTTTAATTGATGAATTTGTTCATCATAAAGGCAAGGCTGGACTGGGCTTTGCTAGACCTGCAGGGACTGAGCAGTCCAAGTCTAAGTCCAAGGGCAAAGCCCCAACATTCAACAAACCTGCTGTAGTCAAGACAGCCAAGGTAGTACCTAAGCAAAGGTACAACAAGTTTGAATGCTGGTGCTGTGGCAAGATTGGCCACTTTGTAGTGGACTGTTGGCACAATGCCAGTGCCAAGGTGAGTAGCAAGCTACCTGGTGGAAAGCCAGTAGGTAGCTTTGTCAAGTTACAGACTAACAAGTACCAAGGACCCAAGATTGCTTTGGGTTCTAAGGTCCATTAATCTGTTTTGCAAGTGAGTCCAAGTGGCCATACCCCTACATGATACTTGGACAGTGGATGTTCCAGACATATGACTGGAACTAGGGGACTACTGAAGGACTACATTCCAATAAAAAATGGTCCTAAAGTGACCTTTGGTGGTTCTGAAAAAGGAATCATCAAAGGGTTTGGTAACATTTCTTCAAACCTTGTTACCATTACTCAAGTGGCTTATGTTAAAGGGTTGAAACACAACCTAATAAGTATAAGTCAGTTAAGTGATGTAGGGTATGACATCTCATTTGTTAAAAATGGTTGTCATATCAAGAGGTCAAGTGATCAAGAGATCATTTTGACAAGATATAGAAAGAGGAATGTCTACTGTCTAGACATTATGATTGAGAACAATGGTTCTCCTGTTTGTCTTGTAGCTGATGAGACAGTCTCTCATTGTATCAAATGGCACAAGAGGCTAGCCCATCTAAACTACAAGATTATTAGCAAACTCTTTAGCAAAGAGTTAGTGAGAAATGGTCCTCAAGTTAAGTGTGTTAAAGATGGCATTTGCTCAGCTTGTCAAAAGGGCAAGCAGACTAAATCCACCTTTAGAAGCATAGATAACAAAGATGCTGTGAGGTGTTTATACCTCTTGCATATGGATCTCTTTGGTCCAATGCCAGTTCACAGCTTAGGTAGGAAGGTCTATACCTTTGTAGTTGTTGATGACTACTCAAGGTTTTCCTGGGTGTTCTTCTTGAGACAGAAATCTGAAACACCTAGTGTCTTCTACAGCTTTGTCAAGCAAATTCAGAATGAACTAAATAGTACTATAGTCAAAATTAAAAGTGACCATGTTTCTGAGTTTCAGTCTGAAAGCATGACAAAACTATGTGAATACTTTGGGATATTTCAAGAATTCTCTTCACCAAGAACACTTCAGCAAAATGGCATTGCTGAGAGGAAGAATAGGACCTTGATAGAAGCTGGTAGAACCCTACTAAGTGATACATCACTGCCTGAGTATTTCTGGGCTGAAGCAGTTAACACTGCATGTCATGTTATAAATAGGGCTACCATCACTAAAGGGCTAAACAAGACCCCCTATGAAGTAGTGAAAGGCAGGAAACCA
Source organism: Platanthera guangdongensis (assembly GCA_039583875.1). Lineage (NCBI taxonomy): Eukaryota > Viridiplantae > Streptophyta > Magnoliopsida > Asparagales > Orchidaceae > Platanthera > Platanthera guangdongensis. Next base: position 108,779,058 of record CM077154.1, read on the forward strand.
AACCTATCCTATTTTAGGATCTTTGGTTGTAAATGCTACATACTTAACAATGGGAAGTCTTACATAACTAAGTTTGCTGCCAAGTCCCAAGAGGGAATTTTTGTTGGGTACAACAATAATAGTAAGGCTTATAGAGTCTACAACTTGACTACACAAGTTGTAGAAGAATCAGTGCATGTAGTTTTTGATGAGACTAAACTTATTAATAATGAGTTGTCTAGCAATGTATGCAGCCCCACAGGTTTGACAAAGACAATGGATAAGCTGACTATAGAAGAAATGCCTGCTGCAAGACAGCAAGGAGAGGAGAGTAGCTGTTGTCCAGGGGGAGAACTACATGTGCCAATTGCTGAAGAAATCCAAGGAATACAGCATGATGCAGATGCTGAAGTGGTTCAACCTGAAGTGAGGATGCCTCCAGCCCACAAGCATCTTAGAGATCATCCAGTAGAGCTGATTATTGGAGATCCAAGACAAGGAGTACAAACCATGAGTAGAAATATGAATGCTGCAATCTATTCCAGCTTTTTGTCTCAAGTTGAACCTAAAAGATTTGAAGAAGCAATACAAGATCCACAATAGACTGAAGCAATGCAAGAAGAGCTTAATCAGTTCAAGAGGTGCAAGGTCTAGGAATTGGTTCCTAAACCTAAAGACCACAATATAATAGGAATTAAGTGGATCTACAGGAATAAGATGGATGAACAAGGAGTCATCATTAAGAATAAGGCTAGACTGGTTGCTAAAGGATATAGGCAAGAAGAAGGTATTGATTTTGATCAAACCTTTGCTCCAGTAGCTAGACTGGAAGCCATAAGAATGTTCTTGGCCTATGCAACCTATCAAGGATTCAAGGTATACCAAATGGATGTCAAGTCAGCATTCCTAAATGGTAATTTGAAAGAAGAAGTCTATGTGGAGCAGCCTTCAGGTTTTGTTGATCCAACTCTACCTCATTATGTCTATAGACTTAGGAAAGCTTTATATGGGTTAAAGCAAGCTCCTAGAGCTTGGTATGAAACCCTATCTAGTTTCCTCATTGAGAACAAGTTCTCAAGGGGGAAAATAGATAAGACTCTATTCCTTAAGGAATCTAGAGGCAAAGTCATACTAGTCCAAATATATGTAGATGACATTATATTTGGGTCTACTGAAAGCAGCCTTTGCAAAAAGTTTGCAAAACTTATGCAAGGTCAGTTTGAAATGAGTAGTATGGGAGAGCTGAAGTTTTTCTTGGGTCTCCAAGTTAAACAAACTGAGAGTGGTTTGTCCATTTGTCAGTCAAAGTTCACCCTAGAACTCATAAGGAAGTATGGTATGGATTCATCCAGTACCATGAAGACTCCTATGGGGTCAAGTATGTCTCTTAGCAAGGATGATGCAGGGAAACCTGTAGATGAAACCTTGCATAGAGGGATAGTTGGCTCCCTATTATACTTGACTGCTAGTAGACTAGACATCATGTATGCTACATGTGTTTGTGCAAGGTATCAAGCCTGCCCTAAAGAGTCTCACTTGACTGCTGTCAAGAGAATTTTGAGATATCTAAAGGGCACTCCCTATCTAGGCCTCTGGTACCCTAGGAATGGAGACTTTGATCTAACAGGTTATTCAGATGCAGACTTTGTAGGATGCAAAGAGGATAGAAAGAACACTACTGGAACCTGTCAATTCCTAGGTGGAAGACTAATTTCATGGAGCAGCAAAAAGCAGACTAGTGTGGCTATCTCCACAGCTGAGTCAGAGTATGTGGCTGCAGGAAGTTGCTGTGCTCAACTTCTGTGGATTCAACATCAGCTAGAGGACTATGGATTTCAGGTAAGTAGAACTCCACTTTTCTGTGATTCTACAAGTGCTATTTCAATAGCTAATAACCCTGTATCTCATAGTAGGACAAAACATATTGAGATTAAATATCACTTTCTTAGAGAACATGTAGAAAGAGAAGATATTTCACTTGAATATGTTAAAACAGATGAACAAGTAGCTGATATGTTTACTAAGCCACTAGAAGAAGCTAAGTTCAATAGATTCAAAATTGAACTAGGTATGATAAACTTAGACTAAGTTTACAGAATAGAAAATTGGCTAAGTAAAAAGGTGTCGACACATAGACAAGTCTATGTCGACACAGAATAGTGGTGTCGACACTTCAGGAAAAAGGTGTCGACACATCTAGGAATGTTGTGTCAACACTTCAGAATGTTAGTGTCGACACATGTCAAGTAGGTGTCGACACATCCAATATGGTGTCGACACTTATGTTTTACTCAGAATTTTCTAAGTAAAGTCTCGACGATGTGTCGAGTTATGTTGTGTCGACACATAACCAGGTGTCGACACATAATATCTGTTGACTAAACTTGTGTCGACACATATGTGTCGAGAGATTATAAGTCAGTGTCGACACTTATTGCCAGTGTCGACACATGTTTAGCTAGCTGTCCCGCCTGTTCATCTTCAAAATCAGAAAGGTATAAATAGGGTTCTGTCTTTGTTTGTCGACACGCTTTCAAAGTTTCGAGACCATAACTCCTGTGTCGACACCTCTCTTTTCTCAAGACAAATTCTCCAAACCCTAATGGCTCCTAAGCTTGAGGAGAACGTGAATGAGGGCTATGAGCTAGTGCGCGGCGCGTTCGACGACGCAGATCAAGAAATCAAATCGGTGATAACCCTAGTCGCTAATTCTGGACTTGAATACTTGGTTTCAGAACCAACAAAGATTTGGAAGAAGGAAGTGCTTGAATTCCTTACTGGAGCTGCAGTTGATGAATCTGGATACAGAATCAAATCCAGAGTTCATGGATCCAAGGTCAAGATTTCACCAAAAAGTCTGAGGAAGGTACTCCAGCTACCTAAGACTCAAGATGAAGAAGAAGTAACTGCCTCCAAGATTAGGGAAGCTTTAGTTTGGTGTGGACTTGATCCCAAACTGAAGATAGGTTCTGTGTTTAATAGGAAAGGCATGAACAATCAAGGAAAGTTCATGTCAGAGATTGTGGGAAAAGTTATCCTCAGTAAGCCAGGAGGGCATGATAGGGTGTCAGCCTCCATGTTCAATGTCATGACCAGAATAATATTCACCCTAAGAACAGATTGGTCTATGATAGTTTATGAGAAAATAAAGGAAAGTCTGAAAAAGCCCAACCTGGGCAGGATTATCAGTCTCTACCTAGCTGGTACCATACCAGAGGTAATGAGCTCTGCTGCTGGAAGTAAGATCAATCACATGAGGAAGATGGATCAAAGGATCTTTTCTAGATGGGAAAGGGTGTTGTCAAAGGACATGCCTACCCCTGAGAAGCCAGTTACAGAGAAAGTCACTCCTCCCAGGAAGAAAAGGAAAACTGTTGTTGTGGCACAAGAGTCCTCAAGCAGTTCTGAGAGTGAAGAACAGGTGGTGTTCACACCTGATGAGCAAGAGGATGAGACAGTAGTAAAGACTCCTTCTCCTCAAGAGACTGCTGAGATCCAGGGGAGCTGCCTCCAGCTAGCCCCATCCATAGGGATCACAGTCAGGGGGAGCTTCTAGGTGTAGCAGAACCCTCTACACTGGAGAGTGAACAAGCCACTTCCATTATACAAGAGGTACTCTCTGAACTAAACACTTTAGATTTTTCTATAGTAGATTCTGATTTGTCTGATGTCCATCAGCAAACTCAGCTAAACAGTCAAGTACCAGATGTTGTTTTAGAAGACAAATCTGCTGAACAAGAAGTGGTACCTGAATCAGTGGTTGAAGAGCAAAGACTGTGTCCAACTCCATCTCCACCTCAATATACAATGGAATATTTGTTTCTAAATCTGGATCAGGCAGATTTTGACAAAGAAATTGATGCTGAAGATAAGAGTGCTGCTGCTGAGGGGGAGCACATGGAAGTTCTGGAAGAGCCTATTAGGCTGGAAACTGAAAAGGCAACTGCTGTGCCAGCTGACAAACCTCAAAGCCCTAAGGACAGGGTTGATATTGCCAGCACTTCTACCTCTGAGGATGAGGAGAGTGCTAGGGCCAAAAAGAAGAAACTCTATGTTTTTAAAAGAAGAAGTCAGAGTTACAAGAAAGCCTTGCAATCCATTGCCCCACAGCCTATAGTTCAACAAGCTCCAACAGTTGATTATAGTGCTTTGATGATTTCCATGCAGATCAAGTTGCATGAGCAAAGAAAGGCAATAGAGGCTTATGTGGATGAAGGGCACAAGTCCCTACAGTTTGATCTTGCACAAGATATCAAATCTATAAGGTTTGAGATGAATCTGAACAAGAAGGAAATGACTGACTGCTTCCACAAGGGTGGGAATGCAGTGGTCTATTTGGCAACTCACCAGGAGAAGATCAAGGCTCAGGTAGATGATATAGCAGTAAAGCAAGGATATGTGCTGGAGAATCAGTTAAGAATGAATGATAATTTGACTGCCTCCCATAATGCTATAGTCACTGAGTTGAAGAATAAGACTGCTGAACCTTCAACATCTTCTGCTGCTGCTAAGGCTGACTTTGATAAGGTCTTTCAAGCTGAGATTTCTGCTGTCAAGACTGCAATTCAAGATTCCCAGAAGGCCATCTCTGAACAGCTCACTAAGCTCAGACCTTACTTTAAAGAAGGCATCAGATACTTGGACAGTCAGATAAGGTTTCAAAAGGATGATGTCAGAGACCATATGGCCAGATAAGTCATAAAGGGGGAGAGTGTATTAGTTAAAGCTAGCTCTGACCATGCCAAATGGATATCTAACTCCATCAGAGCTACACTGGGCTATCCTCCACTTTGTGATGATGATAATGTGGCTGAATCAGGAATACAAACTGCATATCTTGGAGGTGAGCAACAAGAACTAGCTCAAGTAATATATCCAACTCCAGATTTTGACATGGTTCAAGCAGATGTCAGCACCATGTATAGCCCAACTGAGGGCAAGGCCAATGTTCATATTGAGAAGGTTGTTCAACCTATTTCTGAAGCTCTGCAAGAGGCTCTGAACAAAGAAAAAGAGACAAGGTTGTCTAAAAAGAGGTTTAGGGAACAAGCAGAACAAAAGCCAGATTTTGAACAATGGAGCCCTACCTCTAGAAATATATTTCTTACTGCCTGGAAAGCTGCAAAGGACAATGCTCATGAAAGGAACAAATGGTTCTCTGAGGCAGAATGGAGAAAGCATGAGATTAGGCAGGAGGCTGTAGTACAATTCAGAAGGAAGGCTAAGATGGGAAAGCTACCTCCAACTGCTGTGGAGCCTAGCAAGTACTTCCCCAAGCCATATCACTACTTTGAGAGGCAGAAAATCAAAGCAGAGGAGCTGAAAAAGAAGGACTTAAAAGGAAAGAAGCCTGCTGTTGCTGAACCTGCTGAAGCCCCTGTCAAAGCTCAAGTTCAAGCTGGAAAGGGAATAGTTATCAAAGAATCTGATTAGAAATAGATTAGGAATTAAACTTGTAGCTTGTTGTAATCTGTTAAATGAAAAACATTTTTGTAAACCTTGGAAAATGTATAAGGAACAATGTTAGAACAATATATGATAAATATATTTTATGATTGTTCTGTAAATATGTCTATTTCTTATTTGTTCTGCAATGCTGAATGTGTATACATGTGTGAATTTATTACATGTTTATGTTTACCCTGCTGTTTATAATCTGCTGTATATCATTTTGTAATTTTAATTATGGATGGTGTATATCATTGACTAAGGGTTATGACTTCTCCAAATAGGGGGAGATTGTTGGGTACATTGGTCAAATGTACCTGATTTGAAGAAGCCTCACCCAACTCAATGATATACATCATAATGTATTTGATGTATGTTTGAGTTATTTGTGCAGGTTAAGAAATCACTGGACTGAACCAAAAAGTTTCTAAGTCCATGTGTCGACACCCAGAGGGAAAGTGTCGACACTCAAGAAGACTTGTGTCGACACCCAGACAAGCAGTGTCGACACTTGGAGTCATTGTGTCGACACCTGGGAAGCAGAGTCGACACCAGACAGAAAGTGTCGACACAAGGAGCTGTGTCGACACTCAGTGAAGCTGTGTCTACACCAGAAAGTGTCGACACTTGGAGCTGTGTCGACACTCAGCAAAAGTCTGCAGAGTCCAAGTACAAGTGTCGACACTCAACACTACGTGTCGACACTAAACAGAAGAGTCAGCACTTGAAGGTGTGTCGACACTCAACACAATGTGTCGACACTCAACAGAAGAGTCAACATTTGAAGTATGTGTTGACACCCAGAACAATGTGTCGACACACAGCTAAAGACTCAACACTTGAAGAAAGTGTCGACACATGGAGCTGTGTCGACACTTAGCAAAGAACAGAAAGAACAACAAATTATTCTAAGTACAAGTGTCGACACTATGGGAATGTGTCGACACTCAGCTGAAGTCTCAACAACAAGAAGGTGTGTCGACACAAGGAGCTGTGTCGACACTCAGCAAGTTTCAACATAGAAGACTATGTGTCGACACCAAGAGGCAGTGTCGACACTAGATAGATTCAACACAAGAAGTTGTGTCGACACAAAGGAGATGTGTCGACACTTAGAAGAATACAACAAAAGCTAGAAGAACAAGTACTTGTGTCGACACTCAATTTTAGTGTCGACACATGCAGAAGAATCTGTGTCGAGACATACAAGGAAATGTGTCGACACCTTGTAGACTTATGTCGACACTTACACAACATGTGTCGACACTTGGACTATAAGTGTCGACACTTAAAGACAGAAAGTCTCGACACTTACTGACTGTTAGAGATTTTCAAGAAGTGACTGGTTGACATGACAGCTGCCGATCCAGCCGGTCTACAGCAACTGTTAGAGATGTCAGAAGTCAGTTATGAACCTGACCAGCCAGTTACCATGAAGAAGGCCTATAAATAGGCACCCACAGTTTACAGAAATAGTTGTTGAGATAAGTTGAAGTAATTGATCAGATTACTGTCAAGGTTGATCAAATTGTTGAAGTGGTACCAAGGGTATCAACACAAGAAGATCTTGCAGTCCAACTGCAGATCTAAGAAGTTGGAGAGAGAGGGCTCCTTCCAAGAAATCAGCTTTTGGAACTAGGCTGAGAAGAAGGATTCAGATTCAGTCTGGATCTTAAGTGGCAGAGGTCAAGGAACAATTGCAGAGGATTCAGCCTTATTTAGTTCTACTCAAGAAGCTTTGAAGAAAGCTAAGTCAGGGTGAATCCAGCTGAGTTCTTCCAAGAACTCATCAAGCATCTCTCAACTCCTCTCTTATTATTCTGAGTTGTAGAGTTATATTTTGTAATATCTTTTTAGCTTGTAGGATCCTTTGGATCTGAGTGATTGTAAGCCTATATTTATAAAGGCTGAGGGTAGGGCTTGTTTGCCTGAGTGTAGTAGATTGAGATCTCTGAGTGTAGGCCTTGGATTGGCTGAGTGTAGGCCTTGATTGGCTGAGTGTAGGCTTTGGGATAAAGCTGAGTTGTAAGGCTTTGGGCCTGAGGTAGGAACCAATTTGGGTTCTGGGACAGTGCAGGAGTTTGGCCAAATCTAGTACACTGCTAGATAGGCGAAGGGGGAAAGTGGATGTACCCATATCTTGGGGAACCACTATAAATCACTGTGTGCTGTGCTGTGAATGTGCTGTGGATTAGCTATGTATGTTTGATTATTGCTGATTGCTGTAATAAACTAGTTAGAAATATGTGATATAACTGTTTGGCTGCCAACAAAGTTAGAAAAGGATTAGGTCACCTATTCACCCCCCCCCCCCTCTAGGTGTTTAGGTACCATATCTTTCAGTGTCGACACAAGCCTTGGTGGTGTCGACACAGCTCCCTTGGTGCTGACACTGCTTCTCGACACAACTTCTGTAGAATGTGTCGACACTAGTTCTGTGTGTCGACACATTCACTTCTTCTCTTCACAAAAATCAACTTTGTTGAAACTCTGTTATGTGTCGACACAAGTCCTGTGTGTCGACACAGTTGATGTCGACAAATTCTTCTGTGTGTCGACACTGCCTCTGTATATCGACATAGTTGATGTCGACTAAGCTTTTCTGTGTGTCGACACTGCCTCTGTGTGTCGACACAGTTTCTTCTGGTGTCGACACAGCCTTTCCAAGTGTCGACACAATTGACTCCAGGTGTCGACACATCTTTTCTCCAGTGTCGACACAACTTCTTCTGGTGTCGACTCATGGACTTAGAAACTTTTCCTGTATTTTCTTAACCTGCACATATAAACTCAAAACAACATCAAATACACAGTGATGCTTATCATTGAGTAAGGTGAGGCTTCTTCAAATCTGGTACACATTTTCCAATATACCCAACAGGGACACTCTGCAGGGGCGGGAACACTCGACTGGGGAGGGGACACTCGTCGGGGGCGGGGACACTCATGGAGGGTAAGGAAATATAAAGCTAGGGAATAAAAGTAGAATCACACTCCTAAGCCACAAAAACTTAGAGATCCTTTTCAACCTCAAGTGTATAATAGGAAATGTGCTCTGAACATAGTTGAAAGCAGAAAGTGTTTTGTCATGTGTAATGCCCATGGATGTGAAAGAGAATACGTGCTTGTATGCACGTATATTTTGTCTGAAATGGTGTCCTTTTGTGGTCTGATCGGTGTAAAGTGCCAACAACGGTGGGGGACAGGAATGGCAGGTGACATTACTTTGCCAAGTTTACAACGTAATTTTGTTGTTTCTTTGTGGAATAATCGAGCTGCACAATGAGGGCAAATGGTTGGTTATGGGAGCTAGAAGACGCGGACGTTGTCGGAGGAACGGTAATTTCTTGCAATGTTATGACGTCCTGTCCGCGAAGTGGGCGCAGAACTGCCATCTTCAATTTCATTCGGTTGATTTGAAGGTTCCGGATGTGTTGGTTGGACTTCCAATGCGGATGGTAAAGTCAACGTTGAGCGCGATTGTGTTCGTCTTGCATTCAGTGCACTCCGTTATTTTGCAGTCAATGACCGTCTCCAATTACTAACATGCACTCGGGTTGACTCTCGAGTTTGCTCAGTTGGTGTTGTCGAAGTTGAAGGCCTCTGTCTTTTATGTTGGAGTGGACCACCCTAGTTTGGCAACGACGACTCACCTTCAGTTTGACGTTGGTCTGCCTCAAACTGATTTTGATCTTCTATCTGCGAAGTTCCGGCAGAAGGATTATCTTCAATTTCATTCGGTTGATTTGGAGTTTCTGGCTCATTGGGTTGTACTTCCATGACCGATGGTAAAGTCAATGATGAGCACGATTGTGTTCGCCTTGCATTCAGTGCACTCTGTTGTTCTGCAGTCAATGATTGTCTCCAATTACTAACACGTACTCGGGTTCACTCTCGAGTTTGCTCAGCAGTTGTCGCCGAAGTTGAAGGTCTCCCTCTTTTATGTTGGACTGGCCCGCCCAGATTTGGCAACGATGACAACGCCTCAGCATGATTTTGGTTGGTCATCTCAAAGTGTCTGGGATGTGATGTAATAAACTCATGAATTATCTGTTTTCTTCCAAATATGTAATCGTTGTTTGTGTTTGATGAAGTACCACTTGTTAAAAGTACACTAATTTATTTACATAGACGGGTACACTGGGCAATGCCCCTATGACCAAGCGCAACTGTACCAGGCCCGCGAGAGAAATTACTAACCTATATTTGTCTTATTTTATGCTTACCTCTAACTTAAAAGCCTCAAAGATACTAATCAACCCATGCATGATGAACACGTGTGTGACGACATTTCTATGAATGATGCAAGATCATGAGACAATTAAACACTACAATCACATTATTGAAGAAGACATAATCAGCAATCAATACTAACATAGCACAAAATAAAAACAAATTCACATTCTCTTAATATATTGTATGAATTAGAAAATTGTCATTCTTTTAACAATAATTCTCTTAATTTTTGAAAGTGCAATAATTCAAACATATGTTTAACTGGAGAAACCCGTGCGTGATGATTTCTATGAATGATGCAAGATCATGAGACAATTAAACACTACAATCACATTATTGAAGAAGACATAATCAGCAATCAATACTAACATAGCACAAAATAAAAATAGATTCACATTTAAAGATTCACATTCTCTTAATATATTGTATGAATTAGAAAATTGTCATTCTTTTAACAATAATTCTCTTAATTTTTGAAAGTGCAATAATTCAAATATATGTTTAACTAAAGAAATACGCCGAGACATGGGAACTTGCTTACAACATTTGCACAACATTTACATAGCATTTGGCAAGCCAATAAAGATACCAAATATAAAGTTTAAGGCAAAAAATAATGTAATAAACTCATGAATTATCTGTTTTCTTCCAAACATATAATCGTTTTTTGTGTTTGATGAAGTACCACTTGGTTAAAAGTAAACTAATTTATTTATATAGACGGGTACACGGGGCAATGCCCCTACGACCAAGCGCGACCATACCAAGCCCGCGAGGAAAAATACTAACCTATATTTGTCTTATTTTATGTTTACCTCTAACTTAAAAGCCTCAAAGATACTAATCGACTCATGCGTGATTAACCCTACATTTATATGAACCCTATAACATTTACATTTCTATGAATGATGCAAGATTATGAGACAATTAAACACTACAATCACATTATTGAAGAAGACATAATCAGCAATCAATACTAACATAGCACAAAATAAAAACAGATTCACATTCAAAGATTCACATTCTCTTAATATATTGTATGAATTAGCAAATTGTTATTCTTTTAACAATTATATGAATATACAATAATTTACAAAAACTATATCATAATAACTTTCTAATCAGATAATATTATGAACAAACTCATGATTAAACAAAAAACATTAATAACTGGCAAGGAACAAACTCACTAACAACCTCAACACAATGGTTTATTGTTTTTAATTTTTGAAAGTGCAATAATTCTAACATATGTTTAACTAAAGAAATACGTCGAGACATGGGAACTTACTTACAACATTTACACAACATTTACATAGCATTTGTCAAGTCAATAAAGATACGAAATATTAAGTTTAGGGCAAAAAATAATGTAGGGCATTTAAGGGTATAATGCTTTTAAAGGAAACAATTTGGAGAACTCAAGCTTTAGAAAAGGAGAGGCAAAACTCTGAGGCTCAATGTTGGACGACAGGTGAGATAAAGCTTTAGACACTGTAAAAGAAAAAAAGACTAATTGCGGGGGATTCACCCCTATACTAACTTTGTAGACATCTGAAGCTTTGAAACCATCAGAGAAAATAAAAATGATATTATTTTGTAATATGTCTAAGCAGAGAAAATAAAACAAACAAAAATTGGATATGAAAGCCATCTCCATTCAGTGCTAATCGCTCCCACAGAAGATAACTATCGACTCAAATAAAGGTATGTTGGGAATGATCTCGTATTTAAAGAGGCTATTGATTTATCCTCGTTTACTTTATTGCTTCGCAAAGACTTTTGTTGATTAGGAAATAATAAGACTAAGTATAATAAGAAAATAACTATAAGCTATTTATGTACTTGGAGAAATCTATGCAAGTTTTGAAAAAAAAACATAATCCATGGTCTTTTCAAAGAGCCGATTCGAAGGATTTCAATAAAGAAATTAATCATGAATACCAACAAATAAATGTGGATTTAGAAGGTCCTAAAAGCTCTAAAAATTCTTATTTTTCTACAACAAAAGCAAGAAATCAAAACAAACAGAAATTGGAGATGAAAGCCATATCCATTCAGTGCTAATCGCTCCCAAGGCAGATAACTATCGACTCAAATAATGGTATGCTGGGAATGATGTAGTATTTAACAACACCAATGTTTTACAAAAATTAGCTAGAACCCAAAATTCCAAAAATCTGTTGAAATATCAAAAATCGGAAGAAATTTCTCATGAGTAAAGAAGGGGACCTTTGTAAATACAATGGGGGATGGATCACAGAAGAGTTACTTCTTCATCCCCCCCCCCTGAACTACCACAAAAACATAGATCAATAATGACAGAGGAAGACAACCGACAGGAAAAATCCATTACAGAGAAGCATTCCCCACATAAAAAAAACACTCACATAAAGCAGCCCTTATTTCGATCTATTTATTGAATGCACATCTATTTATTGGTCAAATGCTCACACTGAAAGTGGGATAGTTTTATTGAATGCACATGTACCTGCAGATAGGGCGTGGGATATGCGATCATGTTCCATTCAATCACATTTGCATTTGAATGGCTTTTGAATTAGCTGTGACTATTAAACATAGTTTTGAATCAAGCACTCCTTTTATAATGATTTCGGGTTAGTTTTCCCAAAACTAAAGCTGAGATATTTTTTTCAAGTACCATTTTTAGCTTGACATGTGATTATCAGCTTGAAAAGTGTTTGACTATTATGCCTAAAAATCAAAATGAGAATGAAAATTGTAAAATACATATCCAACGCTGAAAATGGTAAAACACAGGCCGAGTACTATCGGGCTTGACATGTGATTATCAAAACCTATTTTATATGACTAAAATATTCTTAAATTTTAAATAAGCAGGAAGCCGACAGCGGGCGGGAAGTGGGCGAAGCCCGCTGTCGCTGGCCGGGTACTATCGGGCTTGGTCATAGGGCGAAACCCGTCGGGGCCGGCTGGGTACTGTGGCACGTGGACATCGGGCCAGAGACCCGTGCCTTTTACTCGTGTATGTATATAGTTACGGGCTAACTCGATTCCCCGGTCGAGCTCGCACAAAGTCAGAGAAAAGGAGAGATCGACTCAGGATATGATGACGTGGAAAAATCCCTCAATTGGGTAAAAAACACGCGACCGGATCTTTGTCGGTCAAAATCCACTAGCTGCTTGTGGTTACAGTACGTTTGGCGAATCGGGGCGACAAGCTGCTCCCGTTACAAGTTTTAGGGAGAGAGATGGACTTCAGCTCCAAGCGGGCACAGGCTGCTCCGCGGGAGCGAATTGGACATAGGAATTTGAGTGGCGGCACCGGTGCTCTGTAGCTTGGGTTTCGGGTCCACCGCACGCCTACTTGCAAGGATCATCTTCTTCCTCCTCTGCTCGCTCTCGGACTTGGGCGTTCTCTAGATGGTGGTGCTCTGGTGGTTCGTGGTGGCTCACGATGGCTCGATGTGGTTGGAGGTGGTTGGAGGATGACCTGAGGGAGGAGTCCGGTAGAGCTCTGACCTGAGGAAGAAGATGACCAGGAGCCAAAAGATGTTGAATGAGGAGGCCCTGGGGCTCCTTTTATAGCCTCTAGGAGATGATCATGCCGGGCCCCACCACCAATGTAGTGGGTTAGTGGGTGGTTACCTACCAGATTAGATGGCGAGGAAAGCCCACCATGATCGGATTGTGTGTAGGCCATACATGGTGGTGGGGCGGCCGGGCGGTGGAGGCAGCCGGCTGGAGGCCTGGCCGTAGCCTGGCCGGCGGCCTGGCGGTGGCCTGGCCGGCGGCTTGGCCGGCGGACTGGCGACTTGGCCGCGGTCTACGGAGGCAAGGCCGGCCTGGCCGCGAGCTCGGCCAGCAGCCATGTCACCAGCGACCTGGCGGCTTGGCTGCGGCCGCCAGCAGCCTGGCCGCGAGCCCGACAAGCGGTCAGGCCGCTGGAGGCCTGTCGGCCTGGCGGCTTGGCTGTGGCACGCAACGGCAAGGCCGGCCTGGCGGCCTGGCCGCTGACTGCGGTGGCAAGCTGGGCGACAACCGTCAGCTAGTCCGGCGGAGGCGGCGGTTTCCCCCTAAAGGGGGCGGTTTTGGAGAGAGAAAGAGAGTGGGCCCCACCCCCATGTTCTCCTCATCATGGGAGGTGGGGTTGACTAGTAAACCCCATGATCTCCCATTTTGGGGGGAGATCATGGGGGTGCCTTCCCTATAAAATGATGGTGCAACCCATCAATTGCCCCACAAATTCTTCTTGTCGGAGAGCTCTACGAGCGAGGGAAGGAGGATTTCCTGCTGCCCCCCATTCCTACAGTTATGAAAACTTCCGGCGAGCAGGTGGAGACGGGGAAGGGTAGTGTCTCTAAGGTACTCGAAGAGATCTCGCCGTTGGGGGGTCAGCCAGCGAAAAATGCCAAACTTAGCCACGCGCGGCTTGGCGAGCGTCCTAGGCGACCTGGCCGGTAGGCCGCGCGCCCAAGTCATGCGTGCTCATGTCGCGCGTGCTCATGCCGCGCGCGACCATGGCAGACCGTGGGCATGGTATGCCGCGCGTGCTATGTTGCGCGCGCCCTGGCCGCGTGTGTGCCCTGGCCGTGTACGGGGAAGGCCGCACACGCAAGCAGTCCACGCGGGCGCAGGCCGCGCGTGCCCAGGATGCGTGCGTGCCCAGGCCGCACGCGCGCCCAGGCCGCGCGCGGTCCCAGGCTGCGCGCACCTAGGCCTGGCCATACCGAGCCTCATGCACATAGCAATGCGTAGGCGGCTTCCTCCTTTGACTGGGCGCATGGTGCATGCTCGTTTTGCGCATAGTTTGGGCAAACTTGATCCCTTTTTCCCTTTGCGATGTGCTAGTCTCAAAACTCTCTTTCGGTCCGATGCGCATGCGCTCCTCTTTAACCGAACACGGTGTGGGGATTTGGAGGAAGAAATATGGGCTTCCTTCTCGTTTGGAGGTGAGGATCCCACATGCCGAGGAGCGAGTCCATAATCCTCCTCGTGGCTGGCTGCAGATTTGCGAGGTTTTTCTGAGGTCCGACTTCCGTTTTCCGCCATGCGAGGAGGTGATTGAGATCTTGAAGTTCTGTTGGGTGCCAATTTCACAATTTGTCCATGCTGGAATTGCCAAAATTATGGGCATAGCATCATTCTTTCGCGAGCATGGAGGACGGATTTCCTTGGACCAATCCTGAGATTACTGCGACGTTCGCTCTCATGGTGGCGAGCGGGTGGAGGTTCACAGCAACATGTGCCAGCTTGTGTTGAGTCCATTGTAAGTTTGACTTGTGGCATTACTTTGTGTGGATTGTAGTCGCAGCTTAGTTTGCGTAAGGCTGGCTCATGACTTTGTTTGAGCTGGTTGTAATCGCGGCTCTGCTGTGAGGGGGGCAGGCCCTCCGGGAAGTTTGCACAAGTTGGGCTCGCGGCTTAGTTGGTTATGGACCAATTGAACAGAATGTAAATACTCAATCTGGGTATGATAAGGAACGCCCTGCTCGAAGGTAGATGTGGTGAAGAGCGTGTTGCCGGGAGGCAGTTGCTGTCAGGAGCGCGTTGCCCGGAGGTAGTTGCTGTGAGAAGGGCGCTGTATGGAGGCAGTTGTTGTGCTCTTGCCCGGAGGCAGTTGTTGGGTGAAGCACGCTGCACGGAGGCAGCTGCTGTGAGGAGCGCGCTGCCCGGAGGCATCTGCTGTGAGGAGCACGCTGCCCGGAGGCAGTTGTTGTGAGAAGCGCGCTGCCCGGAGGCAGTTGCTCTGAGAAGCGCGCTGCACGGAGGCAGTTGTTGTGCTCTTGCCCGGAGGCAGTTGTTGGGCGAAGCGCGCTGCATGGAAGCAGTTTCTGCGAGCAGCGCGCTGCCCGTAGGCAGCTGCTGTGAGGAGCGCGCCGCCCGGAGGTAGTTGTTGTGAGGAGCGCGCTGCCCGGAGGCAGTTGCTGTGAGGAGCGCGCTGCACATAGGTAGTTGCTGTGTGGAGCGCGCTGCCCGGAGGCAGTTGCTGTGAGGAGCGCGCTGCATGGAGGCAATTGCTGTGTGAAGCTGGCTGCCCGGAGGCAGTTGCTGTGAGGAGCGTGTTGCACGTAGGCAGCTGCTGTGAGGAGCGTGCTGCCCGGAGGTAGTTGTTGTGAGGAGCGCGCTGCCCGGAGGCAGTTGCTGCAAGGATCGTGCTGCATGGAGGCAGTTACTATGTGGAGCGCGCTGCACGGAGGCAGTTGCTGTAAGAAGCGCACTGCCCGAAGGCAGTTACTGTAAGGAGCGCGCTGCCCGAAGACAATTTCTGTTTAGGAGGGCGCTGCACGGAGGCAGTTGCAGTGTGGAGCGCACTGTACGGAGGCAGTTGCTGTAAGAAGCGCGCTGCCCGAAGGCAGATGCTATAAGAAGCGCGCTGCCCGAGGACAGTTGCTGTGAGGAGCACGCTGTACGGAGGCAGTTGCTGTTTGGAGTGTGCTGCATGGAGGCTGTTGCTATGAGAAGCGTGCTGCCCGAAGGTAGTTGCTATAAGAAGCTCACAGCCTGAAGGCAGTTGCTGTAAGGAGCGCGCTGCCCAAAGGCAATTGTTGTGAGAAGTGCATTGCTCGAAGGCATTTGTTGTATGGAGCACGCTGCCCGAAGGTAGCTGTTGTGAGGAGTGCACTACGTAGAGGCAGTTGCTGTGTGGAGCGCGCTGTACGAAGGCAGTTGCTGTAAGAAGCGCACTGCCCGAAGGCAGTTGTTGTGAGATGTACAATGCCCAAAGGCAGTTTCTGTAAGGACCGCGCTGCTCGAAGGCAGTTGCTGTGAGTGTAAGTGGACGGCTTTGAAGTTGGATGAAGTGAGTATGTCTTTCAAATTACGCATATGATGGTCGCCTCATATAGGCTTAAAATAAGAAAGCTTTTAAAGTTATTAGAGTTACATTCGTAAGACTGTTCTTTTGGAAACTTGCATGAAGAATTCTTAAGAAAGTAAAACTGATAAATGTTACAATAGACAGAGCCTTGCTGATAGGAATGAAGCCCTCTCTTGAGCTAGTTGACTTTGGGTTGCCCCCCAGTACGTTCTAGAAAGCAGTTGGCTGATCTCCTCCTTAAGTTTTGAGCAGTCTTCTGTGTCGTGCCCTCGTCCATGGTGGAACTCACAGTACTTTGTTTGGTCGCCCGTATTTTTAGCGAGGAGTCTGGGCTTGCGGAGCGCCTCGCTACCTTGGATTGCATAAAGCACGTTTGTTCTGGAGGTATTGAGGGGAATGTAATACTAGGGCGGTTGATCTCTCTGTTGGTCACGTCGTCGTTGCCTGTTCCGATGTTCTTCTCGGAATCTTCCTTCTTTGTATTGAGGAGCCGGTTCCTTCTCCCTCTTGCGCTTCTGGTTCTCATCGAACTGTTGACGATGAGCCTCAATAGCCTCGTCGGCTGCGATCTGCGCCTCTATATGGTGTACGAGATCGGGGTAGCTAGGGACAGTTTCCCTCATTAATGCAGAATAGAAACTGCCAGGATGGAGACCCCCAAGTAACACCCCTCTTAACAGCTCTAGGTCGACATCTGGGATTTGACGGGCTTCTGCAGAAAACCTGCGGAAGAAGTCATTCAAAGACTCCCCTTCATTCTAACGGATACCTGATAAGTGGGAAGGGTCGCAGACGATCCTCCGATTTGCTATAAATGGATCTGCGAACTGTCTTGCTATCTCTATGAAGTTGGGAATGGTACCCACACAAAAGGAGTGAAACCATGTGTGAGCCTGCCCCTTGAGAGTAGTTGGGAACACTTGGCAGAGTAACTGATCAGACGCGTTGTAGATCCTCATAATGGTGATGAAGTGGTTGACATGCTCCGATGGGTCGTCTGTTCCATCGAACGTCTCGATGTTCGGCAGCTTAAAACCATGACGAATTGTATGATCCGGGATTTGTGGTGCGAGGGGGAGCCTTAGCAGAGTGGTCGGTGAATATGAACGTCTCGTTGGCCGGCTTGCCGATATTCTTTTGCGATCACTTCTCGAATCTATTCTCGGGTGAACCTCTCGAGTGGGGGAAGTCGGGACTCGTCTCCCCAGTTGTTGTGGGGTTGCCCAGTTTCAGTTCCTCCACGGGCCTGGTGAGCGGTGTCGGCGACGTCAAAGTATTCCCCTGGCGCCTCTTGTCTTGGAGCTTCTTGCGCCCTGCCATGACTTAGCGGTGGAGGGTTATCTGGTACTAGAGGAGGAGTAGGAAGCGCTCCCAGAGTCCTGAGTAGATCAAGCATCTCAGTCTGCTGGTCCTCCATTTTTCGAACTCATCTCTCGAGGGCGGTGGCAGGAGCGGAAGCGGCCTCTGTGGGCAATGGCATGTCCACCAGAGAGTGGGAGCATGCTGGTTTAGTATTTCTTTCTTGGACGGATCCTTCATCTATGCGGGCGCTTCTCTTTGCCATTGAAGCGGAGCTTGGATGTTGCAAAGAGGGAGGTCTTGACTTCTGAAGGATGTTGGGAATTGATATTCCCACACACGGCGCCAAACTATTGCGTACAAACTCGATGCCCCGGTCAGACCGGATTCAATTGAACCGTCTTAGATTGTGTGGCGGTCGAGCACGCACACAATCAGATAAACGAAAAGATCGACTCAAGATGTGATGATGTGGAAAAACCCCTTAATTGGGTAAAAACCACGTGACAGGATCTGTGCCGGTCAAAATCCAGTAGCTCTTGCGTTTATAGTGCGTTTGGCAAATCGGGGCGACAGGCCGCTCCCGTTACAACTTTTGGGTAGAGAGAGAGACTTCAGCTCCCAGCGGGCAACAGGCTGCTCTGCGGGAGCGACTTGGACACTGGAATTCGAGTGGCGGCACCGGTGCTCTGTAATTTGGGTTGCGGGTCCGTCGCGCACCTACTTGCAAGGATCATCTTCTTCCTCCTCTGCTCGCTCTGATACTTAGGCATTCTCCGGTTGGTGGTGCTCTGGTGGTTCGTGGTGACTCGCGGTGGCTCGAGGTGGTTGGAGGTGGCTGGAGGTTGACCTGAGGTAGGAGTTCGGCAGAGCTCTGACCTGAGGAAGAAGATGACCAGGAGCCAAAAAATGCTGAATGAGGATGCCCTGAGGCTCCTTTTATAGGCTACAGGAGAGGATCATGGCGGGCCCCACCACTAATGTAGTGGGTTAGTGGGTGGTTACCCACTAGATCGGATGGCGAGGAAAGCCCACCATGATCAGACAGTTGGCAGACCGTCCATGGTGGTGGGGTGGCCGGTAAGCGGCCCGGCTGCGGCCTGGCCGGCAGACTGGCAGTTTGGCTGTGGCCTGCGACGGCAAGGCCGGCCTTGCCACGATCCCGGCCAGCGTCCATGCCGCCGGTGACCTGGCGGCTTGGTCGCGGCCGCCAACGACATGGTCGGCCTGGCCGCGAGCCCGGCCAGCTACCACGCCGCTGGCGGCCTAGCGTCTTGTCCTCAGCCTGCAGCGGCAAGGACGGCCTGGCCGTGGCCTACGACGGCAAGCTGGTCGGCGGCCGTCGGCTAGTCCGGCGGAGGTGGCGGTTTCCCCCTAAAGGGGGCAGTTTTGGAAAGAGAGTGAGAAAGAGTGGGCCCCACCCCCATGTTCTCCTCATCATGGGAGGTGGGGTTGACTAGTCAACCCCATGATCTCCCATTTTTGGGGGAGATCATGGGGGAGCCTTCCCTATAAAATGTTGGTGCAACCCATCATATATATATATATATATATATATATATATATATATATATATATATATATATATATATATATATATATATATATATATATATATATATATATATATATATATATATATATATATATATATTAATAAGGATATTTGTATATGAGTCGTCGGTCACACAATGGATTTCTCTAAATTGCCCCTTCACCGCTTTCTCCTACTTCCTCTACAAGCGACAGGTTACTCGCTCTTCTCCACCACTTCTGCTGAGAGTGCCACGACGCCCTGCTGCTTCAAGTGACACCTCGACACTTTGACACACAGTCCTCGCCGCTCTTCCCACCGCTATTTTCATGGATATGTGCTCACTGTTGTCTCTCCATTCCATAGCTCCATCTTCCATCTAGGCTTTCTCTCCCGCAGGTCGGTATTTCCTCCCACCGTTAATTGCGCCGACCACGTCGCCTCTCCCGCTGTCTACGCCGCTCTTCGTACCGGCCGCCGGTACGTTTCTGATTTCGAAGATCGTTTTCATTTCCGCTATGATTTGGCTTTTGATTTCATTTTGATGTCAGTCTTGCTTTCATTTTTCCTTTCGTTTTCTTCATCTAGTTTGAGGCGTTTGCATATTGCTTTTTCGGTTGCTTTGACTCCACTGTTTCTTTTCCTGTTGCATAGCGCGTCTCCTTTTCCTATTGCTTTGAGTCCGCTGTGCATTTTGTGAGGTTTGAGTTAAGCCGTGGTTTTTTTGGATACATTCAGGGCATCTCGGTTATATAGTTTCGTTCGACTACTCTGCTCATGTATGTTCTCAATTGCAGATTGACCATCATGTCACTCCCCTGCTGCTTCCCTTGCCAGCAACCCGTCAGTTCTTCAGCCCCTAAATCAAGGTGAGCACTTTATCCCTTCGTGTAGACGTAGGAGTTCAACTTATTTCTTCACTCTTCCAAACTTGTTATTTAGATTGTTTATAATTTTTGATTTCGTTATATTCTGCAATTACCACTTCACTTTTTCTCATTAAACTTTTAAACAGGGCATGATGTTGAATGAATTTTTTATATAATTGGTTATCAGTGTTTGATCTACAAATTACAGTGCACAGTAATTAATTTTATTACAAATCTTTTCCAATACTGTTGGGATGTATTGTCTTCACTACCATGATGAACAAATGATAATTAAAGTTTATCATTGTTGAGTTTGTTTAGCAAAGCCAAACTACCCAGGTGAAAGAATTAGTGCCTAACCACCTAGAGGGGGGGGGGGGGGGGGGTGAATAGGTGTACTTTTTCTTTTGCTTTTAAGGTAGAAACTCTATTTAGTTGATTAACTAGAAATTGCAAATTCTAACACAGCAATCACAGAAACAATTCACCACAGAGTGCACACAGATTTTTATAGTGGTTCCCCAAGGTCTGGGTACATCCACTTTCCCCCTTCGCCTATCTAGCAGTGTACTAGATTCGGCCTAACTTCTGCACTTCTCCTCAGATCCTCAGATCTTACAGTAGCTCAAAACCCAAACCAGGTTCCTACAACTCAGAGTGTCCCCACTCCTACAACTCAGGCAAACAACCCTACCTCAGCCTTCACCAAGGCCTACACTCAGAGAACACAGTCTCCTACAACTCAGGCACAAAGCCCTACCACTCAGTCTTCAACAAGACCTACACTCAGAGATCTAAATCTCTTACACTCAGCCTTTATAAAATAGGCTTACATCTCAGATCTATAATAGATCTTACAGAAATTTTATTAAACAAAGTTTATGACCACCACCCTGAAGGAGAGAGAAGGGATGGATGGCTTCTTGAACTGTTCTTGAAAGAACTTGATGGCAGAGATCAACCTCCCTTAGCTTTCTTCAAAGCTTCTTGAATCTGAACTCAGTAGGGTTGAATCTCCTGAGAAGATGATCTTTAATCAGCTTCTAACTTGAGATTCAGATTCCAATATGAATCTTCTTGGCAGCCTGGTTCAGCAACCTCTCTTCTTAGATGGAGCTCTCTCTCTCCAACTTCTTCTAGATCTTTTGTTGAAAATCTTCTATATAATTACTTCTAACTATATTACTCAGAATCTGTATTCTTCAATGATTGATCATCACTTTCTATTGAAGGAGAAAGCCTTTATATAGTCTTCCACCATGGTAATCGGTTGATCCGGTTTCTAACAACTTTCTGATAGTTTTGACAGTTGTAGTAGACCGGTTGAAATGGCAGCTATCAAGTCATACAGTCACTTCTTGAAAATACTGTCTGTCTGAAAGTGTCGAGATTGATCTTTATTATGTGTCGACACAAATAGATTAAGTGTCCATACAAGTAGACTAAGTGTCGACACATGCCTTGGTGGTGTCGACACAACTTCTTTTGTTGTTATAACAGCTTCTCGACATTGCTTCTTCATAATGTGTCGACACAGATTCTATGTGTCGACACAAGCCTTCTGTTGAATGTGTCGACACTGATTCTGTATGTCGACATAAATACTTCTTCTTTAACACTTAGTTGAATTCTACTGTATGTCGACACATCTCCTTTGTGTCGACACAAGTACTTCTTACTTTAACTGTGTTGAAACTTGTTGTGTGTCGACACAAGTCCTGTGTGTCGACACAGTTGATATTGACAGATACTTCTGTGTGTCGACACAGCCTCTTGGTGTCGACACATTTGATGTTGACTAAGTATTCATGTATGTCGACACTGCCTTTTGGTGTCGACACTGATTCTGTCAACTTTGCTTCTCTGTGTGTCGACACAAGTCGTTGGTGTCGATACAATTGATTCTGGCGTCGACTCTGCCTTTCCAAGTGTCGACATAATTAACTCTAAGTGTCGACACAGCTTTTCTCCAGTGTCGACACAAGTCTTCATAAGTGTCGACAATGCTTCTCTAGGTGTCGATATATGGACTTAGAAATTTTTTTGCATTTCCTGCAATTACTTAACCTGCACATATAAACTCAAACACATCAAATACACCTTGATGTATATCATTGAGTAGGGCGAGGCCTCTTCAAATCTGGTACACATATCCCAATGTACCCAACAATCTCCCCCTATTTGGAGAAGTCATAACCCTCAGTCAATAATATACACCATTCATAACAAATAAACATTATGATGTATAACAACATTATATGACAGGGTAAATACTTAAACAAAACATATAAAACAAAACATCACAGAATAAGTATGCTAACACAATGAGCATTCATTATAATTTTGTTTCAACTACAAAAGTTTCTTTAATAGAAGTTTACATAGATTTTAGACACTAAATTTTACAATGTGATAAAATCTAGTAAATCTAAACTAAGGCTACTCTGGCTCCTT
The DNA here is from genome assembly GCA_039583875.1 of Platanthera guangdongensis. Taxonomy (NCBI): domain Eukaryota; kingdom Viridiplantae; phylum Streptophyta; class Magnoliopsida; order Asparagales; family Orchidaceae; genus Platanthera; species Platanthera guangdongensis. Next base: position 108,801,679 of record CM077154.1, read on the forward strand.
GATGACAATGCCCTTGCCAGATTGAATCTTGGCCTGAACTGGAACATATGTGTCATCAACTGGCTTCTTGCCCTTTTGATCTTTCTTTTTCAGCTCTTCAGCCCTTATCTTTTGTATTTCAAAATAATAATAAGGCTTTGGGAAATATTTGCTAGGCTCTTGTGCATTAGGAGGTAGCTTCCCAAGCTTTGCCTTCCTTCTATACTATACAATAGCCTCTTGCCTAACTTCATGCTTTTTCCACTCTTGTTCAGAGTACCATTTACCCCTCTCTAGGGTATTGTCCTTTACAGATTTTCAAGCAGTTAGAATTATATTTCTAGAAGTAGGGCTCCACTGCTCAAAATCTGGCTTTAACTCAGCTTGTTCTCTAAATCTTTTCTTGGACAAAAGAGTTTCTTGCTCTTTCAATACTGCCTCTGGCACAGGCTGATCTACTTTCTCAATGATAATATTTTTATTACCCTCTGGAGGGCTATACATTGATTGTACTTCATGATGTATCATTTCAAAATCTGCTGGAGGATAAATGACTTGAGCAACTTCAGCTGGCTCTCCTCCAAAAATAGCAGGGTGAATTCCAGATTCAGCCACATTGTCATCATCACAAAGGGGTGGATATCTAAGAGTTGCTCTGATGCTATTGGAAATCCATTTAGCATGATCAGATCCAGCTTTGACTAGTACTCTCTCCCCCTTTATGACTTCTCTAGCCACATGATCTCTAAGATCATCCTTCTGAAATCTGATCTGTTCATCCATATAATTAACTCCATCCTTATAAAAACCCCTCAACTTCAGCAGCAGACCAGAAAGAGTCTTTTGAGAATCTGTAATAGCTTTTTTGATAGCAGTTATGCCTTCTTGGAAGTCCTTAGCAAACTTCTCCTTATCAAACTCTGGTTTGGCTTGAGACTTATCAGCAGGCTGGGCTGTTGCAACATTTTTCAATTCTGTTACAATGGCATTATGGGATGTAGTCAGATTATCATTCATTCTAATCTGATTTTTTAAGATATATCCCTGCTTCACTGCTATATCATCAACCTGTATCTTTATCTTTTCTTGATGAGTAGCAAGAAAAAATACTGCATTACCTCCTTTGTGGAAACAGTCAGTCATTTCCTTCTTATTTTGATTTACTTCAAATCTTATAAATTTGATGTCTTGGGCCAAGGAGAATTGGAGATCTTTATGAGTCTCATCCATATACTTCTCCATTGCTATCCTTTGCTCATCCAACTTCACTTGTAAAGATATTAACAATGAACTGTAATCAATTGATGGGGCAGGCTGTGGAGCAACAGTTTGCAGTGCTTTCTTGTAGCTTTGGCTTCTCCTTTTGAAGACCATAAGCTTCCTCTTCTTTGCATGAGCCTCAGCTGAATCCTCAGAATCAGAGGTACTAGCTATATCAACTCTATCCTTTGGACTAGATGGCACTTCTTGTGTAGTCTTTGGTAGCTTCCCCTGAGTCCTTTGATCCTCAATTTCTATTCTAATTTGATCCTCCTCAGTCATTGTATTCTCCTCCTGAGTTTCTACATGCTGCCCCTCAAAAATAGTTTTCTCTCCCTCAAAACCAGCATGCTCCCCCTCAATATTATCCTGCACTAAGTCAGGAAACATCTCTTCTAGTGTAAATTCTTGTTGAGAAGGCACATGAGAGTTTCTTATTTTTGGAGCATCAGTAGCAACAGATGTATCTTCCATGATCACATCTTGTGCTTGACTATGTAATTGTGTTGGTTGTTCAACATCAATCAAATATTCAGTTAATACTTCATCCTCAATATGAAAAATTGATTGATTAACTTCATGTATTACCACAAGGATTGTTTGAGTTGCCATTTCACTGTCTATGTGAGTTGGCACTTCCTTATGGTGAGGCTCCCCCTGGAGTGGATCGAGGGGACTGGGGCTAGCAGATGGTTGCTCCCCCTGCCTCTGTGCATCTATATTTCTTGCTGGTGACTGTCCAGCATTTCCAGCCTCTCCATCATCAGAACTAAAAACTACGTGCTCCTCTGAACTACTGGAGGATTCTGGAGCCATTATGGCTTTCTTCTTCTTCTTTAGTTGAGGTGTTTCCTTCACTGGAGTAGGCATGTCCTTAGTTAACACCCTATCTCATCTTGAGATAATTCTGATATCCATCTTCCCCATATGGTTAATTTTAGAACCAACAGCTTGGTTCATGACTTCTGGAATTGTTCCAGCTAAGTACAGACTCATAATTCTACCCAGATTGGGCTTCTTCAGGCCTTCTTTAATCTTTTCAAACATCACTGCTGACCAATTAGTTTTTAGCTTAAAGATACTTGTCATTAAGCTGAACATGTGATCTGATATCCTATCATGCCCACCTGGCTTGCACAGAATCACCTTTCCTACTACTTTAGACAAGAACTTTCCTTGCATATTCATGCCTTTCCTGTTAAAAATGGAGCCAATCTTCATGGTTGAATCTAGTCCACACCATTGCAGTGCATCCTTAGTCTTAGATGTAGGGACATCTTCCTCTTCTTTTGTTCTTGGTAGATGCAGAACTTTTCTTAGACTTTTCTGGGTGAGTTTTACTTTTACTCCATGGACTATGGTTTTAATCTTAAGTCCAGTCTCATCAAGTGTAGCTGCACCAAAGAATTCGAGTACTTCCTTCTTCCAAATCTTGGTTGGTTCTGAAACTAGAACTTCCGACCCATTCTCAGTAATTAGGGTTACAACATCCTTAATTTCTTGGTCTACATGGTCAAATTCATTGCGTACTAGCTCATATCCTTCATTGACATTCTCCTCGAGCTTTGGCGCCATTAGGGTTTAGAGAAATCTTGAATTTAGATGAGAGAGATGTCGACACAAAGTTTTGGTCTCGAAACAATGGAAAGCGTGTCGACAAACAATATTGAAGACCAATTTATACCTTTCTAAGAACGAAGGTGAAAAGGCGCGTCATAATACTCTTAATGTGTCGACACTGTTGAAAAGTGTCGACACTTACTTCTAATGTCTCGACAACGGTGTTGAATACTATATGTCGACACCAATTATGATGTGTCAACACTTATACATCTGCGTTCGACGATTAGTCGATACTCTACTCGACGAAATCTGTATAGAACCTAAGTGTCGACACCACTTATGGATGTGTCGACACCTACTCTGGATGTGTCGACACTATTTCTCTGAAGTGTCGACACAGACTTTCTAGATGTGTCGACACCATTTCTCCGGAAAGTCGACACCACTTTTATGTGTCGACACAGACAACTCCTTGTGTCGACACTATTTTACTTAGCCAATTTTTATTAAACTATTCTAAGTTCAACATTCTTAATTCAATTTTAAACTTATTGAATTTAGTTTCATCAAGAGGCTTAGTAAACATATCAGCAATCTGATTATCTGTTTTAACAAATTCCCGGAAAATGTCCTCTTTCTCTACATGTTCTCTAAGAAAATGGTATCTAATTTCTATGTGCTTAGTCCTACTATGTGAGACAGGATTATTTGCAATAGAAATAGCATTTGTAGAATCACAAAGCAAATGTGTTCTACTTACTTGAATACCATAGTCTTCTAGTTGGTGCTGAATCCACAATAGTTGTGCACAGCAGCTTCCTGCAGCAACATATTCTGATTCAGCTGTGGAGATTGCCACACTGGTCTGCTTCTTACTGCTCCAAGACACTAGTATTCCACCTAGAAATTGACAGGTGCCTATAGTACTTTTTCTATCTTCCTTGCAACCTGCAAAATCTGCATCTGAATAGCCAGTCAGTAGAAAATCTCCATTCATAGGGTACCAAAGGCCTAGATTAGGGATGCCCTTAAGATATCTCAAAATCCTTTTGACTACAGTCAGATGAGATTCTTTAGGGCATGCTTGGTACCTAGCACAGACACATGTAGCGTACATGATATCTGGTCTACTAGCAGTCAGATATAGAAGGGAGCTAACTATCCCTCTATACAAAGTTTCATCTACAGGTTTCCTTGCATCATCTTTGATAAGAGACACACTTGACCCCATAGGAGTTCTCATGGTAGTGGATGATTCCGTACCATACTTCTTTATTAACTCCAGGGTGAACTTAGACTGAGTTATGGACAAGCCATCTTCAGTCTGTCTTACTTGGAGACCCAAGAAAAACTTAAGTTCCCTCATACTGCTCATTTCAAATTTTCCTTGCATAAGTTTTGCAAACTTTCTGCAAATATTACTTTTAGTAGACCCAAATAGTATGTCATCAACATATATTTGGACTATGATTATCTTTCCTTTAGATTCCCTAAGGAATAGAGTCTTGTCTATTTTCCCCCTTGAGAATTTATTCTCAATGAGGAAACTAGACAGGGTTTCATACCAAGCCCTTGGGGCTTGTTTTAACCCATACAGTTCTTTCCTAAGTCTATAAACATAATCAGGTTTGAGAGGATCAACAAAACCTGAGGGCTGCTCTACATAGACTACTTTCTTTAGATTTCCATTCAGGAAAGCTGACTTTGCATCCATTTGAAATACCTTGAAACCTTGATATGTTGCATAAGCAAGGAACATCCTGATTGCTTCCAGTATTGCTACTGGGGCAAAGATTTGATCAAAATCAATACATTCTTCCTGCCTATACCCTTTTGCAACAAGTCTTGCTTTATTCTTCACAATGATCCCATTCTCATCCAATTTATTCCTAAAGATCTACTTTGTTCCAATGATATTGTGGTCTTTTGGTTTAGGAACAAGCTTCCAGACCTTGCATCTTCTGAACTGATTCAGCTCCTCTTGCATGGCATCAATCCAATGTGGGTCTGGAACTGCTTCTTCAAATTTCTTTGGTTCCACTTGTGATAGGAAACTGGAGCAGAGAATTGTGCTCAGATTCCTGCTTCTTGTTTGCACTCCTTATCTTGGATCACCAATTATCTGATTTGCTGGATGATCCTTTAAGTGTCTATTAGCTGGAGGTAGTCTATCTTCAGGTTTTACACCTACAGCCTCTTCATTAAGCTGCACCTCTTGATGTTCTTCAGCATCTAGTAAGTCTTGTACTCCCCCTGGACAGCAGCCACCATTTTCCACTTCCTGATTTGCAGTTGATTCTTCTGTAATGGTAAGCTTGTCCATTCTCCCATTTATACCTGTAGAACTACAAACAGTACTTGGCAACTCACAGTTAATTAGTCTTCTTTCATCAAAGACTACATGTACAGACTCTTCTACAACTTGAATAACCAAGTTATAGACCATATAAGCCTTACTATTGTTGTTGTACCCAACAAAGATCTCCTCTTGGGATTTGACAGCAAACTTAGTTAGATAAGACTTGTCATTGTTAAGTATATAGCACTTGCAACCAAAAATCCTGAAATATGATAAATTTGGTTTTCTGACCTTCACAATCTCATAGGGAGTCTTTTTATGGCACTTGGTGATAGTAGCCCTATTGATCACATGACATGCAGTGTTTACTGCCTCAGCCTAGAAATATTCTAGGAGAGAAGTGTCACTCAATAGAGTTCTACCAGCCTCTATCAATGTTCTATTCTTCCTTTCAGCAATATCATTTTGCTGTGGTGTTCTTGGTGAGGAAAATTCCTGAAAAATCCCAAATTCTTCACATAGTCTTGTCATACTTTCAGACTGAAATTCAGTATCATGGTAACTTCTGATTTTGACCACTGTACTGTCCAACTCATTCTAAATTTGTTTAACAAAACTATATAAGATACTGGGGGTTTCAGATTTTTGTCTTAGGAAGAACACCCAGGAATATGTAGAATAGTCATCTACCACCATAAATGTGTAGACTTTCCTACCTAGACTATGAACTGGCATAGGAACAAAAAGATCCATATGTAAGAGGTATAGACACCTCACTGAATCCTTATTTTCAAGGCTATGAAAGGTGGATTTGGTCTGCTTGCCTTTTTGACAAGCTGGGCATATCCCATCCTTTATACACTTAACTTGAGGATCATTCCTCACTGACTCTTTGCTAAAGTGTTGGCCAATAGTCTTATAGTTAAGATGAGCCAGCCTCTTGTGCCATTTAACACAATGTGACACTCTCTCATCAGCTACGAGACAAATAGGAGAAACATTGTTCTCACACACAAAATTAAGACAATAAACATTTCTCTTTCTATATCCTGTCAAAATGATCTTTTGATCACTTGACCTTTTGATATGACAACCATTCTTGACAAATGAGATGTCATATCCTAAGTCACTCAGCTGACTTATGCTTATAAGGTTGTGTTTCAAACCCTTCACAAATGCCACTTGAGTGATAGTAATCTGATTACTAGAAATGTTACCAAATCCTTTGATGATTCCTTTTTCTGAACCACCAAAGGTTACTTTAGGGTCATCCATGATAGGTGTGTAGTCCTTCAGCAACCCCCTTGTTCCAGTCATGTGCCTGGAATATCCACTGTCCAAGTACTATTTTGGGGTATGGCAGCTTGGACTCACCTGCAACACAGATTACTTAACCTTAGAACCCAAATAACTTTTGGGTCCTTGCTGCAAGTTAGTCTGTACTTTAACAAATCTACCTGTAGCTCTTCTAGCAGGCAGATTGCTACTCTCCTTGACACTAGAATTGTGCCAATAATCTAAGGCAAAGTGGTCTACCTTGCCACAACACCAACACTCAAACTTGTTGTACCTTTATTTAGGTACAACCCTAGCTGAATTATCTACAACAGGCTTCTTGTTTTGTGCTGGGGCTTTGCCTTTTGATTTGGACCTAGCAGTCCAGGCAGGTTTTTTAAACCCTAATCCAGCCTTACCCGTTTGAGGTACAAACTCATCAATCAAGGGTAAAACAGATTTAGGTTTAGAAAAGCTAGCCACAATCTCTTTCTCTTTCTGAATTCTAACCTCCAGATTTCTAATCTGATCATTCTTGAATGTGATTGTGCCCATTTGAATAACAGTTATGTTTTTCAATCTGGCAATCTCATTCAGTTTTTGATATAGCAAATTCTCTGAATCTAATGCAGTCATCTTAAGGTCTGTCATTTCCTTAGACTGAGATTTGGCCAGGTTTTTGCTCTTATTAAGTGTCTGCAATAAATCTCTATATTCATCTATCAGTTGATGAATATCACCTTCAGAATCAGACCCATCCACATCACTTGATGCAGATGTTGCTAACTCTGACTCAGTACTGCAATCTGAAAGACATTGTACCTTACTAGGACCAGGCTGATCCTGGCACTTGTCTTCTTCTGATACAGCCATCAGTCCCTTGCTTTGATGGTCTTCTTGTTCATATATTGAGTTCAGCACTTGTAAAAACTCTTCTTCTTCATCTGCAGCAAACAGACCAATGTAAGCCTCAGCTTCAGATTCTGATTCTGAAGATGACTGATCTAACAATGTCTTCTCCTTCTTAGCAACAAAGGATTTCTCCTTCTTGCTCTGGTGTTGAGTTTTCGTTTTATCACCAGACTCTTTTCTTTTATCTGGACATTCAGCCACTACATGTCCAGGCCTATTACAACAGTAGCAAACAATCTTTGATGTTGTAGACTTGTTTGGCTTAGACTTGCTCCTGTCTTTCCTGGATGACTTCCTCTTTTGATAGTAATCATCCATAGATTTAGATGTGGAAGGCTTAGACTTCCACTACTTCTTCTTCAGAAATCTATGAAATTGTCTAGTAAATGCTGCAAAATCCTCATCTGAGTCACTGCTGTCTGAATTCTGATTATCTGAATTTTCTGAAGCAGTTTCAGTAATAATCTTAGGAGGTGATGGAGACATCCTCCTATTCTTCTTAGTGGCTTCAACCTTGAAGGCCATAGATTTTTCTCTATGCTTACCTTTTGTAATCTTCTCTTCCGCTTTACTATCCATAAGTTGCATCTCATATGACAGCAACTTTCCAAACAAGGTTGGAGGAGAAATATCTGCAAGTTTGACCACTTCTCTAATGGCACAAATCTTTGTGTCCCAATCCTTTGTCAAGGATCTTAAGAACTTATCATTCAATTCATAAGTACTGAAGATTCTCCCATAGGACATCAACTCATTCACTATCCTATAGAACGTTTTATAGCACTCTGTGTTACTGTCAGACTTTCCTTGTCTGAAACATTCATATTTTTGGTTTAGCATAGATTTTCTATCTTATCTTACCTCTTCAGAACCTTCCATGTAGACTATCAAAGTATCCCACATTTCCTTTGAAGTCTTGCAGTGAATCAAATTTTGAAAGGTAGAATCATCTATGACACTTACTATAATATTATGGGCCCTCTTATCCATAGTTGCCAAGATGATCTCATCTTTGGTCATCTCTGAATAATCCTTTGGAATTCTTTGGTTAGCATCCAAAATTAAAATCTTCATTGGGATATAAGGACCTTCTTTGACTATGATATAGATCCTTGGATCAGATGCCTCCATAAACAGCCTGACCCTTTCTTTCTAGATGCCAAAGATCTCCTTTCTGTATTTGGGTAGTTTCATTGAACCTAGTTCCTTATGATTTTCACCTGAACCCATTTTCTTGATTCTTTCTTGATTCTTAAATCTGCCTTAAGGATCTCACTCCGACTGTTAAGTCCTTATTTGAGTAACCTTGCTTTGATACCACTTGAAAGAATTAGTGTCTAACCACCTAGAGGGGGGGGGGGTGAATAGGTGTACTTTTTCTTTTGCTTTTAAGGCAGAAACTCTGTTTAGTTGATTAACCAGAAATTGCAAATTCTAACACAGAAATCACAGAAATAATTCACCACAGAGTGCACACAGATTTTTATAGTGGTTCCCCAAGGTCTGGGTACATCCACTTTCCCCCTTCGCCTATCTAGCAGTGTACTAGATTCGGCCTAACTTTTGCACTTCTCCTTAGATCGGCAGATCTTACAATAGCTCAGAACCCAAACCAGGTTCCTACAAATCAGAGTGTCCCCACTCCTACAACTCAGGAAAATAGCCCTACCTCAGCCTTCACCAAGGCCTACACTCAGAGAACACAGTCTCCTATAACTCAGGCACAAAGCCCTACCACTCAGTCTTCAACAAGACCTACACTCAGAGATCTAAATCTCTTACACTCAAACTTTATAAAATAGGCTTACAGCTCAGATCTATAATAGATCTTACAGAAATTTGATTAAACAAAGTTTATGACCACCACCCTGAAGGAGAGAGAAGGGATGGATGGCTTCTTGAACTATTCTTGAAAGAACTTGATTGCAGAGATCAACCTCCCTTAGCTTTATTCAAAGCTTCTTGAATCTGAACTCAGTAGGGTTGAATCTCCTGAGAAGATGATCTTCAATCAGCTTCTAACTTGAGATTCAGATTCTAATCTGAATCTTTATTGGCAGCCTGGTTCAACAACCGCTCGTCTTAGATGGAGCTCTCTCTCTCCAACTTCTTCTAGATCTTCTGTTGAAAATCTTCTGTATAATTACTTCTAACTGTATTACTCAGAATCTGTATTCTTCAATGATTGATCATCACTTTCTGTTGAAGGAGAAAGCATTTATATAGTCTTCCTCCATGGTAACCGGCTGATCCGGTTTCTAACAACTTTCTGAAAGTTCTGACAGTTGCAGTAGACCGGTTGAAATGGCAGCTGTCAAGTCATCCATTCACTTCTTGAAAATACTGTATGTTTGAAAGTGTCGAGACTGATCTTCATTATGTGTCGACACAAATAGACTGAGTGTCGACACAAGTAGACTAAGTGTAGACACATGCCTTGGTGGTGTCGACACAACTTCTTTTGTTGTTGTAACAGCTTCTCGACACTGCTTCTTCAGAATGTGTCGACACAGATTCTGTGTGTCAAAACAGGCCTTCTATTGAATGTGTCGACACTGATTCTGTGTTTCGACACAAATACTTCTTCTTTAACACTTAGTTGAATTCTGTTGTGTGTCGACACATCTCCTTTGTGTCGACACAAGTACTTCTTTACTTTAATAGTGTTGAAACTTGTTGTGTGTCGACACAAGTCATATGTGTCGACACAGTTGATGTTGACAGATACTTTTGTGTGTCGACACAGCCTCTTGGTGTCCACACATTTGATGTTGACTAAGTATTCCTGTGTGTCGACACTGCCTTTTGGTGTCGACACTGATTCTGTCGACTTTGCTTCTCTGTGTGTCGACACAAGTCCTTGGTGTCGACACAGTTGATTCTGGCATCGACTCTGCCTTTCCAAGTGTCGACACAATTAACTCCAAGTGGCGACACAACTTTTCTCCAGTGTCGACACAAGCCTTCATAAGTGTCGACACTGCTTCTTTAGGTGTCGACATATGGACTTATAAATTTTTCAACATTTCCTGCAATTACTTAACCTGCACATATAAACTCAAAATACATCAAATACACCTTGATGTATATCATTGAGTAGGGTGAGTTCTCTTCAAATCTGGTACACATATCCCAATGTACCCAACACCAGGAATTGCTTGCCCACATCATTTAACAGTTCTAAGCAAAATATCCACACATCTTCAACCGTTTGGGATGGCAGCTTTTATAATTTCCGAAATCTCTCTTAAAAGTTACCTAAAAAATACTGCATCTTATGTCATTTATTTTGTTGTGAAGGAACATGAATGTTATCAATCTGCATCATAGTTTGATTTGAGCATACATATCTATTGTGCTTGAGCCATGTTAGTTAAGAGCTTAAAATAATGTTACGTTCACAATTTGTTTACAAGATATTCTTTGGTGTTCACAATATGCAATCTAAAACTCACAACATCATATTTTCTCACGTATGAGCGCGAGTATCGCAATAATTGTGTGTTTGTGCTTCTCATAATTATGTTTGTAAGATGTCTTACTTTCACCTATTATGATCGAAAATCGATCTGCAACTAAGCTACCAATATCATTATTCAGGCGTACAAAAATATAGATTCCAGTCACGATACTCAGGAATCTTCATGTACTCTTATTGTCTGAAAAACAACAATAATCATCTATTATATATGACTATATTGTTGTTCTTACCACGTCACATACGATCATTAGATATTGTTGTTGTTAGATATGATCAGTAGCATACTCGGGATAATAGTAGAATTAAATTACACTTTCTTATGGCAACTTAAGATTGATCATAAATGTATATTTTGGTGTAATTGATTTCTCAAAGGAATTTTATTTACTATGAAGCAACCCATCAAATATTACACTTTTTTAGAGTAACTTGAGATTGATAATAACTGTTTAATGTGGTGTAATTGATTTGTCACAGAAATTTTATTCTCCCCACATGGTATCCAAAATTTACATGTTTATGTTTTGTCATTTTTGTGAAATTTCATGCCCTGTAATTCGTTATTACTCTTAAGTATAAATTATGATTTGCAGTTTAGGTTGTCAACTGTGAGTGCCGAAGATTCTTGCTTTTTAACTTACCTGTTCCATGGAGATATATGAAATATAACTCAACCCTAAATGTGTGTTAAGCAGTACTTACCTGTTGTTAATTAAGATATAATCTTCATCTTCTTTACATATTTATTGTGCTTGATCCCTTTTCTTTTCTTTTATTACATTTGGGATTTGTTAAGCTTGACTATTTATTTTGTAGAGTTAAGAGCTTAAAATAATGTTACGTTCACAATTTGATTACAAGATATTCTTTGGTGTTCACAATATGCACTTTAATACTCACAACATCATATTCTCTCACGTATGAGCACGAGTATAGCAATAATTGAGTGTTTGTGCTTCTCATAATTATGTTTGTAAGATGCCTTGCTTTCATCTATTATGATTGAAAATCGATCTAGAAGTGAGCTACCAATATCATTATTCAGGCGTACAAAAATATAGATTCCATTCACGGTACTCAGGAATCTTCATGTACTCTTATTGTCTGAAAAACAATAATAATCATCTATTGTATCTGACTGTATTGATGTTCTACCACGTCACATACAATCATTAGATATTGTTGCTGTTAGATATGAACAGTAGCATAATCGGGATAATAGTAGAATTAAATTACACTTTCTTACAACAACTTAAGATTGATCATAAATGTATATTTTGGTGTAATTGATTTCTCATATGAATTGTATTTACTATGAAGAAGCCCATCAAATATTACACTTTTTAGAGTAACTTAAGATTGATAATAACTGTTTAATGTGGTGTAATTGATTTGTCACGGAAATTTTATTCTCCCCACATGGTATCCAAAATTTATGTGTTTATGTTTTGTCATTTTTGTGAAATTTCATGCCCTGTAATTCGTTATTAGACTCTTAAGTATAAATTGTGATTTGCAGTTTAGGTTGTCAACTGTGAGTGCTGAAACTTCTAGATTTTTAACTTACCTATTCCATGGAGATATATGAAATATAACTCAACCCTAAATGTGTGTTAAGCAGTACTTACATGTTTTTAATTAAGTTATAATCTTCATCTTCTTTACTTTGAACTTTGTAGCGTGTAATAAAATGAATGAAATTGGTACTTTTATAAAACTTTGGGTGGCTTCTGCTTAATTTTGCACTATTTATGTGTGCATATGTTCTATAACTACTTACCTTTCACCTGCTCTAACAAATCCTAATTTGCAGTGACATTATTCTCTTGCAGGTTAATGCCCCAAAAGTGGTGGTTGTGGTGTCTATTAAATTGAATCTGCATATTAATAATATTCAATCAGTGAGGGGTTTTGACACTATACTTCTCAGGTATGATTTGTTATTTTTACAGTTTCCTTACTCTAATTACTCTTCGATTACTGATATTTTGTTTAATTTTATGATTCCTCAATGCCAACAGTATATTTCTTTAATAATTAATATTGACATATATACATTTTGAATCTCATTGTACGTATATTATCAAAGGGCTGCATCATATATAGAGTTGTAATATTTGTTAAAGTGCATGTGTTATCATATCAGAAAAGTGTACATGTCATTTGTCATGTGTTATCTTTTCTAATAAACAGAGTGTAGGCAACCATAAGATGACTGTATGATGTTTGATTTATTCATTTTGTTTTACATGCTTATTGGGTTTTCTTGAACAACTAAAAAAGAGAACACTTAACAACACAAAAAATCTTATTGTATGCATATTGTCAAAGGTCTGTTTCACATATTGAGCTATAATATTTGTTAAAGTACATGCGTTATCATATCAGAAAAGTTTACATGCCTTTTGGCATGTGCTATCTTTCGTAATAAACAAAGTGCAAGCAACCATAAGATGATTGTATAATGTTTGATTTGTTTATTTTGTTTTCAATGCTTATTGGGTTTTCTTGAACACCTCAAAAAACAGAACACTTAACAACACAAATAACCCATATTTACAAGTGTGTTACAGTGTGTTATCTTTTGATATTAATTAAAAGTGCTCATACAGTAAACGTTGGTATTCTTCGCCTCAAGTTGATTCCCTTACTACTAAGTAATTGTACTTCAATCGAAAAAAATTGCAATGTTCGGGTACATGTCTCTGTCAGCCATGACACACAAAAAGGAACTCCTATTGACGAGCAACGAACACGAGTACAGCAGCGATGTTCCACCAGAGATGCTTGAAAACTACTACTTCTCCCTTTTAATTAGCAACCTTAATCTTTGTACGACTAATGAAGTTTTAATGTCCATCTTTGGATGCCTGCAGGGATTCCTTCATGCCAGTGTATGGATCCAAAATCTTTATCATGCATTATATGCTTTAACCATTTTATCTTGGTAATTTAGTACTATTATATATTGACTCATGAAGGCTGACGTGGACACAAAGGGAGAGCTAGTTGGCACGGGTGAGGTCATTTTTACTGATGAGATGACAATACGTGAAGCCGAAATAAAGATGGACAACCACATCATTGACGTACAGAAGATTTCAGTTCGTGAGATGACACTCTTTGACGTTAGACTAGAGTTTTTTCGGGGGGGGGGGGGGGGGGGGGGGGCTGAAGTAACTATATCATCTCTTTTGTTTAGGATCTCCTTCAGATTTGATATGGTGTTGAGTTAATCATGATATATAAGAGTATATAGTTATAAATATCGAAATGTGTTTGGAGTTACTCATGGATAATACTCACAGTTAAGAATGACATATAGATCCTACTCTTTCGGTCAGTTTAAAATAGCAAAAAAAAGTGTGTGCAATTGACTGTTTAACTGATGCAGTGAAAGTAGATAGCAAGTTGAGATGAAGTCATATTTATAGTTGTAAATATCGAATTATGTTTAGAGTTACTCATGGATAATACCCACAACTACGAAGGGCTTATAGATCCTACTCTCTTGGTCAAGTTAAAATCGCCAAAAAAAATGATTCACCTGAGCTTCATTCTTGACTATTCTAGCCTCCCTCCGGATTCCATAGAACATCTGCTCAACCATTCACGTTTCAATGGAAATTCCTCTCCCTCTCTTTGTTGTGTCTGAATCCTCATCCTCTTCCTCACCATCCTAATTATAATAGTCACATGTTTGAAATTTATTTAGCCATGTTTACCTGCTCCCAGCTGCAACTCACATGCTTACCCACTGCTACGAAGGGAATATAGATCCTACTCTTTTGGTCAGGTTAAAATCTCCAAAAAAAAATGATCCACCTGAGCTTCATTTCTGACTACTCTGGCCTCCCTCCGAATTGCATAGAACGTCTACTCAACCATTCACATTTCAATGGCGATTCCTCTCCCTCTCTTCGTTGCGTCTGAATCCTCATCCTCTTCCTCACCATCCTAATTATAATAGTCACATGTTTGACATTTATTTAGCCCTATTTACCTGCTCCCAGCTGCAACTCACATACTCCTAATTAATGATTGGCATCAATTTAGCGGAATTTGTGTGAAGATTTATTAGTTAAGAACTACCTAAAATGTATCGTAAATGAATGTTGAACAGATGCAGTTAAAGTAGATAAAAATTGAGACAGACTCATATAAGTATGGAATTTGTAGTTTCTAGAGAAAAACTCACCTTTACAATAACTTTCATTACTCCAAAACATCAACTTATACTTCACAGTGCTGGGTTCTTTCGATTTAGCATGTTGGCTATCCATAGTTCTCTTCTTAGTATAAAAGCAGTGAGCTTCCGTTGAGTTTTTTCAGATTTTAGTTATCTAATCTTTGTTTCTCTTGCTCACGCGTCGTATGTCACGCCCCTACTCGATATAACGTGACAATGCCACGGCTCTGTTGTACGCGGCGCTACCATGGTGCAACCTAAGCGCCCGAACCCGTCTCTGCTCCACCGACGGGCTTTTCTTCTCCGCAGCCTTCCTTTAGTGAGGGAAACTCGATAGTCAAGCCCGCACCACAGGGACATCCCAAGCGATCACCTATCCCAGTACTTCTCTAGCTCGAGCATGCTTAACTATGAAGTTTTCGAGTTATACATGGATAATACCCACTGCTACGAAGGGCATATAGATCCTACTCTTTTGGTCAAGTTAAAGTCACCAAAAAAATGATTTAGCTGAGCTTTATTTCTGACTATTCTGGCCTCCCTCCGGATTGCATAGAACGTCTGCTCAACCATTCATGTTTCAATGGCGATTCCTCTCCCTCCCTTCATTGCGTCTGAATCTTCATCCACTTCCTCACCATCCTAATTATAATAGTCACATGCTTGACATTTATTTAGCCCTGTTTATCTGCTCCCAACTGCAACTAACATACTAATAATTAATGATTGGCATCAATTTAGCGCAATTTGTGTGAAGATTTATTAGTTAAGAACTACCTAACATGTATCGCAAATGAATGTTGAACTGATGCAGTTAAAGTTGATAAAAAATTGACATGAACTCATATAAGTATGGAATTTATAGTTTTTAGAGAAAAACTCCCCTTTACAATAAATTTCATTGCTCCAAAACATCAACCTATACTGCATAGTGGTGGGTTCTTTCGATTCACCATGTTGGCTATCCTTAGTTCTCCTCTTAGTATAAAAGCAGTGAGCTTCTGTTGAGTTTTTCAGATTTTAGTTATCTAATCTTTGTTTCTCTTGCTCACATGTCGTATGGCACGCTCCTACTCGATATAATGTGACAATACCACGGCTCTGCTCTACGCGATGCTACCATGGTGCAACCTAAGCACCCGAACCCGTCTCTGCTCCACCGATGGGTTGTTGTTCTTTGCAGCCTCCCTTTAGTGAGGGAAACTCGATAGTCAAGCCCGCACCACGGGAACTTCCCAGGAGATCACCTATCCCAGTACTTCTCCAGCCCGGGCATGCTTAACTATGGAGTTTTCGAACTCCTAATCACCAACTGTGTCACGACCACCAACTCGCATGTTGATTGAGAATGGTTGGAGTGCTTGTGCTACAGCCTAGTAGTCAGGCCTAAAGTGGAGCTGTGACATTATCACGATTAAATCGTCTACAGTTGTTACACGGCACTATTCCACTACCCTTCTCCTCAATTCTCCTTCTGACTTCGTTGCTACTTAGGCAGTGACGTCGTCGCATATAATACACAACATTGACGCCAAACAAAACCAAAATTTCCATCATAACATACCATATACCCACAGTTTATAGGATGTTCAGTGAACTTTTTACCATTTCAGTCATCCTTACTTTGCTTTCTTCCTATTTTCTGCTCTGTCATCCTTATTAATTTTATCTCCTCTTTTGTATATGGCTTGATGTTTATTTGTGTGTTGATTATGATTTGGTGTATATTTTGGACATTAGTTTTGAACGCCTATTTGAAGTTTACTTTATATTCATTTTATTTTATATGTTTCTTCAAAGTTTTAATGTATGATATCATCATTCATATTACTGTTTTGTATTTTATGCATTCGCTATATTTTTTGTACTCCTATGATAAGTAGATACAACATCATAACCAGGTTTTTGTACTAAAATCATTAACTCATAAGGTACCTACACAATTTGCAAACTCATCTATACAAATATATATACTGTTAGTATAAACAATATGTAACAAAAGCATTACTTCAAGCTCTTAAATTCCACGGAATATATATTCATTCTTAACAAATCTCAAAAGTATGTAGGTCATACCATGAGGAGATGGTTAATGGTTACATTACTATAATTGATGTGTATAAATTTAAAGATATGGAGCGCAACGACAATATAGTGGAACTACATAATAATGTTCAATCACATTTTCGTGGTAGAGGTCTTTCTACACCTGGTGAACAACTTCAACGTTGTGTTCGTGCTCAAGGTCTCTCTGTACCCGATGAACAACGTGAATTACATCAACTATATAACTACTCAGACGCATCAATAAGAAATACATGTATGACAGAAGTAGAATGTGCTGCTCAACGTGCTTTGAATCGAGAACGTTCACAGAGAAGAAGATCCCTGATGTCTAATGAACAACGTGAGGCTCAATGAGCATACAATCTCTCTTACTAAAGAGCGAGGCGTGCGCGTATGATAGAAGAACAACCAGCACATGAAAGAGAGATGATGCGTGCTGCTGCTCAAAGACGACGCCATCAATTACCCCATCAAAGTGTCACATTGCCACAGTAGGGCTCCACAGTCCACTACACTGCTGCATCCCTAACTCAAATAAGTACACATGCAATGACTTGGCATAGAAATGGTACACATGCAAACATGACTTGGGATAACAATTAGATTTTGCTTATCAACATTATCATATGTTTATAAATACATTTACATGATGTAACACCAATATGCTTATGTATTTAAAAGTTATAAATGCAGATAATGGTGTTGTCCATAGATATTCACTGACATCTACTCCATGTTATTCATCGTTCTATACTGACCGGTGACCTGAAATTGGAGAATCATCGACAATGCAACCATGCACCGCACCCCTGCGTTACTATAACCTCTCAAACCTCTCTTCCCACTTAGCGGATCATATTACTGCACCTATTACTGATCCAACATCAGTGCATCTATCTGTTGTGACCACATCAACTGTAAACATAGATCAATATGCAGGTCATGTACTATAGGAAAATATCGTACATCACATGCATCTAGAAGGTAATTTTTTTACTATTATAGTACAGACATATGTGGCGTGCATATTTTTATGTTACCGTATATACCTGATATTATTATAATATTATTTGTCCTATAGAAAATTCACCAACAGTGAATTCACAACATGAGGGTACAAGTTGAAAGAAATTGTACCTAATCACCTAGAGGGGGGTGAATAGGTGACTTAATCTTTTTAAACTTTTTAGGCATATTGCAGAATATATCACAGAGTTTTAATCAATTCTTCACAGCAATCAAACAGCAATCACAGAATAAACAAGCACACAGTGAACACACAGATTTATAGTGGTTCCCCAAGGTTTGGGTACATCCACTTTCTCCCTTTGCCTATCTAGTAGTGTACTAGATTCAACCAAACTTTTCCACTATCTCAGATCCTCAGATCTTACACTCAGAACCACAAATGGTTCCTACAGCTCAGGCCCAAGGCCCTACAACTCAGTCTTCTCCAAAAACCTACACTCAGCCACAAGGCCTACACTCAGCCACAACAGGCCTACACTCAGAGAAATAGATCTCCTACACTCAGGCACACTGTCCCTACCACTCAGCCTTTATAATTGCAGGCTTACAACTCAGATCCCTAAGGATCATACAAGAAATATAGAATACAAAGTGTATACCTACAACTCAGAAAATGAGAGATGAGTTGACAGGTTCTTGATGAGTTCTTGAATGAACTCTGCTGAGATCAACCTCACTTGGCTTTTCTTCAAAGCTTCTTGAATGTAGAACACAATAGGATTGATTCTCTGCAGTTGATCTTCAATCACTGCAACTTAAGATTCAGAACTAGGTCTGAACCCTTCTTCACAGCCTGGTTCCAATGGCTGTCTTCTTGGAAGGAGCTCTCTCTCCAACTACTTAGATCTTATGATCACTTCAACTGATTAGTGTTAATTTTTGTTGAATCATCTTTTTCTGTTGACAGAATAAGCCTATTTATAGGCCTTCTTCATGGTGACAGGCTGATCCGGTTCCTAACAGCTTTCTGACAACTCTTACAGTTACAGTAGACCGGCTGGAATGGCAGCTGTCAAGTCATCCAGTCAGTTCTTGAAATATTTGTAACTGTCTGAAAGTGTCGAGACAATTTGTCTTTAAGTGTCGACACTTATAGACTAAGTGTCGACACAAGTAGACTAAGTGTCGACACTAGCCTTCAAGGTGTCGACACAACTCCTTGTGTTGTAGAATTTACTTCTCGACACTGCTTCTTCATCATGTGTCGACACTGATATTGTGTGTCAACATAACTCCTTGTTCTTTAGTACTTTGTTGAATTCTTGTAAGTGTCGACACATCTTCTTGTGTTGAACTTGATCAGTGTCGACACTTCTTCTTGGTGTCGACACATTCCTTCTGTGTTGATACTTGCTGAGTGTTGACACTTCTCCTTGTGTCGACACATTATTCTTATGTTGAGACTTTTGCTGAGTGTCGACACATCTCCTTTGTGTCAACACTTGTACTTAGACTTTTGTTGAACTTTGCTAAGTGTCGACACAGCTTTCAAGTGTCGACACTTTCTGCATGTGTTGAGTCTTCTGCTGTATGTCGACACTTCTTCTTTATGTCGACACATTCTTCATGTGCTGAGTCTTCTTCTTTGTGTCGACACATACTTTATTATGTCGACACTTTTACTTAGACTCTGCTGACCTTTGCTGAGTGTCGACACAGCCTCCAAGTGTCGACACTTTCTGATGTAGACACAGTTCCTCTGGGTGTCGACACTTCTTTTAAGTGTCGACACTGCTTCACTGGACTTCTCTTCATTGAGTGTCGACACAAACTGTAAGTGTCGACTCTTTCTGTCTGGTGTCGACTCTACATCCCTGGTGTCGACACAACTACTCCAAGTGTCGACACAAGTCTTCTTAAGTGTCGACACTTTCCTTCTGGGTGTCGACACATGGACTTAGAATCTTTTCTGCTTTCCCTGCAAATACTTAACCTGCACAAGGCAACTCAAAAATACATCAAATACATTTTGATGTATATCATTGAGTAGGGTGAGGCTTCATCAAATCAGGTACATTTATTCCAATGTACCCAACAATCTCCCCCTATTTGGAGAAGTCATAACCCTTAGTCAATGATATACACCATACAAAACAAAATTACAGTATGATGTAAACAGGATTATACAATCAGGGAAAGTACATAAACATGTATTAAACAAAACATGTATACACAGATATCATCTCAAAATAGTTATGAAATAGATTTATAACACATCACATTGTTCTAACAACTTTGTCATATTCATTATACAAAAGTTTACAGAGTGTTTAAAATCAAAAGATTACAACTGTAAACTAAAGATAAATTCTATTCTATTTCTGCTCAGCATCCTTGATCACTATGCCCTTCCCAGACTGTATCTTTGCTTGCATAGGGGCTTCAGCATCTTCAGTATCAGCAGGCTTCTTGCCTTTAAAATCCTTCTTCTTTATCTCTTCAGCTTTAATCTTCTGCCTCTCAAAGTAATGATAAGGCTTAGGAAAGTACTTGCTAGGCTCCTGGGCATTAGGAGGTAGCTTTCCCATCTTTGCCCTTCTTCTATATTGCACTATTGCTTCTTGCCTGGACTCATGCTTTCTCCATTCCAGTTCATAATACCACTTGTTTCTGTCTCGAATATTTTCCTTGACAGCCTTCCATGCAGTTAAGATAATATTTTTTGAAGTGGGGCTCCACTGTTCAAAGTCAGGCCTTTGCTCAGCTTGCTCTCTGAACCTCTTCTTAGATAACTGAGTCTCTTGTTCCTTGAGCAGCAAAGCTTCTTGTTCTTTTAGTATGGCCTCAGATACTGGCTGCACCACTTTTTCTATGATGACATTGTGCTTTCCCTCAGGTGGGCTATACATTGTCTGTATATCTGCTTGTATCATATCAAAGTCTGGTGGAGGGTATATGACTTGAGCCACTTCAGCTTGCTCCCCTCCAAGATATGCAAGATTGATCCCAAACTCTGCTACATTATCATCATCACATAAAGGAGGATAACCAAGAGTGGCTCTGATAGAATTAGAAATCCACTTGGCATGATCAGAGCTGGCTTTGACTAACACCCTCTCTCCCTTTATGACTTCTCTTTCCATGTGATCTCTTAGATCATCATTTTGAAATCTTATTTGGGCATCCAAATAGTTTACTCTATCTTTAAAGAAAGGTTTCAACCTTTGGAGTTTTTCAGTTATCAACTTCTGAGAGTGTTCAATAGCAAAAGTAACAGCAGTTATGCCCTCTTGTAATGCTTTATCAAATTCCTCTTTGGCAGTGGTCAGGGCTGTAGTGTGAGCAGCAGCCAAATTTTGCATCTCAGTGACTATCACATTGTGTGATTCAGTTAAATTGTCATTCATTCTTATCTGGTTCTTCAGAACATATCCTTGCTTCTGTGCAATATCATCTACTTGAGCTTTTATCTTCTCTTGATGTGTAGCTAAGTATACCACTACATTCCCTCCCTTGTGGAAGCAGTCAGTCATCTCTTTCTTATTTAGATTCATCTCAAATCTAATAGACTTAATGTCCTGGGCCAGATCAAACTGTAGAGATTTATGCCATTCATCCATATATGTTTCTATTGCTTTCCTCTGCTCATCAAGCTTTATTTACATAGCAACCATCAGAGAACTGTAATCTACAGATGGTGCTGGCTGTAGTGCAGGCTGTGGTGCTATGGTTTGCAGAGCTTTCTTATAAGTCTGGCTCCTCCTCTTGAAGACTTGGAATTTCCTTTTTTTTGCTCTTGCAGCCTCCTCATCTTCAGAAGCTGATGTGCTTGCTATTTCTACCCTCTCCCTGGGTAGCTCCTCAACATCCTTTTGCTTCTCAGGCTCTTTCCTTGAAGTTTCTTCTAGAATTACTACTTGCTCCCCCTCAACTTGGGACTTCTCCCCCTCAGCAGTAGCACTTTCTTTCTCCAAGTCTGTTTGATCCAGATTAAGGAAGAGATCTTCCATTGTAAACTCCTGTTGAGGTTGAGGTGGAGATTCTCTTGGCTCATCAATTACTTGATGTGGTTCCACTTGATCTGCAATAGATGTGTCCTCCATGACAACATCTGGGGATTGGCTATGTGTTGGAGTTTGCTGATTAACATTATGTAATGAATCAGACAAAACATCATCCTCAATATAAAAATCTAATACATTAATCTCAGTGATTACCTCAAGTATAGTCTGGGTTGCTTGTTCACTCTCTAGTGGAGTTGGCTCTTCCACTAGTAGGGGATCCCCATGGATAGAATCCTGGTGTATGGGGCTAGCTTGAGGTAGCTCCCCCTGCCTGTCTGGAACTTCTTGTCTATCTGGAGACTTTCCAGCAGTTCTAGTTTCTTGGTCATCATCTGGTGTAAAGACAACATGCTCTTCAGAGCTACTTGATGATTCTTGAGCTACTGAAGCTATCTTCTTCTTCTTCTTTTGAGGTGTTACCTTCTCAGGTGTTGGCATCTCCTTGGTCATGTCGAAACCACCCGTCACCACACATCTTCCCAAAACCCCGAGGTGATGGTAAGGGGGGACGGGGGTACATAAACACCAAGGATCACCCGCTGCAGGCAATGTGGGACTAATCCAACCACGGGATGGTGGGGATATTCCGCCACACGGGGGGCCCACCGGGGTCAACACCCAGACCTGGAATGCGATGGGGAAGCCCAAATATGCGGTCCCACACACACCCAATCCCGCTGGACCTTAGTTCTCAACACACCCCCGCAGCAGGATGGCTCTGATACCATGTCGAAACCACCCATCACCACACATCTTCCCAAAACCCCGAGGTGATGGTAAGGGGGGACGGGGGTACATAAACACCAAGGACCACCTGCTGCAGGCAATGTGGGACTAATCCAACCACGGGATGGTGGGGATATTCCGCCACACGGGGGGCCCACCGGGGTCAACACCCAGACCTGGAACGTGATGGGGAAGCCCAAATATGCGGTCCCACACACACCCAATCCCGCTGGACCTTAGTTCTCAACAGGTCAAGACCCTATCCCATCTTGAGAAGATCCCCATGTTCATCTTCCTCATATGATTGATCTTAGAGCCTGCAGCTTGGCTCATTACTTCTGGTATACTACCAGCCAAGTAAAGACTGAGTATCCTACCCAAATTGGGTTTCTTCAGGCTCTCCTTAATCTTCTCAAACACTACTCCAGACCAATCAGTGTTGAGTTGGAAGATTAACCTTGTCATTAGACTGAACATATATGCTAAAATCCTGTCATGTCCTCCAGACTTGCACAGGACCACCTTGCCAACAATTTCAGAGAGAAATTTGCCTTAGCTGTTCATCCCCTTTCTATTGAACACTGATCCAATTTTCATATTGGAATCCAGACCACACTAAGTTAATGCTTCCCTAGTTTTATAAGCAGAAACTTCATCTTCTTCTTTAGTCCTTGGTAGGTTTAGTACTTTTCTCAAACTCTTAGGTGAGACCTTCACCTTTTCTCCATGAACCCTTGACTTTATTTTGAGTCCAGATTTGTCTAGGGTTGCCCCATTCAGAAATTATATAACTTCTTTCTTCCATATTTTGGTTGGCTCTGAAACAAGAAAATCTAACCCTGAGTTTGCAACTAGGGTTACAACATCCTTGATCTCCGGTTTGGCGTCATCAAATGCATGCCGCACCAGTTCATATCCTTCATTGACGTTCTCTTCGAGCTTTGGCGCCATTAGGGTTTCAAGAATTTGAATTTAGAGAAGAGAGGTGTCGACACACAAGTTTGGTCTCGAAACTTTGGTGAGCGTGTCGACAGACAATGGAGAAATCCTATTTATACCTTTCTAGTGTTGAAGATAAAAGGGTGCGTCAACTAACTTAAATTGTGTCGACACTGTTGAAAAGTGTCGACACAGACTTATAATGTCTCGATAACTATGTGTCGACACAAGTGTAGTCAGCGGAATATATGTGTCGACACTTGTTTATGTGTCGACACCACTTAGCTCGACACTTAGTCGATACTTTACTTGTCTAATTCTGCATAAAGCTTAAGTGTCGACACCACCTTGGTTGTGTCGACACTGACCCTGTATGTGTCGACACTAATTTTCTGAAGTGTCGACATCAACTTCCTAGATGTGTCGACACATTTTCTCTGAAGTGTCGACACCAATTTTCTGTCTCGACACAGATAACTCTGTGTGTCGACACTATTTTACTTAGCCATTTCTATAAACTTATTCTAAGTTTATCACAAGTAACTCAATTTTAAACCTATTGAACTTGGATTCTTCTAAGGGCTTAGTACACATATCAGCTAGTTGATTATCTGTATTTACATACTCTAGTGAAATATCTTCTTTTTCAACATGTTTCCTTAGAAAATGATATTTTATTTCAATGTGTTTAGTTCTACTATGGGAAACAGGATTGTTAGCAATAGATATAGCACTAGTAGAATCACAAAATAATGGTGTTCTACTTACTTGAATACCATAGTCTTCTAGCTGATGTTGTATCCATAGAAGTTGAGCACAACAACTTCCTACACCCACATATTCTGATTCTACTGTGGAGATAGCCACACATGTTTGTTTCTTGCTACTCCATGAAATCAGTCTTCCACCTAGGAATTGACAGGTTCCAGTTGTACTCTTTCTATCTTCCTTGCAGCCTGCAAAGTCTACATCTGAATAACCTGTTAGTTCAAATTCTCTATTCCTAGGGTACCAAAGGCCTATATAAGGAGTGCCCTTTAGATATCTCAGTATCCTTTTGACTGCTGTCAAATGAGACTCTTTAGGGCATGCTTGGTACCTAGCACAGACACATATAGCATACATGATATCTGGTCTACTTGCAGTCAAATACAATAGGGATCCAACTATCCCTCTATACAAAGTCTCATCTACAGGTTTCCCTGCATCATCTTTGCTAAGAGACATACTTGACCCCATAGGAGTTTTCATGGTACTGGAAGATTTCATACCATACTTCCTAATTAATTCTAGGGTGAACTTAGACTGGCATATGGATAAACCATTCTCAGTCTGTCTAACTTGGAGACCCAAGAAGAACTTAAGTTCCCCATACTGCTCATCTCAAATTATCCTTGCATAAGTTTTGCAAACTTCCTGCAAAGACCACTTTCAGTAGACCCAAATATTATGTCATCTACATATATTTGGACTAGTATGATCTTGCCTCTGGATTCCCTAAGGAATAGAGTCTTGTCTATTTTCTCCCTTGGGAATTTATTCTCAATGAGGAAACTAGACAGGGTTTCATACCAAGCCCTAGGGGCTGGTTTTAACCCATACAAAGCCTTCCTAAGTCTATAGACATAATTAGGTTGAGTTGAATCAACAAAACTTGATGGTTGTTCCACATAGACCTCTTCTTTCAGATTACCATTCAAAAAGGCTGACTTAGCATCCATTTGGTATACTTTAAAACCTTGATGGGTTGCATAGGCTAGGAACATCCTTATGGCTTCCAGTCTGGCTACTGGAGCAAAGATTTGATCAAAGTCAATACCTTCTTCCTGCCTATATCCCTTAGCAACCCGTCTAGCTTTGTTCTTGATAATCACTCCATGTTAATCCATCTTGAAAGTGCAGCTAGATCTGATATACTCTAGAAAGGGGGTGAATAGAGTATATGGTGCTTGAAAACTTTTTACAACAATTGTTGTAATGTGAGTGAGCAGGGAAGCAATTACAAATCTAATACAGAACTAAACTAATTACAAACTAAACACAGAACAATCATAGCCAGAAATAAAAATAAAGACAAGCAAGCCAGAAGACACAAGGAAATATAGTGGTTCCCCTAAACTTGGGTACATCCACTCTTCTACCACCCTATGTAGGAATCCACTGCAGGATGAGTTGATCAGGTGTCCTGGGCACCAATGAGCTTTTGATAAGGTGCTCAAAAACCAAAGAAGATTTTTTGATCAGGTGTCTTGCCACCAATGAGCTTTTGACAAGGTGCTCAAAAACCAAGTTCAAACTTTTGAAGGGAGTTTGAGAAACCCTTTACAGAGATGAGGGTGAGAGAGTGATGGAAGTCTTCTCTTTCTCAGATCAGCTGAGAAGACTATGTGGATTTGATGGTGTTAAAGCTCCCCCTGAGTCCTTGAGATCTTCAGGAAAAGAAGCTTTGCTGTAGGGTGATAGGCCTTCAGAAGTTGAGCTCCAGCAAAAGATGATTTCAGCAACAGCTGAAATGTTAGGTGTCTAGAGTCTTGAAATATGTTGGCCTTGAACACTTGAGATAAGAGAGATCTGAGGATTTTTGAAGGTTTGATCTCCTTGGATGTGTGTTCTTCAGAATTCTTTGAGATAGAGAGTATTTTTTGTGTACTTGTTCTTCTTGTCTGTGTGTGTGTATGAGAGATTCAAAAAATTCTCTTTTCTTTTATTCTCTGGTACTGAATAGAAAAGTATCCTCTGTCAAGAATAGTCGTTGGTCTGCATTAATTGCATCCTTAATTGCAAAATATCTTCTGGAGGAAAGTCCATAGAAATATTCCTAGAAAATCCCTTGAGACTTGGTCCAGAAATAAATGAAAATGGCTAGAAAATCTTCTGAATTAAATGCAGAATAACTCCTTAACTGATCTGAATTTGAATCGTGAAAAATCCTTGAAGTTATCTGAAAACGTCGAATTGAGCTCTGCTATCGTCGAACTGAGCTCAGCGATATGGACTTATACTGCAACAAAATATCGTCGATCTGAGCTCAAAGATCGTCGAACTGAGCTCAGAGATAGAAATCCAAAGCTGAGTCAAGATCGTCGAACTGAGCTCACCGATCGTCGAATGGATTTCGACGATTTGTGGAAGTTAAGCTCAGCAATCGTAGAGTGGAGTTCGACGATCTGTCGAAGTTGAGCTAGACGATCGTCGATCGGAGTTCGACGAATCGTCGTGCTGAGCTCGACGATATGACTTAGTCTCAAACTGAAAAAGGCTTGGTCTTGAGGGCAGCTTCCAAACTTAGACTTCTAACCCTTAGACTCAATTCTAATTGACCTTTTGAGCTATACAGGAGGTCAAACATTGGTGTCCTAGAGACATAGTGATCCTGACCCAAATTAGTAATAGGGTGTTCCAACAATCTCCCCCTATTTGGGTTAGGATTACTATTTACAGAGTTTGGAAAAATTAAATAACATACAAGCAGTAATACAAAAAAACAAAAAGCTAGACATTGCAGAACCACATATATATATATATATATATATATATATATATATATATCATCCCAGATAATAACCAGAAGTCAGAGAGATTGTCACCTTACATAATCATTTCTTTTCCTTGCCCTTAACAAGTTTGATTTCTCTGTTAGGGTTGAGGGCTTCCTTCTTTGATCTGGTATCATCTGCTGCACCTAAAGTGGTTTGCTGTTTGGGCCTGGGAACTACAGCTTCAGGATGCAGTTCCATGTACCTGTCAGAATCAAAAAATTTGCTTGACCCATACTTTTCCAATTCTTTCTTTCTTTGTTCAGACATTGTGGAGATGTTAGATGAGTCTCTGCCTTGCTCTCTAGCCTTTTTGATCTGATCCAGTGCAGTAAGTTCTTTCATCCTTGCAGTCCAAGCAGCTGGATTATTCTCAGGGTCATCAAAAGGTACTGGTGGCTCATATCTATTAGAAGGATTGTCTTGAGGAGGCCTGGATGAAACAGTTTCCTTCAGCTTATAGGGAAAAGGACCAAAGGTGGTGTCAGATGAAATTTGTCCTTCCCTGGAGTATGGATGTTACCTTGAGTATCCTTTAGATTAGACCTGGACTTCTCTTTGATTGCCTCTGTATCCTCCTCTCCTGGATTGAGAACCCCTGGATTGGCTTCCCCTATGGTAGGATCTAGCATGAGGCTGATAGGGGGCCTGACTTCTAGCAGGGGGTTGAGCAGCAGAACTTCCACCTGCACCTGCATCAGGAGGAGGTGGTGGAGGAGGATGAGAATGTTGGAATTGTGAAGAACCCTTTTCATATTTCCTTTTCTTTTTCATTGCTTTGAGCTGATTCTTAGAGTACTGCATTCAGTGCTCAGTGATAGGGCAATCATGAAGAATGTAGTATGGTATGTCATTGTTATCCTTCACCTTGGCAGGAGGTACTCTCTTCATGGCTTTGCTCCTTGCCTTTCTTTTCCTGAAAATGGTAGCAGAAGAATCATCAGAGTCTGTTCTGTACTCATCACTTTCAGAACTCTAATCATCATACAGGGCATCAATTTTCTTCATCAAATCTTTCTTGAGCTGTATAGAAGCAGATGAGGCAGCAGAGGGTGTAGCAGCAGAGGTTGAAGCAGTAATAGTAGTGACAACAGCAGATACAAAAGTTGTTGCAACAGATAGTGAAGGTGTGGCAGTTGAAATAAAAACAGTAACAACAGCAGCAGATACTACAGGTTCTGGAGAAGTGACAACAGCAGCAGCAACAGTTTCACTAACAGCAACATCAACAGTAGAAATATCATCAGAAAATGCAGAAGGCTCAAACTCAGGTGTAACAACCCCATCCGTTCATATGATATATTCTAGAAGGTCCGGCCGGGGCCCCACAGGATATATCACAAAACAGTCGGTGAAGGTACAGGATGATACCAAAGTAGCGCATCGCACCTATCACAAGCATTCTAGCGGAAGCCTAAACTACTTGAACTCCTCATGAATGTCCAAACATAAAACTCCACATTTTATATACATATAGGAATGTCTTACACCATGTCAAAAGAGTTGGCCTTATGGCCTTACAGGGCTTTCAATCAGTGGCCTAAAACAGATTGGCGCGCAGGCCGGCCACAATAAAAGCAAACATACAAAAGAACACAATAGCCTTCGAGGGCTAGCAGCTAACAACAGCAGCAACACCAGCAGGAGCATCAACCTCTATGCGTCCCGCTCGGCTCTCCGGTACCTGTGCAAGGAACAATCCACCCACCGGTGGCAAACAAAAGCAACGGTCAGCGTTCAGCTGACCAAATTATAACGACCCTACCCCTTCTCTCGGGGCAGCGGTATCTTCCCTGCAGGCATATCATAGCACAAGTATGGCAAGCTATATCATCAAAAAGTGCTTTCAGGCACACAAGCCATCACAACCGTTCGCTACCCGGCCCAACGGTCCGTGCACTCAGGGCACATTCTTGGTGTTCTGGCAACCTCTTGCCCACCACCGTATCAGGGTTATCACCCAACGGTAACTCTCTTGAGCATTTACTCCATGGCGTGCAGCCGGAGTTAGTCCTCGGACACCGGGATGGCCCGTAGCCCCCCTTTGTGTCATGGCGCGCAGGCCGAAGACTCTTGCTATGCGCTCCAACAGACCGCACTTTTTGGTCTCACGTCAGACGGACATAGCGCAGGTCGGATCCCCCCCCCCCCCCCCCGTTGCTCAAATCGCCTTGCCCTTTCCGCGTGCAGCGTACTCATGGCTATAACAAAGGCGCGGGTCGGTCTCACCAATCCTGTTCCTGGCATTCAAGCCTGGGTATTTCACTATACCCATTTCCTCACAGCAACAGCGGGTCTTTCCTGGGCGCACCAGTACTTCCTGTGATTCTCTCCACAGGTGGACACCGCATAAATACAAATGTCAGGGGTCTTTCCTGGGCACACCAGTACTTCCTGTGACTCGCTTCATAGGTGGACACCCTATGACATCAAGCATCACAAAAAGGGCCTTTCCTGGTCCCACCAGTACTTCCTGTGCCTCATTCACAGGTTGGACCCAAAACCATCACAAGGCTATTTTCCTGGGCTACCACCACAGTACTTCCTGCTACTCCTTTTCGCAGGTATATCCCGTAGACTCCGAACACGACACGTTTATCACGGAGTCTTCTCCGGTTCGTATGCAACATCACCAATCCAGACCAGCCTGTCCAGATGGGCTTCACACAGCATGCCTATTCCGTACTCCATTTCCGGATCTATATGCAATACAAAGGGGATTTCAAGCATCCACCCAAAGATTCCCAAAATCAGCCACCTCTTGGTGGGGGAAATCATAAGATATGCCAAAAAGGAAGCCTTCACATGGCTAGGAAGAAAAGTTGTTACCCTTGACGATCGCTTCGGTGTCATGGCCTCCAAGCTAGCTTGCAAGACTCGCAAGATCGCTTCCTCCGCAACGCTGGCTTCGGATCTCTCGCCGGTAAACCGCAGCACCACCAACAGCAGCCCCCTTCCCTTCTTCCTCCTCCTTTCTCTCTCTCTTTCTCTCTCTTGAAGAAAGATGAAGGCCAAAGAAAATGAGAAGTAATTCTCTGACTTCGGCCCTTAAGGAAAAAGAAGAAGAGCTTTCAGCCCTTGGATCCAGACTGAAGGAATGGACGGCCACGATTCTGCCAAAAACACAGATTTTGACCAGACACGGCCTCGAACACGGCCGTGTGCCAGGCCGTGTGCCTCAAGCGGTGGTCAACCGACTTATCCAAACCAGTGACACGCCCACGGGACACGCCCGTGTCATGGGCCGTGTCACCAACACGCCTTCAGACACGCCCGTGTCTGTGGCCGTGTACCTGGGGAAAAAAATCCCAAATCATCCCGAGACTTCACACGGCCTGTGACACGCCTGTGTCCCAGGCCGTGTGCCCAGACACGGCACAAAGACACGCCCTGTCAAATTCTTTCGGCGGGCTGAGTTCGTCGCCTGATTTGACACGCCCTGTGACACGCCCGTGTCACAGGCCGTGTTCAACACTCGAAACACACTTCTCGACACTCGACGATCGTCGAGAAAAACTCGTCGAGAATGCGACACGGCCTTGGACACGCCCGTGTCCTGGGCCGTGTGCCTCCTCCCGACGAATCGTCGAGATCAAAAATCGTCGAGACAAAGCCCAATCGTCGACACAACCTCGACACAACCTCGACACGCCCTGCGACACGCCCGTGTCGCAGGCCGTGTCCCCTGACACGCCCTGGGACACGCCCGTGTCCCAGGCCGTGTCACCCAAATTTTCCTGTTTCAGAACTTTGGGCTGTTACAATCCTCCCCTCCTACAAGAAATTTCGTCCTCGAAATTTAAAGACAGGAAAGTAACAGAAACTAGCAAGAAAATGTAACAACATATATCGATATATATCTAAACGTGTATGTTACAATATTCTCGCTCCAAATTACAGAAACAATTCAGGGAACTCTGCTCGCATGGTTTGCTCGCGCTCCCATGTCAGCTCTTCACGGCCGCAGTTGTCCCACCGGACTTTCACCATACCGATCGTCTTGTTCCGCAACTGTTTCTCGGCTCGATCTTCGATCCGAATGGGTCTAACTCTCTTCGTTAGCCCATACTCCACCGGCACCCGATCATCCGCGATCACTTGAGCTGGATCTTTCACGGCCTTCCGAAGCACCGAGATGTGAAAGACATCATGTAACCCACCCAAGTCTGCCGACAGAGCTAGTCGATAAGCCGCTTCGCCAATTCGCTCAACCACTTCGAAAGGACCCAAATATCTTGGACTCAACTTTTTCAATCGTCGAATCCTGGAGACACCTTTGAATGGCTTGATCTTCAAGTAGACCCAATCGCCAACCGCAAATTCGACATTCCGGTGCTTGGCGTTGTAGTACTTCGCTTGTCGATCTTGAGCAATCATCAATCTCTCTCGAATAGTCCGAATGGTTGAGTTTGCTTCATCCACCTCATTTGGTTTAACAACCCGGGCTTCACCCGCTTCTACCCAAGCCAAGGGAGTACGACACTTCCTTCCGTATAGGGCTTCATATGGTGCCATCCCAATGCTTGTCTGGTAGCTGTTATTGTATGCAAACTCGACCATATAGAGATGATCTTCCCATCTCTTTCCGAAGTCAAGGGCGCACATTCGGAGCATGTCCTCCATTGTTCTGTTGGTACGTTCAGTTTGGCCATCCGTTTGGGGATGAAAGGCCGTACTGAAAGTCAACTTCGTGCCCAACAGTCGGTGAACTAGCCTCCAATCATTTGACATAAATCGCCGATCTCGATCACTTACGATGCTCCGAGGAACACCGTGAA
This sequence comes from Platanthera guangdongensis, assembly GCA_039583875.1. Classification (NCBI taxonomy): domain Eukaryota; kingdom Viridiplantae; phylum Streptophyta; class Magnoliopsida; order Asparagales; family Orchidaceae; genus Platanthera; species Platanthera guangdongensis. The sequence continues at coordinate 108,833,716 of CM077154.1, forward strand.
GTCGCACAATCTGATCAACATATAACTTTGCCAAACTTTCAACCGAATCATCCCGCCTGTTCGGGAGAAAATGTGCTACTTTTGTTAGCCGGTCAACTATCACCCAAATGGAATCGTTTCCTCGCTGCGATCTTGGCAATCCATGCACAAAATCCATGGAAATATCATCAAATTTCCACACTGGGATCGGTAGTGACTTCAAATAACCACCCGGCTTTTGGCATTCCGCCTTCACCATCGCACATGTTTGACATTTGGCCACATACAGGGCAACATCTTTCTTAAGCCCTGGCCACCAGAAAAGCTTCTTCATATCGTTGAACATCTTTGTGCTCCCGGGGTGAATGGAATACTTCGTATAATGTGCTTCATACATCAGTTCTTCCCTCAGTTTCCCCACATTTGGGACGCACAACCGGCCCTCTTTTCGCAAAAGACCGTCAATCCAGGTGAATTTGCCTTCTGGTCCTTCATTCACATAGCGCAAGAGATCTTCATCCAACTCCGTTGCCCGTCGAACTCGGTCCGCAAGGTCACATTGCACCTCGGTCCAGTTCAAACATGCAGTGGCAGTGGAATTCTTATCAACACAATAGATCTCCAATGCCTCCAATTCCTGGATAAGACGTTCCTCATGCCTTTGTAACCAATTTGCTCTAGCCGGAACTCGCCGACTCAAGGCATCCGCGACAACATTCCCCTTCCCGGGTGTATAATGAATCTCGAACGTGTAGTCCCCAAGGGACTCCAACCACCTTCGTTGTCGCATGTTCAACTCTTTCTGCTCCAATAGATACTTTAGGCTCTTATGATCAGTATAGATCTCTACCTTTACTCCATAAAGGTAGTGTCGCCACAGCTTAAGTGCAAAAATCACCGCCGCTAGTTCCAAATCATGGACGGGATAGTTTCGCTCGTGCACCTTCAGCTGGCGTGAGCCATAAGCAATCACCTTTCCGCTCTGCAGAAGAACGCAGCCTAAGCCGCTTCCTGAGGCATCACTATAAATCACAAACCCATCGGTTCCACATGGCGAAGACAACACCGGCGCCATGGTCAACCGAACCTTCAGCTCGTCAAAAGCTCGTGCGCACTCTGGCGTCCAAACGAACTTCTGATCCTTTCGCGTCAGTGTGGTTAGCGGCAAAGCGATCCGCGAGAAGTTTTCCACAAATCTTCTATAGTAGCCCGCAAGTCCAAGGAAACTCCTGACCTCGGCCACGGAAGACAATATTGGCCATTCTTGTATGGCTTTTATCTTCGCTGGATCCACTGCGATGCCCGCTCCACTCACCACATGGCCCAAAAATGCCACTGACGATAGCCAAAACTCACACTTTGAGAACTTGGCATATAGCTGATTTTGCCTCAACGTATTCAACACCAACCGCAAGTGAATCTCATGCTCAGCTTTAGACTTCGAGTACACCAGGATATCATCAACGAACACGATCACAAACAGATCCAGATATTCACGGAAAATACGGTGCATCAAATCCATAAACACCGAAGGCGCATTACACAATCCAAAGGGCATGACTGTGAACTCATAGTGCCCATAGCGCGTTCCAAATGTGGTTTTGGGAATGTCACCTTCCCGAATTCTTACCTGGTAATAACCAGATTTCAGATCCCACCAGCTGATCAAATAACTCATCAATCCGAGGTATCGGATACTTATTCTTCTCGGTCAGCTTATTCAATTCACGGTAATCTATACACAACCGTAAACCACCATCTTTCTTCTGTACAAAAAGCACAGGCGCGCTCCAAGGTGACATACTTGGGCGGATATAACCTTGCTCTAGCATTTCTTATAGTTGAACCTTCAACTCAGCCATCTCTTTAGGCGCAACGCGATATGGCGAGCGGGCCACGGGTTTCGCACCTGGCACCAACTCAATTGTGAAGTCAATCTCCCACTGGGGTGGTAGCCCAGGGAGATCCGCGGGAAACACATCAGTAAATTCTGCCACAATCGGAACCTCGCACAAAGTGGCCTTAGGCTCAACAGCCTGAATTAGTGCAAAGTAACACTACGCACCCTTCCGAACAGCTTTGACTACCTGGAGTGCAGACATCAACGTCCCGCCTACTCCTCGCATACCCGCGAACTTGGTCTCCTGTTCGGTATTCTGGCCCAACGTGATTTCTTTGGACTGGCAATCAATCATAGCATGCTGCTCCGCCAGCCAATCCATCCCAAAAATCACATCAAATTCCGAAATTGGCAAAACAAATGCGGTTAAACAAAAATCCCGACTTCCTAACTGAACCGCCACATCGCAAGCTTGATCCGCAATCATCCAACAACCATTCGGCAACACCACTCTGACGCTATCTGTCTTTGCACGACTGGGTATCCCAAGCCGCGTAAGAAACTCACTCGACAGAAAAGAATGCGATGCACCTGTATCAAACAGTGCTCGCGCCAGCGTGTCCCGAATCATCACAAAACCTATGACAACCATGTCACACACACAAACCACAAACGTAGGGGTACTAAGCTAAGCATACAAACAATCGCATAGGCAAAACTAACTCATATCTGTGACAACATCACTCTGCTTGATGGCCTCCTGCAGGCCAAGATTGTAGACCCGAGGTTGCGCCTGCGAGGTAGAGGAATCCACCACCGCCTTTCCTTTTTCCGCATAAGATGCTCCCGCCTTCTTTTCACTCTTTGGCGGCATCCGGCAATCTCGCGCAATATGCCCCATCCTACCACAATTGAAGCAGGTACGAGTTTCTGGCTCGGAGGTTGCCCCTGATGTTGCTCCCGTTGCAACTGATGAAGGAGCTTGTCCACTAGGCTTGGACTTCTTGCCCCATCTCTTCTTATAAAATGATTTTCCCGATCGGGGCGCCTTCCACTCTGGTTGCGTCATCACCAACGCTCTCTTCCCATGCACCCTCTTCATGTCTTTTTCCAACGCTGTCGCGGTGTCAACCAATGCTTGGAAACCTTGGTTCACAGAACTGGACACAAGGAACCTCAGCTCGTCCCTCAGCCCTTCATAGAACCGATTAGTCTTCCTTTGCTCATCCGCAAAAATCGAACCCGCATACCGCCCCAAGCGAGTAAATTCATGCAGGTACGCGTCAACACTGCCATCACCTTGAGTCAACCGTTGGAATTCATTTTCCATGGCTATCCGTTGAGCCACAGGAAGGTGCTTCTCCAGGAACAGCCGGGAGAATTCTTCCATCGACACTTGGGTTAACGGACGACCCGCCAAATGATGCAACTCCATCTCATCCCACCATAAACGCGCTTCTCCGTCAAGCAAGAAGGTGGCTAAGGTAACCTTCTGGTGTTCCGCCGTTCCTATCGCCGTCATCACTCGCTTGACGCGCGATAACCAATCCTCAGCCTGCGTCGGGGTTCCCGCTCCCGAAAATGTAGGCGGATGGAAACTCATAAACCGTGTTAGCTGCTTCTCAGCCGCTCGAGGAACCACATCCACGACAGGTTCAGGCCTTGCCACCACCTGTTCTGTCCTCACAGCCGCTTGTTCCTGCCTCAGTGGCTGACCTTGGATCATGGTAAACAAGGCCTCCGCAACTAAACGGACATGCTCTGCAGACGGTGGAGGTGTAGGCACCGCAGCTGGTGCCGTACTTTCATCAGAACGCTGGGGCACAGACTGCCCAGCTCCACTTCGTGTCACCTAAAGGTGGACAAGACACACACATTAGCGGTCGTACCCAAGCAAACAACACAAAATAGGAACACGCAGGTTCCTCAAACATACAAAAATGCATTCCTATCATGGACATTCAGGAGTTCAATCGTAGACTTTGGTGTGCACAAACACGTGCTCGCCACCCCACAAAAGAAGTCGGCCACGACTTCGAGAGGGAAAGACCAAGACAACCGATACCAAAAATATAACAACCCCATCCGTTCATATGATATATTCTAGAAGGTCCGGCCGGGGCCCCACAGGATATATCACAAAACAGTCGGTGAAGGTACAGGATGATACCAGAGTAGCGCATCGCACCTATCACAAGCATTCTAGCGGAAGCCTAAACTACTTGAACTCCTCATGAATGTCCAAACATAAAACTCCACATTTTATATACATATAGGAATGTCTTACACCATGTCAAAAGAGTTGGCCTTATGGCCTTACAGGGCTTTCAATCAGTGGCCTAAAACAGATTGGCGCGCAGGCCGGCCACAATAAAAGCAAACATACAAAAGAACACAATAGCCTTCGAGGGCTAGCAGCTAACAACAGCAGCAACACCAGCAGGAGCATCAACCTCTATGCGTCCCGCTCGGCTCTCTGGTACCTGTGCAAGGAACAATCCACCCACCGGTGGCAAATAAAAGCAACGGTCAGCGTTCAGCTGACCAAATTATAACGACCCTACCCCTTCTCTCGGGGCAGCGGTATCTTCCCTGCAGGCATATCATAGCACAAGTATGGCGAGCTATATCATCAAAAAGTTCTTTCACGCACACAAGCCATCACAACAGTTCGCCACCCGGCCCAACGGTCCGTGCACTCAGGGCACATTCTTGGTGTTCTGGCAACCTCTTGCCCACCACCGTATCAGGGTTATCACCCAACGGTAACTCTCTTGAGCATTTACTCCATGGCGTGCAGCCGGAGTTAGTCCTCGGACACCGGGATGGCCCGTAGCCCCCCTTTGTGTCATGGCGTGCAGGCCGAAGACTCTTGCTATGCGCTCCAACAGACCGCACTTTTTGGTCTCACGTCAGACGGACATAGCGCAGGTCGGATCCTCCACCCCCACCCCCCCCCCACCCCCGTTGCTCAAATCGCCTTGCCCTTTCCGCGTGCAGCGTACTCATGGCTATAACAAAGGCGCGGGTCGGTCTCACCAATCCTGTTCCTGGCATTCAAGCCTGGGTATTTCACTATACCCATTTCCTCACAGCAACAGCGGGTCTTTCCTGGGCGCACCAGTACTTCCCGTGATTCTCTCCACAGGTGGACACCGCATAAATACAAATGTCAGGGGTCTTTCCTGGGCACACCAGTACTTCCTGTGACTCGCTTCACAGGTGGACACCCTATGACATCAAGCATCACAAAAAGGGTCTTTCCTGGTCCCACCAGTACTTCCTGTGCCTCATTCACAGGTTGGACCCAAAACCATCACAAGGCTATTTTCCTGGGCTACCACCCCAGTACTTCCTGCTACTCCTTTTCGCAGGTATAACCCGTAGACTCCGAACACGACACGTTTATCACGGAGTCTTCTCCGGTTCGTATACAACATCACCAATCCAGACCAACCTGTCCAGATGGGCTTCACACAGCATGCCTATTCCGTACTCCATTTCCGGATCTATATGCAATACAAAGGGGATTTCAAGCATCCACCCAAAGATTCCCAAAATCAGCCACCTCTTGGTGGGGGAAATCATAAGATATGCCAAAAAGGAAGCCTTCACATGGCTAGGAAGAAAAGTCGTTACCCTTGACGATCGCTTCGGTGCCATGGCCTCCAAGCTAGCTTGCAAGACTCGCAAGATCGCTTCCTCCGCAACGCTGGCTTCGGATCTCTCGCCGGTAAACCGCAGCACCACCAACAGCAGCCCCCTTCCCTTCTTCCTCCTCCTTTCTCTCTCTCTTTCTCTCTCTTGAAGAAAGATGAAGGCCAAAGAAAATGAGAAGTAATTCTCTGACTTCGGCCCTTAAGGAAAAAGAAGAAGAGCTTTCAGCCCTTGGATCCAGACTGAAGGAATGGACGGCCACGATTCTGCCAAAAACACAGATTTTGACCAGACACGGCCTCGAACACGGCCGTGTGCCAGGCCGTGTGCCTCAAGCGGTGGTCAACCGACTTATCCAAACCAGTGACACGCCCACGGGACACGCCCGTGTCATGGGCCGTGTCACCAACACGCCTTCAGACACGCCCGTGTCTGTGGCCGTGTACCTGGGGAAAAAAATCCCAAATCATCCCGAGACTTCACACGGCCTGTGACACGCCCGTGTCCCAGGCCGTGTGCCCAGACACAGCACAAAGACACGCCCTGTCGAATTCTTTTGGCGGGCTGAGTTCGTCGCCTGATTTGACACGCCCTGTGACACGCCCGTGTCACAGGCCGTGTTCAACACTCGAAACACACTTCTCGACACTCGACGATCGTCGAGAAAAACTCGTCGAGAATGCGACACGGCCTTGGACACGCCCGTGTCCCGGGCCGTGTGCCTCCTCCCGACGAATCGTCGAGATCAAAAATCGTCGAGACAAAGCCCAATCGTCGACACAACCTCGACACAACCTCGACACGCCCTGCGACACGCCCGTGTCGCAGGCCGTGTCCCCTGACACGCCCTGGGACACGCCCGTGTCCCAGGCCGTGTCACCCAAATTTTCCTGTTTCAGAACTTTGGGCTGTTACATCAGGTGCCTCTGTCGTAAGGATCTCCTTAGAAATTGGGTCATCAGCAGTATCAACAATATTATCAGCAGAATTTTCAGCAGCAGGAGGGGTAGCAACATCAGAAACAACAGCAATGCTTTCAGCAGAAGTAGCAGCAGCATAAACTGAGTTGACAAATGATGAGATGATGCTGGGGTCACAGTAAGAGAAAGGCACAAGGGCCTTGGACAGATCCTCTGGGGGCTGGATAGACATTGTCTCTGGCAGACATCTGAAATATATAGAATGAAATGTTGAGAGCAAAGACCTGAGGTCTATTGCAAAGACTGCAGCAGGAGGTTGAACTGAAGCTTGAAACACATCAGCAGCAGCAGTAGCAGATTCAAGAACTGAAGAAACAGCAATAGCAGCATCAGGCAGGCTCACTTCATAAGGCATCTCCCCCTGCCTAGATTCAGATATGGCTGGATCAAGGCACACTGCTGAAGGGGCTGCCTGAGGGATGAGAGAGGAGAGCCTGGCAGAAAGGGTTGTCACTGACAGAAGTAATGGAGTCAAGGAGGTCTCCAAAAGAAGAGATAGCCCGGGGGACAACAATTCATACAGCCTGTCAGCAAGGGCTGGAATGTCTACTTGCTCAGTAGTAACTGGAGCAGAGGTAGAGAATGGAGGTGGAGCTGTTAGTGAGGGTAGTGGAGAGCTAGTGAATGGTGGAAGAGATGGCTGAGGTGTGGGTAAGGTGGATATGGAGGACAGTGGGATGGAGATAGATGGGGTGAAGGTGGGTTGGTCAATTATCTCTTGTAGAAGATCTTGATAAGATGTTGAGGATGAGGGTAGCTCAGGAGGAGAGGATGGTGAGTCATCCATAAAGGAATCAGCAAGTAGGTTGAAGGAGGGAATGGAGGGTGATGAAGTGGCAATGTCTGTTGGAGGGTAATTGAATAATGGATGGAATTGGACTTCTGGTGTTGTTAGAATAGGGATTGGAGATGGTGTGGATGTTGGAGAGGGGCAGGAGATGATGATGGTGGATGGAGTTTGAATGGTAGATGGAATGGGAAGAGATGGAATTGGAGGAGGAGGAGGAGAGGCATCAGCAGACAGGTCATCTGCAGGGGCAGAGACCTATGGGGAAGTGACTCTGAGAGTGCTGGTGCCTGAAGGAGTGCTGGAGGAGGGCCTGCTGGGCTTGATGATTTGTCTGTACCATTTACCAAACAGGGCACAAGATAGTCACTTGGATGCATTGATGTGGATTCCAGAAGAGACCAGCAATGCAGGGCACCTATTCTGCAGAAACACCCCTAGAATTCTTCCAAAGTTTACAAAACTTTTGTTTATCTTCTTCTTAATAAGGTCAAAGAATACCTCTCCCCAATTCAGATTCTTCCTGTCTACTAGGGCTCCCATTAGGCAGAGCTGATACCTGGAGATTGTATCATGAGCAGAGTGCTTAGCCAGGAGGACTTTCCCAACTACATCAGCCAGGAATCTGTATTCCACAGAAAGATTATTTTTCAATAGCTTGCTAGGGTTAGCCTCAGAGTTACCCATTCTGGCAAGCAAGTCAGTATATTCTTCTCCAGACAAGTCAGTAGAATCTCCACCAGTTCTCAACTCAAAAACCTCTGTTAGAATTTCTGGGGTCAAAGGTACCTGAGTGCCAGAGATGGATCCAACAATGGTGTTGTTGTCTTGATTGTGGGTAGTGTAGACCCATTCCTTAATCTCATCAGAAGCAAGCTTAATCCTGGTGGTCATGAATGCAGTAAGTTTCTGTTCTTTGAATAACACTAAGATGTCCTGAAAAACCTGGTCGGTTGTGCTGAAGGATTCCATGTCTATGTTGAAGCCAGCATCAAACTTCATGGCAGCGAGAACAGCCACAGAAACATCCATAGTTACCTGCAAAGATTCAACAAACAAAACGACCAAGTGCAGAATTGTTTGGAGGGAAAGAAAGTTTTTGCAGAGAAATCGAAAGCGCAAAGGAGAACGACGGTGAAGAATGAATTTTATATTAGGGTTCGACGCAGAAATGGAAAGATCATTGAACTCAGTTCGACGATCGAGGCTTCTAAAGGAATCTGAAGAGTCTGCAACATCGTCGATCTCCGTTCGACGATATTGGAGAGCGTCGAGCTCTGTTCGACGATTGTTCAGAGAACAAAATCGTCGAGCGTCGTTCGACGATCGTTGACCGGAAGAGATAGTTCATACTATCTGAGAAACGCTGAACTCAGGCCGACGATTTCAGACATCGTCGATCTCCGTTCGACGATCTGGGGGAAAATCGTCGAGCGCAGTTCAGAGATCAGAAAAACTCTAGACACTAAGAAAAAAAATCAAGATGTTTGCCTAGTCTTGGTCAATTTTTAAGCTTTCAAAATCTTGGATATTATTTAAGACTTCCTCCATCTAACATTCCTAACTGATTTAGGACGAAGGTGTGTTTCTTTTCATCCAAGGGCTTGGTAAAAATATCTCCCCTTTGTAAATCAGTTGGGATATATTGTAGTTCAATTTTGTTCTTTTCAACATTATCCCTTAAGAAATGATGTCTAATCTCTATGTGTTTTGTCCTACTATGGAGGACTGGATTTTGAGCTATAGAAATAGCACTGGTGTTATCACAAAAGATTTTAGACTTCTCTAAGTTGTAGCCATAGTCTAGGAGTTGGTTTTGAATCCACAAGATTTGTGAACAACAACTGCCTGCAGCCATATATTCAGCTTCAGTAGTTGAAGTTGACACAGAAGTTTGTTTCTTACAAAACCAGGAGACAAGTGTGTCACCAAGGAACTGACAAGATACACTGGTGTTTTTCCTGTCAATTCTGCATCCAGCATAATCAGTATCAGAAAATCCAGTTAAATCAAAAGCTGAATCTTTTGGATACCAGAGACCTAGATTTGGACAACTTTTAACATACCTGAGAATCCTCTTTACTAATGTTAGGTGTGACTCTCTAGGGATTACTTGGAACCTAGCACATATACATGTAGCAAATATTATATCTGGTCTACTAGCTGTAAGGTACAGTAAAGAGCCAATCATTGCTCTATATGTTGTCTGATCAACAGGTTTCCCATGTTCATCAGCATTCAATACAGCATTAGTAGGCATATGTGTTTTTATACAAGATGCTTCAGACATGCCAAATTTCTCAACCAATTCATTTGCATACTTGGTTTGAGAAATGAAGATGCCTTCAGCATGCTGTTTGACTTGCAATCCTAGGAAGAAGGATAGCTCACCCATGCTACTCATCTTAAATTTAGAATGCATTAGGTTGGAGAACCTTCTGCACAATTTTGAGTCAGTAGAACCAAAAATAATATCATCTACATAAATCTGCACTAGTAGGGTATGGGACTTATGGGTTCTAATGAAAAGAGTTTGGTCTACTCTACCCCTTATAAATCCATTTTCCAAAAGAAAGCATGCTAGGGTCTCATACCATGCTCTAGGAGCTTGCTTGAGATCATATAATGCTTTGTTCAATCTAAAGACATGATCAGGATAAGTTGGAGAGATAAAACCTAGAGGTTGTCTAACATATACTTTCTCTTTGATGTCTCCATTTAGGCATGCACTTTTGACATCCATCTGATATACCTTGAAGCCTTTATGTGTTGCATAAGCTAAAAATATTCTGATGGCTTCCAATCTTGCAACTGGTGCAAAAGTCTGGTCGTAGTCTATTCCTTCTTCTTGAGAATATCCCTGAGCAACTAGCTTTGCCTTGTTCCTTACAATTACTCCTTGATCATCCAGTTTGTTTCTGAATACCCACTTTGTTCCAACAATGGAGTGATTCTTAGGCTTTGGCACTAGTTCCCACACTTTGATCCTTTCAAATTGATGCAACTTTTCTTGCATTGCAATGATCCAGTGTGGATCTTGCTCTGCATCTTGAATGGACTGAGGTTCAATTTGAGATAGGAAGCAGGTGTGCAACAGATTTTGGTTGACTTGATTTCTGGTTTGCACACCAGCTGAGATGTCTCCAATTATTTGGGAAATTGGATGATCTCTTGATGTTACTAAATCAACAGGGGGTGTTGATTGTTCACCAACCTGTATTGTTGTTTTCTCTTGTGGTACAATAACTGGCTCTTCAAGTTGTTCTTCAATATGTTGAGCACTTTCTTCATCTTCACGGTTTTCATCCCTTTGAGTAACCTGTAACTTGTTCAAGTCTTCAACAAGAGAATGTTCCTGCAAAGTTTCTATGGTAGAAGAGATCTTCTCCTCGAAAGACATGTTAGATTCATCAAATGATATATGAGCAGATTCCTCAATTTTTAGAGATGATTTATTATAAACCCTATAAGCCTTACTGATCATAGAGTATCCCAGAAACACTCCTACATCAGCTTTAGCTTGAAATTTTGCTAAGTACTTCTTCTAATTATTATGTATGTAGCAAATACAACCAAAAACTCTAAAATAATCAACTTTAGGTTTCTTCCCTTTGAGTAATTCATAGGGAGTTTTTCCCTTTAGTTTATGTATCAAACTTCTATTCAGCACATAGTTGGAGGTGTTCACTGCCTCTGCCCAAAAGGATAGAGGAAGATGAGCATCTGACAACAATGTAGTGGAAGATTCAATAAGGGTTCTATTTTTCCTTTCAGCTACCCCATTTTGTTGAGGAGTTCTAGGAGCTGAGAAAGTATGCCTGATACCTTCACTCTGACAGAACTCTTGCATAAGAAGAGAATCATACTCTGTCCCATGATCACTTCTGATCAGGGCAATGTGAGTATTGAACTCAATCTGTATACATTTGAGAAACTCTGTCAGACACTTAAAGTTATCAGACTTCTTACTTAGAAAGAACACCCAAGTAAATCTAGAGAGGTCATCTACAACTACTAAAGTGTAAGATTTCCCTCCTAGGCTTTATACTGTGATGAGTCCAAAAAGATCCATGTGTAATAGATACAATATCCTAGGTGAATCACTCTTATTAAGTGACTTAAAGCTGTTTTTAGTTTTCTTGCCTAATTGACAAGCCCTGCAGAGTCCTTCCTTCTTGTAGGGGCCAGAAGGTAGTCCTCTAACAAGGTTGTCCTTGGATAGCCTAGCAATAGTTCTAAGGTTTAGGTGTCCTAGTCTCTTATGCCATAAAATATTTGGTCTACAAACAGAATTAAACAGGCAAATATCTACATCAGTTGAAAGAAAATCTACTAGATAGATGTTACCTTTCCTTTTACCTGTCAACACAGTTGTGTTGTCCTCTGACTTGATTTTGCATAATACTTTGCTGAAGGTCACCTGGTAGCCTTCATCACACAGCTGACTGATGCTTATTAAGTTGTGCTTTAGTCCTTCCACATAAGCTACCTTTTTGAAAGTTACTGATCCAATCTGGACTCCACCATATCCTTTAGTCTATCCAAAGTTTGAATCACTAAAGAAACTTTGGGTCCAAGCTTGGCTCTAAAGGAAGTGAGGTTATCCTTGTTCCCTATCATGTGTTTAGAGCACCCACTATCCAAGTACCATTGCTGGTTAGATGTTGGATAGGTCTTCACCTGCACATGAAATAATTCATTTGTTTTTGACCCAGTTTACCTTGGGCCTAGGTTGCTAACCTTTAAATTCTGAAATAAAAGACATTCCAGGTTGACTCTTATATCCTTCAGGATGATATCTCCTTGGAGGTATAATACATTTAGTATAAGGGTTAAAGATGTGGGATGAAGGACCCTTAGGATTGGATTTTGATTTGCCCTTAAAAAACTTTCCAGAGCTCTGACCTCTGTTCGACAATCTTGGAGGTGCGTTCGACAATCTTGGGTCAGATCGTCGAGCTCCGTTCGACGGTCGACTATGGCTGAGTTCAGGAACTTGAGATCGTCGACCTGAGTTCGACGATTTTGCCTGAGATCGTCGATCTGCGTTCGGCGGTCGTCGATCTGCATTCGGCGATCGTCGATCTCCATTCGACGATTTCTGCTGGGACTTGGTTTTCTTGGGCAGATCAGAATTTTTCCTAGCTACCTCTACAACTCCCTTTCCTTTATCAGAAATGAATTTGATTGGAGTTGTTAGAACTATGGGTTGGCTGGATGAAGCACCCAAGCCCAGTGTACTATTAAATCTGGAGTTCACTATGCTTGTGATGTCCATCAGCTTGATGCTTCTCCCATTAAGGGATTCTTCAAGCTTCTTGGCCTCAGATAGCTCACTTTTCAGTGAAGCTATCTGCTCCCTACAGCACTCCAACTCCTGAGAGAGTTTGAGGTTTTCTGACTTTAAAGTATTATGTTCAGATAAATGATTTCTGAGAGAGATAATTTCTTTCTCAGATTTTAGCAGATCTAAACACAGTGCTTTAAATTCAAATTTAAAGTCCTCTGAATTAAAATCAAAAGAACTAATTACATGATCTTCTTCAGGTTGAGTCTCTGAGTCTGATTCTGACTCCTCTTCTTCTGAATTATGTTGTGAGGCATTGATTGCCATCATGCAGAACTATTTCTCTTTTGCATCATCCTCATCATCACTGGAGCTGGATGAGGCTTCTGACTCCTCTTCAGTCTCACTCCAGGATTCAGCAATAAACCCCTTTCTTGTATGTTTGTTTTTGCTTGATGAGGGTTTTCCATTGTCATTCCTCTTGGAGTCTTTCTCCTTTCTTCTTTCTTTCTTATCCCTTCTGTCCTTGTTTTTGTTTTCCGGACAGTCAGGAACTATGTGCCCTGGTTTCCTGCAACTAAAGCAAACAATTTTGAAAGTCCACCTAGTGTCAACTATCTTCACCTATGGGGGGGGGGAATAGGTGACATGCGGCGTTTTTGTGGAATTTAAAATTGTACCTGCACAAGAAAACAAAACACCACAGCAAAAAAGGTACACAAGCAATTTATAGTGGTTCCCCGATTTGGGTACATCCACTTTCCCCCTTCGACCTATCTCCAAACAAGGGACGACTCGGTCTCTTCACCAACAGGATTGAAATCCAATCCTTGCACTATCAGAAGGAACCCTTCCACACGTAGGAGTCAACACTCCCACAATACGGGTTTCACCCAACCCTTACAACTCGAAACCAACGTTCCTTTACAACAAAATGAACTAGAATGTACAAGAAATACAAACTACATTTGGAGACTAAGGCGTCCCTCTTCGTTGACGACTTTTCTTGAAGTCCACGAAGAGTCCACAACCCTAGATCTCTCTTGGAGAGTATCTCCCCGGAACCGGCGGCGGCAAGATGGGCGGCGGCTTGGTTCACGGGATCGGTGGCGACAACGGTGTGCGGCTGCTGTACTTTGGAGATCCAAACTTCGTAGCGAAACTAGCAAGGTCTTCCAACGGTCACACTAGGATCGATCGTCTCGATCGATTCGGACGGGGAAAGTTTTCCCGATCAACGAATCAAGAGACAAGGGATCTCTGGTTAGACGCGTGAGACGCTATGCTTGGCTAGGCTTTTGTCGCCGGAAGATCCGGAAGAATCTCAATCAAAAGCGGCGACCAACAAGCACGAGCGGCGACGGCGGCGGCGGAGGAGCGGAACTCGCAATCTAGGTCACGTCGCGGCTCGTTTTTCGTCTTTTTCTCTGTGTGTTTACTGTTCAAAAATACGTGTGTATTTATACACAAGTATACTCCTAAATGACCGTTGTGGGTCCCTCCTGAAGGAAACCCTAATTCCGGTTCAAATCAGTGCCAGCGGCAGAATCCGGTCCAGCTGATTCCAGAAAATCGCCTAAGTCAAAATCGGCGAGAATCGAAGGTGATTCTCGTCGAATCGGCGAGAATCAAAGGTGATTCTCGTCGATTCGGCGAGAATCAAAGATGATTCTCGTCGATGTTGACTTGATTGCTCTCTCTGATATAGCCGGGTCGATACGGCGAGAATCAGCCAGTGATTCTCGACGATTCGGCGAGAATCACTAGTGATTCTCGTCGATTATTACTTAGCATCAGATTTGCTCGCTTTGAAGTAGTTGGATCGAGTCGGCAAGAATCAGCCAATGATTCTCGACGATTCGGCGAGAATCACTAGTGATTCTCGCCGAATCGGCGAGAATCACTTGGTGATTCTCGTCGATTTACACTTAGACGATTTTTCGTCTTTCCACCCATGAGGTGCTCCTTGACCCATCCTTGCTCCTTGTCTGCTCTTGCCTTAACACAACCTTGTACTTGAAAATAAGTACACTCCAATAGAGAGAGTACACGTAGGCCAACACACTAATCTGCTCAACGAGGGATTACGTCGCGCAGACCCGTGTATATTGACCTACTGCACCCTGACATTGGTGTGTACTTAGTGTGGAATAACTGCAAGCACAACTTGAAATATTTTGTCAAATACATTGTCTATTTACCTTAGCTTGTTCAGGGGCTTCTTCAAATCAGGTACGTTATGTATACAATACCCAACAATCTCCCCCTATTTGAAGAAGCCTAAACCCTACAAGCTAAGGTGAATAAAGCGTATGGGAATGAAAATCATAACCTTGAAATTGAGTTGAGAGAGATATTCATTACCAATACCAATTTCTTGAGAGCAAACTTGGAGAGCAAACTTGGAGCCACCTTAGACTTAGCCGAGAGGGTAATCTCCCCCTTTTCGGCTTCTTCAATTCTGGGTCTGTAGCATTTGACCCCTTGCTCCCCCTCAGTTCTTACACTTGTGCTCACACTGGAGTTCCTGGCAGAGGCTCCCCCTAGAGGCACGATCCTAGAGCTTCTGTAGTCTTCATTCCTCATAGTTTAGCATCCCCAATTCAGTTTTGAACAAACTGAACTTGGCCTCGTCTAAGGGCTTTGTGAAAATATCTGCAATCTGCTTGTCCGTGGGGACATAACAGAGAGAGATGTCCTTGTTCTCCACGTGCTCCCGAATGAAGTGGTAGCGCACTTCAATATGCTTCGTTCTGCTGTGCGATACCGGATTGTTGGCAATTGCAATTGCACTGGAGGAATCGCAGTACATTGGTACTTCAGTGAACTGAAGGTCGTAGTCGGCTAACTGGTTTCTGATCCATAGGAGTTGTGCGCAACAGCTGCCTGCCGAGATGTACTCAGACTCTGCTGTGGAGGTAGCTACACAATTCTGCTTCTTGCTGTTTCATGAGATAAGCCTTCTTCCGAGGAATTGACATATCCCGGAAGTGCTTTTCCTGTCATCCCTACTCCCTGTAAAATCAGCATCTGAAAAACCTATTAGCTCGACATCATTGTTTCTCGGGTACCACAAGCCAAGATTGGGAGTACCTTTAAGGTATCTTAGAATACGCTTTGCAGCGACATAGTGAGATTCCTTAGTGTTCACCTGATACCTGGCACAGACACATGTGGAGAACATGATATCCGGTCTACTGGCAGTAAGGTAGAGCAGGGATCCAATGATGCTTTTGTATTTGGTTTCATCGAAAGGTTTACCTTTCTCATCCTTATCGGGAGACATAGTGGATCCCATTGGAGTCCTCATAGAGGTTGCATTCTCCATACCGAATTTCTTGATGAGTTCATTTGTGAACTTCGTCTGAGAGATGAAGATTCCATCCTCAGACTGTTTCACTTGAAGTCCCAAGAAATACTTTAGCTCCCCCATACTGCTCATTTCAAACTTTCCTTACATAAGTTTAGAAATCTTTTTGCAAAGATTGTTGTCCGTTGAGCCGAATATAATGTCATCGACATAGATTTGCACCAGCAAAATCTTGCCTTTGACTTCCCTGAGAAACAGTGTCTTATCTATTTTACCTCTGGAGAACTTGTTCTCAAGAAGAAAACTAGATAAAGTCTCATACCAAGCTCGTGGAGCTTGTTTTAAACCATATAGAGCTTTATTAAGGGAATATACATGATTGGGATAAGTAGGATTGACAAAACCTGGGGGTTGAGCGACGTATACTTCCTATTTCAGGTCTCCGTTCAAGAATGCAGATTTCACATCCATTTGATAGACTCTGAATCCTTTGTGCGAAGCATACACCAGGAACAATCTGATTGCCTCGAGCCTTGCTACTGGTGCGAAGGTCTGGTCGAAGTCAATCCCCTCCTCCTGTCGGTAACCTTGAGCCACCAGCCATGCCTTATTCTTTATGATGACACCATGTTCATCCAGTTTGTTTCTGAAGATCCACTTGGTGCCAATCACATTCTGCTTATGTGGTCTGGGAACCAGCGTCCAAACGTTGCAACGTTCGAATTGATGTAGTTCATCTTGTATGGCCAGAATCCATGTCGCATCTTTGTTCGCTTCGTCGAACTTCTTTGGCTCAACCTGTGACAGGAAGCTAAGATGCAAAATTTCGTTAATAGTACATCTTCGAGTTCTGACACCGACACGAGGATCTCCGATGATCTGATCTCTAGGGTGATCCCTCACGTGCCGGAGCTCTAGAAGTCTGGCGTCTGGAGCTTCGACTACTTCTTGGGCTTCTCCTTCTTCTAAGAGTTTTGTTCCATTTTGATCTTCAACATTCCCAGATGACATGGAGGTGGAAACTTTGACGTACTTAGGAGTTTCATCTTTAGCTGTCTCAACGAGATCCAGCTGTTCAAGTCATGCACCTGCATCTTCAAGAATACCACTGGAAGAATTGTTGTTAAGCAAACTTCCTTCATCAAATACAACATTAATTGATTCTTCTACCACTAGGGTTTTCTTATTGAAGACCCTATATGCCCGACTGTGGGAACTATAGCCCATGAATATGCCTTCGAAGCATTTTTCACCAAATTTAGTACGCTGGTACTTCCCATTATTCAGTACATAGCATCTGCAACCAAAGATCCTCAAGTAGGACATGGTTGGTTTCCTGCCTCTGAGTAGCTCATAAGGCATCTTACGATGATGCTTGTTGATCAATGCTCGGTTTTGTACATAACAAGCTGTATTGACAGCCTCTGCCCAGAAGTATTCTGGGTGAGAAGCGTCTTTCAGCATTGTCGTGCAGGCTTCAATGAGAGTTCTATTTCTCCTCTCCGCAACTCCATTTTGCCGAGGAGTGCGCGGGGAGGAAAACTCATGAAAGATACCTTGTTCTTCACAAAACTCTGTCATAGCACCAGATTCGAATTCTGTTCCATGGTCACTTCTGATTTTGACCACTGGGCAGTTAAATTCATTCTGAACCTGCTTGATAAAACTAGTGAAGATGTCAAACGTATCCGACTTTCGTTTTAAGAAGAACACCCAAGTAAACCGAGAATGATCATCAACTATCACTAGCGTATGGGATTTGCCTCCCAAGCTATGAACTTGCATTGGACCAAACAAGTTCATATGTAGAAGGTAAAGACATTGGGAAGAGTCTTTGTCTGCAATGCTCTTAAAGGTAGCCCGAGTCTGTTTGCCCATCTGGCATGCAGGACATGGGGTATCTTTGATGCACTTGATAACGGGAGCATCCCTTACTAAGTTTTTAGAAAATAGCATACTAATTGTTTTGAAATTAATATGTGTCAATCTCTTGTGCCATTGTTCACAAAGAGATGCACTGTCTGTTGCCACAAGACATACGGGGGTAGATGAATCTAAACTGAGAAAATTTAAGCAGAAGATATTTCTGCTCCTAATGCCTGTTAATACCGTCTCAGAAGAGGGACATGAAATTATCAGACATTTATCCTTGCAGAACTTAACGTCATAACCTTTGTCACATAACTGACTTACACTGATCAGGTTATGGTTTAACCCTTCAACATAAGCCACGTCGGTGATAGAGATTATACCGTTGGAAATCATACCGTAGCCTCTGGTGACTCCTCGATCTGACCCTCCAAAGATGACTTTGGGTCCATTCTCGACTGGAGTGTAATCGCGCAGCAGGCTTCTTGTCCCAGTCATGTGCCGGGAGCATCCACTGTCCAAGTACCAGATTGTCGTTTTGGTGGCCTTTGGACATTCCTACAAAACAGAATTAATTTCCCTTAGGAACCCAATCGAACTTGGGTCCTAGATTCCTGGTTAGCATACTCCCCATCGGTTGGTTAACCTTACGAGTGGTCGGCCTCGCAGTGCTAACATAGGGAGTCTCGTTATACCTCGGGTTAAACCAACAATCCACGGCAAAGTGACCGACTTTGGCACAACACCAGCAGTCAAATTTGTTGTACCTCTTCCTAGGCTCCTGCCTTACCCTGGGAATGGTGGGTACAGCCGGGGCCTTAGATCTGGAGGTGGAGGCCTCATGGTGATTGCAGTCACATGACTTCTTCACCTTCTGTTTTGTCAGTATAACAGGCTTGACTCTTGGTGCCTGCTTTCCATTATGGCCGCTAGAGAATTGACCATAATTTCCCATGTGGATTTCCTCATAAGGTGCCTTGAAGGCACTCTCACCGAAGTTCCGGGGAAAGGTCTAACCATCGTATCGGCTCTTTGGCTTTGCAACCGAGGGCCGGAAATGATGACCAAAGGTTGATTCAAAGTCATGTTGGTTGCAAGGAAAGCTAGGCTTTCTGAATGCAACAGGACTGAGCGGAGCCTTTCCCTTTTCAGCAGCAGAGGCCTTCTTGGCGGCCTTATTCTTCCTCTGGTTCCTGTTTCTCCTGGATGAGGAACCAGATACCCCTACATGTCCCAAGCCAGCTCCTTTGGCCTGAGCAGAGAAGGTATCAACAATTGGAAGAACTATTTTTGGCATAGAGAAGCTATTGACGATCTTCCTTTCTACCGCAAGTTGTTCTTCCAACTTGTCGACTTCCTCCTGCTTAAGATCAAGGAGCTTAAGAGACTCTGAATGCTTTGAAGTCAGGTCAAGGTGCTCCTGTCGGAGAGAAATCAAACTGGTGATTTCTTCCCTTAGGGAGACACTCTCACCCTTAAGGAATTTCACTTCCTTTTTCTCAGCCTTCAATCTCTTACGGCACTCCTCGAAAGTGTTGAGCAGAAGCTCATACTTCTCGAGAAGCTCCGCTTCACGGGCCGAAAAGCTATCCTCAGGGTCATCATCCTGAGACTCAGGATCAGATTCAGAGTCGGAGAGAGGGGTGTGAGCTTTTACCTTCCCAGTAAATGGGGGACATTCTCCTTCTGAGTCGGAGCGACCCACTAGCCCGAAGTAGGCTTCCTCATCATCACTGGAGTCTGAGGAATCCGACTCACTCAGTATCTTTGGCCTTTTGGCGATGTAGCTCCGCTCTTTCTTCTTATCTCTAGAGGATTTGTGCTCCTCTCCTTTCCCTTTTTCTCTCTTGCCTTGGTAGCAGTCGGCCACGACGTGTCCTGGCTTATTGCATCCAAAACAAATAATGTCAGAGGAGCGATGTTTGTTAGGTTTAGAAACATACCTGTCAGAAGAATAATTTTTCTTCTGAAGTCTGGAGGAGGAGCCGTCTCTCTTTCTTTGATTCCTCATCTTGAGGAACTTCTTGAATTCTCGGGTGATGAGGGAGAAATCCTCCTCTGATAGCTCTGAGCTGGAGGAGCATGGCTCGGAGTCCTCCTCCTCATCCTTTTTCCTTGCACGGTATGAAACCGCACCCTTGCCTTTTTTCCTGGCAAGGGTGCAGCTAGATCTGATATACTCTAGAGGGGGGTGAATAGAGTATATGGTGCTTGAAAACTTTTTACAACAATTGTTGTAATATGAGTGAGCAGGGAAGCAATTACAAATCTAATACAGAACTAAACTAATTACAAACTAAACACAGAACAATCACAGCCAGAAACAAAAATAAAGACAAGCAAGCCAGAAGACACAAGGAAATATAGTGGTTCCCCTAAACTTGGGTACATCCACTCTTCTACCACCCTAGGTAGGAATCCACTGCAGGATGAGTTGATCAGGTGTCCTGGGCACCAATGAGCTTTTGATAAGGTGCTCAAAAACCAAAGCAGATTTTTTGATCAGGTGTCTTGCCACCAATGAGCTTTTGACAAGGTGCTCAAAAACCAAGTTCAAACTTTTGAAGGGAGTTTGAGAAACCCTTTACAGAGATGAGGGTGAGAGAGTGATGGAAGTATTCTCTTTCTCAGATCAGTTGAGAAGACAATGTGGATTTGATGGTGTTAAAGCTCCCCCTGAGTCCTTGAGATCTTTAGGAAAAGAATCTTTCTTGTAGGGTGATAGGCCTTCAGAAGTTGAGCTCCAGCAAAAGATGATTTCGGCAACAGCTGAAATGTTAGGTGTCTGGAGTCTTGAAATATGTTGGCCTTGAACACTTGAGACAAGAGAGATCTGAGGATTTTTGAAGGTTTGATCTCCTTGGATGTGTGTTCTTCAGAATTCTTTGAGACAGAGAGTATTTTTGTGTACTTGTTCTTCTTGTCTGTGTGTGTGTATGAGAGATTCAAAAAATTCTCTTTTCTTTTATTCTCTGGTACTGAATAGAAAAGTATCCTCTGTCAAGAATAGCCGTTGGTCAGCATTAATTGCATCCTTAATTGCAAAATATCTTCTGGAGGAAAGTCCATAGAAATATTCCTTGAAAATCTCTTGAGACTTGGTCCAGAAATAAATGAAAACGGCTAGAAAATCTTCTGAATTAAATGAAGAATAACTCCTTAACTGATCTGAATTTGAATCGTGAAAAATCCTTGAAGTTATCTGAAAACGTCGAACTGAGATCTGCTATCGTCGAACTGGGCTCAGCGATATGGACTTATAGTGCAACAAAATATCGTCGATCTGAGCTCAAAGATCGTCGAACTGAGCTCAGAGATAGAAATCCAAAGCTGAGTCAAGATCGTCGAACTGAGTTCACCGATCGTCGAATGGAGTTCGACGATTTGTGGAAGTCAAGCTCAGCGATCGTCGAGTGGAGTTCGACGATCTGTCGAAGTTGAGCTAGACGATCGTCGACCGGAGTTCGACGAATCGTCGTGCTGAGCTCGACGATATGACTTAGTCTCAAACTGAAAAAGGCTTGGTCTTAAGGGCAGCTTCCAAACTTAGACTTCTAACCCTTAGACTCAATTCTAATTGACCTTTTGAGCTATACAGGAGGTCAAACATTAGTTTCCTAGAGACATAGTGATCCTGACCCAAATTAGTAATAGGATGTTCCAACACATCTTGTTCCTGAAGATCCACTTGGTTCCAATTATGTTGTGGTCTCTTGGTTTAGGAACAAGCTCCCAGACTTTGCATCTCTTGAACTGATTCAGTTCCTCTTACATTGCCTCAATCCAATGAGGGTCTAGGATGGCTTCTTCAAATTTCTTTGGCTCAACTTGGGATAGAAAACTGGAGTAGAGCACTGCACTCAGATTTCTGCTCCTTGTTTGTACCCCTTGACTTAGATCTCCAATGATTTGATCTGCTGGATGATCTCTTAGATGTCTATTAGCTGGAGGCATCTTGGCTTCAGGTTGAACTCCTTCAGCTTCTTCAACTTGCTGCACTCCTTGGTCTTCTTCTGCATTAGGTACATATAATACTCCCCCTAGACAACAGCCACTATCATCTACATGCTGACTTGCAGTAGATCCTTCTTCAATAGTGAGCTTGTCCATCTTCTTTGTCACACATGTGGAGCTGCAAATACTTCTAGACAACTTATTGTTAATAAGTCTAGCTTCATCAAATACTACATGTA
This sequence comes from Platanthera guangdongensis, assembly GCA_039583875.1. Classification (NCBI taxonomy): domain Eukaryota; kingdom Viridiplantae; phylum Streptophyta; class Magnoliopsida; order Asparagales; family Orchidaceae; genus Platanthera; species Platanthera guangdongensis. Next base: position 108,855,618 of record CM077154.1, read on the forward strand.
CTGACTCCTCTACAACTTGAGTAGTCAAGTTGTAAACTCTATAAGCATTACTATTGTTGTTGTACCCAACAAAGATCCCCTTTTAGGATTTGGCAGCAAACTTAGTCAAGTAAGACTTTCCATTGTTAAGCATAAAGCACTTACAACCAAAGATACTGAAATAGGATAGGTTTGGTTTTCTGCCTTTCACAATCTCATAGGGGGTCTTATTGTGGCTTTTAGTAATGGTAGCCCTATTAATTACATGGCATGCAGTATTAACTGCCTCAGCCCAGAAATATTCTGGTAGAGATGTATCACTTAATAGGGTCCTACCAGCCTCAATCAAGGTTCTGTTTTTCCTCTCAGTAATGCCATTTTGCTGAGGTGTTCTTGGTGAAGAAAATTCCTGAAATATCCCAAATTCTTCACATAGTTTTGTCATACTATCAGACTGAAATTCTGTACCATGGTCACTTCTTATTTTGACCACTGTACTGTCTAACTCATTCTGAATTTGTTTGTCAAAGCTATAGAAGATACTATGTGTTTCAGATTTCTGTCTAAGGAAGAACACCCAGGAAAACCTTGAGTAGTCATCTACAATCACAAATGTGTAGACCTTCCTACCTAGGCTGTGAACTGGCATAGGACCAAAGAGATCCATATGCAAGAGGTATAAAGACCTCACAGCATCTTTGTTTTCAATGATATTAAAGGTGGATCTAATCTGCTTGCCCTTTTGACAAGCTGAACATATCCCATCTTTAATACACTTAACTTGAGGACCATTCCTCACTAACTCTTTGCTATAGAGTTGGCCAATTGTCTTGTAGTTAAGATGGGCTAGCCTCTTGTGCCACTTGACACAATGAGAGACTTTGTCATCAGCTACAAGACACATTGGAGAACCATTGGTCTCACACATAATGTCTAGGCAATAGACATTCCTTTTTCTATAACCAGTCAAAATGATCTCTTGATCATTTGACCTCCTGATATGACAACCATCTTTGACAAATGAGATGTCATATCCTAAATCACTCAGCTGACGTATACTAATAAGGTTATGTTTCAAACCTTTAACATAAGCCACTTGAGTAATTGTAATATGGGTACTAGAAATGTTACCAAAACCCTTGATGATTCCTTTTTCAGAACCACCAAAGGTGACTTTAGGACCATCCCTAATTGATGTGAAGTCCTTTAACAATCCCCTAGTTCCAGTCATGTGCCTGGAACATCCACGGTCCAAGTACCATATTGGGGCATGACCACTTGGACTCACCTGCAAAACAGATTAGTTGACCTTAGAACCCAAAGAATTCTTGGGTCTTTGGTGCTGGTTAGTTTGCCTCTTAACAAAGCTACATGTAGATCTTCCAACAGGCAGTTTGCTACTCACTTTGGCATTAGTATTATGCCAACAGTCTATGGCATAGTGGCCTACCTTGCCACAGCACCAGCACTCAAACCTATTGTACCTTTGCTTAGGTACATTCCTAGCTGTTTTATCTACAGCTTGCTTGTTGAGAGCTGGGGCTTTGCCCTTAGACTTGGACTGAACAGTCCTTGCAGGTTTAGTAAACCCCAGTCCAGCATTACCCTTGTGAGGTATAAACTCATCAATCAATGGTAGAACAGACTTTGGTTTAGAAAACCTAGCAACTATATCTCTCTCCTTTTGAAGACTAATCTCCAGATTTCTGATTTGATCATTCTTAAAAGTTATAGTCCCCATCTGAATAACAGTTATGTTCTTCAGTCTGACTATTTCATTTAACTTTTGATCAATCAGCTTCTCAAAATCAGTTGCAGCCACTTTGAGACTTGCAATCTCCTTAGCCTGACTCTTGGCCAAGGATTTGCTTTTCTTAAATGCTTGCAATAGAACTCTATATTCATCAATCAACTGATGAATATCCTCTTCAGATTCAGATCCACTGGCATCACTTGATGCTGATGTAACTGAATTTGAACTAACACTAGAAATTGAACTTAATGAACAATTTTGTACCTTACTAGGTCCAGGCTGCTCCTGGATTTTGTCACCTTCTGACAATGCCATCAGTCCTTGGCACTTATTTTCCTCTTGTTCATATATAGAGTTCATTAGCTGGATGAACTCCTCTTCCTCTTCTCCAGCAAACAGTCATATGTAAGCTTCAGCTTCTGACTCAGTTTCTGAAGAAGACATGTCTGACAGGCCTTTGTCCTTCTTAGCAACAAAGGACCTTTCCTTCTTGCCCTTGAATTGAGTCTTCTTCTTTTCATTAGACTCTTTCCTTTTCTCTAGACAGTCTGCAATAACATATCCTTGTCTGTTACAACAATAGCTTACAATTTTTGATAGAGTTGCTTTGCTTGACTTGGGCTTTCTCCTGTCTTTCTTTGATGACTTCTTATTCTGATAATAGTCATCTTTTCCCTGTGAAGTGGATGGCTTTGACCTCCACTGTTTCTTCTTTAGAAACTTCTGAAACTGTTTTGTGAAAGCTGCAAAGTCCTCATCACTCTCACTGCTTTTAGACTTTCTGCTTTCTGAATCATCTAACTCAGTCTCAGCCACTTTTGGAGGTGGAGATGGAGACTTACTTTTGTATTTCTTGGTGGCTTCTGTCTTGAATGCCACTGTTCTTTCTTTGTGCTCACTTGTGGTAGTCTTCTCCTCTTTTTTCCTTACCATCAACTGCATTTCATAAGATAGTAGTTTTCCAAACAAAGTTGGAGGAGGAATATCTGCTAACTTGGTCATTTCCCTTATGGCACAGATCTTGGTGTCTCAATCCTTTGTTAGGGACCTTAAGAACTTATCATTTAGTTCATAATTACTGAAATCTCTTCCATAGGACATTAACTCATTAACTATCCTATAGAATTTCTTATAGCATTTTATTATGCTATCAGACCTACCTTGCCTGAAACTTTCATATTCCTGGTTTAACAATGACTTTCTGTCTTGCCTGACTTCTTCTGAACCCTCCATATACAGTATAAGAGTATCTCACATCTCCTTTAATGTCTTACAATTTATCAAGTTCTGAAATGTAGCATCATCTATGACACTCACAATGATATTCTGAGCCCTCTTGTCCATGGTGGCCAGAATTATCTCATCTTTTGTCATTTTAGAAAAGTCCTTAGGTGTTCTCTGATTTGCATCCAGGACTGAAACCTTCATAGGCACATATGGCCCTTCTTTAACTGTGATATAAATTCTAGGGTCTCAGGCTTCCATAAATAGTCTCACCCTTTCTTTCCAGATGCCAGAAATCTCTTTTCTGCAAATGGGTAACTTCATGGATCCAAGTTCCTTATGATTTTCTATTGAACCCATTTTCTTGATTTTCTTGATTATGCTGAATCTGCCAACAGGATCTACTCAGACAGTTAAGTCCTTTTTGAGTAACCTCCCTCTGATACCACTTGAAAGAAATTGTACCTAATCACCTAGAGGGGGGGGGGAATATGTGACTTAATCTTTTTAAACTTTTTAGGCAGATTGCAGAATATATCACAGAGTTTTAATCAATTCTTCACAGCAATCAAACAACAATCACAGAATAAACAAGCACACAGTGAACACACAGATTTATAGTGGTTCCCCAAGGTTTGGGTACATCCACTTTCCCCCTTCGCCTATCTAGTAGTGTACTAGATTCAGCCAAACTTCTCCACTATCTCAGATCCTCAGATCTTACACTCAGAACCACAAATGGTTCCTACAGCTCAGGCCCGAGGCCCTACAACTCAGTCTTCTCCAAAGACCTGCACTCAGCCACAAGGCCTACACTCAGCCACAACAGGCCTACACTCAGAGAAATAGATCTCCTACACTCAGGCACACAGGCCCTACCACTCAGCCTTTATAATTGCAGGCTTACAACTCAGATCCCTAAGGATTCTACAAGAAATATAGAATACAAAGTGTATACCTACAACTCAGAAAATGAGAGATGAGTTGACAGGTTCTTGATGAGTTCTTGAATGAACTCTGCTGAGATAAACCTCACTTGGCTTTTATTCAAAACTTCTTGAATGTAGAACACAATAGGATTGATTCTCTGCAGCTGATCTTCAATCACTGCAACTTAAGATTCAGAACTAGGTCTGAACCCTTCTTCACAGCCTGGTTCCAACGGCTGTCTTCTTGGAAGGAGCTCTCTCTCCAACTACTTAGATCTTCTGATCACTTCAACTGATTTGTGTTAATTTTTGTTGAATCATCTTTTTCTGTTGACAGAATAAGCCTATTTATAGGCCTTCTTCATGGTGACCGGCTGATCCGGTTCCTAACAGCTTTCTGACAACTCTGACAGTTGCAGTAGACCGACTGGAATGGCAGCTGTCAAGTCATCTAGTCAGTTCTTGAAATATTTGTAACTGTCTGAAAGTGTCGAGACAATCTGTCTTTAAGTGTCGACACTTATAGACTAAGTGTCGACACTAGCCTTCAAGGTGTCGACACAACTCCTTGTGTTGTAGAATTTACTTCTCGACACTGCTTCTTCATCATGTGTCAACACTGATATTGTGTGTCGACACAACTCCTTGTTCTTCAGTACTTTGTTGAATTCTTGTAAGTGTCGACACAACTCCTTTGTGTCGACACATCTTCTTGTGTTGAACTTGTTCAGTGTCGACACTTCTTCTTGATGTCGACACATGCCTTCTGTGTTGATACTTGCTGAGTGTCGACACTTCTCCTTTTGTCGACACATTCTTCTTATGTTGAGACTTTTGCTGAGTGTCGACACATCTCCTTTGTGTCGACACTTGTACATAGACTTTTGTTGAACTTTGCTAAGTGTCGACACAGCTTTCAAGTGTCGACACTTTCTGCATGTGTTGAGTCTTCTGCTGTGTGTCGACACTTCTTCTTTATGTCGACACATTCTTCATGTGCTGAGTCTTCTGCTGTGTGTCGACACATACTTTATTATGTCGACACTTTTACTTAGACTCTGCTGACTTTTGCTGAGTGTCGACACAGCCTCCAAGTGTCGACACTTTCTGATGTAGACACAGTTCCTCTGGGTGTCGACACTTCTTTTAAGTGTCGACACTACTTCACTGGACTTCTCTTCATTGAGTGTCGACACAAACTGTAAGTGTTGACACTTTCTGTCTGGAGTCGACTCTGCATCCCTGGTGTCGACACAACTACTCCAAGTGTCGACACTGCTTGTCTGGGTGTTGACGCAAGTCTTATTAAGTATCGACACTTTCCTTCTGGGTGTCGACACATGGACTTAGAATCTTTTCTGCTTTCCCTGCAAATATTTAACCTGCACAAGGCAACTCAAAAATACATCAAATACATTTTGATGTATATCATTGAGTAGGGTGAGGCTTCTTCAAATCAGGTACATTTATTCCAATGTACCCAACACAAGTGAAAGTTCCTCTGATGTTACTGTTCGTGTGAGGCACCGACGTCTTCGAAACCACAATGTTACACGTATTTGTAATACACCACATCAAATTGTATACTTACAACTCCAACGTCCTTACTTCTGTAATAATTGCATTGTTAAGTTGTTTGATGGTGAAACACCAGCGATGTGTTGCGACAACGGAAGGGTTTATATTCCAGCTGTACCTGTTCCACCAGAGCTCTATAATTTATTCATTACTGACTCTGCTAAGAGTCGCCACTTCAGAAGATATATTCGTTCATATAACCACGTTTTCTCTTTTACTTCAATTGGTGTGATTTTGGATGCGGCTTTTGCAGCTGATCAACATGCAGTATACACATTTCGAGCTCATGGATCATTATATCACCGAATTGGTCCTCTTTTGCCTACTACAAACTCACGTCCTAGGTACCTTCAGCTATATATATATGGTACAGAACATGAGATAGATTATCGTTTGCAAGAAAATTCAGAGTTAGATCATGCAATACTGGAGAAAATAAGAGCAATTTTGGATACATATAACCCCTTTGTATTAATGTTCTGACGTATTTCTCAGCATGAGGATATAAACAGATGCTGACTTATTATAAAGGAGAAGTCTGCTTTTGGCCAACAATATACATTACCGTCTGCATCACAGGTCGTTGTTATAGTTGTTGGTTCAGAAGAATACTTTGAATTAAATGAACGACATATAATTGTTGAAACAATTTAAGGTCAGTTGTGTTGAAACCGGAAATCCGGTCTCCCGTGGAGTTCGACCCTTGGGGAAGGGGTGGTCTCGCGCCTACTTCGCTCCTGCAAGAAAAACAACAAAGAAGGCAAGGAGAAACAGACCCAAGGGCTCGGCAGGGAGGTCCCACCACAAACCCGGAAGATCTCAGAGCGCTTCCCCTCCTTAGCCAGAAGCCGAGCTAAGGTACCCTCAGAAAGCACTTGAAGATTTGGGCAGGAGAGCACAGGGAAGAACCTGCTTTCTGGGATACCCCTTGGGTCCTATTTATAGATTTTGAAATCCGGACTGCCAATAACCAAAAGAACTGACCTGAAATTACCAGAAAACCCTTGGTTGGGTCTGCCAACAGCCAAACTCCGCTATTTTGAAGGGCTATCGGAAGACCAGCGGGGGCAAAACAGTAAAAAGTACCTCAAACATCCAGGCGAGCTGGGGAGCTTTGGCCACCTCGGCATGTTCTGCTCGCCTACTACTGTCGAGCTCAACTCTGAGGACGCGAGTTGTGTCTCGCTCGGCATATGCCGAACTCGGGGTCGCCGATCGTCGATCTCTGGTCGACGGATGCCAAGCTCATGCTCGCCCCATTTACTGTCGAACTCGCCCCCTTTACTGCCGAGCTCGCCTACTGTCCTCAGCCCGATTTGCCTAGTCCCTGGTGACCTTGCTCGCCGGACACGGGGTTGTACACAATCCCCGCTCTTTTCGAGCTTGTCAAAGCTCAGAGAGAAACATCCAACCCCAAGTGTGAGGCGAGCACTGGTTGGCGAGTTGGAGGGAATCTTTTGGTGGGGGCCACCTGCGGCTATATATATGTTCACCCGCCCACCTGCCTGGCTCTAGCCATTCCCTCCGTTGCCTTGCCAAGATGCCTCTTCCTAAGGAGATCCAAGAGCGCATAGACCGAGCCCGCCAGGCCTCCGCGGCTCGCGTTGCCGCTCTGACGACGGTCCCCGCGAAAGCTCCCCAAACTGATTCTACCGAGCCTAGTTCCAAGAAGTCAAAGCCATTCCCTGAGGCAGTTGAGCCCATTTTAAACGACCTGAGGGCCACCCTGGCTTGCGAGACCGGCTCTTCCACCCGAACTATTTTGGAGAAGGATAGAGAGGTTGTCGTGGTTGGCGACGACCTGGACAGTCAACCAGATGGCGAGGGCGTCGCGCTGCGAGACCCCACGCCGCGAGGTAAGGCCACGCTCGCCACCTCGCGATTCTCGGCACCGGACAGCCATCCCCGAGATCCGCCGCTTCTCTTTAGGATCCTTCCTGTGAGCTCGCAGAGGCCAAATTCTCCAGTGGGCTCCCCCCCTCCTCGCCAAATTGAAGTCGGCCGCGGAGGAGGGTCTGGGGACCATTCCCACCCCGGGATTCGAGCTCATCTCACCGGGGGCTCGTGGCCCAGGTCGCGGGAAGGATCTAAGGTTCATTCCTCCCCGTATCTCCTTTGAATTGCCGAGCTCTTCAGGTCAGTCTTGCTTGACTCCTTGCTTCATAAGTTTTTTCTGCCTTTCTTTGCTAACACCTGTCTTCACAGCTATTCCCAGTCAATCGGCTGCCGAGGAATCCTCACGGGCAGCCCACTATTCTCCCCTCCCTTCCACATGCGCGCTGGACTCTTACCTGGGTCCCGAGGTGGATCAAGGCGAGTTGACAAGGAGGGAGGTCAAGCTCCTCAAAAAGCTAGTGTGCGGACTGCGCGAGGTGCAGGGGGTCAACAAGATGCTGCAGCGTGACTACGCGCATCTTGCTGACGAGGTGCGCCGCGGCCAAGCTGGCGAGCTGATGTCCCCCTCCCGGCTCCTGGTCGAGATAGACGACAGTCTCTCGGTTGCGCAGATGAATTCCGGAAGGATCCGCGAGCTGCTCCGCGCGCGGCAGCCTGGGGGGCGGGGGTCGCGAGGCCGGGGTAGGTAAGTCAGTGGCTCCTTTGCCGAGCCGACCGACACTCGCATCCTGATGCCCTCCCTACTTGCGCGCCCTGCTTTAAATCCCGAACTTTATTTCTGTAATAAATCTTAGAATATTCTTGATCATGTTAAATAAAATGCTGCAATGTTTGACTTAGCCTTGGATGGGATGCGCCGGAAGTCGGCGAGCTGGGGTGGCGAGCTGGGTTGGCGAGCTGGGGTAGCGAGCTGCGCTGATTGGACAGCCTGCCTCAGATTTCCATTCCTATAAATAGCCCCCCCCCCTCTCACCTACCCCCCGTACTGTGCCTTTATTGCTTTGCTTCCCTCTCTCTATGTTCTCTTCTTTCCCTGCTCGCGTAGTGCTTTTTTCCTGCGAATATGGGCAAGACCAACCCAGATGCCGATGGCCGCTCCAAGTGCGCACAACACTTCACGGAATACTGCTTCTTCGAGGGGCACACCAGCGAGGAGGAGCTCGCTGAATTCGTGGCGGAGCGCGTGCCGCCGGGCTTCGAGGAGCGCAGGCCGAGGCCGGGCGAGGCCATCAACACCTTTTATGAAGATGGGCTCACCTTCCCCATCTCGCACTTCGAGGTGGGGTTGCGCCTTCCCTTGTGGCCGGAGATTCGGCAGATCTTGAAGTACTACGGGGCCGTCCCCGCGCAGCTGAACTCCAACGCCATCGCGATTATGGTGGTGTTCGCGAGTTACCTCCGGCGGGAGAAGATCGAGTTCAACCTGACGTTGTTCACGAAGCTCTTGTCCTATAAGGCGACGACGGACGGGGTCGCCTACTTTGGCGGCTCGCTGAACAAAGTTCACGAGATCTCGAACAAGCACCATACCTGGATGACCAAGATCGCCTTCATCAAGGGCGATCTCGGCAACATCCCCTACTCACCTCAGCAGAAGGGCGAGGATGTATACCGCCCGCCGGCCGTGTCCGGCAACGACGCCGAACTCCACAAATTCTTCCTCCACAAAGATTTCGAGGTCGCCTTCCTACGGAGGGGCCTCGACGTGCTCCCCTCCCCCCCCCCCCCCCGTTCTGCCCGGCGAAGGAATGCTTCCCTCCTCACCTTGCCGAGCTCGCCTGCCCGCCGAACTCGCCATATCATTGTTGAATTCCTAACTTTTAAGTGTTTTCCTGCAGGGGAGCGGATAATCCCCGTGAACCCGCCATTCGCGGACCCGGGTCTCCATACCGACCCTCTTGCTCGCGAGAGGGCGGCGGCGACGGCCTGCCGAGATGAGGCGGCCCTCTCACAACCCTCTTCCAGCAAAAGGCGACCTGAGGACGCGGGCTCGAACCCGCCATTCGGCTATCGACAGATAAAGAAGATGCGGAGGGCCCTGCTGGCTCCGCGGGGGCAACAACAACAACAACAGCAGCCCAGCCCCAAATATATCAGCTCCTCGAAGACCCCTCCCGATGCGTCGCCGGAGAGCCCGCTGAAGGAGACAACCAGCAAGGGCCGGAAAGGTGGCGAGGGCCCCTCTTCCATGGCGGCGATCTCCCCTCCTCCATCGGAGAAGAGGGCTGCCCGCGAGCGTGCGCCGCCGAAGCAACACCCCCTCTTCAACTTTGGCGCGCGCTGGAAGGATTCGGCGGGCGAGCCCATGCTGCAGTGGGACAAGCTCGCTCATCGAGTCTCCGTATCCACTCTGCACCCCTCTTGGCACGACCGCGAGTCTTCCACCGGTCACGCCTACAGCCTCGGCTTCGGCCTATATGGCCGGGAGGATGCCGAGGCCTACAAGAGGATGACCCTTCGTCAGCTCGGCAATGAGGGCCTGCAGTCCCACCTGCGGACCCTGGAGCTGCATCACATGCTGGCACGCCGCAGCTTTGCCCTCAGCCACCAACTCGAAAAGGCTGAGCAGGCTCGCGACCTTGCCAAGGATAAGGTCACCGATCAGGCGAGGCGGCTCGGCATAGCGGAGGGTCTACTCGCCCAAGCCGCCGGCGGGTTGGTAAGTGTCAAGCGCTGCTCCTCTCTTTTACTTAGAAAATTTTGTGCTGCTGCTAAATGGACTCTTTTCCAGGATGCCAAGGCGGCGGGCGAGCTTCAGGCTCGCAACACCGAGCTGGGGGAGGAGGCCAGCCAGCTGCACGCACTACTGGCCGCGGATGCCGACGCTGCAGGGGAGCTCCAGGCTATCAACGCTGAGCAGGTGGAGGAGATTGGCCGGCTGCGCGCACGCCTTGCCGAGCTGGAGGGTGCGAACACGAAGCTGAAGGGGGAGAACCAGCACCTCCTTGGTGAGGTGCGTCGCTAGGCGAAGATCTTCTTCCCGCCTCATGACATCGACCCCACTCTCCCCTACAAGAGCCCGTGAATCTTTGGCGAGGCTGACCTCGTCGAGAGATTGCAGATCAACTCCATCCAAGCCGCCAAGTGCACCCTCCAGATGATGAAGGATTCTGGGGTGCTGGTGGAGGGGTGCGAGGGGATCTCGGCTGAGGACCTGATGCCGAGCCTGTTTCCGGCGACGCCACGCAGCGAGAAGGAAGACAGCCTGGATGCGATATTCGAAAAGAGCTTCCAGGATCCTTCGGGTGACGGCGAGGACCAGTCCGGCGGAGGGGGCGTGCCTTGAGGATAGCCTGTACTTTTGTTTTCTTTTTTCTTTTTTCTTTGTTTACTCGCCGAGGTGAGCCCCCCTGTAATTACTTTTTGTAAACAACTAATGAAAGTTTTTGATCATACCCGTGTCATTTCCTTTTCTTTTCTTTCTTTACTATGTTTGTTGTGCTCTGAATATATGCGAGTGCTCCCCCCCCCCCCCCCGCGACCTCGCCGAGACAAGTTCCGCAAGTAGAGTACTTATGAGAGCGCGCCCGCGAGTGGATGTGTTTTGAGCGTTCGTCGAGCCCCAAACGTTTCGGGATCCAGTTGCTCTCCGCCCTTATCATGCCACCATAACTCGCACGCGAGCCATCCAGGTTGCCCCTGTCTGGCTTGCTTTCCTTTGGCGAGGCCCGGGCTCGCATTCCACTCGCCAATGCCGAGCCGATATTGACGAGTCCATACTCGCTTATGCAGTCCTCCAGCCTGGCTTGCCTTCTTGATCATGTCAAGCTGGGTTTGCCGAGCCCGAGCTCGCCCTGACAGAACCTTTTTCCCTTTGCTCCCTGGCACTGAGACTTTGACCCGTATCTGACGATTTCAAGGCCGACACCATCGAGTGACCTCCGGCCCTGTCAGCTAGGTGAGCCTGAACGCGGGATCTGCTCGAGGCTAAGGATGACACCGAGTGACTTCCAGCCCTACCAGCTAGATGAGAGCCTAACAGTGTGATCTGCTCGAGGCCAAGGATGACACCGAGTGACTTCCAGCCTTGCCCACTAGGTGAGAGCCTGACAGCGGGATCTACTCGGGGTCCACTACTAACACCATCGAGTGACTTCCAGCCCTGCCAGCTAGGTGAGAGACTGACAGCGGGATCTGCTCGAGGCCAAGGATGACACCGAGTGACTTCCAGCCCTGCCAGCTAGGTGGGAGTCTGACAGCAGGATCTGCTCGGGGTCCACTACTAACACCATCGAGTGGCTTCCAGCCTTGCCAGCTAGGTGAGAGCCTGACAGCGGGATCTGCTCGGGGTCCACTACTAACACCATCGAGTGACTTTTAGCCCTGCCAGCTAGGTGAGAGCCTGACAGCGGGATCTACTCGAGGCCAAGGATTACACCGAGTGACTTCCAGCCCTGCCAGCTAGGTGAGAGCCTGACAACGGGATCTGCTCAGGGTCCACTACTAACACCATCGAGTGACTTCCAGCCCTGCCAGCTAGGTGAGAGCCTGACAGCGGGATCTGCTCGAGGCCAAGGATAACACCGAGTGACTTCCAGCCCTGCCAGCTAGGTGAGAGCCTGACAGCGGGATATGCTCGGGGTCCACTACTAACACCATCGAGTGACTTCCAGCCCTACCAGCTAGGTGAGAGACTGACAGCGGGATCTGCTCGAGGCCAAGGATGACACCGAGTGACTTCCAGCCCTGCCAGCTAGGTGAGAGCCTGGCAGCGGGATCTTCTCGGGGTCCAAAATACATTACATTCCTCTATGCAGGCTAGCTATGATAATATTAGAGAGTTGAAGGAATTTACTATAATCAAAGTTTTGCTTACATGCTTCAGGGGAAAAATCATTTTAGGTCGTCACCACTCCAGGTGAGACTCAGGGTCTCGCCCTCTACATTTTGGAGTCGATAGCCCCCTAACCCCAAGGCTACCTTTATAATGAATGGTCCCTCCCAGCTGGGATTGAGCTTCCCTATGGATGCTGACCTCCCTGCTGCATCCACCTTCTTCAGCACCAAGTCCCCTTCCACGAACTGCTTGACCCTGACATGCTTGTCAAATTACTTGGCCATTCTTCTTTTCACCTCCTCCTACCGGATAGCGGAAAGGTCCCTCACCTCTTCCACCATGTCAAGGGAGAGAGTCAGTTGCTCCTCATTCTCCGCTTGCCATTCCTCACGGCCTTCTTTTGCCGCCACGACTCGCGGTGTTTGGACTTCGAATTCTACGGGGAGCACTGCCTCGCATCCATGGGAGAGTTTGAAGGGGGTCTCTCCCGTAGCCGTATTGGGGGTGGTCCTTAGGGCCCAAAGAACTGCAGGAAGCTACTCCACCCAGCTCCCCTTCAAATTCTCCACCTTATTATTGAGGAGGTTGACGATGATCTTATTTGTGGCCTCCACCGGCCCGTTACTCCTGGGGTGATGGACCGAGGCGAACCTGAGGTCGATTCCAAGCTGCTCGCAGAAGCTGGTGAACTCGGCACTAGCGAACTGGGGCCCGTTATCTGTGACGATGGCCTGGGGCAGCCCATGGCGACAGATGATCTCCCCCCAAACAAAGTTCATGATCACCTGGGAGGTCACCTTGGCCAACGCCTTCACCTCCATCCACTTTGAGAAGTAGTCAATCATTACCAGGAGGAACCTTCTCTGATCGCTGGCTTGGGGGAATAGTCCAACCAAATCCATTCCCCAAATTGCGAAGGGCCATGGGGCCGTGATACTTCTGAGTCGCTGGGCCGACTGTAGCTGGAGAGGGGCAAACGGCTGCCATTTATGACATCTTCTTGCGAACTCTGCGGCGTCTCGGCCCAAGGTGGGCCAGAAATACCCTTGCCTGACTATCCTCCCTTCTAGGGTCCGACTCCCGGAGTGGCTCCCACATTCCCCGGAGTGGACTTCCTCCAAGATCCTCCATACTTCTCCCTCGGTCACGCAGTAAGCCAGCATTCCTGAGAGGGTCTTCCTGTATAGCAGCCCATCCTGGAGGAGATAATATGCTGACTTGTGCCTTAGTTTCTTCTTATTTACCCCCTCCAGATACTCTCTCGTGGAGAGGAAAACCACCACTGGATCCATCCACGAAGATTGTTGATCGATTTTCATGAGCTCTCCCTCTTCGATGGAGGGGCGGAACAGGTCGGTGATGGTTCCCCCACCTGGGGACCATGCTTTGCTAGTTGATCAGCTTGTTCATTCTCTTCCCTGGGCACGTGTTGGATGGTGAAAGTTTGAAAAGTGCCAATGACCCCCTTCACCTTGGCCAAGTACGATCGCAAGGTGGGCTCCCTTGCCTCGAACTCCCCGTTGATTTGGGAAGCTACTAACATGGAGTCAGTAAGGACCTCCATATCCAACACCCCCAGCTCCCTGGCCAGGCGAAGCCCTGCTATCACGGCCTCGTACTCGTCCTGGTTGTTCGTAATAGGAAAGTGTACTAGCACCATCTGCTCAATTCGGGTCCCTTGAGGGCTTTCTAGGATCACCCCCACTCTAAGGGAATGCCTCCCTGAGGCTCCGTCCACCCTCACTTTCCAAGGAGTCGGGCGGGTGAGCTCTTCCTCCGCCACTTCAACTACGTAGTCGGCCAAGAAGTCGGCCATAGCTTGAGCCTTGATCGAGAGTCGCAGAATTTAGGAGATATCGAACTCGCTCAGTTCCACCGACCACTTAGCTAGCCTACCTGAATGCTCCACCCCCTCAAAGATTTTGTGGAGGGGATGGTCGGTCACCACTCGAATTGAGTGCACCTGGAAGTAAGGTCGCAGCCTCCTGGCCGAGATGATTAGGGCAAAAGCTAGCTTCTCCAAAATCGGATACCTGAGCTCGGCCTTCCTCAGGACCCGGCTCACGTAATAAATAGGGAGCTGCCTCTTCCCCTCTTCACGAACTAAGACCGAGCTCAAGGCCTCCGCCCCGACCCCCAGATATAAGAACAGGTCCTCCCCCTCCTTCAACCCTTGGAGCAGCGGAACCTGCGTCAACTGCACCTTGAGGACCTAGAACGCCTCCTCGTACTCCTTGGTCCATTCAAACCTCTGACCACCCCTTAGTATTTTGAAGAAGGAGGAGCACTTCTCCCCTGCCCGTTAAAGGAAGCGACTCAGCCCTGCTAGTTTCCCCGTCAGCTTTTGGACCTCCTTTGCATTCCGCGGGGACCCCAGCTCCAAGATAGCCTTGACCTTATCTGGATTCGGATCGACCCCCGCGGGGGTGAGGAGGTGCTCTAAGAACTTCCCCTGCTGGCCCCAAAGACACATTTTAGGGGATTCAATCGCATCTTGTATTTGCGCAGGGTGGCGAAGGTCTCCTCCAGGTCCCGGAGGTGGGAGTCCACATCCCGGCTTTTGATCATGAGGTCATCTACATACACCTCCAAATTACTCCCCCTTTGTTCCTTAAAGACCCTATCCATCATTTTCCTGTAGGTTGCCCTGGCATTCTTCAGCCCGAAGGGCATCATCTTGTAGCAGTAGCATCCATCCCCTGTGATGAACGAGACATCCTTGATGTCTGGGGGGTGCATCCTGATCTGATGATAACCTGAAAAAGCATCTAAAAAACTCATTACAGAAAAACCGACGGCTGAGTCAACCAGCACGTCGATTCGAGGCAAAGGATAACAGTCCTTAGGACAAGCTTTATTAAGTAAGGAAAAGTCGATACACATCCTCCATCGGCCGTCTCCTTTTTTAACCATGACCAAGTTGGAGACCCAGTCGGGGTACTGAATCTCAGACACGAAGCCGGCCTTGAGGAGTTTCGCCACCTCCTCCCTGATGGGCTCCGCTAGCTTGTCCGCAGTGGACCTCTTCTTCTGCTGAACGGGGCGTGTTCCCGGGTCCAGGTTGAGGCGGTGGCAGGCCACATCCACATCAACCCCCGGCATCTCCGCGGCATTCCGAGCGAAGACGTCCACGTTCTTCTGGATGCACTCCAGCATCCTGCCTTGGTCCTCCGGGGTCAGCCCCCCGCTGACGCGGATCTTCTCCATCCTTCCTCCTCGAGTGAGCACCACCAGCTCCACCACTTCCTCTGCTGCCTCCAGCCTGGATTGCTCCCCACATCCTTCGGCATTCCCTTCCTCCTAAACGGGGACCTCTACCTCCATCTCTCCTCCCACGGCCCTCACCTCGGCCACCTCCTCAAGATCTCCTCCTGCCGCCTCCTCTGCGCAGTCCTTTACTCCCAGCTCCTCCCCTCCAGCTTCCTGCTCGACCTCCTCCATCCTTTGCCCCATCTCCTCGGCTCCCTCCTGCCAGGAGATGGTGTTCACCGCAGTGACATAACACTCTCGCGCCACGTTTGGGTCCCCCCTAACCCTGACCTGGACCCCCTCAGCGTTGAACTTCAAGCACTGATGGAAAGATGAGGGGACGCAGCGGAAGGCGCTGATAAGGGGCCTCCCGAAGATGGCGCTGTAGCTGCTGGGGGCGTCCACAATGACGAACTTGCAGTTTTGGGACTGCCCCCCCCCCCCCCAAGGTGACATGGAGACCAGCTCCTCCTTCTACTTCCTTCCTCTCTCCTGAGAACCCGAACAAGGGCCCATCCGAGGCCAGCACCCTCTTTGCCTCCACCTTCATCGCATCGAACGCCTTTCTGAAGACGACGTTGACGGAACTCCCGTTGTCCACGAGGATCCGAGAGACGGTGAAATTCTTGATGGCCGCCTTGATGACCAGCGCATCACAGAACGAATCCTTGTGGTCTGGCATATCACTCCTGGAGAAGGTGATCCTCTCCTCCAGTGGCAGGGTCTGGGATGTAGAGGCGACGCTCCGCCGGTACATGGTGTGGAGACTTGCCTTGCGGGAAGCCTCGATCCCCACTCCCCTGTGGATCACTCTAATCCCTCCTCGGGTTCCCAAATCCACCCGGTCTTCGCAACGATCCTCCTCCGCCCGAGGCAGGACCTCCTCAATCCTCACTTCCTGCCGCTCCTGTTGCTGCTGCTGCTGCCTATTCCCCCTCATCTCGAGGAACTCCGGACAGGTGGTCGTGGCATGCCCCTCTTCCTGATGGAAGTCGCAATAGGGCAGCTCCACCCTGACCTCTCTTCTCCTCCTCCTCCATGCTCCCCTCCTTGCTCCCAAGGCTATGGTCATGGCCTCTTCTTGATCGGGGAGTCGGGGCCTCTGGCCCTGCCTCCAGCCTGGGGGGTGGAATTGATCTTGCCTCCCCTGGTAGTGATCCATTCCATAATACCCTCTCTGCGGCCCCTACCCCTGCCACTGGGGTCTCCATCCTAGCCGTTGGTCGGGCTCTTGACGCCCCCACCTCGGCTGCTGCTGCCCCTGGAGCTGCCTCTGCCCCCTCTGCCTGGGGTCTCCTCTCCTCTCCTCCTGTCCTCTTCCTCCCTTCGACTCCTTTTCCTCCTCAGTTGCCCACCTGGCCAGTTTCCTTGCAAATTTTGGGTTCGACGCCTCCCCGTCGACTTCTCTTGCAGCCCTCTCCATCAACTTCTCATAGGAGAGGGGGGGAACTCTCTTCAGCTCCATTCGGAAGAAACCCTGCTGCAGGCCTAGGGTAAAAGCCATCATCAGACTATGGCCCGGCATCTCCTGGACTTGAGTAACTTCCTCCTGGAATCGGTCCACATAGCTCCCCAACGTCCCGTTCACTCCCTGCTTTATATGGAACAATGACTCAGACTCGTTCTTCCTTCTCTTCGAGGTGGTGAATCTCAGCATGAACCCTCGGCATAGGTCCTCGAAGCAATAGATGGAGCTGGCCGGGAGCTGGTGGAACCACTCCTTTGCCTTCTCCCGGAGGGTGATAGCGAAGAGTCGACATTTGAATCCGTCTGAAATCTGACGGATGGAGACCACATCCTCGAACCATTGGACATGCTGGACCGGGTCTCCCTTCCCGGTATAGTAAGACATCTCGGGTTCCCTGAACCCATCTGGGACTGGAGCTGAGGAGACCAGCTCGCTGAAAGGACTGCCTCCCCCTACTGGGCGAGCTGGCGAGTCTCGCGAACCCAGCTCGCCGAACCGGCCTCGGCCTGCCGATCCGGGGAAGAGCTCGCGCCCTGGGAGCTCGCACCCTCGGCCTTCCTCGGCCACTTCCTTCCCAGCTCTCCGGTCGGGAGCGTCCTCACCCAAAGAGGGGGCGGCCGCAATCTGGGTTGCTGGAGTCGAGCACTCGGCCCGCGCGCCGAGTGCGAACTTGACGAGGCCCAGCACCTCGTTCCTGAAGTCTTCCAACATTCCCACCGTTGCGAGAGGCGGGGGGGGGGGGGGCGAGTTCTGCCTGTCAGATCCTTGTCCTCCCGTCATTGAGCTCGCCGAATCTTTTCTGCACTGACCACAGTCCACGCTCACCACACAAAAATGTTGAAACCGGAAATTCGGTCTCCCGTGGAGTTCGACCCTTGGGGAAGGGGTGGTCTCGCGCCTACTTCGCTCCTACAAGAAAAACAACAAAGAAGGCAAGGAGAAACAGACCCAAGGGCTCGGCAGGGAGGTCCCACCAAAAACCCGGAAGATCTCAGAGCGCTTCCCCTCCTTAGCCAGAAGCCGAGCTAAGGTACCCTCAGAAAGCACTTGAAGATTTGGGCAGGAGAGCACAGGGAAGAACCTGCTTTCTGGGGTACCCCTTGGGTCCTATTTATAGCTTTTGAAATCCGGACTGCCAATAACCAAAAGAACTGACCTGAAATTACCAGAAAACCCTTGGTTGGGTCTGCCAATAGCCAAACTCCGCTGTTTTGAAGGGCTATGGGCAGACCAGCGGGGGCAAAACAGTAAAAAGTACCTCAAACATCCAGGCGAGCTGGGGAGCTTTGGCCACCTCGGCATGTTCTGCTCGCCTACTACTGTCGAGCTCAACTGCGAGGACGCGAGTTGTGTCTCGCTCGGTATATGCCGAACTCGGGGTCACCGATCGTCGATCTCTGGTCGACGGATGCCGAGCTCAGGTTCGCCCCCTTTACTGTCGAACTCTCCCCCTTTACTGCCGAGCTCGCCTACTGTCCTCAGCCCGATTTGCCTAGTCCCTGGTGACCTTGCTCGCCGGACACGGGGTTATAAAAGTTGGTTAATGTTCAAGAATACGCTGTTTACTACGACTCACTTCAATATCCATTGCTTCTCCCATATTGTACATACAGTTGGTTAGCTGAATACAAAGGATTGAATAATCTGCATGTTGGATGTTGTGACTACTATTCATACATACTTCATGTTATATGTAAATACATTTCACTGTCCACACATGCTGCTTTTACTGATATGGTATTTGACCTCATAATTGTTGTATTATAGGATCTTCAGTCACCTTTATCATTGATTTTACATGGATGTCGTCTACTGCAGCAATACGTAGTTGACAATTACATTAAAATTGAAACTCAAAAACTTCGTTGGATAAAAAATAACCAAAAAACAATCCGATCTGATAAATATTTTATTTTAGTCTGATATGATTCTCATGTTGATGCTGTTTAATCTGCTAAATTTATACAATGTGATTATATTATAATAAATATTGGTCAGCGCGTCATCTTGCCGTCATCTTTTGTTGGAAGTCCTCGCGACATGTACCAGCGTTACCAAGACGAAATGGTCGTTGTTCAACATTATGGTAGACCAGATATATTCTTAACAATGACATGCAACACTTCATGGAAAGAAATCACAGATGCGCTCTACGATGGACAAACACTGCAAGACCGTCCAGATATAGTCTCTCGAATATTTCATGCTAAATATGAAAAGTTAAAAAATGATATTTTCCATAAAAATGTTTTGGGCAGAGCAGTTAGCCATGTTCACATAATAGAATTCCAAAAAAGAGGGTTGATGCACGTTCATATGCTGGTTATTTTTGATGCGCGTGATAAAGTGAATACTCCAGATGACTATGATAAGATTGTTAGAGCAGAGCTTCCTCATATTGAGCATGAACCCGAATTATACAATGATGTTGTGCGTCATATGGTTCATGGACCATGCACACCTGTAAACTCTCATGCACCATGCATGAAACATGGTGTTTGTAAAAAAGGGTATCCAAAAAACTTTGTTGAGACAACTTTGCAAGGAGCAGACTCCTACCCAATCTATAGACGTCGTAATAATGGAAGATCATTTATGCTTCGTCGTGTAGAAGACTTTGCTATTGATAATTGATGGGTTGTTCCATATAACCCATGGCTTCTGCTGAAATATGACTATCATATTAATGTTGAGATATGCAGTAGTATCAAAAGCATAAAATATCTATATAAATGCATCCATAAAGGCCCTGATTCAGTTGTATTTTAGGTTCAACCTTTCTCACATCATAATGAGCTTGCTCAATATGTAAATGGTCGATGGATATGTCTACAAGAAGCATTTTGGAAGATATTCAAGTTCTCGATGTACCAAACATATCCATTAGTTATCCGTTTACAAATTCATTTACCGAATAAACATCAGGTGCATTTTTGCACCACAGATTTAGTTGAGAATCTTCTAGCAAACGAATGAATTTCTCGCACAATGTTGACTAAATTTTTTCGTGTTTACGCCACACAACAAGAATGTCACAATTATCTGTATATGGACTTTCCAAAACATTACACATGGAATCTGACATCCAAAACTTGGATTATACGAAGACGACACCATAAAGTTATTTGTCGAATGTACTCAGTACATCATTCTGAAAGTGAAAGATTTTATTTACGCAGTCTGTTGAATCATATTCAAGCTCTGAGATCCTTTGAACATCTGCTCACAGTCGATAACATTATGTATTCCACGTTTGAAGAAGCTGCTGAACACTATGTTCTGCTCGAACGAGACAACAATCTACATAACTGTATGCGTGAAGTGAGAGAATTTCAACTAACGCAAGCATTACGAAATTTATTTACAATAATTTTACTATATTGCAACCCAACTGAGGTTAGACAATTATGGAATGATAACTACACTACAATGACTGAAGATTACATCTCCTCTACTTTGATGAATGATGTATATGTCATGAACACACTTCTCAATAAAATAGATTATACTCTCCAACAACATATTAAGAGTATTATACAATTTGATATTCCTCAAATGTCATCACTCTTCTGAAATCTTAACAACGTATCGAGCTTAATTGAAGATGAACTGTCGATACCAATCTCATATACGGATTTGAACTCTATTTCATTATTAAATCCTGGTAATGTTATGCTTTTCATACTATTATGGAAGCTATTAGACAATGTGATGGAGGTATTTTCTTCATAGATGTCCCTGGAGGCACTGGAAAAACTTTCTTAAATAAAGTATTACTTTCCCATTTACGGCAAGATGGTCATATTGTGCTTGCAACTGCATCATCAAGAATTGATGCAACTCTTCTTCCAGGTGGCACTACAACACATTTAAGATTTAAAATTCCAATTCCCGTGGAAGCTGGTTCATTTTGCAAATTTCGCAAACAGTCTGAGATGCATAAACTTATACAACATTGCTTTGCTATTTTTTGGGATGAGGCTCCGATGTCGCAAAAACATGTATTTGAAGCCGTTGATCGATCATTTCGAGATGTTCTAAACATCGCACAACCTTTCGGTGGTAAGGTTGTTATTATGGGAGGTGATTTTTGTCAAATTCCAACAGTTGTGGTTAATGGCACAAAGTTCCAAACTATCAATGCCAGCATGGTTAACTCACCTTTGTGGTAAATTGTACGGTTAATTTCATTATCTGAAAATATGCATGCTTTGGATGATCAACAGTTCCCAGAATTTTTGCTTCGAATAGGAAATGGTGACAAGCAAACATATGATCATGATATAATTCAAATTCACATGTCAATGATCATTCTCTAGGAAGGAGAACATTCACTCAATGTATTTACCAACAGTGTATTCTCCGATATTATGTCCACTGCTACCGACTCTGCTTATTGGGACGACAGAGCATTATTGACTCCATGAAATGAGGATGTTTCTATGCTAAATGAGAAGTGTCTCAAATTACTCAATGGAGATGAAATTTCGTACTATTCTTTTGACTCTGTTGATGATGACAGGTGTAATTTATACTCACACGAGTTTTTGAATAGCATACCACCAGACACTCTCCCACCACATAAATTATCTTTGTAAACAGGCGGCCCCATCATGCTTTTGCACAATTTAAATCCTCGAATCGGCCTTTGCAATGGTTTGCGTCTACTTTGTCGTCAATTATCAAGAAATATTATTGAAGCCGAAATAATAAGTGGACAACATAAAGGGAAGTCAGTCTTTCTTCTCCGCATACCACTCAAACATGCTGGAGATTTCAATATGTCATTTGAGTTAACACGAAAGCAATTTCTAGTTCGTAAAGTTTTGCAATTACGATAAACAAATCTCAAGGACAAATAATTAAGTAGATTGGCCTTTACTTGCCCTCTCCTATTTTCACTCATGGTCAACTTTATGTGGCTTTATCAAGAGGAGTCAATGCAACAAGTACCAAAGTTTTAGTAAGATATGGTTTTATACCAGGACATCTGGGTACTTATACAAAAATTGTTGTTTTCAA
Organism: Platanthera guangdongensis; assembly: GCA_039583875.1. Taxonomy (NCBI): domain Eukaryota; kingdom Viridiplantae; phylum Streptophyta; class Magnoliopsida; order Asparagales; family Orchidaceae; genus Platanthera; species Platanthera guangdongensis. Next base: position 108,877,493 of record CM077154.1, read on the forward strand.
GGAACTACTGTCCAAAGTCTGTGTACAGGTGCATTTTTTTTCCTCATCTCCAAGTTTTTCTTCCTCTGTGCAAGGTACAAACATTGTAATCGATTAATATATTTTATTTGCTACACAGTCTCATCAAACGTAGTCAGCTATGATTACTTGCAAGAAAATTCTGTTGGGACAAACACATGTGATTTGCCATTGGTAATCAGTTTAACTCTAAATTCTGTACAATTAATCACACTTATGTGCTTATTTTATTTCTATGAAAATCATAGGTATGAAAATACAAAATAAAAAGATTCTTTATTACTTACCTTATAGCTATATTAATCTTCTGTAATAAATCATATAAACTGAAAAATATAATACAAATATTCTTTATTACATACCTTATATGTATATTAATCTTCGATAATAATACTGTATCTGTTTGTAGATATATTCAAGTATATTGCAATATCAACATACAGGTAAAAACAACTATTCGAAATTCAATAACTCCATATGTGCACTGTGGTTAGCTGATTTCTATGACAATAATATATTACTGCTATAGTTTATTATACTGTTTTTTTTCATTGATATAGTGATCTCTATTATAATAAATATTTCACCTACTAATCTATGATTATTTTGACACTTCTCTTTTACCACTTACAGTTATGGCTAAACATTTAAGACAACAGTTGCATTCACATGATTGTATATATCCATCTTGGGTCGAAGAAATATATCGAGATCATAATGGAGTTGACGACAAAACAGCATTACATGATTTGCCTCATGTCTACAAATACAACGGGCCCAAAATCTTAATACCCACGGTGCCAAGGAATGTAAGTGTCATAGAACAGTGGAACTTTGTTTTTCGGGCATTTGCAACATCAAAAAAATGATTGTACCAAAGTCCTATGACATCGAAGCTGTCAAGAAAGAATTCAATATAAAATACTGATTTGTAAGTTTTCCTACAGTTTATTAACACATACGCTATTTTTCTTTGACTAAAATTTGTTCTTCTTTTCACAGGGAATCATGAGCTGTGAATGGATCCGTGAGATGTTTTGTAATATTTCCAACTTTTTACTATCTACGTGAATACCAGCGTTCAACATTGTAATACTGCTTCCATAGAAAATACTCTATTTTATTTTTGTACTACATATGATAACATTTTCGAAATTTTATACAACTGTTACATTGTATACTACGGTCTATTTCAGTAAATGTTATCAACACATCAATGTTTCATGACTCTTTTGTTCTATACGTGTAGTTGAAATGTTTGCTCTATGCTGAATTAATATTCACAAATCATTCGTCCTCATTTTCAATATTCAGTTTCTAACTTATAATTTTTGTGCAAGCCTCAGACACCCAAGGAAATCGTTAATAACTCATCATGACACTCCCAATGATTTCTTCATGCTTTATGTTCATTTTTTTTCAAACTTTTTACGTGCACAAATTGTTTCATGTATGGTAAAATTATTGCATTTCTGCTACAATTTGGAAAAGGAAATTATCAACTACACAAACACGAGCATCATCGCATGAGCTACGCCCATTCTCGATGCTCTTCACATCGGCATTATCACAGCTATTACGATACCTCCGCCCAAACTCGCCCCCTCTACGACACTTGATGCTCTCGAGCTGCCTTCGATCGCATTCAGGCAGGCTTCGCCTGCCAATGAACAAACTTCTGATGTGCTAAATGCTCTAGGCGGTCTCACGCAGCATAGAAGCAAGTTTCACCCGCTTCCACATAATTCACAAGCTCGGCCCCATACCCATCACTCGCGTCCCCCGTAGCGATATACGGTGATTGTCGGGGCAATATAAGCGCTATTTCGTCTGGATCGTCTCCCAAGTTGACCTCCACTGCTCCATCTTTCATCTTCTCGATCTCTGTCGCTGCTTGCAGCGCTCTTATCCTGGCCCGCACGACTCTTCGCACCACTCTCCCGTGAGTTTGTGATTTTGGAGTTTTGTTTTCATTCCGTTTTTTATTTCCTTTTTTCATTTCATTTTTACCATCTATGTTAGATCTCTACAGCTGTGAATCAACCCCTTTCACCCCCGCCGAATTTCTATCAGCAATGATCGTGCTGACTGTTGGTATTGACTGCATTGCGACAGCTCTCGGCATCGACAAACAAGGCTATATTAGTCATCCATGTCTTGCTGCTCGCTTCTCCTCCTCATGCAGGTAGTTGCATATCTAATTAGTGTATTCATGATACTGAATCAAGTTGATTTCAAAGAATGATTTCGTTTTCACTTTCACTTTCTGTGAAAAGAATGAAACCATTATGCTGTAATTGATATCATTTTTTGAAGTTTTTTTTTGTTTCAAACAATCTCTGTGAAAATATTCACATCATTCTACTATAATTGATGTCATTTTTTAGAGTTTTATTTCCTTTCAAACTACCTCCAAATAGACAAACAAGTGCTAAAAAGAGCCGTTTCTTCTTTTTGTACTATTGTGGTGAATGTTTTCTGTGGAACTTATTTCTTTATTCGTGAAAGAAACCCCATCATTCTTCTAATAGTAATCTATTAGCTCATTTTAAGTGTTTGTGTTTGTGTTTATATATCATTGAAATGGATGTTGGTGCTATTTAGATACCTTGTTTTGAATGTGATATTGTTATGGTTCAATTCAACCTCTATGCTTCAACAAGATATTATTGTACTTCTCCTCACACAGGTGCTATTTAGAAACCCTGTGTCCTTAACCCTAAATCACAAGCAAGTTCTCTTGAAAATGTGCCAGTGTTCACATATTTCTACATGAATTCCTGCAGGTAGCATCGTCCATAGAGATAGTTCCTAATATAATGCCTACCTTTCAGATGCACTAACTTGAAAGACCGCCCCTTCAGTCACTAAATTGCAAATGATTCTTTCAGATTCAATTGAAACATTATGAAATATTATCCTATCTGAAGAATGCGCATTTCCATCACTCTCTTGCCCGCCACTCACACTCTTTCCCTCCGCTCTCTCTCCCTCTCTCCTCTCTTTCTTTCTCTCTCTCCCTTCTTTTTTGTCGCTGAACTGTGAGTCACCATAGGTCTAGGACACCTACAATTACTATTAAATGATCTTGAGTAAATGTGCAAAATCCGACAATGAAAATTGTTCTACTAGATTTTAAAATTATGATTCTCAAACTTGTTAGATATTTTTGTATGTGTTGGAGATATGAGCATTTTTGTACAAGCCACCCCCATGCTTGATGCTCTTTCCATCGACAGTACCCCAGCAGTGATGGTACCTCTGCCCAAACTCGGCCCCTCCATGACACTCGATCAATTGACAGTGCACGGGGATCCCCCGTGCCTTATGCGACAGTACCCCTCCTAGACAATGTCCTGACGTGGCGGCGCTTCGACAGCTCGCAAATCCCCGTGCCTGTTGCTTTTCACCGTACATATTTTATTGTGTGCTTGGTACCGGGAAGAGCACTAGGCATAACTATTTGCGATCCGCCGAAGAGCCGCTACGTCAGGACATTGTCTAGGCAGGGGTACTGTCGCATAGGGCACGGGGGCTCCCCATGCATTGTCAATTGATCGAGTGTCGTGTAGTGGTCGAGTTTGGGCAGAGGTACCGTCGCTGCTGGGGTATTGTCGATGCGAAGAGCATCGAGCACGGGCGTAGCCCGTGCGAAGATGCTCATTTGTGTGTGTGTGTGTGTGTATATTGTTGGATCCCTAGTTTGGATTTGGGCTAGGTTCACTGAGTTAGGATGTCTTTGACCCATCTTGTATAGTCAGGGTCATTGATTGTGTCCTAGAGTCTAGGGTTTGTCCTTAGAACATCATCTTGTGGACCAGCCATCCTCCAGACTGCCAGAGAAACTCAAGACTTATAGATATCTTCAGCTCAAAGAAAAGTGTTCGACGTTCGTCGATCTCAGCTCAACGAATCATATTCCTTGCTCGACGAACTCTGATCTACTATTTGACTTAGAGATATTTTCAGCTCAAGGAAAAGTGTTCGATGTTCGTCGATCTTAGCTCGACGAACCACATGCCTTGGTCGACGATTTCTGGTCTACGATTTGAATTCTTCTCAGTCAAAGACTTCTTAGATTCTAAGTCCACAATCATTCTTCGTTCGACGAATGTGGATCTCTGTTCGACAAATGATAATTGTCAGTTCGACAAAGGTTGAAGCAGAATTGACAAGTTTCCTTTGAAGACTAAGTGTTGTTGTCTGGTCGACGAACTCATCAGCTCAGCTCGACGAACTCACCAGCTCAGCTCGACGAACTATGAACTCAACTCGACGATTCATGTTATTCATTCGACGAATCCAGTCTGGATCTTCTCTAGTTTTCCGTCCCTTTTCTTGGCGATAATTCCTGAGTAATTAATGCCCAATCTTCTCGGAATGTTACCGTTAGAATGAGCATTGATCAAGGATTATTACATGCCGCTCTTCCATGGGACAGTTAGGGAATTCATTCATTATTGCTTCCTTCCCATGACAACTGCATTTACTCCTCAAAGATTCAAATTTCGTGTGTGCTTTTGTTTTTCAGTCAGAGTTTTACAAAAAAAGGATCAAGCAATCCTACTAATATAGAGATTACATTCAAGAAATCTTACAGAAATTAAAAGTTTTCATTCACTGCAATCAGCCTAAGCCAGAGAACATCATCATCATCAAGAAGAAGAAGAACAATCAATCTCTATCAAGAGTTTTCTTCCTTCAACCCTACAGGATAACTTCAGAAGGACAACAATATCTCTATCTGTCAAAGAAGTTCCTGAAGCAATCTCTGGTCAAGGAAATCAAGCTTTTGAAGACCTGTCACCCTGAAGTAGTGCTCCAGATTTCCTGATCCATTCAAGATCTCAGGGGGAGCAATCTGCTAAAATCAATCCAATTGTCTTCTCAGTTATTATTGAGAAAGAGAAGACACCATCACCCTTTTCCATCCTCTATACAGGGTTTTAAGTCCCTTCAAAATTTTTCCTGGTTGCAAGTCTCCTAACAAAAGACTTGAGGTTTTTGTTTTTGAGCACCTGAACAAAAGCTCATTGGTGTCAGGCACCTGATCAAAAACTTGAGTGGATTCCTACCAGGGTGGTAGAAGAGTGGATGTACCCATGTTGGGGAACCACTATAATTTCTTGTGTCGTCTGATTGCCCTTTTCTTTTGTTTTTGGTTGTGTTCTGTGATTTGCTAGGTTGTTGTTTTTATTACTTGGTTTTGCTAACCTGTTCACTTAGGGATTATAGCAAAAGCTGCAAAGATTTTTTAAGAGACCATAATACTCTATTCACCCCCCCCCCTCTAGAGTATTTCATATCTAATCTTCACTGTCAATTGGTATCAGAGCCAGGTTGGTTGGTTATTGATTGGTTGCACAGGCTAACACCTGAACCATAAAGATCTCTCTTGTTAGATCTGATCGTTTTGTTTTAGTTATTTGATTTATTTCTTCACAGAATGGCTCAAAACAAAGATTATGCAAGCATCAGACCTCCAGTATGCAATCTTAACAGATTTGCCATCTGGAAGGCAAGAATCAAATTATATATGAACTCTATTGATGAAGATATCTATAATTCTATTTTGACAGGTCCCCCCAAGTCTTCACATTTTTTGCAACATCTTCAAGCACAACAGCACTGCCACCACCTGAGTGGACTGAAGCTCAGAGAAAAGCCAAAATTGTAGATGCAAAAGCAATGAACATCTTGGCTCAGACTATGTCAGATGACATATTTCAGAAGGTGGTTGAGTGCACCTCAGCCAAGGCCATTTGGGATTCCCTCAACCAAATGGTAGCTAGTTCAGCTGATGAAAGGAAAGACAGGAGATCCAATCTCATATCCCTGTATGAGAATTTTAAGAAGGATGAGGCTGAATCAGTTGCTGAAATGTACAATAGGTTGAGCTCAATCATCAATGAGATTAAAACCTTGGATAAAGATATCACCCTTACAGAGGTGAATGACAAAATCTTGATGTGCTTCCCTAGATCTTGGGACTCAAGAATCTGGCCTATCAAAGAAGCCAGAAGCCTAAATGAGATATTAACTGAATCACTGCTAGGCAAACTAAAATCTTATGAGCAGTTGATTAAATCAAGAGAAGCAGCTGAACAGAAATCAACAACTCCAGTGAGAAAAGATCACAGTATAGCTTTCAAGGCATCAGAGGAAAGTGAGACTTCAACATCCAATGAAGAACTAATGAGCCTCTTTGCTAAAAGATTTTATAAGATGGCTATAAAGGACTTCAGAAGAAAATCATCCAGGCAGGATGATAAGCCCAAATATGACAAGACACCAACCAAGGAGGTTGTGTGCTTTGGATGTAGAAAGTCTGGACATTATATCTCTGAATGTCCAGAAAACTAGAAGAAGTAGAAAAGCAGAGAAAAATACTCTAAGAGAAAACACAGCAGCAGACCCTCCTCCAGCAAGTACAAAAAAAGAGACAAAGGCTTTGTTGCTGAAACATGGAGTGATACTAAAGAAGAATCATCCTCCTCCAGCTCAAGTGAAGAAGAGGAAGAAGCAAGATCCAAGGAGGTTTGCCTTATGGCAATTGATACCTCCAGGAGCAGTTCAGGATCAGAAGGAGAATCTGAGGATGAAGCAGCCACAGAGTCAGAGGCAGATCAGGTTTTATCAAGTTTTGATTATAATTCTGATTCATTTAAAACTGAATTCAAGAATATGTGTTTAGATTTAATTAGTTCAGAAAAAGAAATAAAAACCCTTAGAGTAAAACTAGGAAACCTGGAATCTGTTAACTCAGAAAATCTCAAACTAAAAGATCAACTAACTTCAGCAAATGAGCAGATAGTTAAATTAAAATCTGATTTATGTGAGGCTAAACAACTTGAGAAATCTCTCAATGGGAGAAGTCTCAAGCTGATGGACATAACAAGAACAACAAATTCCAGATTAAATGGCAAGCTGGGTTTGGGTGCATCATCAGTTTTGCCTCCCATAATTAAGAAAAATATCCTTACAACACCCATTAAATTTGTTTCTGCCAAGGGAAAAGAGAAGATAATAAACAAACCAATGTCTGAAAACAATCCAAAACCCATAGACAAGAGCAATAAAAATCAGAAAATAGCTAATAAAAACAAGATTCAGCAGCATTCGTCGAACTCAGATCGACAAAATGTGGCCCGTTAGTCGAACCCAGATTGACGAACCCTGAATGCAAACTTCAGTTATAACAATTCATCTAACTGCGATCGATGAACTTTATATGGTTCGTCGAGCAGAGGTCGACGAACATGGGGTGCAGAAAATGACTATTTTCATTCTCTGAGCAGAGATCGACGATCTCAGCCCTATTCGTCGAACTCTGGTCGACGAACTTATAGAAACTCGTCGAACCCAGAAGGACCAAACATAAATCATTTCTCTTACAGAAATTCTAAGCCAGCTAAAAAACCATTCACTCCAGTAGCTGATTGGGTTATTCCACCTAGGAGGTATCACCCCTTAGGTTATAAATCTCAACCTACTTTGTCAGTTATATCCAGCTTTTTATTTCAACCAAATAAAGGACCCAAGGTAACCTGGGTCAAGAACAATTAACTTTTATTTTTCATTACAGGTGAAGAGCTGTCCAATGGTGAGTCAGACATGGTACTTGGACAGTGGTTGCTCCAAGCATATGACAGGCAGCAAGGATAATCTATCTAATTACAAGTCCAAGCTAGGACCAAAGGTGATCTTTGGTGATTCAAATTATGGCCAGTCTGAAGGATATGAAGCAGTAAAGATTGGAACAGTTACCTTCAAGAGAGTAACATATGTAAGAGGACTAAAACATAACCTAATATCCATAAGCCAATTATGTAATGAAGGTTATCAGGTACACTTTAACTCTACCTCCTGTTCTATCATTAATAATGAAAATAAAACTGTTTAAATTGGAACTAGAAAAGGTAATATATATCTAGTAGATTTTATTTCTGCCAAGACAGATGTTTGTTTACTCAATATCACTAGTAACCAAAATGAGTTGTGGCATAAAAGATTAGGTCATGTAAACCTTAAAAATATAGCTAGGTTATCTAAAGACGACCCTGTTAGAGGCTTACCTTCTTGTCCCTACAAGAAGGAAAACCTATGCAGGGCTTGTCAATTAAGCAAGCAAACTAAAACTATTTTCAAATCCATTAATAAGAGTGATTCACCTAGGATTTTGTATTTGCTTCATGTGGACCTATTTGGACCCATTGCAGTACAAAGCCTAGGCGGGAAGTCTTATACCTTAGTAATTGTTGATGACTTCTCCAGATTCAGTTGGGTGGCCTTTTTGAGAACTAAGTCAGATGCATTCAAGGTTCTTACCGATTTTATCAGGACCATACAGATTGAGTTCTCTACTCATGTTACATTGATCAGAAGTGATCATGGTACAAAGTTTGAGTCTCTTCTTATGCATGAGTTCTGTGAGAAGGAAGGTATCAGGCAGTGCTTCTCAGCTCCTAGAACTCCCCAACAAAATGGGGTAGCTGAAAGGAAAAATAGGACACTCATTGAAGCTGCATGTACATTATTGGCAGATGCTTACATGCCTCTATCCTTTTGGGCAGAAGCTGTAAACACTGCTAACTATGTCCTGAATAGAAGCCTCATACATAAGCTGAAAAATAAGACCCCCTATGAATTGCTTAAAGGAAAGAAACCTAAAGTCACATATTTTAAAGTTTTTGGTTGTATATGTTATATTCACACAAACAATAAAAGATACATTAGAAAGTTTGAGGCTAAGGCTGAAGAAGGGATTTTTCTAGGATACTCCCAAGTAAGCAAGGCCTATAGAGTTTTTAATAAATTCTCTCTTAAAATTGAGGAGTCAGTCCATGTATCTTTTGATGAAGCTAACATGTCTTATAAGGAGAAAGAGATTTCTACCAATAGCTCATTGCAGGTTCCACAATTGTGTGAGTCTATGGATGGACTAAACCTTACCCAAGAGGTGTCAACCCATCCTTCTCCACAAGTTGCTGAAGACAGTGAAGAAGAACATCAAGTGGAAGTGGCTGAACTTCCCTCAACATCTAATAACATTCCTCAAGAGGAATCAACTATAGAAGTTGTTGCTGAACAAACTCCACCAATTGATCTTGTCACACTTAGAGATCACCCCAGATCTCAAGTGATTGGAGACATTTCAGTAGGTGTACAGACAAGGCATCAACTCAACCAAGACTTGATGCATGTATGTTTTCTCTCTCAGATTGAACCTCTCTCCATCCATGAAGCTGAGCAAGATCTCCACGGGATCATTGCAATACAAGAGGAACTAAATCAGTTTGAGAGATGTAGAGTTTGGAATTTGGTTCCAAGACCTCATAACTACCCAGTTATTGGAACCAAATGGGTCTACAGAAACAAGCTAGATGCTCAAGGAAACATTGTGAGAAATAAGGCTAGGCTTGTTGCTCAGGGCTACAGGCAAGAGGAAGGAATTGACTATGATCAAACCTTTACCCCTGTTGTAAGGTTAGAGGCCATAAGAATATTCCTTACCTATGCAGCTCACAGGAGATTCAAAGTTTTCCAAATGGATGTCAAGAGTGCATTTTTGAATGGAGTGCTTCAAGAAGAGGTTTATGTGGAACAACCTCCAGGTTTTATCTCTCTAACTCAACCCTCTTTTGTGTTTAAATTGCATAAGGCTCTCTATGTTTAAAGCAAGCTCCAAGAGCTTGGTATGAGACCTTAGCAAGCTTTCTTTTAGAGCATAAATTTACAAGAGGAATCATAGATAAAACTCTTTTCACTAGACATCATAAAGACCAAATTTTATTAGTATAAATATATGTGGATGACATCATCTTTGGGTCTACTGATCCCAAATTATGCAAGAGGTTTGCTGACCTTATGCATTCCAAATTTGAGATGAGTAGCATGGATGAGCTTTCCTACTTCCTTGGTCTCCAAGTGAAGCAGCTCCTTGATGGTATCTTCCTCTCCCAAGCTAAGTGTGCTAAAGAGCTTATTAAGAAGTTTGGGATGGGTGATGCTCCATGAATGAAAACACCTATGGATACCAATGTTTTTGTGGACTCTGATGCAGCAGGGAAACCTGTAGATCAGAAACTTTATAGGGGAATTGTTGGATCCCTATTATACCTAACAGCTAGCAGGCTTGATATCATGTTTGTCACATGCCTTTATGCTAGGTTCCAAGTGAATCCCAAAAAATCTCACCTTATTTTCTTAAAAAGAATTTTGAGATATATAAAGAGTTGTCCAAATCTAGGACTCTGGTATCCTGTAGAATCAGAGTTTGAGTTAACTAGATACTCAGATGCTAACTATGCTGGATGTAGAGTTGACAGGAAAAGTACCACTAGAACTTGCCAGTTCCTGGGTATGAGACTTGTCTCTTGGTTTTGTAAAAAGCAAACATCTATATCTACATCAACTGCAGAAGCAGAATATATGGCTGCTGGCAACTGCTGTTCACAAATGTTATGGATACAAAACCAACTCCTGGATTATGGTGTCAACTTAAATAATTCAACATTATTTTGTGATAACACTAGTGCTATTGTTATAGTACAGAATCCAGTTCACCATTCTAGGACTAAACATATTGATATAAGGCATCATTTTATTAGAGATAGTGTAGACAAAAAGAAAATTAACCTAATTCATATTCCTACTAATTTACATAGAGCAGACATTTTCACCAAACCCTTGGATGAGAAAAATCATTTGTTCTTTATAAACCAACTGGGAATGATCAATGGAGAAGAGTTAAATTAGTTTTTGTCTGCATTCGACGAATTTTCCAGAGTTCGTCGAACAGAGTTCAACGAATTAGGGAAAGTTTGAGAGATGCTTGTCGAACGGCGATCGATGAATTCTCTGTGTGGAAACAATTTTTGTCGACCGGAGATCGACGAACTTGGCTTCAGAAGACATTTCGTCGAACGGAGTTTGACGAACTGTTTTCGTTTCTTCTGGATGAGATCGATGAATTATTTATCTATAATTTATTTCGTCGACCTCAGTTCGAAGAACTGTTTTCATTTTCGTGGAACGGAGTTTGTCGATTCATATTCAGGAAAACCCTATATCTAGGTTTTCTTCGACCTCCATCCCGCACTTTCAGTTCCTGTTGCACTTGATCGTTGTTTGTCTTCCTTGCAGATAATCTGTTGGGTACATTGGAATAAATGTACCAGATTTGAAGAAGCCTCTCCCTACTCAATGATATACATCATGGTGTATTTGATGTGTTTTTGAGTTGATGTGTGCAGGTTAAGTAATTGCAGGGAAAGCTTAAAAGTTTTTAAGTCCATGTGTCGACACCTAGAAGAAAAGTGTCGACACTTAAGAAGACTTATGTCGACACCTAGAGAAACAGTGTCGACACTTGGAGTAATTGTGTCGACACAAGGAATGTAGAGTCGACACCAGAAGGAAAGTGTCGACACATACAGGCTGTGTCGACACTCAATGAAGAAATGTCTAAAGAATCAGTGTCGACACTTAGAAGCAGTGTCGACACCTAGAGGAACTTTGTCGACATCAAAAGTGTCGACACTAGGAGGCTGTGTCGACACTCAGCAAACTTCAACAAAGTTCAAGTACAAATGTCGACACCAGAAGGCATGTGTCGACACTCAGCAAAACCTCAACAAAGTTCAAGTATAAGTGTCGACACTAGGAGGCTGTGTCGACACTCAACAAATTTCAACAAAGTCTAAGTATAAGTGTCGACACAAAGGAGATGTGTCGACACTCAGCCAAAGTCTCAACACATGAAGAATGTGTCGACACAAAGGAGATGTGTCGACACTCAGCAAAAGTATCAACACAGAAGGCATGTGTCGACATAAAGGAGAGGTGTCGACACTCAACGAAGTTCAACACAAGAAGGCTTGTGTCGACACCAAGGAGTTGTGTCGACACTCAGCAGAAAACAGTTAAAAGTATTTAAGAAGTACTTGTGTCGACACCGTCAATCAATGTCAACACATTTAATAGAAGGCTTGTGTCGACACACAGAATCAGTGTCGACACATTCAAGAAGAAGTTGTGTCGAGATACAGATACAACAACACAAGGAGTTGTGTCGACACCAACAAGGCTAGTGTCGACACTTAGTCTACTTGTGTCGACACTTAGTCTATCAGTGTCGACACTTAAAGACTGTCTTTCTCGACACTTTCAGACAGTTACAGAGAATTCAAGAAGTGACTCGATGACTTGATAGCTGCCATTCCAGCCGATCTACTGCAACTGTCAGAGCTGTCAGAAAGTTGTTAGGAACCGGATCAGCCGGTCTCCTTGGAGAAAGTCTATATAAAGACCCTTCTCGTTGACAGATAAAAAAAAAGAGAGACAGATTAAGAAGATCAAGCAATTCATTGAAGATCTAACAACACAAGAAGAAGAAGACTTTCAAGTGAAGATCTAAGAAGTTGGAGAGAGAGAGCTCCTTCTAAGAAGACAACTGTTGAACGGGGCTGTGAAGAAAGTTTCAGATTGAGATCTGATTCTTAAGTCAGCAGTGATTGAAGATCATCTGCATAGAGAATCAACCCTACTGTGTTCTAATTCAAGAAGCTTTGAAGAAAGCCAAGGGAGGTTGATCTCAGCAAAGTTCTGTCAAGAACTTTTCAAGAAACCAGACAACTCTTCTCTCTCATTCTGAGTTGTGGTTATATTCTTTGTAATTTTAAATTTCTTGTAGGATCCTTAGGGATATGAGTTGTAAGCCTGAAATTATAAAGGCTGAGTGGTAGTGCCTTTGTGCCTGAGTGTAGGAGATACTTTTCTCTGAGTGTAGGCCTTTTTGAGGGCTGAGTGTAGGCCTTGGTGAAGGCTGAGTGTAAGTCTTGGTGAAGACTAAGTGGTAGGGTTGTGTGTCTGAGTTGTAGGAGTGAGATCACACTGAGTTGTATGAACCTGTTTGGGGTTCTGATCTGTAAGATCTGAGGATCTGAGGAGTAGTGGAGAAGTTGGGCCGAATCTAGTACACTACTAGATAGGCGAAGAGGGAAAGTGGATGTACCCAGACCTTGGGGAACCACTATAAATCTTGTGTGCTCTCTGTGATTGTATGCTTGTGTGATTGCTGTGTTATCTTTGATGTGAATTGCAATTACTGTACTTTATTTTTGCCTTAAAAGTTTAAAAAGATTAAGTGCACCTATTCACCCCCTTCTAGGTGTTTAGGCACTAGTTCTTTCAAGTGGTATCAGAGCTAGGTTACTCAAAAAGGACATAACAGTCTGAGTAAAGATCCTGTAGGCAGAATCAGTAGAATCAAGAATCAAGAAAATGGGTTCAACTGAGAATCACAAAGAGCTAGGATCCATGAAGTTGCCAATCTGCAGAAAGGAGATCTTTGGCATTTGGAAAGAAAGGGTTATACTTTATATGGAAGCCTCTGACCCAAGAATATATATCACAGTAAAAGAAGGGTCATATGTGCCAATGAAAGTATCAGTTCTGGATGCAAACCAGAGAACTCCTAAGTACTATTCAGAGATGACTAAAGATGAAATAATTCTGGCCACTATGGACAAGAGGTCTCAGAATATTATTGTAAGTGCAATAGATGATGCCACATTCCAGAATTTAATTCACTGTAAAACATCAAAGGAAATGTGGGACACACTGATAGTGTACATGGAGGGCTCTGAAGAAGTTAGACGGGACAGAAAGTCTTTATTAAATCAGGAGTATGAAAGTTTCAGACAAGGCATGTCTGATAGTATAACAGAATGCTACAAGCAATTCTATATGATAGTGAATGAATTGATGTCCTATAGAAGAGAGTTTAGCAATTATGAGTTGAATGATAAGTTCTTGAGGTCCCTGACAAAGGACTGGGACACCAAGATTTGTGCCATAAGGGAAATGGCCAAATTAGCAGACATACCTCCTCCAACATTGTTTGGAAAACTGTTATCATATGAGATGCAGTTAATGGTAAGGAAGGAGGAGGAGAAGACTACAAGAGTTGAGCACAAAGAAAGAGCTGTGAATTTCAATACTGAAGCCACTAGGAAATATAAAAGCAAGTCTCCATCTCCACCTCCAAAAGTTACTGAGACTGAGACATATGAGTCAGAAAGCAAGAATTCTGAAAGCAGTGAGAGTGATGAAGACTTTGCAGCTTTCACTAGACATTTTCAGAAGTTTCTAAAGAAGAAACAGTGGAGGTCTAAGCCATCCACTTCACAAAAGTCATCAAAGAATGACAGGAGAAAGCCCAAGTCAAGTAAAACTACATCATCAAAGATAATTTGTTATTGTTGTAACAGACAAGGACATGTAGTTACTGATTGTCCAGAAAAGAGGAAAGAGTCAACAGACAAGAAGAAGACTCAGTTCAAGGGCAAAAAGGAAAGATCCTTTGTTGCTAAGAAGGACAAAAGTCTGTCTGATATGTCATCTTCAGAAACTGATTCAGAAGCTGAAGCTTATATTGGACTATTTGCTAAAGAAGAGGAAGATGAGTTCATATAATTAATGAACTCAATATATAAGCATGATGACAACCAGTGCCAGGGACTGATGGCCTTATCAGAAGGAGACAAAATCCAGGATCAGCCTGGACCAAGTCAGGTACAAAATTGTTCTGCTAGTTCAATTTCTAGTACTGAGTCAGAATCAGATTCATCAGCATCAAGTGATGAGAGTGGATCTGAATCTGAAGGAGACATTCATCAATTAATTGATGAATATAGAGTATTGTTGCAGGCTTTGAAGAAAAGCAAACTCTTGACCAAAACTCAAGCTAAGGAGATTGCTAGTCTTAAAGATGCTGCAACAGATTTTGACAAGTTGCTTGATCAGAAACTAAATGAAATAGCCAGACTGAAGAACATTACTGTTATTCAGATGGGGACTATTACATTCAAGAATGATCAAATCATAAATCTGGAGATTAGTCTTCAGAAGGAGAGAGATATAGTAGCAAGGTTTTCTAAACCAAAATCTGTTCTACCTTTGATAGATGAGTTTGTACATCAAAAGGGTAAAACTGGATTGGGGTTTACAAAACCTGCCAGGACAGTTAAGTCCATGTCTAAGGGCAAAGCCCCAGCACTTAACAAAAAGCATGTTGTAGATACTACAGCCAGGGTTGTACCTAAACAAAGGTACAACAGATTTGAGTGCTGGTGTTGTGGCAAGGTAGGCCACTTTGCCATAAACTGTTGGCACAATTCAAGTGCCAAGGTGAGTAGCAATCTGCCTGCTAGAAAAGCTACAGGTAGTTTTGTCAAGAGTCAGACTAACGTGCACCAAGGACCCAAAAGTAATCTGTTTTGCAGGTAAGTCCAAGCGGTCATGCCCCAATATGGTACTTGGACAGTGGATGTTCCAGACACATGACTGGAACTAGGGGATTACTGAAGGACTATACACCAATCAAGGATGGTCCTAAAGTCACCTTTGGTGGTTCTGAAAAAAGAATCATCAAAGGCTTTGGTAACATTTCTAGCAACCTTATTACAATTACTCAAGTGGCTTATGTTAAAGGTTTGAAACACAACCTCATTAGTATAAGTCATGAAAGTCCACCTAGTGTCGGCTATGTGCACCTATGGGGGGGATAGGTGACGTGTGGTTCTTTTGCGGAATTTACAGATGTACCTGCACAATAAAAACAACAAACACAGCACACAGAAAATACAGCAAATTTATAGTGGTTCCCCGACTTGGGTACATCCACTTTCCCCCTTCGACCTATCTCCCCAACAAGGGACGACTCGGTCACTTCACCAACGGGATTGAAATCCAATCCCTTCACTAACGGAAGGAGCCCTTCCACACGTGAGAGTCAACACTCCCACAAATCGGGTTGCACCCAACCCTTACAACACGGAACTAAAGTTCCTTTACAATGAAATAAAAGTAGAATGTACACGTGATACAAACTTCTCTTGGAGACACCGGTGTTCCTCTTTGTTCGACGACGTGTTCTTGAAGTCGATGAAGAGTCTACGACCTTGGTCTCTCTTGGAGAGGATTTCCCCGGAACCGGCGGCGGCACACGAGCGGCGGCTAGCTTCGGGATCGGCGGCTACGATGAAGAGCAGCTGCTGAACTTGGAGATCCAAACTTCGTTGCGAAGCAAGCTCGGTCTACCAACGGTCACACGAGGATCGGTCGTCTCGATCGATTCGGATGGGAAGTGTTTCCGATCAACAAATCGAGAGACAAAGGATCTCTGGATAGACTCGTGAGACTCAAGCCTTGCTAAGCTACTGTCGCCGGAGATCGGGAAGAAGATCTATCGGTGGCGGCGACGGACTTGCGCGAGCGGCGACGGAGGCGGCGGAAGGATTTCGCGATTTTAGGGTTTCCGTGAGCTCGCGTATTTTTCTATGTGGGTACTGTTCAAAATACCCATGTATTTATACTGTAGCTACCCCCAATAAGACCGTTTGTGGGACCCACAGAGGTAGCCCCCAAGTCTCGGTCCAGATATTAAACAGCGGCAGAATCCGGTTCAGGAAATTAGCTGAGACAGAATCCGGTTCAGGAAATTAACTGAGAAAACGCCAAGGAAAAATCGGCGAGAATCGCAGACGATTCTCGACGAATCGGCGAGAATCATCAAGTGATTCTCGACGATTCGTCGAGAATCGATTGTGATTCTCGTCGAATTACTTGTCGATTCTCAACGAATTTAACTTGTATTCATGGGCTGCATGACCATTGGTTCGGCGGGAATTACAAGCGATTCTCGCCGAATCTTGCTTGGCACCATATAGAGATGGCCAGAAGGAGTCGGCGAGAATCATTGATGATTCTCGTCGATTCGGCGAGAATCACCAAGTGATTCTCGCCGATTCGGCGAGAATCACTTGGTGATTCTCGTCGAATTTTCCTTGGACGATTTTTCGTCTTCCACCAAGGAGCTGCTCCTTGATCCTCCATGCTCCTTGTCTTCTCTTGCATATGAGCGGCCCTGTACTTGAAAGTAAGTGCACTCCAATAGAGAGAGTACACATAGGCCAACACACTGATCTGCTCAACGAGGGATTACGTCGTGCAGATCCGTGTATATTGACCTACTGCACCCTGACATTGGTGTGCACTTAGCGTGGAGAAACTACAAGTACAACTTGAAAAAGTTTATCAAATACATAGTCTATTGACCTTAGCTTGTCCAGGGGCTTCTTCAAATCAGGTACATTGTGGATACAATACCCAACAATCTCCCCCTATTTGAAGAAGCCTAAACCCTACAAGCTAAGGTGAATAGAGCAAGTGAAAAGGAAAGCAACTGAAGACCATAAACGTAACATCATTAAGTGGAGACATCCCTTACCAATACCGAGTGCTTGGGAGCAAGCTGGAGCCACCTTAGCCTTGACCCCGAGAGGGTTATCTCCCCCTTTTCGGCTTCGGCAAATCGGGATCAGGAACCTTTGGCCCTTAGCTCCCCCTCAGTTCTTGCATCTGTACTCACGCTGGAGTTCCCGGCTCCCCCTCAGATTATGCACGAGTTGGGAGCCTCTGTAGTCTTCATTCTTCATAATTGAGTATCCCCAATTCTGTCTTGAAAAGATTGAACTTTGCCTCGTCTAGGGGCTTTGTGAATACATCAGCAATCTGCTTGTCCGTGGGGACATAACAGAGAGAGATATCCTTGTTCTCCACGTGCTCCCTAATGAAGTGGTAGCGTACTTCAATATGCTTCGTTCTGCTGTGCGACACCGGATTGTTGGCAATGGCAATTGCACTGGAGGAGTCGCAGTACATTGGAACTTCCTTGAACTGAAGGTTGTAGTCGGCTAACTGATTTCTGATCCAAAGGAGTTGTGCGCAACAGCTTCCTGCCGAGATATACTCGGACTCTGCTGTGGAGGTTGCAACGCAATTCTGTTTCTTGCTGTTCCATGAGATAAGCCTCCTGCCGAGGAATTGACACGTCCCGGAGGTGCTTTTCCTGTCATCCTTCCTCTTTCAGGTCTCCGTTCAGGAATGCCGATTTCACATCCATTTGGTAGACAGTGAATCCTTTGTGTGAAGCATATGCCAGGAACAACCGGATTGCCTCGAGCCTTGCGACTGGTGCGAAGGTTTGGTCGAAGTCAATCCCTTCCTCCTGTCTGTAACCTTGAGCCACCAGCCTGGCCTTGTTCTTTATGATGACACCATGTTCATCCAGCTTGTTTCTGAAAATCCACTTCGTGCCAATGACATTCTGCTTGTATGGTCTGGGAACCAGCGTCCAAACCTTGCAACGTTCGAATTGATGTAGTTCCTCTTGCATGGCCAGAATCCATGCCGCATCCTTGTTCGCCTCATCGAACTTCTTTGGCTCAACCTGAGACAGGAAGCTGAGATGCAATCCTTCGTTAGTTGTACCTCTTCGAGTTCTGACGCCTACACGAGGATCTCCGATGATCTGTTCTCTAGGATGATCCCTCACGTGACGGAGCTCTAGAAGTCTGGCGTCTGGAGCTTCAGCTACTTCTTGTGCTTCTCGTTCTTCTAAAAGATTTGTTCCATCTTGATCTTCAACATTTTCAGATGACGTGGAGGTGGAAACTTTGACGTACTTGGGTGCGTCATCTTTAGGGGTCTCATCCAGATTCAGCTGGTCAAGTCTAGCACCTGCATCTTCAAGAATACAACTGGAAGAATTGCATAACCTCTGGTGACTCCTCGATCTGACCCTCCAAAGATGACTTTGGGTCCATTCTCGACTGGAGTGTAATCACGCAGCAGGCTTCTTGTCCCGGTCATATGCCGGGAGCATCCACTGTCCAAATACCAGATTGGCATTTTGGTGGCCTTTGGACATTCCTGCAAAACAAAATTAATTTGCCTTAGGAACCCAATCGAACTTGGGTCCTAGATTCCTGGTTAGCACACTCCCCCTCGGTCGGTTAACCCTACGAGTGGTCGGTCTCGCATTGTTAACATGGGGAGTCTCGTAGTTCCTTGGATTAAACCAACAATCCACGGCAAAGTGACCGACTTTGCCACAGCACCAACAGTCGAACCTGTTGTATCTCTTCCGAGGCTCCTGCCTTACCCTGGGAACAACGGGTACAGCTGGGGCCTTGGATCTGGAGGTGGAGGCCTCATGGTGATGGCAGTCACATGACTTTGTCACCTTTTGAATAACAGGCTTGACGTTTGGCGCCTGCTTTCCATTATGGCCGCTAGAGAACGGACCATAATTTCCTATGTGGATCTCCTCATAAGGTGCCTTGAAGGCACTCTCACCAAAGTTCCGGGGGAAGTTCCAACCGTCATACCGGCTCTTAGGCTTTGCAACCGAGGGCCGGAAATGATGCCCAAATGTTGACTCAAAGTCATGTTGGTTGCAAGGAAAGCCAGGCTTTCTGAACGCAACAGGACTAAGAGGAGCCTTCCCCTTTTCATCAGCAGAGGCCTTCTTGGCGGCCTTATTCTTCCTCTGGTTCTTGTTTCTCCGAGATGAAGAACCAGATGCCCCAACATGCCCCAAGCCAGCTCCTTTGGCCTGAGCAGAGAAGGTGTCAACGACTGGAAGCACTGTTTTTGGCATAGAGAAGCTCTGTACGATCTTCCTTTCTGCCGCAAGTAGTTCTTCCAATTTGTTGACTTCCTCCTGCTTGAGATCAAGGAGCTGCAAAGACTCTGAGTGCTTTGAAGTCAGGTCAAGGTGTTCCTGCCGGAGAGAAATCAAACTAGTGACCTCTTCCCTTAGGATACACACTCACCCTTAAGGAATTTTACTTCCTTCTTCTCAGCCCCCAGTCTCTTACGGCACTCGTCGAAGGTGTTGAGCAGAAGCTCATACTTCTCGAGGAGTTCAGCTTCGCGGGCCGAAGGGCCATCCTCAGGTTCATCATCCTGAGACTCAGGATCAGAGTCGGAGTCGGAAAGAGGGGTGTGAGCTTTTACCTTCCCAGTAAATGGGGGACATTCTCCTTCTGAGTCTGAGCGACCCACCAGCCCGAAGTAGGCTTCCTCATCATCACTGGAGTCTGAGGAATCAGACTCACTTAGTGTCTTTGGTCTTCTTGCGATGTAGCTCCGCTCCTTCTTATCTCTGGAGGATTTGAGCTCCTCTCCTTTCCCTTTATCTCTTTTGTTTTGATGGCAGTCGGCCACGACGTGACCTGGCTTATTGCATCCAAAGCAAATAATATCAGAAGAACGATGTTTGTTAGGTTTAGATGCATACCTGTCAGAAGAGTAGTTTTTCTTCTGATGTCTGGATGAGGAGCCGTCTCTCTTCCTTTGATTCCTCATCTTGAGGAATTTCTTGAACTCTCGAGTGATGAGGGAGAAATCCTCTTCCGACAGTTCTGAGCTGGAGGAGCATGGATCGGAGTCCTCCTCTTCTTCCTTATTTCTGGCACGGTACGACACCGCACCCTTCCCTTTTCTGGAGTGACTGGCTTTTAGGGCCACAGTCTTTTCTTTTGCAGCAGCCTTCTCTGCTTCTTCCTCTGCCTTCCTGGTGTTCAGCTGAAGTTCATAGGACATCAGCTTCCCGAACAGGATTTGTGGATCAGTTTCTGCTAGTCTGCCAAATTCTCTGATGGCGCAGATCTTTGTATCCCATTCCTTAGTAAGGGACCTAAGGAATTTGTCATTGAGTTCACCATTGGTGAACACTCTTCCATAGCCCTTGAGGGCGTTAACAATCTTCAGGAAGTTCTCGTATGTGACTCCGATCTCTTCCTTAGGCCCTTGCCGGAAGGCCTCATACTTCTGGTTCAGGAGGGATCTCCGATCATCCCTCACTTCATCTGTGCCCTCCATTAGGATGATCAGGCACTGCCAAATCTCCTGAGCTGTCCTGCAGTTGCTGAAGTTTTGCATCATAGAGTCGTCAACCGCGCTGACCAGGATGTTTCTTGCCTTCATGTCAAGGCCCACTAGGACCATCTCATCCTTGTCCATTTCAGAGAGTGTCTTTGGCACTTTCTTGGTGGGATCAATGGTGGAGGCCTTAGTGGGTACATAAGGTCCCTCCAGCACGATCATGAACAGTCGAGGGTCCACTGCTTCCATATAGAACCTGATCCTTTCCTTCCAGATAGGAAAGTTAAGTCTGTTGCACACTGGGATCTTGCCGGAGTACTTGAGCCCGTCCATAGTAGCTGTATGTCTCCTTGTTGACACTAGTGGCAGGATTCACCTCAAGGTGTTAGCCTTTTTGTTGAGGAACCTGCCTCTGATACCACTTGAAAGTCCACCTAGTGTCGGCTATGTGCACCTATGGGGGGGGATAGGTGACGTGTGGTTCTTTTGCGGAATTTACAGATGTACCTGCACAATAAAAACAACAAACACAGCACACAGAAAACACAGCAAATTTATAGTGGTTCCCCGACTTGGGTACATCCACTTTCCCCCTTCGACCTATCTCCCCAACAAGGGACGACTCGGTCACTTCACCAACGGGATTGAAATCCAATCCCTTCACTAACGGAAGGAGCCCTTCCACACGTGAGAGTCAACACTCCCACAAATCGGGTTGCACCCAACCCTTACAACACGGAACTAAAGTTCCTTTACAATGAAATAAAAGTAGAATGTACACGTGATACAAACTTCTCTTGGAGACACCGGTGTTCCTCTTTGTTCGACGACGTGTTCTTGAAGTCGATGAAGAGTCTACGACCTTGGTCTCTCTTGGAGAGGATTTCCCCGGAACCGGCGGCGGCACACGAGCGGCGGCTAGCTTCGGGATCGGCGGCAACGATGAAGAGCAGCTGCTGAACTTGGAGATCCAAACTTCGTTGCGAAGCAAGCTCGGTCTACCAACGGTCACACGAGGATCGGTCGTCTCGATCGATTCGGATGGGAAGTGTTTCCGATCAACAAATCGAGAGACAAAGGATCTCTGGATAGACTCGTGAGACTCAAGCCTTGCTAAGCTACTGTCGCCGGAGATCGGGAAGAAGATCTATCGGTGGCGGCGACGGACTTGCGCGAGCGGCGACGGAGGCGGCGGAAGGATTTCGCGATTTTAGGGTTTCCGTGAGCTCGCGTATTTTTCTATGTGGGTACTGTTCAAAATACCCATGTATTTATACTGTAGCTACCCCCAATAAGACCGTTTGTGGGACCCACAGAGGTAGCCCCCAAGTCCCGGTCCAGATATTAAACAGCGGCAGAATCCGGTTCAGGAAATTAGCTGAGACAGAATCCGGTTCAGGAAATTAACTGAGAAAACGCCAAGGAAAAATCGGCGAGAATCGCAGACGATTCTCGACGAATCGGCGAGAATCATCAAGTGATTCTCGACGATTCGTCGAGAATCGATTGTGATTCTCGTCGAATTACTTGTCGATTCTCAACGAATTCAACTTGTATTCATGGGCTGCATGACCATTGGTTCGGCGGGAATTACAAGCGATTCTCGCCGAATCTTGCTTGGCACCATATAGAGATGGCCAGAAGGAGTCGGCGAGAATCATTGATGATTCTCGTCGATTCGGCGAGAATCACCAAGTGATTCTCGCCGATTCGGCGAGAATCACCAAGTGATTCTCGTCGAATTTGCCTTGGACGATTTTTCGTCTTCCACCAAGGAGCTGCTCCTTGATCCTCCATGCTCCTTGTCTTCTCTTGCATATGAGCGGCCCTGTACTTGAAAGTAAGTGCACTCCAATAGAGAGAGTACACATAGGCCAACACACTGATCTGCTCAACGAGGGATTACGTCGTGCAGATCCGTGTATATTGACCTACTGCACCCTGACATTGGTGTGCACTTAGCGTGGAGAAACTGCAAGTACAACTTGAAAAAGTTTATCAAATACATAGTCTATTGACCTTAGCTTGTCCAGGGGCTTCTTCAAATCAGGTACATTGTGGATACAATACCCAACAAGTCAGCTGAGTGATTTAGGATATGACATCTCATTTGTCAAAGATGGTTGTCATATCAGGAGGTCAAATGATCAAGAGATCATTATGACAGGTTATAGGAAGAGAAATGTCTATTGTCTAGACATTATGTGTGATTACAATGTTTCTCCTGTGTGTCTTGTAGTTGATGAGAAAGTCTCTCATTATGTCGAATGGCACAAGAGGCTAGCCCATCTCAACTATAAGACAATTGGTCAACTCTATAGTAAAGAGTTAGTGAGGAATGTTCCTCAAGTTAAGTGTATTAAGGATGGGATATGCTCAGCTTTTCAAAAGGGCAAGCAGACCAGATCCACCTATAATAGCATTGAGAACAAAGATGCTGTGAGGTGCTTATACCTCTTGCATATGGATCTTTTTGGTCCTATGCCAGTTCACAGCCTAGGTAGGAAGGTCTATACATTTGTGGTTGTAGATGACTACTCAAGGTTTTCCTGGGTGTTCTTCCTTAGACAGAAATCTGAAACTCCAAGTATCTTATACAGTTTTGTTAAACAAATTCAGAATGAATTGGACAGTACAGTGGTCAAAATCAGAAGTGATCATGGTACTGAATTTCAGTCTGACAGTATGACAAAACTGTGTGAAGAATTTGGAATTTTTCAGGAATTTTTTTCACCAAGAACACCTCAGCAAAATGGCATTGCTGAAAGGAAAAATAGAACCTTGATAGAGGTTGGTAGAACCCTATTAAGTGATACATCTCTCCCAGAATATTTCTGGGCTGAGGCAGTAAACACTGCATGTCATGTAATTAATAGGGCTACTATTACCAAGAGTCACAATAAGACCCCCTATGAGATTGTGAAGGGCAGAAAACCAAATCTATCCTATTTTAGGATCTTTGGTTGTAAATGTTATATACTTAACAATGGAAAGTCTTACTTAACCAAGTTTGCTGCCAAATCCCAAGAGGGGATCTTTGTTGGGTACAGCAACAACAGTAAGGCTTATAGGGTCTACAACTTGACTACTCAAGTTGTAGAAGAGTCTGTTCATGTAGTGTTTGATGAAGCCAGACTGATTAACAATGAATTGTCTAGAAGTATTTGCAGCTCCACAGGTGTGACTGAGAAGATGGACAAGCTTACTATTGAAGAAGGTTTACTGCAAGTTAGTAAGTGTATGATAGTGGCTGTTGTCCAGGGGGAGTACTAGATGCACCGGATGCAAAATAAGACCAAGGGGTGCAGCAAGTTGAAGAAACTGAAGGAGTACAACTTGAAGACAGGCTGCCTCCAGCAAATAGGCATCTAAAAGATCATCCAGCCAATCAAATTATTGGTGATCTCAGATAAGGGGTACAAACAAGGAGCAGGAATCTAAGTTTAGTTCTCTACTCCAGCTTTCTATCCCAAGTAGAGCCAAAGAAATTTGAAGAAACAATCCTAGACCCTCATTGGATTGAGGCTATGCAAGAGGAGCAGAACTAGTTCAAAAGATGCAATGTCTGGGAGCTAGTTCTTAAACCAAAAGACCACAATATTATTGGGACTAAGTGGATATTTAGGAACAAGTTGGATGAACATGGAGTTATTATAAAGAACAAAGCAAGACTGGTTGCAAAAGGTTATAGGCAGGAAGAAGGTATTGACTTTGATCAAACCTTTGCTCCAGTAGCCAGACTGGAAGCTATAAGGATGTTCCTGGCTTATGCAACCTATCAAGGGTTTAAAGTATACCAAATGGATGTTAAGTCAACCTTTCTGAATGGATATCTGAAGGAAGAAGTCTATGTAGAATAGCCATCAGGTTTTGTTGATTCTATCAAACCTAATTATATCTATAGACTTAGGAAGGCTTTGTATGGGTTAAAATAAGCCCCTAGGGCTTGGTATGAAACCCTGTCTAGTTTCCTCATTGAGAACAAATTCTCAAGGGGGAAAATAGACAAGACTCTATTCCTTAGGGAATCCAGAGGCAAGATTATCTTAGTCCAAATATATGTAGATGACATTATATTTGGGTCTATAGAAAGTAGTCTTTGCAGAACGTTTGCAAAACTTATGCAAGGACAATTTGAAATGAGCAGTATGGGGGAACTTAAGTTCTTCTTGGGTCTCCAAGTTATACAGACTGAGGATGGTTTATCCATATGCCAGTCTAAGTTCACCCTAGAATTGATAAGGAAGTATGGTATGGAATCATCCAGTACCATGAAAACTCCTATGGGGTCAAGTATGTCTCTTAGCAAAGATGATGCAGAGAAACTTGTAGATGAGACTTTGTATAGAGGGATAGTTGGCTCCCTATTGTATTTGACTGCTAGTAGACCAGATATCATGTATGCTACATGTGTCTATGCTAGGTACCAAGCTTGACCTAGAGAATCTCATTTGACAGCAGTCAAAAGAATTTTGAGATATCTAAAGGGCACACCTTATCTGGGCCTTTGGTACCCTAGGAATGGAGACTATGTACTGACAGGTTATTCAGATGCAGACTTTGCAGGCTGCAAGGAAGATAGGAAGAGTACAACTGGTACCTGTCAATTTTTAGGTGGAAGGCTGGTCTCATGGAGTAGCAAGAAGCAAACCAGTGTGGCTATCTCCACAGCAGAATCAGAGTATGTTGCTGCAGGAAGTTGTTGTGCTCAACTTCTATGGATTCAACATCAGCTAGAAGATTATGGTATTCAAGTAAGTAGAACACCTTTATTTTGTGATTCTACTAGTGCTATTTCTATTGAAAATAATCTTGTCTCCCATAGTAGGACTAAGCAAATAGAAAAAAAGTACCATTTTCTAAGAGAACATGTGGAAAAAGGAGATATTTCACTAGAGTATATTAATACAGATAATCAGCTAGCTGACATGTATACTAAGCCTTTAGATGAAACCAAATTCAATAAGTTTAAAATTGAATTAGGTATGATAAACTTAGAATAGTTTACAAAAAATTGGCTAAGTAAAATGGTGTCGACACTCAGAGTTGTCTGTGTCGACACATAGAAGTGGTGTCGACATTTCAGAGACATGGTGTCGACATATCTAGGAAGTCTGTGTTGACACTTCAGAGAATTACTGTCGACACATGCAGTGTAGGTGTCGACACATCCAAGGTGGTGTCGACACTTAAGATTTACACAGAATTAGTCTAGTAAAGTCTCGACTAGGTGTCGAGCTAAGTGGTGTCTACACATATACAAGTGTCGACACATATATTCTGTCGACTATACTTGTATCGACACATAGTTGTCGAGACAGTATAAGTAAGTGTCGACACTTTTCAACTGTGTCGACACAATTTAAGTATTTTGACGCGCCCTTTCATCTTCGATTCTAGAAAGGTATAAATAGGTTTTCGCCAGTGTTGGTCGATACGCTCTCCATAGTTTCGAGACCAAACTTGTGTGTCGACACCTCTCTTCTCTAAATTCAAAATTTCTTCAAACCCTAATGGCCCCCAAGCTAGGAGAGAACATCAACGAAGGATATGAGCTCGTGCGACACGCTTTTGATGAGGCGGAACCTGAAATCAAAGGTGTTGTAACCCTAATAGCAGAGACTGGGTTAGAATTTCTTGTTTCAGAACCGATCAAGATATGGAAGAAGGAAGTTCTTGAGTTTCTGAATGCAGTAAATCTAGACGAATTAGGACTCAAGATTAAGTCAAGAGTTCATGGGGCCAAGGTGAAGGTCACCCCTAAGACTCTAAGAAAAGTTCTTCAACTACCAAGGACAAAGGAAGAAGAAGATATTTCTGCTTCTAAGACTAGAGAAGAATTGACATGATGTGGTTTGGACTCAAACCTAAAGATAGGATCTGTTTTCAACAGAAAAGGAATGAACATGCAAGGCAAGTTCTTATCTGAGATAGTGGGCAAGGTCATCCTGAGCAAACCTGGAGGACATGATAGAATATCTGCTTATATATTCAGTTTGATGACAAGAATTATCTTCAAACTAAATACTGATTGGTTTGCAGTTGTGTTTGAGAAGATAAAAGAAAGTATGAAGAAGCCTAATTTCGGTAGAATACTGAGTCTATACCTAGCAGGAAGTATTCCATATGTAATGAACCAAGCTGCAGGTTTAAAGATTAACCACATGAGGAGAATGGATTTGAGAATCTTCTCTAGGTGAGATAGAGTATTGACCAAAGAAATGCTAACTCCTGAGAAGGAAACACCCCAAAGGAAGAAGAAAAAGACGGCCACTGTGTCTCAAGAATCCTCTAGTAGCTCTGAAAAGCAAGTTGTGTTTACTTCTGATGATGAACAAGAAACTGGAAATGCTGACCAGTCTCCTGCTAGACAAGAAGATGCACCAAGGCAGGGGGAGCTACCACCAGCAAGCCTAATTCACCTGGATCCACTCCAGGGGGTGTAACGCCCCGAAACTCAAAGGAGCAAAGGGGGACGTTTTGGGCCAGTTTTGGTTTCTGGCTGAAGGCACACGGCCTGGGACACGGGCGTGTCCCAGGGCGTGTCAAGCGTGTGTCGACACTTAGCCGCGAAGTCGTCGAGTTATTCTCGATGATTCGTCGAGAATGGGCACACGGCCTGCGACACGGGCGTGTCGCAGGGCGTGTCGACCCGTGTCGACACTTAGCCGTGAAATCGTCGAGTTATGCTCGACGATTCGTCGAGAATGGGTACACGGCCTGCAACACGGGCGTGTCGCAGGGCGTGTCGACCCGTGTCGACGATCGTCAAGGCGAAATCGTCGAGATTCACTCGACGATCGTCGAGTCAAGGCACACGGCCTAGGACACGGGCGTGTCCAAGGCCATGTCATCGAGTCGTCGATCTTCCCTCGACGAAATGTCCCGTGTACACGGCCTGGGGGCCCAGGCGTGTCAATATGACACGGGCAAGGACACGGGCGTGTCCTAGAACCCGTGCAGTGCTCGGGTTGGAAACGGGGGAAAAATAATGGGGTACACGGCCGGCTACACGGCCGTGTCAGCTGGAACACGGGCGTGTCATCTCGAACACGGGCGTGTTCGATACCCGTGTGCGGGTTCAAAAGATTCGATTTTGACGGCGAATGCGGCACACGGCCCTGGACACGGGCGTGTGCCAGGCCGTGTTCGGTCCAGATTGGGCATTTCAGCCCCGAATCAAAGCCGCTCGTTTTCTTAGGTTGAGATCCGACGGCTGGGGTTGGTTCCTGAGAGGATATACTCGGGTTTGACTTAGAAAATCCTTCACTTTTCACCCTTTTCATCTCTCCAAACCCTTGGAGAAAGAAGAGCTAAGGCAAGAGGAAGAGGAGCTAGATCCGCCATTGGAGGAGCTTCGGAGCTCCGAATCGCAAGCCGACTCCGGATCCACGGAGGCAACGCAAGTGCGGTGATTTCTATCCGATTACTTTTCGATGGCGCCAAAGAGGAACGCAAGGGTAACGATCCTCATCTTGAGCTTGAATCGCTCCTTTTCTTAGCATAGGAAGCCCCCTCTCGCGAGTTTGCGGAGAGTTGGAGGCGTTCCTTCGGGTAGATATGTAAAGTCACCGTTGTTTAGAGTCCGTATGCGAGAACGGACGTAGGCATTTTGTGTGAAACCTACCCGGACATGTTAGTCCGGATCGGTGATGTTGCATTGCATAAGGCTGTAGAAGACTCCGTGCTATTGGGTGTTTTTCGGGTTTTCTACGCGGTAGATTGCAGCAGGGAGCCTTGGGGACTAACCCAAAGGTGCACCCGGAAAACTGGGCGGACACGAGGTCTTGCCAACTTGGTGGCCTGAGAGCCAACTTGAACATAACTGGGTTATGTGATTTGTGATGGACACGGGACTCGGTGGAAGTTTCACCCGCGCATATGGCTTAAATTGTCGTTGCGACGTGAGCACGGGTTAGATGGAACTGTACCCGTTCTATGTCGTTCGGTTAAAGAGACCTAAAGGCACGTGGCACTTACCGTTGGCATAGAATAGGGTCTTCGGCGGTCGATGGCTTAAATTGACGTGACCAATGCCAGGAAGACAAATTGCTCATAGGATTAGCCGTCTGTTGGCGGTGGTGAGTCCGGAATGTTGGTGGCTTAAATTGACGCGACATGGACCGGTTCACCGAGAATGTGCCCTGAGTGCACGGGACGTGTGGCCGTACGAGCCAACGTCTGTGATGAAATGGCTATGGTTATATGCATTGCTCGCTTGTGCTAATGAAATGCAGGGAAGGAGCATCGCCGCCCCGAGTTGGGGGCGGGATCGTTATAATTTGGTCAGCATTGCTGACCGTTGCCTTGTTTTGCCACCGTGCGGTGGTTTGTTGGTTGCAGGTGCAACTGGACCAAGCGGTCAATAGCGGGCTAAAGCCCTTTTTGCGAAGCTGGCCCTCGAAGGCCCGAATGGAAATGTTTTCTATTTTATTCATGTATGGCCGGCCTGCGTGCCGAGGTTGGTAAATCATGTAACAGACAAGTGAAACATTTTGTAAGGCCTTAAGGCCGGTTTTGGGTATTTTGTATACATTCCTATTATCGTATTAGTGGACATTCATGCTTGTTGCTGGGTTCTTGTTTACAACTTATTTAAACTGCTTCCGCTAGAATGCTCTGTGTAGGACGTTGAGATTGGTTGGATGGTTTCCATAAGTAACCACCCGGTCTGTCTGTGGTATATGGCGTCGGGCCCCGGCCGGACCTACTGCTATATGCTATGCGACGGATAGGGGGTGTTACAATTTGGTATCAGACTACTGGTTTTGGTTGGGCTTGAATTGAATTCGTGGGCGAATTCTTTTTAAGGGGTGGTGAGCACATTGTGTGCGTCATCGTTATAACAGTAAAAAGAACCCATGAATGTCCACTTAGGAATGAAAATACTCGTGTTTGAGGAACCTGCGTGTTCCTATAATTGCTGTTTGCAATTTATTTGGTCGCTTAACGGTGTTTTGTACCACTATAGGTGACCCAAAGTGGTGTTGGGCCGTCAGAACGCCGAGTTTCTGAGGCAAGTAGTGCACCGGAAGTTGCTCCCGCAACACCTTTGTTGGCTGAAAATATAAGATTGGTGGCTGAAGCGGTGTTGGTCGTGATCAATGCGCAGCCTGGGAGGCAAGCGCAGCAGCCCGCTCCTGTGATGGAGCAAGTACCTCTGCAAGAGGCGGAGCCGAGGATGGTGGAACAAGTGGTTGCGGAACCAATAGTGCCAAGGAGGGCAACTGAGAGGCAGTTGAAGCATGTAATGAGCTTTAACCCTCCGTTATTCTCGGGGTTGGGAACCCCATCTCAGGCTGAAGACTGGCTCTCTAGGGTGAAGAGAGTCATGACAGCGATGGAGACGGAGGAGTGGCAGATGACCACCATCGCTACGTTCCTGCTGGACGGTGAAGCGAGGATGTGGTGGGAAGGTTTGGAGCTGCATCACCTGAGAGGTAGACAACTGATAGACATTCCGATGGAAGAGTTCTCGGAATTGTTCTTGGCAAGATACCTCCCTTCGACTTAGAGGATTTCAATGGAGAATGAATTCCTGAAGTTGGTGCAGGGTGAGAGAAGCGTGGATGAATATCTCCACGAGTTTACGCGGTTGAGTCGTTATGCTAGCTCCACCATCATGGATGAGGAGCGCAAGACTAATCGTTTTTATGAAGGCTTGAGGGATGAGCTGAGATTGTTACTGTCGGGGCCAATGACGCAGGGTTTCTTAACCTTGGTCAATACCGCCCGGTCCTTGGAGAAGGACATGAAGAGTGTGCAAGCGAAGAAAAGCTTGAGTGAAAAGAAATCTGAGTTCAGAGTGCCGACTGCTTCAAAGTCAGGCTATCGGAGGACTTTCAAGAAGCATAGGACTTCGGGTCCAGCTCCTTCTGGCGCTTCTGGGGCGACTACGGGTCGGACCCCGGGTGCATGCTTTACGTGTGGAAAGACGGGGCATTTCGCCCGTGATTGTTGGAGCGGACGTCCTAAGTCCGAGAGGAGGCCAGGAGCTACTTATGAAGAGAAGGGTAAGGCGGTGGAGTCGACCGCATCCCACTATGCTCCGGCCCAACCAAGGGTCTACAATCTTGGCCAACAGGAGGCCATTAAACAAGCTGACGTGGTGACAGGTACGGTTTAATTTATAGCAAGTCAATTCCTTTATATGCTTGTTATGCACATGTTACCTTACCACTGCTTGTTTAGGATTCGTATTGATTTGTGAAAATCCGGCACGAGCACTCTTCGATACGGGAGCTTCACACTCCTTCTTGTCCGAAGGATTTATATCACGCATTGGAGTCCCTTCTTCGATGGCGAAGGATAAGTTGGATGTGTTGTTGCCCAATGGGTGTTCGATGCGAGCAGTTAGGATCTGCGATGTTAAGATTCGTATTGGGGAGCAGGAGTTCGACCTGCGGGCGTCTTTACTTCTGTTAGTGGAGTTCGACGTCATATTTGGCATGGACTGGCTCTCGGAGCAGTAGGCCCATATAGATTGCGGTATCAAGGAAGTCAAGCTGGGAGCAAGTCGTGAGACGACTTTTACGGGCTTAAAGGAGTCGAGCAAGACGTTGATGTCTGCTCTTCAGGTGGTGAAGGCGGTTCGTGCCGGAGCAGAACTGTTCTTTACACTTGTGGAGGTTGCAAAGCCGAAGCCCGCTTTGGATTGTATTTCAGTGGTATCGGAATACCCTGATGTGTTCCCCGCGGATCTTCCTGGAGCCCCGCCTCAACGGGAGATAGATTTCACGATCGAGCTAGTGCCAGGTGCAAAGCCTGTGTCACGATCTCCGTATCAGCTAGCGTCTAAGGAAATGGCGGAGCTGAAAGTTCAATTGCAAGAGTTGTTGGAGCAAGGTTATGTGCGCCCGAGTTCTTTGCCTTGGAGCGCGTCGGTCCTCTTTGTTAAGAAGAAGGACGGAAGCTTGAGATTATGTATTGATTATCGGGAGCTAAACAAGCTGACTGAGAAGAATAAGTACCCGATCCCTAGGATTGATGATCTCTTTGATCAGTTAGTCGGATCGACGGTGTACTCGAAGTTAGATCTCAAGTCTGGGTACTATCAGCTGCGGATAAGGGAGAGTGATATCCCGAAGACAGCATTTA
Organism: Platanthera guangdongensis; assembly: GCA_039583875.1. Classification (NCBI taxonomy): domain Eukaryota; kingdom Viridiplantae; phylum Streptophyta; class Magnoliopsida; order Asparagales; family Orchidaceae; genus Platanthera; species Platanthera guangdongensis. The sequence continues at coordinate 108,909,344 of CM077154.1, forward strand.
GTACGAGATACGGGCATTATGAGTTTACGGTCATGCCGTTTGGGCTGACTAATGCGCCGTCAGTATTCATGGATTTGATGAACAGGACGTTCAGGGAGTACTTGGACCATTTCATGATCGTCTTCATCGATGATATTTTGGTGTACTCGCAAAGTGAGGAAGATCACTTCAAGCATCTTCATTTGGTGTTGGAGACGCTAAGGAGAAACCAGTTGTATGCCAAGTTCTCGAAGTGCGAGTTTTGGCTATCCTCAGTGGCGTTCCTCGGGCATATAGTGAGTGGAGAGGGTATTGCTGTGGATCCGGCGAAGATTGTTGCGATACGGGAGTGGCCTGAGCTTGCTACGGTAGCAGAAGTCCGGAGCTTTTTGGGGCTTGCCGGCTATTATAGGCGCTTCGTAGAGAATTTCTCGCGGTTAGCGTTACCTCTCACTACTTTGACGAGGAAGGATCATAAGTTCGTTTGGACGCCGGAGTGCGCGCGAGCTTTTGAGAAACTGAAGTGTCGGTTGACCACGGCGCCTGTGCTGAGTTCGCCGGTTGGAACCGAAGGCTATGAGATATATAGCGATGCTTCGGGCAGCGGTTTGGGTTGCGTGCTATTGCAGCACGGCAGCGTGATAGCTTATGGCTCGAGACAGCTAAAAGTGCACGAGAGGAATTATCCGGTCCACGACTTGGAGTTGGCGGCCGTGATTTTTGCCTTGAAGCTGTGGAGAAACTATTTGTACGGTGTGAAGATTGATATCTACACCGATCACAAGAGCCTAAAGTACCTGATTGATCAGAAAGATCTGAATATGCGGCAGCGTAGATGGATGGAGTTCCTGGGGGACTATACATTCAAGATCCACTACGTGCCTGGCAAAGGGAATGCGGTTGCGGACGCGTTGAGTCGCCGAGCCCCAGCTCAAGCGAATTGGCTATCAGTGCATGATGAGCGGTTGGTGCAGGAGCTGGAGGCGTTGGAGATTGTTTGTGTGGATAGACAATCTAGTGCTAAAGCAGTTCTGAATTGGACTGAAGTCCAATATGACCTGGCTGATCGGATTCGGCAGGCTTTGGATATGGACGCTCATATGAAGCAGTTCATGATAGAGGCTCTGGATGGGTCAAATTCCCAATTCGTCGTGGAGGACGGATTGCTGTGGAAAGACGGTCGTCTGTGCGTCCCAAGCGTGGGCAATTTACGGGTGGAGTTGTTGTATGAAGCACACCATACCAAGTACTCGATTCACCCGGGGAGCACGAAGATGTACCGCTGTTGGGTACATTGGTCAAATGTACCTGATTTGAAGAAGCCTCACCTAACTCAATGATATACATCATAATGTATTTGATGTGTGTTTGAGTTACTTGTGCAGGTTAGGTATTCACTAGACTGAAGCTAAAAGTTTCTAAGTCCATGTGTCGACACCCAGAGGGAAAGTGTCGACACTTGAGAAAGCTTGTGTCGACACCCAGACAAGCAGTGTCGACACTTGGAGTCATTGTGTCGACACCTGGGATGAAGAGTCGACACCAGACACAAAGTGTCGACACTTGGAGCTATGTCGACACTCAGTAAAGAAGTATGCAGAAAAGCTGTGTCGACACTTAGCAGAAGTGTCGACACCTAGAAGAGCTAAGTCTACACCAGAAAGTGTCGACACTTGGAGATGTGTCGACACTCAGCAAAAGTCTGCAGAGTCTAAGTACAAGTGTCGACACTCAACACAATGTGTCGACACTATGCAGAAGAGTCAGCATTTGAGGAATGTGTCGACACTCAGCACAATGTGTCGACACACAACCAGAAGAGTCAACACTTGAAGTAAGTGTCGACACTCAACACAATGTGTCGACACTTAGCTAAAGACTCTACACTTGAAGAAGAAGTGTCGACACAAGGAGCTGTGTCGACACTAGGCAAAGAACAGAGAAGTTTATAAAATATTCTAAGTACAAGTGTCGACACTCAACACAATGTGTCGACACTATGCAGAAGAGTCAACATTTGAGGAATGTATCGACACTCAGCATAATGTGTCGACACACAACCAGAAGAGTCAACACTTGAAGTAAGTGTCGACACTCAGCACAATATGTCGACACTTAGCTAAAGACTCTACACTTGAAGAAGAAGTGTCGACACAAGGAGCTGTGTCGACACTTGGCAAAGAACAGAGAAGTTTATAAAATATTCTAAGTACAAGTGTCGACACTAAGGGAATGTGTCGACACTCAGCTGAAGAAACAAAAGTGAAGACTTGTGTCGACACCAAGAAGCAGTGTCGACACTTGACAGTTTCAACACATAAAGTTGTGTCGACACAAAGGAGTTGTGTCGACACTTAGAAGAATACAGTTAAAGAATGAAGAACAAGTTCTTGTGTCGACACTCAATTTCAGTGTCGACACATGCAGAAGAATCTGTGTCGAGACATACAAGGAATTGTGTCGACACCTTGTAGACTTGTGTCGACACTTACACAACATGTGTCGACACTTGGTCTATAAGTGTCGACACTTAAGAACAGAAAGTCTCGACACTATCTGACAGTTAGAGAATTTCAAGAAGTGACTGGTTGACATGACAGCTGCCGATCCAGCCGGTCTACATCAACTGTCAGAGAAATTAGAAGTCTGTTATGAACCGGACCAGCCGGTTACCATGAAGGAAGCCTATAAATAGGCACTCATAGATTACAGAAAAGGAAGCATTGTTGTTGATACAACTTGTGAGAATATTCAAAGTGGTTGATCAGATTAAATCAAGAAGTGATTCACAGAGGATCAACACAAGAAGGTCTGACAGTTCAACTGCAGATCTAAGAAGTTGGAGAGAGAGAGCTCCAATCAAGAATTCAGTCTTTGGAACTAAGGCTGAGAAGAAGGATTCAGAAACATCTGGATCTCAAGAAGCAGAGGTCAAGGAACAACTGCAGAAGATTCAGACTAATTCAGTTCTAACTCAAGAAGCTTTGAAGGAAGCTAAGTCAGTTTGGATCTAACTGAGTTCTTCCAAGAACTCTTCAAGAAACTCTCAACTCCTCTCTTATTTTCTGAGTTGTAGAGTTAGCAATTGTATTTCTATTTTAACTTGTAGGATCCATTGGATCTGAGAGAATTGTAAGCCTATATTATAAAGGCTGAGGGTAGGGCTTGATTGCCTGAGTGTAGGAGTTGAAGAACTCTGAGTGTAGGCCTTAATTGGCTGAGTGTAGGCCTGGGTGGCTGAGTGTAGGCCTTTGTGGCTGAGTGTAAGGCTTTGGGCCTGAGGTGTAGGAACCTTGTTAGGTTCTGAGATAGTGGAGAAGTTTGGCCGAATCTAGTACACTGCTAGATAGGCGAAGGGGGAAAGTGGATGTACCCAAAGATTGGGGAACCACTATAAATTAGTGTGTCTGCTGTGCTGTGCTGTGGATTGACTGTTTGATTTCTGTAATTGCTGTTAGCTGTAGTAATCTGTGAAATAACTGTTGTGCTGCCAACAAAGTTTTAAAAAGGTTTAGGTCACCTATTCACCCCCCCCCCCCCTCTAGGTGTTTAGGTATCATATCTTTCAAGTGGTATCAAAGCGAGGTTCCTCAAAAAGGACTAACTGTCTGAGGAGATCCAGGTTGGCTGATTCAGTGTAAGTCACAACACAGTTTCAAGAAAATCAAGAAACATGGGCTCTTCAGAGAATCACAAGGAATTGGGTTCAATGAAACTGCCCATATGCAGAAAGGAGAATTTTGGAATCTGGAAAGAGAGGGTAAGGCTATTCATGGAGGCCTCAGACCCTAGAATCTACATCACAGTCAAAGAGGGGCCATATGTGCCCATGAAGATCTCAGTATTGGATGCAAATCAGAGGACTCCAAAGGATTTCTCTGAGATGACCAAGGATGAAATTGTCCTAGCCACTATGGACAAAAGGGCACAAAACAGAATAGTAAGTGCCATTGATGATGCCACCTTCCAGAACTTAATTTTCTGTAAGACAGCAAAAGAGATGTGGGACACTCTTATAGTGTATATGGAAGGATCTGAAGAAGTTAGGTAAGATAGGAAGTCCTTGCTTAATCAAGAGTATGAGAGCTTTAGGCAAGGAAGAGGAGATAGCATCACTGAATGCTACAAGAAATTCTACAGAATTGTTAATGAACTTATGTCCTATGGAAGAGAGTTCACTAACTATGAATTGAATGATAAGTTCTTAAGGTCCCTAACCAAAGATTGGGACACCAAGATCTGTGCCATCAGAGAAATGGCAAAGTTGGGAGAAATTCCTCCTCCCACACTATTTGGCAAGTTGTTGTCTTATGAGATGCAGCTGTCTGTGAGAAAAGAGGAGGAAAAATCAACAAGGACTGAGCACAGAGAAAGGACTGTTGCTTTCAAGTCAGAAGTACCTAGAAAGGGGAGGACTAAGTCATCAACACCTCCTCCAGAGATAGTTGAATCTGAATCTGATGAGTCTGTTAGCACAAAATCTACAAGCAGTGAAAGTGATGAAGACTTTGCTGCATTCACCAGACATTTTCAGAAATTCCTGAAGAACAAACAGTGGAGGTCCAGACCTTCATTTTCCAAAGGGAAAGAAGTTCAGTATCAGGAAAAGAAGCCTTCAAAGAAGGACAAGAAAAAGACAAAGACTAGCAAGGCAACTGGGTCTAAGATAGTATGTTACTGCTGCAATAGACAGGGGCATGTTATTGCAGATTGTCCTGAGAAAAGAAAAGAATCCAGTGACAGAAAGAAGACTCACTTCAAAGGAAAGAAGGAGAAGTCCTTTGTTGCAAAGAATGAGAAGACTCTTTCAGACATTTCTTCTTCAGACACTGAGACAGATGCTGAAGCCTACATAGGGCTATTTGCTGAAGAAGAAGAGGAGTTTATGCAGATCATGGAATCAATCCATGAACAAGAAGAGTGTCAGTGCCAAGGACTGATGGCATTGACTGAAAGTACCAAAATCCTGGAGCAGCCAGGACCTAGTCAGGTACAAAGTCCAACTCAAAGTTCAGATTTCAGTTCTAGTTCAGAGTCAGATTCATCTTCATCAAGTGATGAAAGTATTTCTGAATCTGAGGGAGATATTCATCAGCTCTTAGATGAATATAAAGTACTGCTGCAAGCCTATAAGAAAAGCAAGTCCCTTGCCAAAAGTCAGGCAAAGGAAATTACTGATCTAAAGGCAGCTGCAACAGACTTTGAGAAGGAATTTGATCAAAAGCTCAATGAGGTAGCCAGGCTGAAACACATTACTGTGATTCAGATGGGAACTATCACTTATAAAAATGATCAAATTAAGTTACTGGAGATTAATCTCCAGAAGGAAAGAGAGCTAGTTGCTAGGTTTTCAAAACCTAAATCAGTGCTACCCTTGATTGATGAATTTGTTCATCATAAAGGAAAGGCTGGATTGGGTTTTATTAAACCAGCTAGGACTGTTCAGGATCAGTCCAAGTCCAAGGGCAAAGCCCCAACATTCAACAAGCCTGCTGTAGTCAAGACAGCAAAGGTTGTACCTAAGCAAAGGTACAACAAGTTTGAATGCTGGTGTTGTGGCAAGGTTGGCCACTTTGCCTTGGATTGTTGGCACAATGCCAGTGCCAAGTTGAGTAGCAAGTTACCTGGTGGAAAGCCAGCAGGTAGCTATGTCAAATTGCAAACTAACAATAACCAAGGACCCAAGTTTAATTTGGGTTCTAAGGTTCATTAATTTGTTTTGCAGGTGAATCCAAGTGGCCATACCCCAACATGGTACTTGGATAGTGGATGTTCCAGACACATGACTGGAACTAGGGGACTACTGAAGGACTACATTCCAATCAAAAATGGTCCAAAGGTGACCTTTGGTGGTTCTGAAAAAGGAATCATCAAAGGGTTTGGTAACATTTCTTCAAACCTTGTTACCATTACTCAAGTGGCTTATGTTAAAGGGTTGAAACACAACCTCATTAGTATAAGTCAGTTAAGTGATGTAGGGTATGACATCTCATTTGTTAAAAATGGTTGTCATATCAAGAGGTCAAGTGATCAAGAGATCATTTTGACTGGATATAGAAAGAGGAATGTCTACTGCTTAGACATTATGATTGAGAACAATGGTTCTCCTGTGTGTCTTGTAGCTGATGAGACAGTCTCTCAATGTGTCAAATGGCACAAGAGGCTTGCCCATCTTAACTACAAGACTATTAGCAAACTCTTTAGTAAAGAGTTAGTGAGGAATGGTCCTCAAGTTAAGTGTGTTAAAGATGGCATTTGCTCAGCTTGTCAAAAGGGCAAGCAGACTAAATCCACCTTTAGAAGCTTAGACAACAAAGATGCTGTGAGGTGTTTATACCTTTTGCATATGGATCTATTTGGTCCAATGCCAGTTCACAGCTTAGGTAGGAAGGTCTATACCTTTGTAGTTGTTGATGACTACTCAAGGTTTTCCTGGGTGTTCTTCTTAAAGCAGAAATCTGAAACACCTAGTGTCTTCTATAGTTTTGTTAAGCAAATTCAGAATGAATTGAACTGTACAGTGGTCAAAATTAGAAGTGACCATGGTACTGAGTTTCAGTCTGAAAGCATGACAAAGCTGTGTGAAGACTATGGGATATTTCAAGAATTCTCTTCACCTAGAACACCTCAACAAAATGGCATTGCTGAAAGGAAAAATAGGACCTTGATAGAGGCTGGTAGAACCCTATTAAGTGATTCATCACTGCCAGAATATTTCTGGGCTGAAGCAGTTAACACTGCATGCCATGTGATAAATAGGGCTACCATCACTAAAAGGTTAAACAAGACCCCCTATGAAGTTGTGAAAGGCAGGAAACCAAACCTATCCTATTTCAGGATTTTTGGTTGCAAATGCTTCATACTAAACAATGGAAAGTCTTACTTAACTAAGTTTGCTGCCAAATCCCAAGAGGGAGTGTTTGTTGGGTACAACAATAATAGTAAGGCTTATAGAGTCTACAACTTGACTACACAAGTTGTAGAGGAGTCTGTGCATGTAGTTTTTGATGAGACACAACTAATTAACAATGAGTTGTCTAGCAATGTATGCAGCCCCACAGGTCTTACTAAGAAGATGGACAAGCTAGCCATAGAAGATGTACCTGCTGCAAGACAGCAAGTAGAAGAAGATGGCTTATGTCTAGGGGGAGAACTACATGTACCAGGAGCTGAAGAAGTACAAGGAACTCAGCATGATGAAGATGATGTAGAAGTACAACCAGAAGCAAGGATGCCTCCAGCCAACAGGCATCTAAGAGATCATCCAGTAGAGCTGATAATTGGAGATCCAAGACAAGGTGTTCAGACAAGGAGCAGAAATCAGAATGCTGTAGTATATTCAAGTTTTCTGTCTCAAATAGAACCAAAGAAATTTGAAGAAGCTATACAAGATCCACAGTGGACTGAAGCAATGCAGGAAGAGCTTAATCAGTTCAAAAGGTGTAAAGTTTGGGACTTGGTTCCTAAACCTAAAGATCACAATGTGATAGGAACAAAGTGGATCTACAGGAATAAGTTAGATGAACAAGGAGTCATCATTAAGAATAAAGCAAGACTGGTTGCAAAAGGATATAGGCAAGAAGAAGGTATTGATTTTGATCAAACCTTTGCTCCAGTAGCCAGACTGGAAGCCATAAGGATGTTCTTGGCCTATGCAACCTATCAAGGATTCAAGGTATAGCAAATGGATGTCAAGTCAGCATTCCTAAATGGTAATTTGAAAGAAGAAGTCTATGTGGAGCAGCCTGCAGGTTTTGTTGATCCAACTTTACCGCATTATGTGTATAGACTTAGGAAAGCATTATATGGGTTAAAACAAGCACCTAGAGCTTGGTATGAAACCCTATCTAGTTTCCTCATTGAGAACAAGTTCTCAAGGGGGAAAATAGATAAGACTCTATTCCTTAGGGAATCTAGAGGCAAAGTCATACTTGTCCAAATATATGTAGATGACATTATATTTGGGTCTACTGAAAGTAGTCTTTGCAAAAAGTTTGCAAAGCTTATGCAAAGTCAATTTGAGATGAGTAGTATGGGAGAACTGAAGTTTTTCTTGGGTCTCCAAGTTAAACAGACTGAAAATAGTTTATCCATATGTCAGTCCAAGTTCACCCTAGAACTCATAAGGAAATATGGTATGGATTCCTCCAGTACCATGAAGACTCCTATGGGGTCAAGTATGTCTCTAAGTAAGGATGATGTAGGGAAACCTGTAGATGAAACCTTGTATAGAGGGATAGTTGGCTCCCTACTATACTTGACTGCAAGTAGGCCTGACATTATGTATGCTACATGTGTTTGTGCCAGGTATCAAGCCTGCCCTAAAGAGTCTCACTTGACTGCAGTCAAGAGAATCTTGAGATATCTAAAGGGCACACCTTATCTAGGCCTCTGGTACCTTAGGAATGGAGATTTTGATCTAACAGGCTATTCAGATGCAGACTTTGCAGGATGCAAAGAAGATAGAAAGAGCACTACTGGATCCTGTCAATTCCTAGGTGGAAGACTCATTTCATGGAGCAGTAAGAAGCAAACCAGTGTGGCTATCTCCACAGCTGAGTCAGAATATGTAGCTGCAGGAAGTTGCTGTGCTCAACTTCTGTGGATTCAACATCAGTTAGAAGACTATGGATTTCAGGTAAGTAGAACTCCACTTTACTGTGATTCTACTAGTGCTATTTCAATAGCTAACAATCCTGTGTCACATAGTAGAACTAAACATATTGAGATTAAATATCACTTTCTTAGGGAGCATGTAGAAAGAAATGATATTGCACTTGAATATGTTAAAACTGATAATCAGATAGCTGATATGTTTACTAAGCCCTTAGAAGAAGCTAAGTTCAATAGGTTCAAAATTGAACTAGGAATGATAAACTTAGACTAAGTTTACAGAACTAAAAATTGGCTAAGTAAAAAGGTGTCGACACATAGACAAGTCTATGTCGACACAGAATAGTAAGTGTCGACACTTCAGGAAAATGGTGTCGACACATCTAGGAAGTAGGTGTCGACACTTCAGAATGTTAGTGTCGACACATGTCGAGTTGGTGTCGACACATTCAATAAGGTGTCGACACTTAAGTTTTACTCAGAATTTTCTAAGTAAAGTCTCGACTACATGTCGAGTAGTGTGGTGTCGACACTTAACCAAGTGTCGACACTTAAAATCTGTTGACTAAACTTGTGTCGACACATGTGTGTCGAGACATTATAAGTCAGTGTCGACACTTATTGACAGTGTCGACACATCTTTAGAAATTCATCCCGCCTGTTCGTCTTCAAACAAGAAAGGTATAAATAGGGTTCTGTCTTTGTTTGTCGACACGCTTTCAAAAGTTTCGAGACCAAAACTCTTGTGTCGACATTTCTCTTCTCTAAAGACTAATTCTCCAAACCCTAATGGCTCCCAAGCTGGAAGAGAACGTTAACGAAGGCTATGAACTGGTGCGTGGTGCATTCGACGACGGTGATCAAGAAATCAAATCGGTGATAACCCTAGTCACCAATTCAGGATTGGAGTTCTTGGTTTTAGAACCAACCAAGATATGGAAGAAGGAAGTTATAGAATTTCTTACTGGAGCGTCTGTAGATGACTCAGGCTACAGAATCAAGTCAAGGGTGCATGGCACCAAAGTCAAGATTTCACCCAAGTCTCTGAGAAAGGTACTTCAGCTACCTAAAGTTCAGGAAGAAGAGGAAGTAACAACATCTAAGACCAGGGAAGCACTTACCTGGTGTGGACTAGATCCTAAGCTAAAGATAGGATCAGTATTCAACAGGAGAGGAATGAATACTCAAGGAAAGTTTCTGTCAGAAATTGTGGGCAAAGTACTCCTCAGCAAGACTGGAGGGCATGACAGGGTGTCAGCCTCCATGTTCAGTGTTATGACTAGAATCATTTTCAATCTCAAAACAGACTGGTCCATGGTTGTGTTTGAGAAAGTAAAGGAAAGTCTGAAGAAGCCCAATCTGGGCAGGATACTTAGTCTCTACCTGGCTGGTACAATACCAGAGGTAATGAGCAATGCTGCTGGTGCTAAAATCAACCACATGAGAAGGATGAACATGAGGATCTTCTCCAGGTGGGAAAGGGTGCTGTCGAAGGAACTGACTACTCCAGAGAAGTAGGTTTCTAAAAATGATTCCCCTCCAAAGAAGAAGAGGAAAATAACTGCTGTGACTCAGGAGTCCTCCAGCAGCTCAGGTAGTGAAGAACATGTGGTTTTCACTCCTGATAATCATGAGGATGAGGCTGCAGAGAAGTCACCTGCTCCTCAAGAGCCAGCTGACATCCAGGGGGAGCCTCCAGCTGTAGAACAACCCTCTACACTAGAGAGTGAGCAAGCTACTCTCATTATCCAAGAGTTACTTTCTGACCTCAATACTTTAGATTTTTCTATAATAGATTCTGATTTGTCTGATATTCATCAGCAAACTCAGCAAGCAAACCAAGCACCAGATGTTGTTCTCCAAGACACATCTGCTGTAGTTAATGTACCCAGTACATCTCCTGCTCAGTCACCCCCAGAATATACAATGGAAGATCTATTTCTGAATTTAGATCAAGAGGACTTTGACATGGACAAGACTGCTGCTGATGAAGAGACGAATGCTGCTACTGAAGCGAAGGGTGCTGCTGTTGAGGGGGAGAATCTGGAAGTTCAGGAAGAGCCTATAAGGCTAGATACTGAGAAGGCACTAGATGTGCAAGCTGACAAACCCTCAAGCCCTAAGGATAGGGTAAATATAGCAAGTACTTCAGAGTCTGAGGATGATGAAGCTGAGCAAGCTAAGAAGAAGCAGTTCTTTGTATTCAAAAGAAGAAGTCAGAGCTATAAGAAAGCTCTACAAACTGTTGCTCAACACTCACTAGTCCAACAAGCTCCATCAACAGATTACAGCAGCTTAATGGTAGCAATGCAAGTTAAGCTGGATGAGCAAAGGAGGGCTCTAGAGAAATATATTGATGAAGGCCACAAGTCTTTACAGTTTGATTTAGCTCAAGATATCAAGTCAATCAGGTTTGAGATGAACCTGAATAAGAAGGAAATGAATGATTGCTTCCACAAGGGTGGAAATGCAGTGGTATTCCTGGCTAAACATCAAGAACAGATCAAAGACAAAGTAGATGATATAGCACTGAAGCAAGGCTATGTGCTGGAGAATCAATTAAGAATGAATGACAATTTAACTGCCTCCCACAATGCTATAGTGACTGAATTAAAGAATAAGTCTGCTGAACCATCTACTTCTACTAATGCTGCCAAGGCTGAATTTGATAAAGCTTTTCAAGAAGAACTTGCTGCTGTCAAGACTGCAATCAAGGATTCCCAGAAGGTCATTTCTGAACAGCTTACCAAGCTTAGACCTTTCTTTAAGGATGGCATAAGGTATTTGGACAGTCAGATCAGATTCCAAAAAGATGATGTGAGAGATCATGTAGCACAAGAAGTCATAAAGGGGGAGAGGGTGTTAGTCAAAGCTAGCTCTGACCATGCCAAATGGATTTCTAATTCCATCAGAGCTACACTGGGCTATCCTCCCCTGTGTGATGATGACAATGTAGCTGAATCTGGTATTCAAAGTGTATATCTTGGAGGAGAGCAACAGGAAGTAGCTCAGGTGATCTATCCACCTCCAGATTTTGATATGGTTCATGCTGAAGTAAGCACAATGTATAGCCCAACTGCTGGAAAGCCAACTGTTATTCTGGAAAAGGTTGTTCAACCTATTACAGCTGCTATGCAAGAGGCTATGGACAAAGAGGAAGAGACAAGGCTGTCAAAGAAGAAGTTCAGGGAACTTGCTGAGCAAAAACCAGATTTTGAACAGTGGAGCCCTACTTCTAGGAACATCATTCTCACAGCCTGGAAAGCAGCCAAGGACAATGCACATGAGAGGAACAAGTGGTTCTCAGAGGCAGAATGGAGGAAGCATGAGAGTAGGCAGGAAGTCATTATCCAGCATAGAAGGAAGGCTAAGTTAGGAAAGCTACCTCCTACAGCTGTGGAGCCTAGCAAGTACTTTCCTAAGCCCTATCATTATTTTGAAAGGCAGAAACTCAAGGCTGAAGAACTTAAGAAGAAGGACTCCAAAGGGAAGAAGGTTGCTGATACTGAGCCTGCTGCTGCTGCTGCTGTAAAAGCCAAAATACAAGCTGGGAAAGGCATAGTTATAAAAGAACCAGAGCAGAATTAGATTAAGATTAGACTGAAGAATGTTGTAATTTGTTACATCTAAATATTTTTGTAAATCATTGAAAATGTATTGAACACAATGTTTGGACAGTTTTTGATAAATATATTTCATGATTGATTTAGTAGAATGTGTCTAATTCTTGGTTGTTCTGTAATGCTGAATGAGTATACATGTGTGCTTTATTACATGTTTAAGTATACCCTGTTGATATATATCTGCTTTACATCATTCTCTAATTTTTAATTATGAGTGATGTATATCATTGACTAAGGGTTATGACTTCTCCAAATAGGGGGAGATTGTTGGGTACATTGGTCAAATGTACCTGATTTGAAGAAGCCTCACCTAACTCAATGATATACATTATAATGTATTTGATGTGTGTTTGAGTTACTTGTGCAGGTTAGGTATTCACTAGACTGAAGCTAAAAGTTTCTAAGTCCATGTGTCGACACCCAGAGGGAAAGTGTCGACACTTGAGAAAGCTTGTGTCGACACCCAGACAAGCAGTGTCGACACTTGGAGTCATTGTGTCGACACCTGGGATGAAGAGTCGACACCAGACACAAAGTGTCGACACTTGGAGCTATGTCGACACTCAGTAAAGAAGTATGCAGAAAAGCTGTGTCGACACTTAGCAGAAGTGTCGACACCTAGAAGAGCTAAGTCTACACCAGAAAGTGTCGACACTTGGAGATGTGTCGACACTCAGCAAAAGTCTGCAGAGTCTAAGTACAAGTGTCGACACTCAACACAATGTGTCGACACTATGCAGAAGAGTCAGCATTTGAGGAATGTGTCGACACTCAGCACAATGTGTCGACACACAACCAGAAGAGTCAACACTTGAAGTAAGTGTCGACACTCAGCACAATGTGTCGACACTTAGCTAAAGACTCTACACTTGAAGAAGAAGTGTCGACACAAGGAGCTGTGTCGACACTTGGCAAAGAAAAGAGAAGTTTATAAAATATTCTAAGTACAAGTGTCGACACTCAACACAATGTGTCGACACTATGCAGAAGAGTCAGCATTTGAGGAATGTGTCGACACTCAGCACAATGTGTCGACACACAACCAGAAGAGTCAACACTTGAAGTAAGTGTCGACACTCAGCACAATGTGTCGACACTTAGCTAAAGACTCTACACTTGAAGAAGAAGTGTCGACACAAGGAGCTGTGTCGACACTTGGCAAAGAACATAGAAGTTTATAAAATATTCTAAGTACAAGTGTCGACACTAAGGGAATGTGTCGACACTCAGCTGAAGAAACAAAAGTGAAGACTTGTGTCGACACCAAGAAGCAGTATCGACACTTGACAGTTTCAACACATAAAGTTGTGTCGACACAAAGGAGTTGTGTCGACACTTAGAAGAATACAGTTAAAGAATGAAGAACAAGTTCTTGTGTCGACACTCAATTTCAGTGTCGACACATGCAGAAGAATCTGTGTCGAGACATACAAGGAATTGTGTCGACACCTTGTAGACTTGTGTCGACACTTACACAACATGTGTCGACACTTGTTTTATAAGTGTCGACACTTAAGAACAGAAAGTCTCGACACTATCTGACAGTTAGAGAATTTCAAGAAGTGACTGGTTGACATGACAGCTGCCGATCCAGCCGGTCTACATCAACTGTCAGAGAAATCAGAAGTCTGTTATGAACCGGACCAGCCGGTTACCATGAAGGAAGCCTATAAATAGGCACTCATAGATTACAGAAAAGGAAGCATTGTTGTTGATACAACTTGTGAGAATATTCAAAGTGGTTGATCAGATTAAATCAAGAAGTGATTCACAGAGGATCAACACAAGAAGGTCTGACAGTTCAACTGCAGATCTAAGAAGTTGGAGAGAGAGCTCCAATCAAGAATTCAGTCTTTGGAACTAAGGCTGAGAAGAAGGATTCAGAAACATCTGGATCTCAAGAAGCAGAGGTCAAGGAACAACTGCAGAAGATTCAGACTAATTCAGTTCTAACTCAAGAAGCTTTGAAGGAAGCTAAGTCAGTTTGGATCTAACTGAGTTCTTCCAAGAACTCTTCAAGAAACTCTCAACTCCTCTCTTATTTTCTGAGTTGTAGAGTTAGCAATTGTATTTCTATTTTAACTTGTAGGATCCATTGGATCTGAGAGAATTGTAAGCCTATATTATAAAGGCTGAGGGTAGGGCTTGATTGCCTGAGTGTAGGAGTTGAAGAACTCTGAGTGTAGGCCTTAATTGGCTGAGTGTAGGCCTGGGTGGCTGAGTGTAGGCCTTTGTGGCTGAGTGTAAGGCTTTGGGCCTGAGGTGTAGGAACCTTGTTGGGTTCTGAGATAGTGGAGAAGTTTGGCCGAATCTAGTACACTGCTAGATAGGCGAAGGGGGAAAGTGGATGTACCCAAAGATTGGGGAACCACTATAAATTAGTGTGTCTGCTGTGCTGTGCTGTGGATTGACTGTTTGATTTCTGTAATTGCTGTTAGCTGTAGTAATCTGTGAAATAACTGTTGTGCTGCCAACAAAGTTTTAAAAAGGTTTAGGTCACCTATTCACCCCCCCCCCCTCTAGGTGTTTAGGTACCATATCTTTCAACCGCGACATCAAGAAACTGTTTTGGTGGCCGGGTTTGAAAAAGGATGTGGTGCTATACGTAGCGAAGTGCCAAACCTGCGCCTTGGTAAAGGCGGAGTGCCAAAAGCTGGGAGGATTTCTTAAGTCCTTGCCTATTCCGGAGTGGAAATTCGACGACATCTCTATGGACTTTGTGCATGGTTTGCCAAGGTCGCAAAAGGGGAACGACGCCATTTGGGTGGTGGTCGATCGATTAACGAAGGTGTCGCATTTTATTCCGCATAGGAAGGATGATCCGGTGGAGAAGCTGGCAAAGCTATATGTGGATAACATAGTACGGCTTCATGGTGTGCCCCGCAGCATCGTGAGTGACCGGGATGGGCGGTTCACGTCCAATGATTGGAGGCTGGTGCAGCAAATGTTGGGAACAAAGCTGAAGTTTAGCACAGCCTTACATCCGCAAACGGATGGGCAGACCGAGAGGGTCAATAGAACCATGGAAGACATGCTTCGCATGTGTGTCTTGGACTTTGGAAAGCAATGGGAGGACCACCTTTATTTGGTGGAGTTCGCATACAACAACAGCTACCAAGCAAGTATTCAGATGGAGCCCTTCGAGGCCCTATATGGTAGAAGATGTCGCACGCCGTTGTCTTGGTTAGAAACGGGCGAGTCGAAGTTGTATAAGCGATCGGAAGTGGATGATGCTACTTCTTTGGTGAGAACCATTCGGGAGAGGTTGCTCATCGCTCAGGATCGGCAAGCAAAGTACTATAATGCCAAGCACAGGAACGTGGAGTTCGCTGTGGGTGATTATGTGTACCTAAAGATCAAGCCGTTCAAGGGTGTCTCGCGGGTGCGACGGTTGAAAAAGCTAAGCCCGAGGTACCTTGGACCGTTTGAGGTTCTGGAGCGAGTTGGAGAAGCGGCCTATAGGTTGAAGCTTTCGGTGGAGCTAAGTGGTTTACACGATGTGTTCCACATTTCGGTGCTTCGGAAGGCGGTGCAAGAGCCTACGCAAGTGATCGCGGTCGATCAAGTGCTGGTGGATAGTGGGCTAACGACAAAGGTCAAGCCCGTGCGGATTGAGGACTCGGAGGTCAAGCGGCTACGCAATAAAGAGATCAGGATGGTCAAAGTCCGGTGGGACAATTGCGGTCGTGAGGAGCTCTCTTGGGAGCGAGAGCAGACTATGCTTGACGAGTATCCGGAGTTGTTCCACTCAGGTACAAATGTTGGTTTTTGTATATCTTTCCTTTATGTAATTTCGTGGGCGAAATTCTTTTAAGAGGGGGAGAGTTGTAATGCCCCGAAACTCAAAGGAGCAAAGGGGGACGTTTTGGGCAAGTTTTGGTTTCTGGCTGAAGGCACACGGCCTGGGACACGGGCGTGTCCCAGGGCGTGTCAAGCGTGTGTCGACACTTAGCCGCGAAGTCGTCGAGTTATTCTCGACGATTCGTCGAGAATGGGCACACGGCCTGCGACACGGGCGTGTCGCAGGGCGTGTCGACCCGTGTCGACACTTAGCCGTGAAATCGTCGAGTTATGCTCGACGATTCGTCGAGAATGGGTACACGGCCTGCGACACGGGCGTGTCGCAGGGCGTGTCGACCCGTGTCGACGATCGTCAAGGTGAAATCGTCGAGATTCACTCGACGATCGTCGAGTCAAGGCACACGGCCTAGGACACGGGCGTGTCCAAGGCCGTGTCATCGAGTCGTCGATCTTCCCTTGACGAAATGTCCCGTGTACACGGCCTGGGGGCCCAGGTGTGTCAATATGACACGGGCAAGGACACGGGCGTGTCCTAGAACCCGTGCAGTGCTCGGGTTGGAAACGGGGGAAAAATAATGGGGTACACGGCCGGCTACACGGCCGTGTCAGCTGGAACACGGGCGTGTCATCTCGAACACGGGCGTGTTCGATACCCGTGTGCGGGTTCAGAAGATTCGATTTTGACGGCGAATGCGGCACACGGCCCTGGATACGGGCGTGTGCCAGGCCGTGTTCGGTCCAGATTGGGCATTTCAGCCCCGAATCAAAGCCGCTCGTTTTCTTAGGTTGAGATCCGACGACTGGGGTTGGTTCCTGAGAGGATATACTCGGGTTTGACTTAGAAAATCCTTCACTTTTCACCCTTTTCATCTCTCCAAACCCTTGGAGAAAGAAGAGCTAAGGCAAGAGGAAGAGGAGCTAGATCCGCCATTGGAGGAGCTTCGGAGCTCCGAATCGCAAGCCGACTCCGGATCCACGGAGGCAACGCAAGTGCGGTGATTTCTATCCGATTACTTTTCGATGGCGCCAAAGAGGAACGCAAGGGTAACGATCCTCATCTTGAGCTTGAATCGCTCCTTTTCTTAGCATAGGAAGCCCCCTCTCGCGAGTTTGCGGAGAGTTGGAGGCGTTCCTTCGGGTAGATATGTAAAGTCCCCGTTGTTTAGAGTCCGTATGCGAGAACGGACGTAGGCATTTTGTGTGAAACCTACCCGGACATGTTAGTCCGGATCGGTGATGTTGCATTGCATAAGGCCGGAGAAGACTCCGTGCTATTGGGTGTTTTTCGGGTTTTCTACGCGGTAGATTGCAGCAGGGAGCCTTGGGGACTAACCCAAAGGTGCACCCGGAAAACTGGGCGGACACGAGGTCTTGCCAACTTGGTGGCCTGAGAGCCAACTTGAACATAACTGGGTTATGTGATTTGTGATGGACACGGGACTCGGTGGAAGTTTGACACGCGCATATGGCTTAAATTATCGTTGCGACGTGAGCACGGGTTAGATGGAACCGTACCCGTTCTATGTCGTTCGGTTAAAGAGACCTAAAGGCACGTGGCACTTACCGTTGGCATAGAATAGGGTCTTCGGTGGTCGATGGCTTAAATTGACGTGACCAATGCCAGGAAGACAAATTGCTCATAGGATTAGCCGTCTGTTGGCGGTGGTGAGTCCGGAATGTTGGTGGCTTAAATTGACGCGACATGGACCGGTTCACCGAGAATGTGCCCTGAGTGCACGGGACGTGTGGCTGTACGAGCCAACGTCTGTGATGAAATGGCTATGGTTATATGCATTGCTCGCTTGTGCTAATGAAATGCAGGGAAGGAGCATCGCCGCCCCGAGTTGGGGGCGGGATCGTTATAATTTGGTCAGCATTGCTGACCGTTGCCTTGTTTTGCCACCGTGCGGTGGTTTGTTGCTTGCAGGTGCAGCTGGACCAAGCGGTCAATAGCGGGCTAAAGCCCTTTTTGCGAAGCTGGCCCTCGAAGGCCCGAATGGAAATGTTTTCTATTTTATTCATGTATGGCCGGCCTGCGTGCCGAGGTTGGTAAATCATGTAACAGACAAGTGAAACATTTTGTAAGGCCTTAAGGCCGGTTTTGGGTATTTTGTATACATTCCTATTATCGTATTAGTGGACATTCATGCTTGTTGCTGGGTTCTTGTTTACAACTTATTTAAACTGCTTCTGCTAGAATGCTCTGTGTAGGATGTTGAGATTGGTTGGATGGTTTCCATAAGTAACCACCCGGTCTATCTGTGGTATATGGCGTCGGGCCCCGGCCGGACCTACTGCTATATGCTATGCGACGGATAGGGGGTGTTACAGGGGGAGCCTCTACTTGTGGAAGAGCCAACTCCACTAGAGAGTGAACAAGCTACCCACACAATACTTGAGGTAATAACTGAAATTAATAAATTAGATTTCCTTATTGAGGATGATGTTTTGTCTGAATCATTACCTAATGTTAATCAGCAAACACAGACACATAGCCAACCCCAAGATGTGGTCATGGAGGACACATCTGTTGCAGATAAAGTGGTTGATGAGATTACAGATTCTCCAGCCCATCATAAACAGGAATTTACCTTAGAAGAGCTATTCCCTGATTTTCTACAGACAGATTTTGAGAAAGTGAAAGCTGCTGCTGAGGGGGAGGAGATCACTATTGAGGGGGAGCATATAGAGATTATAGAGGAAACTGCTCCACAAGAGACAGAGAAGCCAAAGGATGCTGAAGCACCACAAAGGACTGAGAAGGATTCACATCCTAGTCCTAAGGATAGAGTGGATATAGCTAGCACATCTGCTTCAGAGGATGAAGAGGCTGCTAGGTCCAAGAAGAGGAAGTTCCAGGTCTTCAAAAGAATGGGCCAGAACTATAAGAAAGCCCTACAGACCATTGCTCCATAGCCTACCACCACTACTGATTACAGTTCACTGCTGGTAGCATTGCAAATCAAACTAGATGAGCAAAGGCAAGCTCTGGAAAAGTATGTAGATGAGGGGCATAAGTCACTGCAATTTGATCTGGCCCAAGACATCAAGTCAATCAGATTTGAAGTGAATCTGAACAAGAAAGAAATGACTGACTACTTCCATAAAGGATGAAATGCAGTTGTCTATCTGGCCACACATCAAGAGAAAATAAAGACAAAACTTGATGAGCTAGAAGTGAAGCAAGGCTATGTCCTGGAAAATCAGATAAGGATGAATGATAATCTCACTGCTTCACATAATGCAATAGTAACTGAAATGAAGAATATAGCTACTGGTCTGACTACATCAAGTACTACTGCCAAGGCTGCTTTTGACAAGCAATTGCAAGAGAGTCTCACTGCTGTTAAAACTTTTATAGAAGACTCTCAAAAAGCTATCACTGACAAGCTCCAAAGGTTAAAACCTTTCTACAAAGATGGAGTAAACTATTTGAATGCACAGATAAGATTTCAGAAAGATGATCTAAGGGATCACATTGAGAGAGAAGTCATAAAGGGGGAGAGGGTATTAGTCAAGGCAGGCTCTGATCATGCCAAATGGATTTCAAATTCCATCAGAGCCACCCTTGGATATCCACTCTTATGTGATGATGACAATGTTGCAGAGTCTGAAATCAATCCTGCATATCTTGGAAGAGATCAAGCTGAAGTAGCTCAAGTTATATACCCACCACCAGACTTTGACATGATACATCAAGATATACAGACTATGTGCAGTCCTCCTGAGGGAAATCAGAATGTCATCATAGAGAAAGTAGTTCAGCCTGTGCCAGAGGAAATACTGAAAGAACAAGAGGCTTTGCTAAAAGAACAAGAAGCACAATTATCTAAGAAAAGGTTCAGAGAGCAAGCTGAACTTAGGCCTGATTTTGAACAATGGAGCCCCACCTCCAGGAATATAGTTTTGACTGCTTGGAAGGCTGCTAAAGATAATATCCTGGATAGAGGCAAGTGGTACTCTGAACAAGAGTGGAGGAAACATGAGAACAGGCAAGAGGCTATTGTTCAATATAGAAGAAAGGCTAAGTTGGGAAAGCTGCCTCCTACTGCATAGGAGCCTAGCAAGTACTTCCCTAAGCCTTATCATTATTTTGAAAGGCAGAAGATCAAGGCTGAAGAGCAGAAAAAGATAGATCTTAAAGGGAAGAAGCCTGTTGATGACAAAGAAGCTCCTATCCAAGCAAAGATACAATCAGGAAAGGGCATTGTGATCAAGGAGCCTGAGCAGCCTTAGGATAGGAATTTTCTTAAGTTTACAATTTGTAATCATTTGTTTTTAAACTCTCTGTAAACTTTTGAATAATGAAAATGTTGAAGTTGTTAGAACAATGTGATATGTGTTAAATCTATTACATTACTGTTCTGAGATATTTGTGTATACATGTTTTGTTTATACATGTTTATGTACTTACACTGTTATATAATACTGTTTTACATCATACTGTGAATTTTTTTATGTATGGTGTATATCATTGACTAAGGGTTATGACTTCTCCAAATAGGGGAGATTGTTGGGTACATTGGAATAAATGTACCAGATTTGAAGAAGCCTCACCCTACTCCATGATATACATCATGGTGTATTTGATGTGTTTTTGAGTTGATGTGTGCAGGTTAAGTAATTGCAGGGAAAGCTTAAAAGTTTCTAAGTCCATGTGTCGACACCTAGAAGAAAAGTGTTGACACTTAAGAAGACTTGTGTCGACACCTAGATAAACAGTGTCGACACTTGGAGTAATTGTGTCGACACCAGGAATGCATAGTCGACACTAGAAGGAAAGTGTCGACACATACAGGCTGTGTCGACACTCAATGAAGAAATGTCTAAAGAATCAGTTTCGACACTTAGAAGCAGTGTCGACACCCAGAGGAACTTTGTTGACATCAAAAGTGTCGATAGTAGGAGGCTGTGTCGACACTCAGCAAACTTCAACAAAGTTCAAGTACAAGTGTCGACACCAGAAGGCATGTGTCGACACTCAGCAAAACTTCAACAAAGTTCAAGTACAAGTGTCGACACTAGGAGGCTGTGTCGACACTCAACAAATTTCAACAAAGTCTAAGTACAAGTGTCGACACAAAGGAGATGTGTCGACACTCAACCAAAGTCTCAACACATGAAGAATGTGTCGACACAAAGGAGATATGTCGACACTCAGCAAAAGTATCAACACAGAAGGCATGTGTCGACACAAAGGAGATGTGTCGACACTCAACGAAGTTCAACACAAGAAGGCTTGTGTCGACACCAAGGAGTTGTGTCGACACTCAGCAGAAAACAGTTAAAAGTATTGAAGAAGTACTTGTGTCGACACTGTCAATCAATGTCAACACATTCAACAGAAGGCTTGTGTCGACACACAAAATCAGTGTCGACACATTCAAGAAGAAGCTGTGTCGAGATACAGATACAACAACACAAGGAGTTGTGTCGACACCAACAAGGCTAGTGTCGACACTTAGTCTATTTGTGTCGACACTTAGTCTACTTGTGTCGACACTTAGTCTATCAGTGTCGACACTTAAAGACTATCTGTCTCGACACTTTCAGACAGTTACAGAGAATTCAAGAAGTAACTGGATGACTTGACAGCTGCCATTCCAGCCGGTCTACTGCAACGGTCAGAGCTGTCAGAAAGTTGTTAGGAACCGGATCAGCCGGTCTCCTTGGAGAAAGTCTATATAAAAACCCTTCTCCTTGACAGATAAAAAAAGAGATATAGATTAAGAAGATCAAGCAATTCATTGAAGATCTAACAACACAAGAAGAAGAAGACCTTCAAGTGAAGATCTAAGAAGTTGGAGAGAGAGAGCTCCTTCTAAGAAGACAGCTGTTGAACTAGGCTGTGAAGAAAGTTTCAGATTGAGATCTGATTCTTAAGTCAGCAGTGATTGAAGATCATCTACATAGAGAATCGACCCTACTGTATTCTAATTCAAGAAGCTTTGAAGAAAGCCAAGGGAGGTTGATCTCAGCAAAGTTCTGTCAAGAACTTTTCAAGAAACTAGACAACTCTTCTCTCTCATTCTGAGTTGTGGTTACATTCTTTGTATTTTTAAATTTCTTGTAGGATCCTTAGGGATCTGAGTTATAAGCCTGAAATTATAAAGGCTGAGTGGTAGGGCCTTTGTGCCTGAGTGTAGGAGATACTTTTCTCTGAGTGTAGGCCTTGTTGAGGGCTGAGTGTAGGCCTTGGTGGAGGCTGAGTGTAGGTCTTGGTGAAGACTGAGTGGTAGGGCTGTGTGCCTGAGTTGTAGGAGTGGAATCACTCTGAGTTGTGGAACCTGTTTGGGGTTCTGATCTGTAAGATCTGAGGATCTGAGGACTAGTGGAGAAGTTGGGCCGAATCTAGTACACTACTAGATAGGCGAAGGGGGAAAGTGGATGTACCCAGACCTTGGGGAACCACTATAAATCCTGTGTGCTCTCTGTGATTGTATGCTTGTGTGATTGCTGTGTTATCTGTGCTGTGAATTGTAATTACTGTACTGTATTTCTGCCTTAAAAGTTTAAAAAGATTAAGTGCACCTATTCACCCCCCCCCCCTCTAGGTGTTTAGGCACTAGTTCTTTCATAATCCATGGCGGTTCCACCGAGCACCCTGGCTGCAATGAAATTCGATACAAGATTTGATATGGATTTTGATTCATTTCACCATTCAGATCCAATATTTCTTTAAATTCTGGAACTTCTGGAAGAACTAGGTCTCAAGGATTTTATGACCAGGAGAATCAAATTGCATGTGACAAAGATTAAGGAATGGGTATATACATCTTCTGCTTCTGAGGACAATATCTTGACAGGGAATATCGGGAGCAATGTTGTCTCTTTATCCCCCACCGTTCTTTCTGAAATTTTTGAGTTGGTGAATGGAGAAGAAGATTTGGACATCGATTCTGATGAGTACAGTTCGATGCTGAAACTGATGGGGTTTGCTGGGAGTAACCCTAACAAGCTGTTAAAGAAACAGCTTTCTGCCGCCTACCAATTCTTGGCGGATATTGTGGGCAAAGTGTTGATAGGCAAGCACACCGCACACGATAACATAACAAGATATCAATTCCTTATCATGTGTGCGGTGGTCAACAAAAGTCAAGTTGATTGGGGCAAGATCTTCTTTGGTTTGATAAAGAAGAAGAACAGTAAGAAAGAGGTATGCTTTGGAAGAATCCTGGAGATTTTCCTTCATGCAAAAGCTGGTGAATTCTTGGTCTCCCCGACCATATTCATCAATGCCAGCAAGCGCCTCACATGCTCTTTGTTTGGGGGGAGAGGATGATCTCCAAGCCATCCAAGGCTTCCTCCTCCTCCATCCCAGCTTCTGAGAGCACAAGGGCCGTGAAGGCCACTCCCCACCTTGTAGCAGAGGTAATCCCATCTCAACAACCTCTTACAGCAATTCAACTTCCATCTTCCACCAATCTTCCACTTCCTTCAGCTTCCCCCACTCATGTCTCACCATCAACTCATGCATCCCCTCCTATATCTTCTCCGCCATCACCTCCTCCACCACATCTGTTTAACATTCCTCATTTTGACATATCATCATTTTCTCCACCTCCAGCAGACACCACCATGACAGATACCATTCCACCCATCTCTCCTCCATTTATTCCCCTCACTGCATCTACTTCTCTACCATCACTATCTACCTCTCCTTCTTTGGACCATCCCACTGTATCTACCATCATAACCCTCCTCACTCCCCTCATCAAATCCCTAATTACAGAGGCCATTACACCTCTTGTAAATTCTATAAATTCTTTATCTGCCCAGGTGTCCCTTCTATCTGCTTCCCCCTCTTCATTCAGGGGCCTGGCTCCAGGTTCTCCTGAAACCAGGTAGGGGGAGATGCTCTGTGATGAAGCAGTAGTTTCAGATGCAGCAGTAGTTCCTCCAGTAGCAGTTCCTCCAATAGCAGTTTCAGTTGCAGAAGCAACAATTTTGACAGAATTTGATTCAGATTTGACTGAATTGATCCATTTTATGGATACTGACATTGACTTAGATGAGTCAGTTCCAGAGCAGATACAAACTATTGGTGATTTCCATTTGAATACCATAGTTGATTTGACTGTTTTGTTGAGACCTTTTGATTCACTTTATGTACAGTTCCCTTCTATTAAGCCATCACTGGCTATTATTATTGTCTCCCCTCCAATAAGTCCTACAGTTGCTAAGCAACTAAGTGACAGTTTTGCTGTTCCAGAGTAAGCCATCTCCTCCCCCACCCCCCCCCCAGCAGATATTTCTGCCCCTACTTTTGTTATGGATGATTCCCCAATGACTGACCTGGATGCATTGATTCTGGCAGACATTGAGGAAGAGAATAAAGCTCTAGAAGAGAGCTCAGTTTTAATCAGATCTCTAGTTCCAGTTCAAACTGCCAAGCCCCAGATATCTGCAGTTACCCTAAGAGCAATTGATGCTCTGTATGCCAATCCTCAAGGGTCTAGCTCAGATGAGGAAGAGGGAGATGAAGATTCTGATGAAGAATCCCAGAAGAGAGTCAAGTCAAAGAAGAGAAAGGCTCCTCCTCCTCCTGCTCTTAAGCTCAATCCAACAGCTGACACTCCCTACTACATCCTGCATAACATCACTCCCTATGAGGGAATGCCTGCTTGGATGTGTCTATCAAAGAATCAACAAAAGGAAAGAAAGAAAAGTAGGAGATACTCCTCTTCACTAGTTGTTAGATACAGAAAAGAACCTCCTCCTCCTCCTCCAGCTGCTGGTACTTCCAGTTCCTCTATTCCAAAGCCTGCTCTTGTACAAACCTACCAAAGGCATTAGGGAAAGTCTTTAGGAGGTTACCAGCAGAGGCAACAATCTTCAGGCAGACAACATCCTCAGCAGCACCAGCAAAGTGAATCTGTAAAACAGAAGGCAAAGAGTCCTGAAAGACCTTATTCCCCTCCTGTGTCTTTTGAGGATCCTGAAATAGCTAATACTGCTAAGATGGCCAGATTCTAGGAGCTGATTGGTCTTTTATTGATTAACAAAGCAAAAGCTGAGGGAAAGGACATATCAGGATACTCAACAATATCAATGTATAGAAAAGAAGAACTTAAAAGGTTTGAAAAAGGCAACAAACTTTTCAATATTGATGACTACATGAAGCTCCATCCAGAGGCTGTTGTTCCCAGAGCCTCTAGTCAAAAGATGCTTGGTATAGCTGATATGAAGATGACTGCAGCTCAGGCAGCTAATCCAAACAGAGAGATCAAATTCTCAAAGCCTGGAGTTAGCAGCAGCAGCAAAGAGAAGGATAAAGAGCAATCCAAGAAAAGCAAGATATGATCTAAGTTTTTCCTTCTTTTCCTGTTTATTTTTTTTACAACTCTCTGGTTATGTTTCTGATCAAAGCTTATATATATATATATATATATCTGCTACACGTGTTATAAATTCTCTGTCAGATATATGCTTTTTCTGCTTTATTTTGTTTCAGTCTGTGTCTTCACTTAGTGACCTCATCCAAATAGGGGGAGATTGTTGGATCCCTGGTTTGGATTTGGGCTAGGTTTGCTGAGTTAGGATGTCTTTGACCCATCTTGTATAGTCAGGGTCATTGGTTGTGTCCTAGAGTCTAGGGTTTGTCCTTAGAACATCATCTTGTGGACCATCCATCCTCCAGACTGCCAGAGAAACTCAAGACTTAGAGATATCTTCAGCTCAAATAAAAGTGTTCGACGTTCGTCGATCTCAGCTCAACGAATCATATTCCTTGCTCGACGAACTCTGATCTACTATTTGACATAGAGATATTTTCAACTCAAGGAAAGTGTTCGACGTTCGTCGATCTCAGCTCGACGAACAACATGCCTTGGTCGACGATTTCTGGTCTACGATTTGAATTCTTCTCAGTCAAAGACTTCTCAGATTCTAAGTCCACAATCATTCTTCTTTCGACGAATGTGGATCTCTGTTCGACGAATGATAATTGTCAGTTCGACGAAGGTTGAAGCAGAATTGACAAGTTTCCCTTGAAAACTAAGTGTTATTGTCTGGTCGACGAACTTATCAGCTCAGCTTGACGAACTCATCAGCTCAGCTCGACGAACTATGAACTCAGCTCGACGATTCATGTTCTTCGTTCGACGAATCCAGTCTAGGTCTTCTCCAGTTTTTCATCCCTTTTCTTGGCGATAATTCTTGAGTAATTAATGCCCAATCTTCTCGGAATGTTACCGTTAGAACGAGCATTGATCAAGGATTATTACATGCCGCTCTTCCATGGGACAGTTAGGGAATTCATTCATTGTCGCTTCCTTCCCAGGCCGACTGCATTTACTGCTCAAAGATTCAAATTTTGTGTGTGCTTTTGTTTTTCAGTCAGAGTTTTACAAAAAAGGATCAAGCAGTCCTGCTGATACAGAGATTACATTCAAGAAATCTTACAGAAATCAAAAGTTTTCATTCACTGCAATCAGCCTAAGCCAGAGAACATCATCATCATCAAGAAGAAGAAGAATAATCAATCTCTATCAAGAGTCTTCTTCCTTCAACCCTACAGGATAACTTCAGAAGGACAACAATATCTCTATCTGTCAAAGAAATTCCTGAAGCAATCTTTGGTCAAGGCAATCAAGCTTTTGAAGACCTGTCGCCCTGAAGCAGTGCTCCAGATTTCCTAATTCATTCAAGATCTCAGGGGGAGCAATCTGCTAAAATCAATCCACTTGTCTTCTCAGTTGTTATTGAGAAAGAGAAGACACCATCACCCTTTTCCATCCTCTGTACAGGGTTTTAAGTCCCTTCAAAATTATTCATGGTTGCAAGTCTCCTACCAAAAGACTTGAGGTTTTAGTTTTTGAGCACCTGAACAAAAGCTCATTGGTGTCAGACACCTGATCAAAAACCTGAGTGGATTCCTACCAGGATGGTAGAAGAGTGAATGTACCCAGGTTGGGGAACCACTATAATTTCTTGTGTCGTCTGGTTGCCCTTTTCTTTTATTTTTGGCTGTGTTCTGTGATTTGCTAGGTTGCTGTTTTTATTACTTGGTTTTGCTAACCTGTTCACCTAGGGATTACAGCAAAAGCTGCAAAGAGTTTTCAAGAGACCACAATACTCTATTCACCCTCCCCCTAGAGTATTTCAAATCTAATCTTCACTTTCATATATATACACACACAAGAGCATCTTCGCACGGGCTACGCCCATGCTCGATGCTCTCGGGCGGCCTTCGGCCGCATCAGGCGGGCTTCGCCCGCCTGCACATGGGCTACGCCCGTGCTTGATGATCTTGGGCGGCCTTTGACCGCATTAGGAGGGTGAAGATCCTGGCATTGAGAGCACTCAACGGCTGATCATTGAGCAGGCGTTGAGTGCACTGAGTACACTCAGTTCTTGATGAACAGGCATTGAGTGTACTGAGTGCAGTCAACGCCTGTGGCCTACCAATATTTGGAGAAGGCAACAGTTTGTTTTTGTAAACATAGCAATTTCAAGCAGAAATATTACATAATATATGTCTATTAAGAGAGTTTTTTATTCTAAGGAACTTATCAACAATCTCAGAAACGAAGAAATGCAGAGAGACAAAAACTATCCAGTCTGTGATTTTCAGCTATCATAGAGCAAATGAAGAGAAGGGACAAAACAAAGCAATCATACAACAGTTCATACATTCAAATCAATCGGTTACATAGAGTTTTCTATAGAAAATAACATCTATACAACATTTCAAGTACATTACAACATGTACTATATAATACGAAAAAAATCTAAATTATTTTCTACGCTAGCAGTACTATAGTGTTGAATGTTGGTACGTGCAGATATAGGAAAATGTTGCAATTACGACAGAACATCTCACGGTATCATGTATAGCCCATGATTCTGTGACAAAAGAAGAACAAATTTTAGTCAATTGTAAATTACGTATGTGTCAAGGAACCGTAGAAGAACTTACCAATCGCTATTTTATATTAAAATCTTTGTTTGCAGCTTCAATGTCATAGGACTTTGGTAAGAATTTATTTTTTTCAGGTTGCAAATGTTTGAAAAACAAAATTCCATTGTTTTATGGCATTGTTGAAAACAATATCTTATTTTAATCTTGTACTCCTGTAATTTGTTGTATGATGGCAATTAATTTTTATTATGCCCAAATGTACCTGCAATGTGCTACAATTAAATTTTGTCGGGTGCAGGTATGACTGACTACGGATGAGCGGGCTGTGCAGGTAATATAAGTGTAAGCAATAATTGAAAATAGTAATATTATGTCAGTGTATGTCAAATTAAAAAATAATTAAGAAATATATAATGCACCTCGATGTTCACTTTTGATATCAGATCTTTGAAGACAATATTTTTTGTGTACGTGCCAGGATGTCCTGGTAGAACACTATTTTTCACTAATACATTTGTGTTTGTGGCAGTAGTTCCTCTGGATAGTGATACGTAAAGCTGACCATGAGTAAAAATAGGAGAGGGTAGATAAAGGCCAACATGCTGGATTGTTTGTCCTTGAGATTTGTTTACAGTCTGCGCAAAACTTGAACGGATTGGGAATTGTTTTCTAGTGAGTTCAAAAGGCATTTGTTGATCTCCAGTATTTTTTAGAGGTATGCGCGGCAGGAACACTGGCTTGCCTTTATGTTGGCCTGTAAGAATCTCTGCCTCAATAACATTTCTTGAAAATTGATGGCATATGAGACGTCAACCATTGCAAAGGACAAAATGTGGGTTTAAATTTCGCAGAAGAATAACAGGGGCACCTCTTTTTAAAGACAATTTGTGGGGAGGAAGATTACACGATGAGATGCGGTTTAGAAATTCTTGTGTGTATAAATTATATTTGTCATCATCAATGGAATCGAAAGAGTAGAATGTTATCTCTTCCCCAGGGAAAACATGCAGACATTTTTCATTTAAATGAGCAACATCTTCATTTAACGGAGTCAACAATGCTTTATTCTCCCAGTAATCATAGTTACTAATATTGCATGTAATGTTAGAGAATACGATGTTGATAAGTATATTTATTGAATGTTTTCCCTCACAGGGAATAATCATTGAATCAGGGATGTAGATCATATCGTCACCACATATAGACTCAGTGCCATTTCCAATGCGAAGAAGAAACTCTGAAAAATATTGATCATTGAATGCGAGCATATTTTCCTTCAGTGAGAGTAATTTGACATTTAACCACAGTGGTGATGTAACAATACTAACATTAATAATTTGCAATATTGTTCCATTAATCACAACAGGTGGAATTTGGCGAAAATCGCCTCACATGATTACAACTCAAGATCATTTCATTTCAGTTCCTATGTTGTAACAGTTGTTGCATCTCTGACTTTTTGCTAAATTTGTAGTATGAGCTTGGTTCAATAGGAATTGGAATCTTGAATCTCAGATGTGCTATATTTCCACCTGGGAGCAGAGTTGCAGCAATTTCTGATGATGTAGTGGCAAGTACAATATGACCATCATGGCGTAGGTGGGCAAGAATTACTTTGTATAAAAAGGTTTTACCAGTGCCAGCAGGTCCATCATTGAAGAACATACCACTGCTGCCTTGTTGAACAGTTTGAACAATAATATGGAAGATGTAACACCCTTATTCGTCACATGGCATATAACAGAAGGTCCAGCTGGAACCTGACGCCATATACCACAGACAGTCGGAAGGGTTACCAAATGAATATTCAAACCATCCAATTAAGACTACTCGTCCTACACAGAGCATTCTAGCGGAAGCTTTTAAAGTTGAAAGAACCCAAATCTTAAATCCAATACAAATGAATGTCCATGACTACAACCACAGGAATGAAACTCAAATACACTGAAAAGGTACATGGCCTTACGGCCTTACAAATGTTCACTTAATAAAACATGTTTTACATACATCGGCTCGCAGGACGGCCATACGTGATAAAAGTAAAAAACAACTATTCTACGGCCTTCTAGGGCCAGCACAGCAACATGGGCTCCAGCCCGCTATTTGGTACTCTGCTCCGCAGCACCTGCAAGCACATTCCACCGCACGGTGGCAAACAAAGTAACGGTCAGCCAAAAGCAGACCAAATTATAACGACCCCGCCCCTTACTCGGGATGGCAGTGCTCTTTCCCTGCATAACATTAGCCCAGCTAAACAATAAAGTGCAACTATATATTTCGCCACAAGTGTAGGCTCGCACGGCCAAACACCCCGTGCTCTCAGGGCACATTAACAGTGAATCCTGACATATCAGTGTCTTCACCACCATCCCAAAGATGGCAACCAAGTGAGTATTTTAGCCTTTCTGACCCTGTCTAGTCTAAGGCTCCCGACTATGCCAACGACTAGTGCCCTTTTTGGATTTCTCGCACCGTTCCACATAGCCCAGGTCCAATTCCACTTGCCCGTTGCTCACGCCGCATATACAATTTTTGTCCTACGCGTGGGCCAAGCTTCTCTCGGATCCCAAAATTTTCCAAACAATCTCATAACCCAGTTATGATCAAGGCCGGTTCCCAGACCGCCAAGTTAGCAGAACACGTTTCCGCTCAATTTTTCGGGTGCGCCTTGAAGCTAACCTCCAAGGATCCCTGCTGCAATCTACCGAGTAGAAACCCGAAAAACCCAAAGCACGGAGTCTTCTCTGGCAAATCATATCAAATGCAGCATCACCGATCCAGACGATACACGTCCGGGTAGGTTTCACACACAATGTCTATGCTCGTACTTACGATTCTGGACTCTATATGCAACACAAGGGGGATTATTCACATCAACCCCAAGGAACACCACGCACTCACCGCACACTTGCGGGAGCGGGATTCCCTATGCAGAAAGATAGAGCTTCATATGATCAAGTTGAGAATCGTTACCCTTATAGTCCGTTTTGGGGCCATGGAAAAAACTACATGGACAGAACTCTTCGCAACAACCTTTCCTCCACGGATCCGCTCTCATATTTCAAAACGGTGCTCCGATGCTCCGCTGGTGGCCGAAAACCTCCTTCTTCTTCCTATTCTCTCTAACACCTTGGAAAGAGAAAGCCTTGGAGAGAAATGAGGGATTAACTCCCCTATTCCCGGCCTTAACAGAGCAGGAAATCATCTGGGCCATTGGATCTTAATTAAAGAAAACGAACGACTCAGATCTGCATAAAATTTCCCAGACCTGGGTCGAACACGGCTTGGCACACGGCCGTGTCCCAGGCCGTGTGCCTCGATCCAGGCACGATCGTCAAACATAGAAAAGCCACACGGGCTCAGACACGCCCGTGTCCAACCTGACATGCCCATGTCGGGTCTCTTGACACGCCCGTGCCCGGGGGCGTGTCACGCATAACCGCCACGGCAACGGACATGACCCAACGGGATACGGGTACGGACACGGGTAGGCACACGCCCGTGTCAAATGACACGCCCATGTCATCTAGCTGTGTTCCTGACCATGTCCTTCTCAGGATGAAAACGACCAAAATCACCAGCCAGACACGGCCTTGGACACACCCGTGTCGTAGGCCGTGTACCCCTATACAGGCAGCAAAAATCCCTTTTTCGATACCGACTCAAATACAATTTTCGGGGCGTTACAAATATCCCCCCCCCCCCCCCTTAAGGAATTTCGTCCTGAAATTAAGTAAAGGCATACAAATCTAAATAATACCTGAGTGGAATAACTCGGGGTATTCCTCCAACATAGCTTGCTCTCGCTCCCAAGAAAGCTTCTCACGTCCGCAATTATCTCATCGGACTTTAACTATACGGATATCCTTGTTGCGGAGTCGCTTGACTGCAACATCTTCAATATGTACTTGAATATCCGAAATGGCCTGCGAAGGCTCTTCCACCGCCTTACGCAACACCGATACGTGGAACACGTCATGCAGCCCACTCAATTCCGCCGACAGCTTCAATCTATACGCAGCCTCTCCAACACGCTCCAGGATTTCAAATGGTCCAAGGTATCTCAGACTCAACTTCTTCAATCGTCAAACACGTGATACACCCTTTAACGGCTTGATTTTTAGATACACCATGTCGCCAACATTAAACTCCACGTTCCTATGCTTGGCGTTATAATACTTTGTCTGCCTGTCCTGAGCGATCTTCAATCTTTCCTGAATTGTCCGTATCATTGAAGTGGCGTCTTCCACCGCTTGACGTTTATACAACTTCGATTCGCCTGCCTCAAACCAAGACAACGGCGTACGACACTTCCTCCCATACAAGGCCTCAAAAGGCGTCATTCCAATACTCGCCTGAAAGCTGTTGTTGTACGAAAACTCCACCATGTACAGGTGATCATCCCATGCTTTCTGAAATCTAGGACGCACATGCGAAGCATGTCCTCCATAGTCCTGTTTACCCTCTCGGTTTGACCATCTGTCTGTGGATGAAAGGCTATGCTGAAACTCAGCTTAGTTCCCAACATACTATGCACCAACCTCCAATCCTTCGACATAAAGCATCCATCTCGGTCACTAACAATACTGCGGGGCACACCATGCAATCGTACAATATTCTCCACGTGGAGTTTGGCTAATTTTTCCACCGGGTCTTCCTTCTTGTTCGGAATAAAGTGTGACACCTTTGTCAACCTATCTACGACCACCCAAATGGCGTTGTTTCCCTTCTGTGACCTTGGTAAACCATGCACAAAATCCATAGATATGTCATCGAATTTCCATTCTGGGATAGGTAGGGGCTTCAAGTAACCTCCGGGCTTCTGGCATTCTGGCTTCACTAATGTGCAAGTACGGCACTT
Organism: Platanthera guangdongensis; assembly: GCA_039583875.1. Classification (NCBI taxonomy): domain Eukaryota; kingdom Viridiplantae; phylum Streptophyta; class Magnoliopsida; order Asparagales; family Orchidaceae; genus Platanthera; species Platanthera guangdongensis. The sequence continues at coordinate 108,942,084 of CM077154.1, forward strand.
GGCCACATAAAGTGCTACATCTTTCTTCAAACCCGGCCACCAGAATAATTTCTTCATGTCTCTATACATCTTCGTGCTTCCCGGGTGGATCGAGTACTTGGTATGATGCGCCTCATACATCAACTCCTCCCGAAGTTTATCCGCACTAGGAATGCATAGGTGACCGTCCTTCCTTAGCAACCCATCCTCAACAGCAAACTGGGAATTTGACTCATCCAAAGATTCTTCCAAGATCTGTTTCATGTTGTTATCCTGAACCAAATCCCGCCGAACTCTATCCGCTAGGTCACACTGCACCTCTGTCCAAAACAATTTCGCCTCGGCACTAGACTTCTTGTCGATGCAAGATATCTTCAAAGCCTCCAACTCATGGACCAATCTCTTATCATGTACCGATAACCAGTTGGCCTGTGCCGGAGTCCTGTGACTCAACGCATCCGCCACTGTATTTCCCTTCCCAGGCACATAATGAATCTTGAAGGTGTAGTCCCCTAAGAACTCCATCCACCTCCGCTGCATCATGTTCAGATCCTTTTGGTCCAACAGGTACTTCAAACTCTTATGATCGTTGTAAATATCGACCTTCACACCGTACAGGTAGTGCCTCCAAAGCTTTAGAGCAAATATCACGACCACTAACTCTAAGTCGTGGACCGGATAATTCCTCTCATGAACCTTCAGTTGTCGTGAACCATAGGCTATCACTCTCCCTTTCTGTAACAGAATATAGCCCAAACCATTACCCGAAGCATCACTATAAATCTCGAGCCCTTCGGTTCCAATTGGCGAACATAAAATAGGCGTCGTGGTCAACCGCCTCTTCAACTATTTAAAAGCCTGCTCGCACTCCGGAGACCACACAAATTTCTGATCCTTCCTTGTCAACATCGTGAGTGGAAGTGCTATCCGTGAAAAGTTCTCTACGAAGCTCCTATAGTAGCCAGCAAGTCCCAGAAAACTCCGGACTTCCGCCACCGTAGTCAAAGTAGGCCACTCCCATATTGCCACTATCTTCGCCGGATCCACCGCTATCCCTTCTCCACTGACAACATGACCAAGGAACGCTATCGAGGATAACCAAAATTCACACTTAGAGAACTTAGCATACAACTAATTTCTCCTCAATGTCTCCAACACCATGAGTACATGCTTGTAGTGATCTTCTTTGCACTGCAAGTACACCAGGATATCATCTATAAATACTATCATGAAACGATCCAGGTACTCTCTGAACGTCATATTCATCAGATCCATAAACACGGATGGCGCATTGGTCAAACCAAACGGCATGATCGTGAACTCGTAATGCCCAAACCGTGTACTGAATGTTGTCTTTGGAATGTTGCTCTCCCTTATCCTCATCTGATAGTAACCGGACTTCAGATCTAACTTCAAATATACTGTTGACCCAACCAACTGATCAAACAGATCGTCAATCCTTGGAATCGGATACTTATTCTTTTCCGTAAGCTTGTTCAATTTTCGGTAGTCGATACAAAGCCGCAAGCTCTCATCTTTCTTCTTAACAAACAAAACTGGTGTGCTCCAAGGCGACTAACTTGGACGCACATAACCTTGCTCTAGCAACTATTGCAGTTGCACCTTCAACTCTGCCATCTCTCTTGGCGTTATCTGATAGGGGGAGCGTGACACCGATTTGGCACCCGGTACTAGCTCAATGGTAAAATCAATCTCCCGCTGAGGAGGGGCTCCTGGGAGATCATCTGGAAACACATCAGGATATTCAGAGACAACTGGGATATTGTCAAGACTTGGCTTAGGCGTCGAAGTCTGAACTAGAGTGACAAATAATTCCGCCCCAGACCGAACTGTCTTGATCACCTGAAGGGCCGACATCAAAACTTTCCCTGACCCCTTCATGCCCGCAAAAGTCATCTCCCGATCAGTGTCCAGACCCAACTTAATTTCCTTACGGTTGCAATCGATGCATGCACCCTGCTCCGAGAGCCAATCCATACCGAATATTACGTCGAACTCCACTAACGGTAGAATCAACGCTCGCAAATCGATCTCTTAGTCCCCAAACAGAATCTTCACTACGCAGATCTTATCCGCACGCATTGAGCACCCATTGGGCAACAACACATCTAACTTGTTTTCTGCCATCAAGGACGGAACTCTGATGCGCGATATGAATTTTTCGGACAAGAAGGAATGTGATGCTCCCGTATCAAATAGAGCTTTCGCTGGAAACTCAAATATCAACACAAATCCTAGCACCAACAAAAGTAAGCTAACAACAAAAGAGTTAACGACTATGAAAGTTAAACTACTGCAATTTAACTCATACATGTCACCACGTCTGCTTGCTTTATGGCCTCTTGAAGACCAAGGTTTTAGACTCTAGGCTGGGCTGGAGCATGATGGGATGCGGTTGACTCCACCGCCTTCCCTTTCTCCTCATAAGTCGCTCCAGGCTTCCTCTCGGACTTTGAACGTCGGCTCCAACACACCCAAGCAAAATGCCCCGTCTTCCCACAGTTATAGCAAGCTCCAGGGACTCGACTTGTAATTGCCCCCGATGCATCAGCCGAAGGGGCTGAGTTCGAAGTTCTCCGCTTCTTGTTCCATCTGCGGAAACTTGACTTGTGATTTGGCACCTTGAACCCGGACTTCCTTTCTCCTGGATCCTTCTTCTCTTGAACTTTCTTCACAACCTTTTCCAATGATCGGGCCGAATTGACCAAGGCTAGGAAGCCTTACGCCTTAGGCCCAGCAAGTAGCAACTGTAGGTCGCCGCGTAGACCCTAATAAAATCGGTTGGTCTTCCGTTCTTCTTCCATAAAACGTAGCACCAGCATACCGACCCAACCGTATGAACTCATGCAGATACTCGTCCACGCTTCTGGATCCTTGAGTCAACCCAAGAAATTGATTCTCCATCTCCAACTTCTGAGCAGAGGGTACAAATCTGGCTAGGAAGAATCTTGAAAATTCCTCTATCAGCACATCAGCAAGCTGCCTACCCATTAAGAGATGAAACTCCAACTCATCCCACCACAGCCTCGCTACACACACCAAAAGGAAAGTCGTTATGGTGGTCTTCTGCCACTCCTCAGTTATTGTGGCTATCAACACCGTCTTTATCGAATAGAGCCAGTCCTCAGCTTGAGCTGGTGTTCCAACCCCATCGAACCTCGGTGGATTAAAGCCCATCACATGCTTTAGCTGCTTCTCCGTAGCTCTCCTCGGCTCTACCAGATCAACTGCTGTGCGCTCCACCACTCTCAGCTCTGCCGCCCTAACCGGTTCTTGCTCATTCGCAGGAGGTGCACGATGCATTTTCCCTGCAGGTTGGGCATTTATCATTGCAAACACGGCTTCAGCCACCATCCTGATGGTTTCCGCTGAAGGAGGTGTAGTAGGCACGTCCCTTGGTACACTACTTTACTCCGACTACGGACGCTCTGACTGACCAGCACCACTCCTACCAGCCTATAGCAGCAAAGACACATGATTAGACGACAAACAAATTGCTAAAAGTAATCATTGGAGCACTCAGATTCCACAAAACAAGTGTATTTTTCATTCCTAAGTGGACATTCATGGGTTCTTTTTGATGTTATAACGATGACGCACATATGTGCTCACCACCCCTTAAACAAATTCGCCCACGAATTCATTTAAGTCTGACCGTAACCAGAAGTCTGATACCAAATTATAACACCCCTATCCGTCACATGACATATAATAGAAGGTCCAGCTGGAACCCGACGCCATATACCACAGACAGTCGGAAGGGTTACTAAATGAATATTCAAACCATCCAATTAAGACTACTCATCCTACATAGAGTATTCTAGCAGAAGCTTTTAAAGTTGAAAGAACCCAAATCTTAAATCCAATACAAATGAATGTCCACGACTACAACCACAGGAATGAAACACAAATACACTGAAAAGGTACATGGCCTTACGACCTTACAAATGTTCACTTAATAAAACATGTCTTACATACATCGGCTCGCAGGCCGGCCACACGTGATAAAAGTAAAAAAACAACAATTCTACGGCCTTCTAGGGACAGCACAGCAACATGGGCTCCAACCTGTTATTTAGTACTCTGCTCCGCAGTATCTGCAAGCACATTCCACCGCACGATGGCAAACAAAGCAACGGTCAGCCAAAATCCGACCAAATTGTAATGACCCCGCCCCTTACTCGGGACGGCGCTGCTCTTTCCCTAGATAACATTAGCCCAGCTAAATAATAAAGTGCAACTATATATTTCACCACAGGTGTAGGCTCGCACGGTCAAACACCCCGTGAACTCAGGGCACAATAACGGTGAATCCTGACATATCAGTGTCTTCACCACCATCCCAAAGATGGCAACCAAGTGAGCATTTTAGCCTTTCTGACCCTGTCTAGTCTAAGGCTCCCTACTATGCCAACGGCCAGTGCCCTTTTCAGATTTCTCGCACCGTTCCACATATCCTAGGTCCAATTCCACTTGCCCGTTGCTCACGCCGCATATACAATTTAAGTCCTACGCACGGGCCAAGCTTCTCTCAGATCCCAAAATTTCCAAACAATCTCATAACCCAGTTATGATCAAGGCCGGTTCCCAGACCGCCAAGTTAGCAGAACACGTTTCCGCTCAGTTTTCTGGGTGCGCCTTGAAGCTAACCTCCAAGGATCCCTGCTGCAATCTACCGCGTAGAAACCCGAAAAACCCAAAGCATGGAGTCTTCTCCGGCAAATCATATCAAATACAACATCACCGATCCAGACGATACACATCCGGGTAGGCTTCACACACAATGCCTATGCTCGTACTTACTATTCCGGACTCTTTATGCAACACAAGGGGGACTATTCACATCAACCACAAGGAACACCACGCACTCACCGCACACTCGCGGGAGCGGGATTCCCTATGCAGAAACAAAGAGCTTCACATGCTCAAGTTGAGAATCGTTACCCATATAGTCCGTTTTGGCGCCATGGAAAAACTACGTGGACAGAACTCATCGCAACGACCTTTTCTCTACGGATCCGCTCTCAGATTTCAAAACGGTACTCCGATGCTCCGCCGGTGGCCAGAAACCTCCTTCTTCTTCCTCTTCTCTCTAACACCTTGGAAAGAGAAAGACTTGGAGAGAAATGAGGGATTAACTCCCCTATTCCCGGCCTTAATAGAGCAGGAAATCATCTGGGTCGTTGGATCTTAATTAAAGAAAATGAATGGCTCAGATCTGCACAAACTTTCCCAGACCTGGGCCGAACACGGCTTGGCACACGGCCGTGTCCAAGGCCGTGTGCCTCGATCCAAGCACGATCGTCGAACACAGAAAAGACACACAGGCTCAGAAACGCCCTTGTCCAACCTAACACGCCTGTGTCGGGTCTCTCGATACGCATGTGCCCGGGGGCGTGTCACGCATAACCTCCATGGCAACGGACACGACCCAACGGGACACGGGTACGGACATGGGTAGGCACACGCCTGTATCATCTAGTCGTGTTCCTGACCGTGTCCTTCTCAGGATGAAAACGACCAAAATCACCAGCCAGACACGGCCTTGGACACGCTCGTGTCCTATGTCGTGTACCCCTAAACAGGCACCAAAAATCCCTTTTTCGAGACCGACTCAAATACAATTTTCGGGGCGTTACAGAAGATATAGGCTTGACATTGATTTAAAGATGAAATAGATGGAAGATCTATATTTGATACTGGTATTGAGAGTTCCTACTCAATTAAGATGGAGAAGTCTGTAATATTTTGAAAGGTAGAAGACATTTGAGGGATATCAAACTGTGTAATGCATTTGATGTGTTATTGAAGTATGTTATCTATTTTACGAAGGATCCTGTTGAGGATATATACATCACTGGCATATGAGGATGTGACGTAATCCTCTGTCATTGCTGCGTATTTGCCTTTCCAGAGCTCTCTAACATCTATAGGATTACAAAATAATAAAATTATCGTAAATAAAGTGTGCAGTGTTGCGGGCATCTGAAATTCTCTAGCATCATGCATACAGTTATGCAAACTGTTCTCTCATTCTAATCGACCATACTGTTCAGCTGGTGCCTTAAAAGTTTGATGTGTAATAGTACCAACTGTCATCAAATGTTCAAACAATCTTGGCGCTCGAATATGATTTAAAAGCATGCACATGTAAAATCTCTCTCCTTTTGAAGGATGTACATGTTGAAATTTATGAAGTGGAAGTGGGTGACGGGACAAGGCCGGGCGTCCTGGGCGGACAGTATGGGCGGACTGGGCGGACTGGGCGGACTGGGCGGACTGCGTTGTGCGGCCAGGTGGAAAGTCTGGTGGAAGCCGGCTATTTTCTGAGCGGGTTGTTGCATGGAGTCCGTGGGTTGTGCGGCCTGGTATCTGCGGATAGAGAGGCTTGCGGACTGGTGCTTTGCTCAGTGGTCATGGTGCAAGTTTATGCTGATAGGCGGGTTGGCTTGTATTCGCGGGTAGCTTGTGGACTGATGTGTCCGCGGCATTGGCTGTTGCGGACTGAGCTTAGAGCTTGGCTGAGGCCTTGTCGAGCTCTGGTGTTCAGCAGGTGTTTGCTGTGGAGATCGTTTTGGCAGCCTGGTTTTGGAGTCCGGGATTTGACCGCTGCGATGGGGCAGGAGTGCGAGGAGCTCGCGGACTGCTAGCGGTCTGTGCTTTGGTGTTTTGGCGGACAGGGGTTTGCGTCTGCCATGCTCGCATTGGACCTAGATGGTTGTGGGCTTGGTCACACTTTGTGCCAAGTTCAGTGTGTCCGCCGTATCCGCCAAGTCCGCTGTGACCGGGCGGACTGTTGCTAACTGCCTTTGGTCGTGGACTTGTGGCGGATTGAGGTGTGAGTCTTGCGGACTGCCTCGGGTTGGTGCGGACAGCCATTGAAGGTGGTTTGCTGTCCTGCAGTGGTTGGAGATTTGCGGGCTGATGCCTTGTCCGCTTCGCTTGGGCGGACTGGAGAGGGTTTGTCAATGGTTGCCTTGCTCCTGGCGGTTTTCCTTGGTAACCGGCCAAGTTCTTGCGGACTCGGCGGACGGTGTTCTGCGATCGCGCGGGCTGGGGCGGTGTCTCTATCTCTAGGGCGGTGACCACACTCCTCACCTCGCCTATAAATAGGACCCCCCTGGCAGGTCTACAGGAACCTAAGTAACTTGAGTGAACAGTAAGTTGGGTTGTGCAAGGAGCTGCGGTCTCTGTTTGTCAGTCCGCGCGGATTGTTTCATTGCTGACATTTGCTGTGTGCAGGTCGCGCGTTTTGCTTCAAGGAGCCAGGAGTTTGGCTGTGACTTCGGTCAAGTGCTTGGAAGTGTGCGGTCTCTGCGGACTCAGCAGGAGGTCGCTCTGCGGCTTGTCAGTTCTGTTTCATCCTTACCAGCTTCAATAACCTGTCCGCCGATTTCAGGCGGGTAGGGGTGTTCCTCAGATCAGGTTCAGCGGGAGACGAATAACGGTGTGTCCGCGCGGCCTCGCGGCTTCGGCGGACTCCGTGGCTATTCGGCGGATTGCAGCTTAGTTCGGGCGACTTCGGCGACCTAGGTGACCTCGGCGGTCTCGGCGGACTCCGGTTCTGTCCGCTCGGCTTGAATTTCTTGGTGCTTTCTGTTTTACAGCTGTTATACTAGCGAAATCGTGTCTCGCTATGTATGTCTCGTGATGTAAAGAAGTGAATGAATAATAGACCTGCTTGTGCTTCCATTGTTTGTTGGGTGTAACCCTTGTTCCTTGGTTTTTCGCTGGTTCAACGTGCGAACTGGGTAGTTCCGAAGATATTAATTTGGCGTTTGGGCTATCTTGCTGACCACGTTGAGAAAATTTAACATGGTATCAGAGCGAGGTTCAGTTGCGTGAGCGGAAGTCAACCAGCATTGTTACTCAGTGACTGAGTGGTGCTCAACCAGTGTTATTGCTCGGAGCTTCTGAAAGGGTGCCAACATGTTTTTGCAATGGAAGGGAGTTTTGCAAGAGGTCTAGGCATTGAACTCTTAACGCCGACTAACTTCAAGAAGTGGAAGTCGTGCATGAAGAGTTATCTTCTTGGCGAGGAGCTGTGGGAAGTTGTCGGTGGTGACGACAGACAGGAAGTGACTACTGCTTTCGGTACTGCTGAGCAGGTGAGGCTCTGGAGAAGAACAAATGCTAAGGCAGAGTTCATTCTGAAGAGAGCTGTCTCTCCGGAACTGTTTGATCACATCATTGGGTGTGAGTCGGCTGCTGATATTTGGACAACCATTGATGAGTTGTTCAATAGGAAGAATGTGGCGCGGCTTCAGTTCCTGGAGAATGAGTTGGCCAGGGCAACTCAGGGAGACCTTTCCATTTCCAAGTACTTCTTAAAGATGAAGAGCTTGTGTGCTGAGCTGTCGGCACTGGATCCTGATGAGCCTATCTCTGAGGCTAAGATGAAAAGGCACATTATCCGCGGCTTGCGGAAGGAGTATGTGGCCTTTGTTACATCTGTTCAAGGGTGGGCTACTCAGCCGTCTTTGCTGGAGTTGGAGAATATGATTGCCTCGCAGGAGAACTTAGCAAGGCAGATGGCTGGAGTGAATCTGAATCAGGAAGGCAGTGAAGCTCTCTTCTCAGGCAAGAAGAAAGGATGGGAAGGGAAGAAGAAGAAGAAGGTGCAGGCCGCTGGTGAGAAGGAGACTTCAACTTCATATCCTCCGGAGAGGAGCAATGCTCCTAAGGACTGGAAGAAGAACCTGAAGTGCTACCGGTGTCATCAACGAGGGCACTTCAAGCGGGACTGCAAGGTCAAACTGCAGCCTGGGCATGCTGCGGGAATGGAGGAAGCTTGCTCGAGAAGTGAAGAAGTAGAATGGGGCGGAGCTTTTATGACGGGCACTTGTGTCCGGGCCTTGTCTGCTGAGGACTTCAACGGCGAGTGGATCGTGGACTCCGGGTGTGGTCATCACCTCATCGGAGACAAGTCAAAGTTCACCTCCATGCAGGCATACTCAGGTAATGAAGCTATTATCACTGCTGATAATACTGTTTATGCAGTAGAGAAAGAGGGGATCGTGTCTTTGGGTAGTGATCAGGGGCCACTCACGTTAAGGAGCGTGTATCACGTGCCGGGCATGAAGAAGAACCTCTTCTCGGTGACCAGTGCGGTGGGCACTGGGTATCACGTTATGTTTGTGCCAACAGACGTGAGGTTCCTTCGCAACGTATCAGCAGTGAAGGCTGATGTTGCTCATGTTGGGAGAAGGGTGAAGAACTTGTTTGTTCTTTCCACCAATGCTTATGTTGATAGAATGAGGGCCAATGATAGCGCTGCTATCTGGCATGAGAGGCTGGGGCATGTCGGCATGGACAAGCTGAAGGTGATGGCTAGTAGAAGTCTGGTGAGGGGGTTGTCGAAGTTGTCCTCCTTTGGTGATGGGCATGTTTATGCGGGTTGTCAATATGGTAAGGCACATCGCCTTCCATTTGATAAATCACAAACAAGGAGCAAGAAACCATTGGAGTGTATTCATGGCGACCTGATGGGACCGAAGGTTACTGCCAGCCTTGGTGGAAGCAGATATATGTTTGTCTTGGTTGATGACTACTCAGGATATACTTGGGTGTACTTCTTAAAGGAGAAGTCGGAAGCATTCTGTTTGTTTGTGGAGTTTAAGGAGTTGGTAGAAGGCCGGCTTGGCTTGCGGATTAAGAAGCTTAGAACTGATAACGGGGATGAGTTTGTCTCCTCCGAGTTTCCTAACTTCTGCAGGAAGCACGGGATCCAACAGGAGCTTACTTGTGCCCACACTCCAAAACAAAATGGGGTAGCGGAGCGGAAGATCCGTCATCTGACAGCGACCTACAAATGCTGGCTTCATACGAAAGATATCCCAAGGTCCTTTTGGGCGGAGGGAATGTCTTGTGCTGCTTATGTTATCAACCGGATGCCACTCAGCCCTACCAACATGAAGACTCCAGTTGAGCTGTTGCTGAAGGAGAAGCCGAGTGTGGTACACCTTAGGGTGTTCGGTTCAACTTGCTACGTGCATGTCCCGGATACTTCACGGACAAAGCTGGATGCGAAGGCAAGGAAACTTGTCTTTGTTGGCTACGATGAGCGGAAGAAGGGATGGAAATGCATGGACCCTGTGACGAAGAAGTTCGTGGTATCAAGAGACGTTGTCTTTGACGAGCTGACGTCATATGGAGGTGGCTCAGTGGAGCTAACCGGAGGTAGCAAGGTTGAGGAAGTACCGGTGGTGGCTGCCGAAGGCTTGGAAGCGGAGCTTGATGTTTCACCAGCAGCTCCTATTGCTCAGGAAGCAGGGGGAGCACTGCTCAATGCTTGCCCCAGGTAGGAGTGGAGCCTGAAGAAGCAACGGAAGCCGTGAGCAAGGAGCCAATTCTTCGGAGATCGAAGAGGGTGGTTAAGCCACCGGCTCGGTACTGTGATGGGAATACAGTGAGCTTTGTCTCCTGTTTCTTTGCAGGTCCTCTGGATGAGCGAGAGCCTGTAAGGTTCAACGAGGCCACTGGAGTGAAGGAGTGGGAAGGTGCCATGAAGGAAGAGATTGATGCTCTGAAGAAGAATGAAACCTGGGACCTTGTGCCCAAGGTTGATGGCATTACTCCGGTTACTTGCAAGTGGGTGTATAAGTTGAAGAAGAAGGCTGATGGGAGCATTGATAGGTTCAAGGCTCGCCTGGTCGCTAGAGGATTCTCACAGTAGTATGGAGAAGACTATAAGGAGACATTCAGTCCAGTTGCGAAGATGACTTCTGTAAGAGTGGTGATCGTCTTGGCTGCTAGCAAGAGATGGAGGTTGTGGCAACTCGATGTGAAGAATGCCTTTCTTTATAGAGAGATTGACAAGGACATCTTCATGGATCAGCCGCTTGGTTTTGTCTTTAAAAAGCATCCGGACTATGTCTGCAAACTCAAGAAGGCTCTCTACGGGTTGAAGCAAGCTCCTAGAGCGTGGTATGGGAAGATTGCAGAGTACCTGCAATTCTGTGGATACTTTGCTTCTAACTCGGATTCAAGCTTGTTCGTCAAGAAGAAGGGAGAGCTTCGTGTCTTGGTCCTGCTGTATGTGGATGACATGATCATCACAAGGAATTTGGAGGGGGAAGTAGCAAGGCTCAGGGCAGAGCTTGCTATATGCTTCGAGATGAAAGACTTGGGAGAGTTGCATCACTTTCTCGGTCTGGAAGTGGAGAGGAAGGAGTGCGGGATTCTCATTAGCCAGAAAGGGTATGTTGATCGCATTGTGAAGCAGTTCGGCATGGGCGAAGGGAAGAATTGCTCTATTCCACTGGAATCTGGGCTGAAGCTTCGACGAGATGAGGGAAGGGTTCTTAATAATCCCTTGGTGTTCAGGGCTCTTGTTGGGAGCTTGATTTATCTGACGATTACAAGGCCGGATATAGCTTATGATGTTGGCCGAGTAAGTCGGTTTATGGCTGAACCAAGGCAATCTCATCTAGTGGCGGCAAAGGGGATTCTGAAGTATGTCAAGGTGACTTCTGAGATGGGACTCCTCTATGAAAGGGACTCGGAGTTTGCATTGCTCGGGTACACGGATGCTGACTATGGCGGTGATTCGGATGATCGGAGGTCTACTTCAGGTTATGTGTTCACTTGCGGTTCAGCTAGCATCTCGTGGTGTAGCAAGAAGTAGGACTCGGTGTCGGTTTCAACCACGGAGGAGGAGTATAAGGCTTCGGCCTTGGCTGCTCGGGAAGCCGTTTGGTTGAGAAGGCTTATAGAGGATGTTCATGAAGAAGTGCAAGGGCCTACTTTAATCCGAGGTGACAATGAGAGTGCTCTCAAGCTGGTAAACAATACAGTGTGTCACGCCAGGACCAAGCATATAGAGATTGATCACCATTTGATCAGGGAGAAGGTGTTGGAAGGATCTCTGCTGGTCGGGCATGTTCGGAGTGAAGATAATCTTGCTGACATCTTCACGAAGCCACTGTCGAAGGGGCCCTTTGAACGCTTGCGCAGCTTGTTGGGCTTGGTCACCACTTCTCACTTCAAGGGGGAGTGTTGAAATTTGTGAAGTGCAAGTGGGTGATGGGACAAGGCCGGGCGGCCTGGGCGGATAGCATGGGCGGACTGGGAGGACTGGGTGGACTGCGTTGTGCGGCCTGGTGGAAAGTCTGGTGGAAGCCGGCTGTTTTCTGAGCGGGTTGTTGTATGGAGTCCGCGGGTTGTGCGGCCTGGTATCTGTGGATAGAGAGGCTTGCGGACTGGTGCTTTGCTCAGTGGCCGTGGTGCAAGTTTGTGCTGATAGGCGGGTTGGCTTGTGTCCGCGGGTAGCTTGCGGACTGATGTGTCCGCGGCATTGGCTGTTGCGGACTGAGCTTAGAGCTTGGCTGAGTCCTTGTCGAGCTCTGGTGTTCAGCAGTTGTTTGCTGTGGAGATCGTTTTGGCGGCCTGGTTTTGGAGTCCGGGATTTGACTGCTGCGATGGGGCAGGAGTCCGAGGAGCTCGCGGACTGCTGGCGGTCTGTGCTTTGGTGTTTTGGCGGACGGGGGTTTGCGTCCGCCATGCTCGCATTGGCCCTTGATGGTTGTGGGCTTGGTCACACTTTGTGCCAAGTTCAGTGTGTCCGCCGTATCCGCCAAGTCCGCTGTGACCGGGCGGACTGTCGCTAGCTGCCTTTGGTCGTGGACTTGTGGCGGATTGAGGTGTGAGTCTTGCGGACTGCCTCGGGTTGGTGCGGACAGCCATTGAAGGGGGTTTGCTGTCCTGCAGTGGTTGGAGCTTTGCGGGCTGATGCCTTGTCCGCTTAGCTTGGGCGGACTGGAGAGGGTTCGTCAATGGTTGCCTTGCTCCTGGCGGTTTTCCTTGGTAACCGGCCAAGTTCTTGCGGACTCGGCGGACGGTGTTCTGCGATCGCGCGGGCTGGGGCGGTGTCTCTATCTCTAGGGCGGTGACCACACTCCTCACCTCGCCTATAAATAGGACCCCCCTGGCAGGTCTACAGGAACCTAAGTAACTTGAGTGAACAGTAAGTTGGGTTGTGCAAGGAGCTGCGGTCTCTGTTTGTCAGTCCGCGTGGATTGTTTCAGTGCTGACATTTGTTGTGTGCAGGTCGCGCGGTTTGCTTCAAGGAGACAGGTGTTTGGTTGTGACTTCGTTCAAGTGCTTGGAAGTGTGCGGTCTCTGCGGACTCAGCAGGAGGTCGCTCTGCGGCTTGTCAGTTCTGTTTCATCCTTGCTAGCTTCAATAACCTGTCCGCCGGTTTCAGGCGGGTAGGGGTGTTCCTCAGATCAGGTTCAGCAGGAGACGAATAACGGTGTGTCCGCGCGGCCTCGCGGCTTCGGCGGACTCCGTGGCTATTCGGCGGATTGCAGCTTAGTTCGGGCGACTTCGGCGACCTCGGCCACCTCGGCGGTCTCGGCGGACTCCGGTTCTGTCCGCCCGGCTTGAATTTCTTGGTGCTTTCTGTTTACAGCTGTTATACTAGCGAAATCATGTCTCGCTATGTATGCCTCATGATGTAAAGAAGTGAATGAATAATAGACATGCTTGTGCTTCCATTGTTTGTTGGGTGTAACCCTTGTTCCTTGGTTTTCCGCTGGTTCAACGTGAGAACTGGATAGTTCGGAAGATATTAATTTGGCATTTAGGCTATCTTGCTGACCACGTTGAGAAAATTTAACACAGAGTACATTCGAGCAATAACCTTTTGACGACATCTTCGTTTATGCCAAGTCCTTGAACTCGAATTCCATGTATAGTGTTTTGGACATTCGGTGTATAAATACTTGTGTTGTTCTTGGTTATTGTTATTAATACTAAAAAATTCAGTTAACATTGTACGAGAGTTTCGGTCGTTTGCAAGAATATTATTGAGTACGTCAGTAGTGTGAAACTGCACTTGATGTTTGTTTGGTAAATGTATTTGTAAATGAATTACCGAAGGATATTTTTGATACATATTGAATTTGAAAATTTTCCAGAATGCTTCTTGTGGACATATCCACCGACCATTTACATATTGAGATATCTCATTTCGATCTGCAATATCATGGATTTGGAATGCAACACAATCAGGACCTTTGTGAATGTACATGTATAAGTATTTAATACTTTTAATACTACTGCAAATTTCAACATTTATATGATAGTCATATTTTAACAGCAGATACGGATTATATGGAACAACCCATCGATTGTCAATATTAGAATCTGCGGTACGTCGTAGCATAAAGTATCGTCCATTATTTCGTCGGCGATAAATAGGGTATGTGTAACGCCCCCACCTGTCACATGACATATAACGGTGGGTCCGGCCAGGGCCCCACGCCATATATCACAGACAAGCGAAGGAATTACATGTGGAAATCAAAATCTATGTGTATCCTTAACTCATTCATTCTAGCGCAGCCTTTTTATGTTAGCATGAACTCAAACCAGAATGCCCACCAATATATAAATACCACATTTATATATAACAACACCAGGAATGTATACAACCCACACACCCTGGCCTTATGGCCTTACAGGTTCCTCTTTTACACATCAATAATTTCGTACATCGGCACACAGGCCGGCCACACATGAAATCCAAACACAACTCTTCGTATGTTCTTCAAGGGCCTATAGCAGCAAGCTAGCCATTCCACTTATTCATTTCAAGCCGCAACACCTGCAATTAAAATCCAAGCCAACACAGAAAACAAAGTAACGGTCAGCATTTGGCTGACCTATTATAACGACCCTACCCCCTACCCGGGGTAGTGGTTCCTTCCCTGCATACAGTGCCATCATCTATCATTACGTATCATCAAGCATCATCATGTATCATATGTATATCATTCTCTTTATCCCGCTAGCAAACACATCACATCATAAACGCTGGAATCCACCAGACGTTCCGTGCACTCAGGGCACCTTCTTGGCGTACCGGAATCCACCAGTCGTACACCGCCGATCCGAGGTGTTAACTTATTGGTTGACCGGACCTAGTCCACCAGTCTAGCAAGCTGGCAACATCCCGCCCATCGACCCCCCTCCTATTCCGATCGACCCACCCATGTGGTGCAGCAAGCCGGGTTTAACTCGGCTCCCCAAGCATTGCCACCAATCGATCCCAACCTAACTAGATCAACCCACCCTAGTGGTGTAACAGGTCGGGTTGCTCTTGCCTTCCACCAGGTCTTGCATGTCCAGTAGGTTGTGCTTGTAACACTACAAGAACTATCTCCGTCACCACCCGTATGGCTTCTGCCGAGGGAGGCATCGGCGCTTCCACGGGTGTTGCACTCTCATTAGACCGTTGGGGCTCAGACGGCCCAGCTCCATCCCTTGTCACCTATCAATGTACAGAACACCATTACTACTTCAATTCATAACGGTACTGCTACATTGACTACACACTCACGCACATCATGTGTATGACATACATTCCTAGTGGACATTCATGAGTTCATTTAGGTTCTCTCCTCCCAAACAATCTAAACCTGGCTCTGATACCACTTTGTAACGCCCCCACCTGTCATATGACATATAACGGTGGGTCCGACCGGGGCCCCACGCCATATATCACAGACAAGCGAAGGAATTACGTGTGTAAATCAAAATCTATGCGTATCCTTAACTCATTCATTCTAGCGCAGCCTTTTTATGTTAGCATGAACTCAAACCAGAATGCCCACCAATATATAAATACCACATTTATATATAACAACACCAGGAATGTATACAACCCACACACCCTGGCCTTATAGCCTTACAGTTTCCTCTTTTACACATCAATAATTTCGTACATCGGCACGCAGGCCGACCACACATGAAATCCAAACACAACTCTTCGTATGGCCTTCAAGGGCCTATAACAGCAAGCTAGCCATTCCACTTATTCATCTCAAGCCGCAACACCTGCAATTAAAATCCAAGCCAACATAGAAAACAAAGTAACTATCAGCATTTGGCTGACCCATTATAACAACCCTACCCCCTACCCGGGGTAGTGGTTCCTTCCCTACATATAATGTCATTATCTATCATTACGTATCATCAAGCATCATCATTTATCATATGAATATCATTCTCTTTATCCCGCTAGCAAACACATCACATCACAAATGCTGGAATCCACCAGACGTTCGTGCACTCGGGGCACCTTCTTGGCATACCGAAATCCACCAGTCATACACCGCCGATCCGAGGTGTTAACTTGTTGGTTGACCGGACCTAGTCCACCAGTCTCGCAAGCTGGCGACATCCCGCCCAAACCACTCAGAGGTGCAACCTCTCAGCATCCATAAACAACCAGAGTAGATCGACCCACACCATGTGGTGTAGCAAGCCGGGTTTATCCAAGCTCCCCAAGCATTACCACCCATCGACCCCCCCTCCTATTCCGATCGATCCAGCCATGTGGTGCAGCAAGCCGGATTTAACTCGGCTCCCCAAGCATTGCCACCAATCGATCCCTACCTAACTAGATCAACCCAACCTAGTGGTGTAACAGGCCGGGTTTATCTCGAGCTCACCAGGCATGCTACCAATTGATCATTTCATAACCAGGAGCTTCACCAAAGCCTCCTCACATTCAGCATCACATCCATACATTCATCACAACAAAAATCCATTTGCATCTCATCAAAACCATGGAGGCTTCTCTGGTTTACCCATGAACATCACCAATCCAGACTACCGGTCCAGATGGGCTTCACACAGCATGCCTATACCGTACTCCATAATTCCGGCTCTAGATGCCGACTCAACAAAGGAATCACTTCCACGATCCACCTCTTGGTGGAGGATTCCAAGCACATGCATAAAGAAAGGACTTCGATGTCCAAGAATGAGATCGTTACCCTTGAAGATCGCTTCGGTGCCATGAAGTAGCCGAATGGAAATCACCGCCTCGGCTCTGCCTTCACGAATCCGCTCTCGGATCTTCGCTCCGCACTCCGCAGCTCCCCCAGCAGCTGGTAGTCTCCTCCCTTCCCTCTTGCCTTAGGCCTTTCTTCCTCCCTCTCTTGGAATAAAATGAAGAAGAAGAAGAAGAGAAAGAAAGGGTTATCTCCCCTTTTTCTCGGCCTTCACAATACCTGGACAGAGCCCAACCACTGGATCCAGGAAGAGGGAAACAAACGGCTCAGATTTGGCCAGAAAAGCTTGAACACGGCCTGACACGCCCCGTGACACGCCCGTGTCACAGGCCGTGTCCCTCTAAGCGGCAGTCAACCGACTCAATCCAGCCAATACACGGCCGTGTGACATGCCCGTGTCATGTGTCGTGTCCACGACACGCCCTCAGACATGCCCATGTTTGAGGTCGTGTGCATCAGGCTGCACACCCGCAAAACCACCCGAGACTCACACGGCCCTAGCACACGCCCGTGCTCCAGGCCGTGTGCACTTGGACACACCCGTGTCCCGCAAGCACGCCCTAGCGCAAGACGTCGAGCTGAGTTCGACGACCACTGACACGCTGATGAGTTGTAAATATACCTATTTTTGTGTACATTAACTTAGTTATTTTCATTTATTTTTGTCATTTTTATTTACAAAATGCTACTATTTTTGTAAATATTATACTAACTTATTTTATTTTATTTTTCAGGAAAATATGAAAAATCTGCCAAAATTGACATGTCACGCCCGTGACATATTGGTCACGCCCGTGACCAGGGCGTGACACGTCAAATTCCAGTCAATCATCAAATTTTGAAGTGCAAAGCCTGACACGCCCGGGGTCACGCCCGTGTCACCCGACACGGGGCGTGACCCAAGCCCGTGTCCACCCGCTCGACGTTTTCAGCTCAACGATCGTCGAAACCAGCCGACACGCCTAGAGTCACGCCCGTGACCTAGGGCGTGACATCAATTTCCGCTCGACGATTTTCAACTCGACACTTTCAGCTCGACATTCGTCGAGTGTCGACAACTGCTGACACGCCCAGAGTCACGCCCGTGACCTGGGGCGTGACCTTTCCAGCTAGCCCGACAAGACCCGCGCGGCGAATTTTTGACGCACCGCGCCCAGATCCACCTGCTTGACACGCCCCATGTCACGCCCGTGACCTAGGGCGTGACCACTGCGAGACTGCCACGTGTCCAGCCCGAAGTCCACTTTCCTGTCAAATCGCCGGCCGCCTTCCAAATAGTACTGTCACGCCCCCTGTCACGCCCGTGACCAAGGGCGTGACCCATGTAAATTTTTTCTATAAATTCAGAGGTTCTGCTCTGAATTCCTGTTCCTTTTTTTTGAACCATTTTGTATAGGAGTTATGCTGCTCGGATGAGTCCAAATGCTATGTAAGGGAAATTTCTCCCCCTCTCCTTTATTTTCATAGCTTTGTAATCTTCGTTTTTAGCTTAATAAAATTGTAGACTTTCTCTCTTTTTATGGATTTGGACTTCAACTATGTGGCTACTTTTATGCAATCTTATTTATTCCTTGTTTTAACTTAGTTTTTTTCGTTCTTTTTATACGTGTGTGTGTGTGTGTGTGTGTGTATGAGAGTAAAATGTCATTTCTTCTTTTTATTGTTAAGTAGATGTCTTCCTCTTCATAATAGTTATTTAGTTTTTGTTCTAAAACCCGTCCTTATGAAACTATAAAAATGATTTTAAAGTGGTTTTGTCATTTTCATTTCACTTAGACTTTTTAGTTTTGTAGAACTTTTCATCCTTTTATATTTTCTTCCACTTTTTAGGAGTTTTTATAGCATTATAAGAGGGGATATGTTGTTATTTTGCTTTTCCAAACGCTTGTATTTTTCCTTTATTTTCCAAACCTTTTTCCTCTTTTAATTTTTTCGTTCTCTTTTTATGCATTTCTACCGCATTCTAGCGGTAGAAATGTATTCGTTTTAATTTTTCGATCACTTGCATTTTCATTTTTATTTGCAAAACTTTCTTCCCGTTTAATTTTTATTTTCTCTTTTTATGCATTTCTACCGCATTCTAGCGGTAGAAATGCAGTTGTCTTCATTTTTAGGTAACTTAGTTTTTTTCCATTTCTGTACTTGTGCGCATTTATTTCCGCCTACTCGTTAAGAGTTAAATGGCGCCTGCTTATTTTACTTTCTGTAGAGTGCGTGAGTTCGTAGTTTTCCTTTTTTCCGCCTACTCACTTGAGTTTAATGGCTGGATTTCGTTTCAGTAGAGTGCGTGTGTTTTCATTTATGTCGAGAGAGTGTGTGCGTGCGTTGCATTTATTTTGTCCTACTCGGTTGAGTAGGACCCGCATTTATTTTCTCCTACTCATTTGAGTAGGACTTGCGTGTGTGCGTTTTACTGCTTTCATTTCTCCCGCCCACGCGTTTGCGCCGGGACTCGCAATTTACTGCTTTCTTCAGTCCTACTCGTTTGAGTAGGACTTGCAATTTATCGCTTTCATTTACTGCTTTCTTTTTCTGCTTTCTTTTCTGCTTTTCCCGCAAGCCGTCCCCATTCCGATGAGTGGCTAACAGTTCTTAGCCCTCGGTATCGAAGAGCATTGGGACAGATAAACTAGCTTAAAATAATTAAAGGTCTAATTTTTCTAATTAATTAAAAGTACTTAAGGTTTGCCCGGGGTTAACGACGCGTAGGACCACATATCGATGTGTGGGCCTTATTTCCATTTTCCATACGCTCGCCAAGAGGCCGTGCGTATGGACAGATCACCCCTTGGCAAAGAGAGTTCCGCACTAACCCTCGAGAGAGGAGGCGCGCCAACTCTACCGGATTGGGTTCCCCACCCAATAGCGGGGTTCTTAGCGTAATGCTGGCGTTAAGAGGAATCCTTCGTCGGACTAACGTTCGGTCGAATAGTCTTAGCGTTCAGGTGAGCGATAGTCCTAGAGATAGGTGAGCTCATTTTAGTGGAACCTCCACGGCCAAGTCTCTGCCTTAATTAATTAGAAATTTAGGAGCTCTTTTTATTTAAAGTCTATTTTAGTTCATTTGTTTTTTCGGTGCCATCGAGCTAAGCTCTTCATCGGCACCACCTTCATGCTTTCATTTTTCTTTCTGTCATTTTCTGCATTTTATTATATATAAAATATCCCGACAAGATAATTATCGGTAAAATAATAGTCCCCTCCAGGGAAGAGTAGAAATAATCGAACCAGACCCGAGAATAATACGACCTCGATATTCCACCCGGAATATCCTGTACTACTCACGATAGGTGCACTTGCCTCCTTTCGTTAAAACTCGATCTAAACCTCTTTATATCCAAAATAAATAAATACGCGCGCCCCATTTTCTTAAATAAAATCACTTCCGCCTTTTTTCTCAAATAAAACCGTCGGGTCGCCGCGTGACCGTAAATAATTTTGGAGTTTTAACCACATCACACGCCCTGTGACACGCCCGTGTCACGGGCCGTGTCCTCACTCGACACTCGACACTCGACGATCGTCGAGCAAAATTCGTCGACCTCACGACTCGACACAACCCAGGCCTGATATGCCCTGGGACACGCCCGTGTCCCAGGCCGTGTCACCCATGCCTGAACCCAAATTGGCGCAAAATGACCCGATTGACTTCGGGGTGTTACAGTATGTGTCAGCTCCTTGCAATGTATGTTCAAAAAAATTCTTCGGGTAACCCTTTTTGCAGCTACCATGCTCCATGCATGGTGCTCGAGGATATATATGTGCACATGGACCATGAATCTTATGTCGCACAACCGCATTGTAGAGTTCGAGCTCATGTTCAACATGAGGCAGCTCAGCGCGAACAATGTGGTCGTAGTCATCTGAAGTATTCATTTTGTCGTGGGTATCAAAAATAATCAGCATATGAACATGGGGCAAGCCTCTTTTTTGGAACTCAATTACCTGAACATGATTAATTGTCTTTCACAAAATATGACTATGGAAAAGATCCTGCTTTAATTTTGTGTATTTAGCATGGAATATTCGAGCAACTATATCGGGATGATCCTGAGGGGTTTGTCCAGTATAAAGTGATTCTGTGATTTCTGGCCATGATGAATTGCATGTCATTGTTAAGAATATATCTGGTCTACCATAATGTTGAACAACAGCCATTGCATCCTGATAACATTGGTACATGTCGCGCGGGCTTCCAGCAAAAGAGGATGGTAGGATTATGCGGTAGCTAATATTTGCTGCACCACAACAACAGATTCTACATCAGTAGACCGCTGAATATACAGAGTAATATTATTGTATATTGCAGTGAGAAGTTCGTAATACCTCCACTACTTTATCCAGCATTGAGGCAATCTTGTAATCCACAAACAGTTTAGCACGAACAGTATTTTGATTTCTTTTAATCCACCGCAATTTTTGAATTTCTATTTTAATGTAGTTGTCAACAACATACTATTGCAACAGACGACAGCCGTGTAATGGTAATGATAAAGGTGGTCCACGGTCCTATAGCAAAAAGAATCTGAACGTAAATATATTTCATGTAAAAGCATAAGTAGTTTAGTAAACAAAATAAGCTATATACCTGGAGTACATAGGAGTAGTAGTCGCAGCAGCTAACACGTAGATTGTTTAATATTTTATATTCAGCTATCCAACCATATGTCCCGTATGGGAGAAGCAGCGGGTATTGAAGAGGATTGTAGAAAACAGTATATTCTGGCACAGTAATTACATGACCTCCAGTTGTCTCAACAATTATATTGTGTTCATTTAAATCAAGATAGTCTTCAACTCCAACAACTATAGCAGCAACTTGTGAGACGGCTGGCAGTATATATTATTGTTCATGTGCAGGCCTTTCTTTAATCACTAATCTACAGTTGGTAATGTCTTGGCGCTCAGCCAGTCGTCGAAACATCCACACAAATAGATTATACATGTCCAAAATTAATTTTTATCTTTTGCAGTAATGAGCGATCTAATTATGAGCTTTCTTGTAAGCGATGATCTATCTCATGCTATGTATCATATATGTATAGTTGTAAGTAACTAGGTCTTGTATTTGCAACAGGAAGGAGAGAGCTGATTTGGTGATATATTGATCAGTGAGCTCGGAAAGTGTAGACAGCGTGCTGATCAGATGCCAAATTTGTATCTAATTTAACACTCATAGACATGAAAGAGAATACATGATTATACGAATGAATATATCTTCTAAAATGCCGACTCTCTACAGAATCACTGATGAATAAATTGTAGAGCTCATTTGGGAATGGTTGAGTTGGTATGTGGACTCTCCCATTGTTGCAGCATATTGTTGTGGTTTCACCATCAAACAACTTAGCACGACAATAAACATAGCTGTAAGTAAATAATATGTTGAGGTATAGTCGAAATACGGCCAATATTATGGCTCCTGAGGTAATGATTTGTAGCAGTATTGCTATCATCAGAGGTGGAATCACTTGAATGGTCATGTTGATGCGCAGGTCCTGCGGCGATGTCTATGTAGATGAAGTATGAAAAATGTGTTAAGAGAAGGGGTTGTTGAGATTTAAAGAGTATTTTCATACTATTGTACTTACGAAGTACGTACAATGTGATAACTGTTGTTGTGGTAGTTGCAGCAAGATTTGAGGAACAGTTGTTGTCTGTGCAGAGTTTGGCGGGAGATTATTCTGTACATACATTTTAGTTGTGGTGATGCAGTAGTTTGCACAGGCTGGTGATTGGGTGCTGATATAGGCATAATGAAGTGGTATCGGGGTGTAGCAGTTGAGCGTTCATAGCTGTTTTCAAGTTGCTGTTCAGCATTGTGCGTTTCAGACCTTTGTTGTCGTCTTTGAGCACAGTTTTGAGCGGCAGTACGCAAAATGGCCCGTTGTTGTTCTTGTTGTACTTCAGTCAATTGCAACCACCGAGATCTTTGACGGGCTCGATTAGAAGCGCGTTCTTGTTCACGTTGCTCTTCTGTCATCCAGGATCTGCTGTTTCGCGAACGTTGTCGTTTAGAAGTTCATATTGCTATCCTTGGATGCAAAATCTAATATTAGCTAACAAACACAAAGACGTGCAATACAGTGTCAGTGGCAGATTCATGAGCACAAAATTAGGTAGATTGCAGAAGTAAAAATCAGAAATATGTAATTTTTTATAAAAACATCAATAATGAGAACAAAGCTATGAAAGAACTGCATAAATCAACTGGAAAATTGACAGTTCTGAAAGAGATAGATCTTAACAAAATACTAATTAGAGTTATAAATATCACAGTACAAAAATAAGAAATGCAGAAAGAAATCAAGCAACACAGAAGACACAAGGATTTTTATAGTGGTTCCCCAAATCTGGGTAGTCCACTATTCTACCACCCTAGTAGGAATCCACTCAGGTTTTTGATCAGGTGCCTGACACCAATGGGTTTTGATCAGGTCCCCAAAAACTAAACCTCAAGTCTTTTGGAAGGAGACTTGCAAACAGGAATCACTTTTGAAGGGAGATGACAACCCTTTATACAGGAGGGGAAAAAAGGTGATGGAAATCTTCTCTTTCTCAATAGCAACTGAGAAGACTATGTGGATATTGATATTAGCAAGCAGCTCCCCCTGAGATATTGAATGGTTCAGGAGAGATCTGGAGCTTTGCTTCAGGGTGATAGGTCTTCTAGGTGATGATGTCTCCAGCAAGATTCTTAGACTGATATTGAATGGTTGTCCCTTGAAGCCTGGTGCCAATGAAGAACACTGATGATTATTCTGATTGATGCAGAGTTCTTCCTTCTCTGTAAAAAACCTTTTTCCCTCGTTTTGTTCACTATTCTCTTCCTTGTTCTCTCTGTTACTAAGTGTATATAAAGCACTGTATTTGAATTCCTTAATCTTGATAGTGGAAGGAACATTCCCGAGAGGAGAAGATGCTTTGGAAATTGATCCTCACTTAATTCATTTGTAACTGTCCGTTTGAACGGCTATTTTCACTGGAAATGTTGACTGTAATTAATCCCCAATTAATTCTGCCAACTGTTACTGATTCCATAGAAATCGTCGACCTGAACTTTCATCGAGTTCATCGATCGTCGACCTGAGTTCGACATTCGTCGAACTCAGCTAGATTCGTCGAGCTGAATATCTTGCCTGCGTTTGTCGACCGGAGCTTGCAGTTCGTCGAGCTCAGCTTCTGTGTTCGTCGAGCTAAGAGAACTATTGAGTGTTGACACAGTTGATGTGATGGTGTCGACACAGCCTGCTTGAGTCTTGAGATCGTCGACCTGAGTTCAGAGAAGCAACTCAGAATTTGTCGACCGGAGATCGCCGTTCGTCGAACTGCGTTCGACGATCGTCGATCTGATTCTCTGACTTTGTCTTAACTGCATTTCTTGGACTCTTTCAGCAATTCTGGAGAACCCTTCTGAATGGCCAAGCCTACAAATAATCATATGACCCATGACTATACATGTTGGGTCAATCTAATATTCCTAATAGTGTTCCTTACCCAAATCAGAACTAGGGTTCCAACAATCTCCCCATATTTGGGTAAGGACACTATTTATATAAATGAAAGTAAAATACAAGGCAATTAAATACAATCTCCCCCTAAATCTGGATCAAGTGCTACTACTGTTGTTGTTGCTGCTGATACAGTTGTTGTTGATCCTTGCGCAAATCTGTAGCATTATAATCTGTTGTTGTTGCTGCTGCTACAATTCCCACAAACTGTTGCTACTGCTAGAATTTCTGCAGCTTCATTTACAGGCATTTCCCCCTATATGCATAGCCTTGCACAAATTATTCAGCCATTGATATCCTGTATATTTACTGGACTGAATTCTTTTCCTGCAAGGAGATGTTAGGAGTTCTGGACCCAGATAACCTTGGGTCCTGGTTCTCTTTTATAATAGTCAGAAATAAAAGAAAATAAATTTCTGTTTTGAAATTCTGAGTTCGACAAAAAATATTTTTGTCGATCTGAGTTCGACGAATGATATTGAGATCGTTGATCTCTATTCATAGAATGATAATAATTGTTTTCTGTGATCCATTTTCGTCGATCTCTGTTCGACGAATTAAGTTTGTTTTGTCGAGCACAGTCCTGAATAGATCAAAACAAAATCTTTGTTCATAATTCGTCGATCTGAGTTCGACGAATAGTATTGATGTCGTCGATCTCCGTTCGATGAAATATTTTGAACAACGATTTTCTGATGATTTTCAGGAGATAATCGGAAATCAGTGTTAAATTTAGCTGAAGAAGAGTCAAGGGAAGAAATAACATGATCCTTTTCATCTGATTCACACTCTGATTCTTCAGATTCTGTAGTATAGCTGCTGCGAGAAGCATCTATTGCCATTAGGCAAAAATTTTTTGCTCTTGCTTCTTCTTCATCACTCCAGGATTCAGCTTCAAATATTCTTTCTTTTGCTGATACAGCAGCCATTGCTGTGATGGAGTCCCACATCTCTTTTGCAAATGAATATTCAGCAAGTTCTTCAAAAATGTCATCAGACATTGATTGTGTCAGAATGTTCATTGCTTGTGCATCAGCAATCTTCATCTTTTTCTGGGCATCTGTCCATTGAGATGATGGAACAGCATTTGGACTTGTTGTTTGCCGAGGTTGAGCTGGACCTGACAAAATAGATTTAAAGATTTTTTCATCAATGGAGTCCATATAGAATTTAATCTTTGTCTTCCATAGTGCAAGCATATCTAGATTGCACATGGGCAGTCTGGTGCTTGAAAAATCTGCAATTTGTGTCATGATAGAACTCAAAAGATTATTAAGATCTACCAAAGGATCTTTGTGGTTCAGGTGTTAGCCTGTGCAACCAATAAGGTATGGTATTTTAACCAACCTCCCTCTGATACCAATAGAAAGAGATAGATCTTAACAAAATACTAATTAGAGTTATAAATATCATAACACAAAAATAAACAATGCAGTATGAAATCAAGCAACACAGAAGACACAAGGATTTTTATAGTGGTTCCCCAAATCTGGGTAGGCCACTCTTCTACCACCCTGGTAGGAATCCACTCAGGTTTTTGATCAGGTGCCTGACACCAATGAGTTTTGATCAGGTCCCCAAAAACCAAACCTCAAGTCTTTTGGAAGGAGACTTGCAACCAGTAATCACTTTTGAAAGGAGATGACAACCCTTTATACAGGAGGGAAAAGAGGTGATGTAAATCTTCTCTTTCTCAATAGCAACTGAGAAGACTATGTGGATATTGATATTAGCAAGCAGCTCCCCCTGATATATTGAATGGTTCAGGAGAGATCTGGAGCTTTGTTTCATGGTGATAGGTCTTCTAGGTGATGATGTCTCCAGCAAGCTTCTTAGAGTGATATTGAATGGTTGTCCCTTGAAGCCTGGAGCCAATGAAGAACACTGATGATTATTCTGATTGATGCAGAGTTCTTCCTTCTCTGTAGAAAACCTTTTTCTCTCGTTCTGTTCACTATTCTCTTCTCTGTTCTCTCTTTTACTATGTGTATATAAAGCACTATATTTGAATTCCTTAATCTTGATGGCGGAAGGAACATTCCCGAGAGGAGAAGATGCTTTGGAAATTGATCCTCACTTAATTCCTCTGTAACTGTCCGTTTGAACGGCTATTTTCACTGGAAATGTTGACTGTAATTAATCCCCAATTAATTCTGCCAACTGTTATTGATACAGAAATCGTCGACCTGAACTTTCGTCGAGTTCATCGATCATCGACCTGAGTTCGACATTCGTCGAACTCAACTAGATTCGTCGAGCTGAATATCTTGCCCACGTTCGTCGATCGGAGCTTGCAGTTCGTCGAGCTCAGCTTCTGTGTTCGTCGAGCTGAGAGAACTATTGAGTGTTGACACAGTTGATGTGATGGTGTCGACACAGCCTGCTTGAGTCTTGAGATCGTCGACCTGAGTTCAGAGAAGCAACTCAGAATTCGTCGACCGGAGATCGCCGTTCGTCGAACTGCGTTCGACGATCGTCGATCTGATTCTCTGACTTTGTCTTAACTGCATTTCTTGGACTCTTTCAGCAATTCTGGAGAACCCTTCTGAATGGCCAAGCCTAGAAATAATCCTATGACTCATGACTGTACATGTTGGGTCAATCTAATATTCCTAATAGTGTTCCTTACCCAAATCAGAACTAGGGTTCCAACAAGTTCACTCGAAGATGGAGGTGAGATACTTGTAGCTTGCAGTCATCTCAGAATTTGGTTCATATTTGCTTAATGTTAACAAGATACAACAAACGAAAACCAGTAATTCAGTAAATACTTGCCTCTCTGAGATTGCGAGTGGAGTTAAGTTCAGATATGAGATGCCTTCCCGCTGGGTGGCAATTTGCAGAGGAAAATGGGCTAATATGCTTGGATGGCAAACCAAAAATTAGAAGCAACCGTGAGGGAAGGAGAAATCAAAAGCGACCTATAAATTGCAGTTCAAGTCCAAAGTTGAAAACAAAAAATCAATGCAAAATTAAAAACCTACAACCGGCAGACAGGATGGATTTTCTGGGCAAAATCAGGTCGGCTGAAATCAGGTCGTGGAGGCGGAGCTGGCGATTGAGTCTGTGGATCAAAAGAAGACCCTCGGCGAAGACGGGAAGAACATCCTCCACGAAGATGGGAAGTAGATCCTCGAGGAAGAAGACGTTTTGCGGGGGATAGGAGCTGCCGATCGATCTTCGCATCTCAAGGAAACTACACAGGACGAGGAGAAGCAGCGGCAGAGTACCCGACGCAGAGATGAGCGACGCTGGTGTGAGGAGGAGTAGCAGCGGCATGGGTTCGGGAAATGAACGAATGAAGAACTGCTTAAAAACAGCGGCCAGCGGCCAGGGCAGCTTTTACGGCACGCGGCAGTAGGACGGGGCACGCATGAAGCAGAGAGCGTGGAGGCCAGCTTTCGCGTCACGCGACAGGAGGACTGGACAGCCGACGGATTGAAGAGGTGAAAGCAGCGAGGTTGTTTTCGGGATTTCAGGCTCGTGACAGAGAGAGGAGAAACAACCTTATTAAGTATATATAGTGGTGCGCATAAAGCCCGGCGGGCCCGGGTTTGGCCCGGGCCTGCAGGGCCCGGGCTTTTTCAAACCGGGCCCGAGCTGGGCTTAACAGTGTAACCGGGCCGGGCCGGGCTATGCTCCCTGGGGGGGCCTGGTAAGGACCCCCAGGCCGGCCCAGGCCGGGCCCAGGCTAAGCCCGGCCTGGGCCCAGGCTAAGCCCGGCCCGATTATTTTTTTTTAAAAATAAATTTTTTTTTAATTCATAAAAAAAAATCAAGTTTTGATTTTTAAAAAAAATTTTAAAAAAAATTTTATTATTATTAATAAAATAATGTCTGCCAGCATGCCAATGTGGCATGCTGGCAGCCAACGTTAGAGTCGTTGGTTTCCAACGGCTCTAAGAGCCAGCCCGGGCTTAGCCCGGGCTTTTCCAGGCCCGGGCTAAGTCCGGTAACCGGGCTTTGCCCGGCCCGGCCCGGCCCGGGCATTTGCCCTACAATGGGGCCCGGAAG
Organism: Platanthera guangdongensis; assembly: GCA_039583875.1. NCBI lineage: Eukaryota > Viridiplantae > Streptophyta > Magnoliopsida > Asparagales > Orchidaceae > Platanthera > Platanthera guangdongensis. Next base: position 108,970,410 of record CM077154.1, read on the forward strand.
GGCCCCATGGCCCGGCCGGGGCCCGAGACGGGCTTGGCCCGGGACCGGGCCTGTTGGGCTTTTCACCGGTCCGGCCCGGTGGACCCGGTTTTTAGGACACCTCTAAGCATATATATATATATATATATATATATATATATATATATATAAATATATATATTATACGGGCATGTATAATATACGGGCTGTACGGGCAAGCCATTTTGGTGGTCAAAATGGTCTTAAATCGAAACATGATCAACACGAAAGTTGTATATCTCAGCGAGACGAACACCTTTCATGTTGAACACTTTTTGATATGGAGCCGTATTGGTTCTCGATTTGGACCCCGAAATCGGGGGCGGCGGAACGGTTTACTGTAGCAGTTCCGTCGCCCCCGATTTCAGGGCCCAAATCGAGGTCCAAGACGGCTACATATTAAAACGTGGTCAACATGAAAGTTGTTTGTCTCGCCGAGATCTATAACTTTCGTGTTGATCACTTTTCGATTTGGGATTATCTTGACCCCCAAAATGACTTGCCCGTACGCCCGCACCTAATGTTTGCCCGCAAAGTATACGCCCCTTATATATATATATATATATATATATATATATATATATATATATATATATATATATATATATATATATATATATATATATATATATATATAATACTGCATGCCAGTCCCTTTCTTCCTCTCTCTCCAATGCCTCACGTGACATGGTTTAAGGAGATCTAGTAATGTTTAATTTTTCAATTGACCGTCAATATATTGTTGAGACAGATGATCATAATTTTTTTAATGAATTTATATATATTTGATGATTTTATATATACAAGGTTCCGCTCTTATGGCCATACGCGACAGTACCCAGCCGGCGACGGCGGGTTTCGCCCTCTCTCGACGAGTTTCACTCGCTCTCGACGTGTATGTATACATTTGAGTATTTAAAATGAACGTAAAAAAATTTACATCATTATTACAATTTTTTTGTAAACAAATATACGTTTTTACGTAAAAAAAATTATCTCCCTCTTTCTTTTTCTCTCTCCCTCTCTCTCTCAGTGTCACTCTCTCCCTCTCCGCCGCACTCTCTGTCCCCCTCTCATTTCTTCCCTCCCACAGTCCCACTCTCTCTCCCTCTTTCTCTTTTGTCCTTCACATGCGTAGCATTAGAAGATATAGAATTTTTTGATTGTTTAATAACAAAAGAATAGATGGCTGTAAAATAATACATTCAGATCCGACGACCGAAATCGATTCAATGAGTTTTAAATTCATGCATTTCATATTTCTTTTATAATGATATATATATATATATATATATATATATATATATATATATATATATATATATATATATATATATATATATATATATATATATAACATAGGAAAAATTGTCTTTCATGAAATTTTAAAAAAATGTCATTATTATTTTAATATAATCACATGACATGTATTATAATTTATCTATACTATATATATCAAGAAATATTTACTTGTCATACCGCATAATCTTGTCACCATCCAATCAATTTGGACCGTCCAATCTGGTTAGATAATAACATCTCAGCAGTTCGATCACCGACATACCATCGAATCAATCATGACCGTCCATCTACTTTTGTATAGGGCTCCTACACCTAGGATCGTAGGGGATATTGAATCTAAAATTTTAGCAGGGATCCTACCCTAGGATATGAAATTACTATTTTATCCTCTTGAATTTGAAAAACATAGGCAGATTTAAACCACACGACATGTAACACCTCTCCACTCAACCATAGTGGCCTCTTATCGAGCATGTTACAGGGATGCATCCTGAGCACCTCAAACCCTCTCCACACTTGTTTCTCAATCACGACACATTGTTGAGGTCCGGTCTCGAACCCGCAACCTCCTTGATTGGTGATGAGGAGTGGTTTGAAAGCTCCTTATCAAGGAGGTTGCTGGTTCGAGACCCGGCCTCAACAATCCACTGCGGCCGAGAAACAGGCGCAGAGAGGCTTTGGCGTGCTCAAGCTGCAGCCCGGTAACATGCTCACTAAGAGGCCACTATGGTTGAGTGGAGAGGTGTTACAAAAAAAAGTGCACCCCAAAGCCTCTCCGCGCCAGTTTCTCGGCTGCGGCGGATTGTTGAGGCCGGGTATCGAACCAACAACCTCCTTGATAAAGAGTCTTCAAAGCATTCTTCATCACCAATTGAGTTGCAACTCAATTGGTGATGAAGAGTGGTTTGAAGACTCTTTATCAAGGAGGTTGCGGGTTCGAGACCCCACCTCAACAAAGCGTTGCGGCCGAGAAACATGCACAAAAACGCTTTGTGGTGCTTGGGCTACATCCAGGTAACATGCTTGCTAAGAGACCACTGTGGTTGAGTTGAGAGGTGTTACAAAACGAGGTTCTACCGGGCCCAATACAGGCCCACCTAGGCATGAGGCATTCACGAATAAAGCCCACAAATTCCTACCAACACTACGATGAATAACATCATACATTCCCATTAGCGCACTTAGGGCTAATCACAATGCATCACCACAACATCACCGATTCGGCTGTATTGCCACGGGTAGGCTTCACACAGCATGCCTAAATCCAGACTCGCGCGTCAGATCTCTAATGCAAATTCATGTCGGGGACGGACACAATCGACCGGAAGCTCACAAAAAGCTGAGGGAAAACACGCACCGCCGCTAATTAGCAATGGGTGGCCCTCATATGCCAAAAAAAACAAAAAAAGATACGCCAGGGTCGCAATCTCACACGTTGGCGGAGTCTCCGCTCTCCGCCGTGTAGCGGGAGAGGGACTTTACGTGCAGCCTACACAAACATACACCAGGGTCGCAATCTTGCGCCATGGCAGAGTCCCCGTCCTCAACTGAAAACTGCGTGAGGGGACTCTCATTTCATGAGAAATCAGTAAAAGCACAAATAAGCCAAAACAACAGTCCTAAGACCTGGGAAAAGGTTCGTTACCCTTGAAGCGCGTCGCCGAGCCATAAGAACTTGGTTGTATTTGACGGCTAGTGACCATAGTGGTTGTTGTAAGATATGGTACGTAAACACCTAGAGGGGGGGTGAATAGGTGACCTAATCCTTTTTCTAACTTTGTTGGCAGTCAAACAGTTATATCACAGATTTCTAACAAGTCAATTTCAGCAATCAACAATAATCAAACAAACACAGATCATCCACAGCACAAACACAGCACAGCACACAGTGATTTATAGTGGTTCCCCAAGATCTGGGTACATCCACTTTCCCCCTTCGCCTATCTAGCAGTGTACTAGATTCAGCCTAACTTCTCCACTGTCTCAGAACCCAAATTGGTTCCTACCTCAGGCCCAAAGCCTTACACTCAGCTTTATCCCAAAGCCTACACTCAGCCAATCAAGGCCTACACTCAGCCAACTAAGGCCTGCACTCAGAGATCTATATCTCCTACACTCAGGCTAACAAGCCCTACCCTCAGCCTTTATAAATATAGGCTTACAATCACTCAGATCCAATGGATCCTACAAGTTAAAATAGTATTACAACAAATAACTCAACAACTTAGAAAATAAGAGAGGAGTTGAGAGTTTCTTGCTGAGTTCTTGGAAGAACTCAGATAGATCCAAACTGACTTAGCTTCCTTCAAAGCTTCTTGAGTAGAACTGAATAAGTCTGAATCCTCTGCAGTTGTTCCTTGACCTCTGCTTCTTAAGATCCAGATGCTTCTGAATTCTTCTTCTCAGCCTAGTTCCAAAGACTGAATTCTTGATTGGAGCTCTCTCTCTCCAACTTCTTAGATCTGTCGTTGGACAGCAAGATCTTCTTGATTTGTATCACTTGGATAACTTGATCAGCAACCACTTGAACAAATCTCTTAGATTAATCTGAACTCAATCAGAACTTAATCTTCTTCTGTTAACTCTTAACAATATTAACAACCTTTTTTTTTCTGTAAACAGTCTGTGCCTATTTATAGGCCTTCTTCATGGTAACCGGCTGGTCCGGTTCATAACTGACTTCTGACATCTCTGACAAGTGTTGTAGACCGGCTGAAACGGCAGCTGTCACGTCATCCAGTCAATTCTTGAAATTCTCTAACTGTCAGATAGTGTCGAGACTTTCTGTTCTTAAGTGTCGACACTTATAGTCCAAGTGTCGACACATGTTGTGTAAGTGTCGACACAAGTCTACAAGATGTCGACACATTTCCTTATATGTCTCGACACAGATTCTTCTGCATGTGTCGACACTGAAATTGAGTGTCGACACAAGTACTTGATCTTCTATCTTCAACTGTATTCTTCTAAGTGTCGACACATCTCCTTTGTGTCGACACAACTTCTTGTGTTGAATCTGTCAAGTGTCGACACTGCTTCTAGGTGTCGACACATAGTCTTTTATGTTGATTCTTGCTGAGTGTCGACACAGCTCCTTGTGTCGACACATCTTCTTCTTGTTGAGACTTCAGCTGAGTGTCGACAGATTCCCTTAGTGTCGACACTTGTACTTAGAATAATTTGCTGTTCTTTCTGTTCTTGGCTAAGTGTCGACACAGCTCCTGGTGTCGACACTTTCTTCAAGTGTTGAGTCTTTAGCTGTGTGTCGACACATTGTTCTGAGTGTCGACACATACTTCATATGTTGACTCTTCTGTTGAGTGTCGACACATTGTGCCGAGTGTCGACACTTACATCAAATGCTGACTCTTCTGTATAGTGTCGACACATTGTGTTGAGTGTCGACACTTGTACTTAGACTCTGCAGACTTTTGCTGAGTGTCGACACAGCTCCAAGTGTCGACACTTTCTGGTGTAGACACTGCTCCTCTAGGTGTCGACACTTCTGCTAAGTGTCGACACTGCTTCTCTGTATTCTTCTTCACTGAGTGTCGACACAGCTCCTTGTGTCGACACTTTATGTCTGGTGTCGACTCTGCATCCCAGGTGTCGACACATCTTCTTCAAGTGTCGACACTGCTTGTCTGGGTGTCGACACAAGCTTTCTCAAGTGTTGACACTTTCCCTCTAGGTGTCGACACATGGACTTAGAAAGTTTTAGCTTCAGTCCAGTGAATACCTAACCTGCACAAGTAACTCAAACATACATCAAATACATTATGATGTATATTATTGAGTTGGGTGAGGCTTCTTCAAATCAGGTACATTTGACCAATGTACCCAACAATCTCCCCCTATTTGGAGAAGTCATAACCCTTAGTCAATGATATACACCATTCATAATTTAAAAATTACAAAATGATATAAAGCAGATTATAATCAGCAGGGTTAACATGAATATGTAAAACTTCACACATATACACATTTGCAGAACAAATAAGAAACAGACACATTTCAGAACAATCATACTATATTTATCATATATTGTTCCAATATTGTTCCTTATACATTTTCAATGGTGTACAACAATGTTTTTCACTTAAAAGATTACAATAAGCATCAAGTTTAATTCCTAATCTATTTCTGATCAGGTTCTTTAATAACAATTCCTTTGTCAGATTTGACTTTAGCCTTGACAGCAGCAGCAGTAGGCTCAGCATCAGCAGGCTTCTTGCCTTTTGAGTCCTTCTTCTTTTGTTCTTCAGCCTTGATTTTCTGCCTCTCAAAATAATGATAGGGCTTAGGAAAGTACTTGCTAGGCTCCACTACAGTAGGAGGTATCTTTCCTAACTTAGCCTTTCTTCTATACTGGACAATGGATTCCTGCCTGATCTCATGCTTCCTCCATTCTGCTTCAGAGAACCACTTGTTTCTATCAGTAGTGTTGTCTTTAGCAGCTTTCCAGGCAGTTAGAATGATATTTCTAGAGGTAGGGCTCCATTGTTCAAAATCTGGCTTTAGTTCAGCTTGTTCCCTAAACCTCTTCTTTGACAACCTTGCCTCTTCTTCTTTGTCCAAAGCCTCTTGCATAGCTGCAGTAATAGGTTGAACAACCTTTTCCAGAACAACATTAGACTTGCCCTCAGTTGGGCTGTACATTGTCTGCACTTCTGCATGAATCATTTCAAAATCTGGAGGTGGATAAATGACTTGAGCTACTTCTTGTGGCTCACCTCCAAAATATGCAGGGTTCAGTCCAGATTCAACAACTTCATTGTCATCACACAGGGGAGGATATCCAAGTGTAGCCCTGATTGAATTTGATATCCATTTTGCATGCTCAGAACTTGCCTTGACTAACACTCTCTCCCCTTTATGACTTCTTGAGCAACATGATCTCTTACATCATCCTTCTGGAATCGGATTTGACCATCCAAGTACCTGATTCCATCTTTAAAGTAAGGTCTAAGCTTTGTAAGTTGTTCAGAGATTGCTTTCTGGGAATCTTGTATAGCAGTTTTGACAGCAGTAATCTCAGCTTGAAAGATTTTATCAAAATCAGCCTTTGCAGCATCAGCAGATGTAGATGGTTCAGCAGACTTATTCTTTAATTCAGTGACTATAGCATTGTGGGAGGCAGTTAAATTATCATTCATTCTTAACTGATTTTCCAGCACATACCCTTGCTTTAATGCTATATCATCTACTTGAGTCTTGATCTTCTCCTGGTGAGTTGTCAAATAGACTACTGCATTCCCACCCTTGTGGAAGCAGTCAGTCATTTCTTTCTTGTTGAGATTCATCTCAAACCTTATAGATTTTATATCTTGAGCAAGATCAAACTGTAATGATCTGTGCCCTGCATCAACATAAGCCTCTATGGCTTTCCTTTGTTCATCCATTTTGATCTGTAGTGCAATCAGTAAAGCACTATAGTCAGCAGTTGGAGCTTGCTGAACTATAGGCTGTGGGGCAATGGATTGTAGGGCTTTCTTGTAGCTCTAACTTCTTCTCTTGAATACAAAGAGTTTCTTCTTTTTAGCCCTAGCACTCTCCTCATCTTCAGAGGCAGAGGTGCTTGCAATATCAACTCTATTCTTAGGGCTCTCTGGTTTTTCAGTTTGCACAGCAGGTGCTTGCTCAGTTGCCAGCCTAATAGGCTCTTCTAGAATTTCCATGTGCTCCCCTCAGCAGCAGCAGTCTTATCTTCAGCAGCAGCAACCTTGTCCATATCAAAGTCCTCTTGATCTAGATTTAAGAATAAATCCTCCATTGTATATTCAGGTTGAGATGGAGCTGGAGACAGTCGTTGCTCTTCAATCTCTGATTTAGGTACCACTCCTTGTTCAGCAGATTTGTCTTCTAAAACATCTGGAACTTGACTGTCTAGCTGAGTTTGCTGATGGACATCAGACAAATTAGCATCTTCTATAATATAGTCTAAAGTTTTTAAGTCAGTGAGTACCTCTTGGATAATGATGGTGGCCTGCTCACTGTCCAGAGTAGATGGTTCTTCTACTGCTGGAAGCTCCCCCTGGCTGTGATCCCTATGGATGGGGCTAGCTTGAGGCAGCTCCCCCTGGATCTCAACTACATCTTGAGCAGCAGGGGTCTTGACTACTGTCTCCTCTTCTTGCTCATCAGGTGTGAACACCACCTGTTCTTCACTTTCAGAACTGCTTGAGGACTCTTGTGCCACAACAGCAGTTTTTCTCTTCTTCATGGGAGGTGTGATTTTCTCAGTAACTTGCTTCTCAGGGGTAGGCATATCCTTTGACAGCACCCTTTCCCACCTAGACAAGATCCTCATATCCATTTTTCTCATATGATTGATCTTGGTACCTGCAGCAGTGCTCATTACCTCTGGTATTGTACCAGCTAGGTAGAGACTTATAATTCTGCCCAGATTGGGCTTCTTCAGACTTTCCTTGATCTTTTCATAGATGACCATTGACCAATCTGTTTTTAGGGTGAAGATGATTCTTGTCATGATATTGAACATTGAGGCTGACACCCTGTCATGCCCTCCAGGTTTACTGAGAATGACCTTGCCCACTATCTCTGACAGAAATTTTCCTTGACTGTTCATGCCTTTTCTGGTAAAGACAGAACCTATCTTCATCTTAGAATCAAGACCACACCAGACCAAAGCTTCCCTGGTCTTGGATGTAGAAACTTCTTCTTCTTCTTGAGTCTTAGGTAGCTGAAGTACCTTTCTCAGACTTTTGGGTGATACCTTGACCTTGGTTCCATGCACTCTAGATTTGATTCTGTATCCAGAGTCATCCGTAGTTGCTCCAGTAAGGAATTCAAGCACTTCCTTCTTCCATATCTTGGTTGGTTCTGAAACCAAGTATTCTAGTCCTGAATCGCTGACTAGGGTAACCACTGACTTGATATCTTGATCGCCATCGTCGAATGCGCCGCGCACAAGTTCGTAGCCTTCGTTGACGTTTTCCTCGAGCTTGGGAGCCATTAGGGTTTGAGAATTTGTCTTTAGAAGAGAGAAATGTCGACACAAGAGTTTTGGTCTCGAAACTTTGAAAGCGTGTCGACAATCAAAGACAGAACCCTATTTATACCTGTCTAATTTTGAAGATGAACAGGCGGGACAGCTAGCTAAACATGTGTCGACACTGGCACTAAGTATTGACACAGACTTATAATGTCGCGACACATACGTGTCGACACAAGTTAAGTCAACAGATTTGATGTGTCGACACATGGTTATGTGTCGACACAACATAACTCGACACATGGTCGAGACTTTACTTAGAAAAATTCTGAGTAAAACATAAGTGTCGACACCATATTGGATGTGTCGACACCTACTTGACATGTGTCGACACCTACTTGACATGTGTCGACACTATCATTCTGAAGTGTCGACACCAACATCCTAGATGTGTCGACACCTTTTTCCTGAAGTGTCGACACTACTATTCTGTGTCGACATAGACTTGTCTATGTGTCGACACCTTCTTGCTTAGTCAATTTTCTTGTTCTGTAAACTTAGTCTAAGTTTATCATTCCTAGTTCAATTTTGAATTTATTGAACTTAGCTTCTTCTAGGGGCTTAGTGAACATGTCAGCTATCTGATTATCAGTTTTAACATATTCAAGTGCAATATCATTTCTTTCTACATGTTCTTTAAGAAAGTGATACTTAATCTCAATATGTTTTGTTCTACTATGAGATACAGGGTTGTTAGCTATTGAAATAGCACCTGTAAAATCACAGTAAAGTGGAGTTCTACTTACCTGAAATCCATAGTCCTCTAGCTGATATTGAATCCACATAAGTTGAGCACAGCAACTTCCTGCAGCTACATACTCTGACTCAACTGTGGAGATAGCCACACTAGTTTGCTTCTTGCTGCTCCATGAAATTAGTCTTCAACCTAGGAATTGACAGGTTCCAGTAGTACTTTTTCTATCCTCTTTGCATCCTGCAAAGTCTGCATCTGAATAACCTGTTAGATCAAAATCTCCATTCCTAGGGTACCAGAGGCCTAGATATGGAGTGCCCTTTAGATATCTCAAAATTCTCTTGACTGCAGTCAAGTGAGACTCTTTAGGGCAGGCTTGATATCTGGCACAAACACATGTAGCATACATAATGTCAGGCCTACTTGCAGTCAAGTATAGTAAGGAGCCAACTATCCCTCTATACAAGGTTTCATCTACAGATTTCCCTGCATCATCCTTGCTAAGAGACATACTTGACCCCATAGGAGTCTTCATGGTACTGGATGAATCCATACCATATTTCCTTATGAGTTCTAGGGTGAACTTGGACTGACATATGGACAAGCCACTTTCAGTCTGTTTAACTTGGAGACCCAAGAAAAACTTTAGCTCTCCCATACTACTCATCTCAAATTGACTTTGCATAAGCTTTGCAAACGTTTTGCAAAGGCTACTTTCAGTAGACCCAAATATAATGTCATCTACATATATTTGGACAAGTATGACTTTGCCTCTAGATTCCCTAAGGAATAGAGTCTTATCTATTTTCCCCCTTGTGAACTTGTTCTCAATGAGGAAACTAGATAGGGTTTCATACCAAGCTCAAGGAGCTTGTTTTAACCCATACAATGCTTTCCTAAGTCTATAGACATAATGAGGTTGAGTTGGATCAACAAAACCTGAAGGCTGCTCCACATAGACTTCTTCCTTAAGATTACCATTTAAGAATGCTGACTTGACATCCATCTGGTAAACCTTGAATCCTTGATAGGTTGCATAGGCCAAGAACATCCTTATGGCCTCCAGTCTGGCTACTGGGGCAAAGGTTTGATCAAAATTAATACCTTCTTCTTGCATATATCCTTTTGCAACCAGTCTTGCTTTATTCTTAATGATGACCCCTTGTTCATCTAACTTATTTCTGTAGATCCACTTAGTTCCTATAACATTGTGGTCTTTAGGTTTAGGAACCAGTTCCCAAACCTTGCACCTTTTGAACTGATTAAGTTCTTCTTGCATAGCTTCAGTCCACTGTGGATCTTGTATAGCTTCTTCAAATTTCTTAGGTTCTATTTGAGACAGAAAACTAGAATATACTGCAGCATTCTGATTTCTGCTCCTTGTCTGAACTCCTTGTCTTGGATCTCCAATAATCAGCTCTACTGGATGATCTCTTAGATGCCTGTTGGCTGGTGGCATCCTAACTTCAGGTTGAACTTCTTCAGCATCTGCATCATGCTGTACTTCTTGTACTTCTTCAGCTATTGACACATGTAGTTCTCCCCCTGGACAACTGCTATTGCCTTCTACTTGCTGTCTTGCAGTAGGCATCTCTTCTATAGTAAGCTTGTCCAATTTCTTTGTCAAACCTGTGGGGCTGCATACATTGTTAGACAACTCATTGTTAATAAGTTTTGTCTCATCAAAAACTACATGCACAGTCTCCTCTACAACTTGTGTAGTCAAGTTGTATACTCTATAAGCCTTACTATTATTGCTGTACCCAACAAAAATTCCCTCTTGGGATTTGGCAGCAAACTTAGTTATGTAAGACTTCCCATTGTTAAGTATGAAGCATTTGCAACCAAAGATCCTGAAATAGGATAGATTTGGTTTCCTGCCTTTCACAACTTCATAGGGGGTCTTGTTTAGCCTTTTAGTGATGGTAGCCCTATTTATAACATGGCATGCAGTGTTAACTGCTTCAGCCCAGAAATACTCTGGCAGTGAAGTATCACTAAGTAGAATTCTACCAGCCTCTATCAAGGTTCTATTCTTCCTCTCAGCAATGCCATTTTGCTGAGGTGTTCTAGGTGAAGAGAATTCTTGAAATATCCCAAAGTCTTCACATAGTTTTGTCATGCTTTCAGATTGAAACTCAGTACCATGGTCACTTCTAATTTTGACCACAGTACTATTTAGTTCATTCTGAATTTGCTTGACAAAGCTGTAGAAGTCACTAGGTGTTTCAGATTTCTGCCTTAAGAAGAACACCCAGGAAAACCTTGAGTAGTCATCAACAACTACAAAGGTATAGACCTTCCTACCTAAACTGTGAACTGGCATTGGACAAAAGAGATCCATATGCAAGAGGTATAAACATCTCACAGCATCTTTGTTATCTATGCTTCTAAAGGTGGATTTAGTCTGCTTGCCCTTTTGACAAGCTGAGCAAATACCATCTTTAACACACTTAACTTGAGGACCATTCCTCACTAACTCTTTGCTAAAGAGTTTGCTAATAGTCTTGTAGTTAAGATGAGCTAGCCTCTTGTGCCACTTGACACAATGAGAGACTGTCTCATCAGCTACAAGACAAATAGGAGAACCATTGTTCTCAATCATAATGTCTAGACAGTAGACATTCCTCTTTCTATATCCTATCAAAATGATCTCTTGATCACTTGACCTCTTGATATGACAACCATTTTTAACAAATGAGATGTCATACCCTACATCACTTAACTGACTTATACTTATAAGGTTGTGTTTCAACCCTTTAACATAAGCCACTTGAGTAATGGTAACAAGGTTTGAAGAAATGTTACCAAACCCTTTGATGATTCCTTTTTCAGAACCACCAAAGGTCACTTTAGGACCATTTTTGATTGGAATATAGTCCTTCAGTAGTCCCCTTGTTCCAGTCATATGTCTGGAACATCCACTATCCAAGTACCATGTTGGGGTATGGCCATTTGGATTCACCTGCAAAACAAATTAATGAACCTTAGAACCCAAAGTAAACTTGGGTCTTTGGTGATTGTTAGTTTGCAACATGACACAGCTACCTACTGGCTTTCCACCAGGTAGCTTGCTACTCCCTTTGGCACTTGCATTGTGCCAACAATCCAAGGCAAAGTGGCCAACCTTGCCACAGCACCAACATTCAAACTTATTGTACCTTTGCTTAGGTACAGACTTTGCTGTCTTAACTACAGCTGACTTATTGAATGTTGGGGCCTTGCCCTTGGGCTTGGACTGATCCTGAACAGTCCTGGCAGGTTTAACAAAACCCAGTCCAGCCTTACCTTTGTGATGAGTAAAATCATCAATCAAAGGTAGAACTGATTTAGGCTTTGAAAACTTTGCAACCAGTTCTCTCTCTTTCTGAAGATTTGTCTCCAGTTTCTTAATTTGATCATTCTTTGTAACACCCCGAAGTCAAGAGGATCATTTTGAGCAAAATCGGGTTCAGGCATGGGTGACACGGCCTGGGACACGGGCGTGTCCCAGGGCGTGTCAATTGACACGGCCTGCGACACGGGCGTGTCCCAGGGCGTGTCAATTGACACGGCCTGCGACACGGGCGTGTCGCAGGGCGTGTCGAGGTTGTGTCGACGATTGAACTTGGTGTCGACGAGTTTCACTCGACATCGTCGAGAGGGGCACACGGCCCAGGACACGGCCGTGTCGGATGCCGTGTCGAATGCTCGACGAGTGTTAGTCGACGATCGTCGAGTATCGAGTTTCCCGTGAGGACACGGCCTGTGACACGGGCGTGTCACAGGGCGTGTCAGTGGGCGTCGAACTCAGCTTGATGTCTCGGGTTGGGGCGTATTTGCGGGACACGGGCGTGTCCTGGTGCACACGGCCATGAACACGGGCGTGTGCCAAGCCGTGTGCCAGGCCGTGTGAAGTCTCGGGTTGATTTGGGGTTATTTCTGTTGAGGTACACGGCCTCAGACACGGGCGTGTCTGAGGGCGTGTCGGGTACACGGCCGTGACACGGGCGTGTCACACGGGCGTGTACTGGTTGGATTGAGTCGGTTGTCTGCCGCTTAGGGGGACACGGCCTGTGACACGGGCGTGTCACAGGGCGTGTCAGGCCGTGTTTTCGATTTTCTGGCCAGATCTGAGCCGTTTGTTTCCCTCTTCCTGGATCCAGTGGCTGGGCTTTGTCCAGGTGTTGGGAAGGCCGAGAATTTGAAGATAAATCCCTTATCTTCTCTTCTTCTTCTTTTTCATCTTCATTCCAAGAAAGAAAGGAGAAAGGCCTAAGGGAGAGAGAAGGGAGGAGACTTCCAGCTGCTGTAGGAGCTGCGGAGTGCGGAACGAAGATCCGAGAGCGGATTCGTGAAGGCAGAGCCGAGGCGGTGATTTCCATCCGGCTACTTCATGGCGCCGAAGCGATCTTCAAGGGTAACAATCTCCTTCTTGGACATCGAAGTCCTTTCTCTATACATGTGCTTGGAATCCTCCACCAAGAGGTGGATCGCGGAAGTGATTCCTTTGTTGAGTCTGCATCTAGAGCCGGAATTATGAAGTACGGCGTAGGCATGCTGTGTGAAGCCCATCTGGACCGGTAGTCTGGATTGGTGATGTTCATGGGTAAACCGGAGAAGACTCCGTGGCTTTGATGATGTGCAACATGGATTTTGTTGTGATGACTGTATGGATGTACTGCTTGTGAGGAGGCTTTGGTGAAGCTCCTGGTTATGAGATGATCAATTGGTAACACGCCTGGTTAGTGCGAGAGACGCCCGGTTTGTTATACCACTAGGGTGGGTTGATCTAGGTAAGGTAGAATCGATGGGTGACAACGCCTGGGGAGCCGAGTTAAACCCGGCTTGCTGCACCACATGTTGTGGGTCGATCGGATTAGGAGGGGGATCGATGGGTAGACAATGCCTGGGGAGCTTAGATAAACCCGGCTTGCTACAACACATGTTGTGGGTCGGTCTGCTCTGTTTGTGATGCTGTGAGGACGAACCTCTGAGTGGTTTGGGCGGAATGTCGCCAGCCTGCGAGCTGGTGGACTAGGGCCGGTCAACCAACAAGTTAAAACCTCGAGAGACAGCGGTGTACGACGGTGGATTCTGGTACGCCAAGAAGGTGCCCTGAGTGCACGGAGCGTTGGTGGACTCCAGCGTTTGTGATGTGGTGTGTTTGTTAGATAGTGGCATAAAGAGAATGATCCTAGGATATGATTTGGTGATGTTTGCTGATGCTTGCTGAAAAAGGAAGCACTGTATACAGGGAAGGAACCACTGCCCCGGGTAGGGGGTAGGGTCGTTATAATGGGTCAGCAATGCTGACCGTTACTTTGTTTTCTGTGTTGGCTTGGATGATGACTTGCAGGTGCTGCGGTTTGGACAGAATAAGTGGATTGGCTAGTCTGGTGTTCTTAGTCCTTGCAGGCTATGTGAAGAGCAGTGTTTGGATTTCATGTGTGGCCGGCCTGCGTGCCGATGTACGAAATGGTTGTTATGTAAAGAGAAACTTGTAAGGCCATAAGGCCAGGGTGTGTGAGTTGTATACATTCCTGGTGTTTTTATATAAATGTGGTATTTATATATGGGTGGACATTCTGGTTTGAGTTCATGTTAACAAGAAAAAAATGCTGCGCTAGAATGGAATGAGTTAAGGACACGCATAGATTTGATTTCCACACGTGATTCCTTCGCTTGTCTGTGCTATATGGCGTGGGGCCCCGGCCGGACCCACCGTTATATGTCATGTGACAGGTGGGGGCATTACAAAGTGGTATCAGAGCCAGGTTTAGATTGTTTGGGAGGAGAGAACATAAATGAACTCATGAATGTCCACTAGGAATGTATGTCATACACATGATGTGCGTGCGTGTGTAGCCAATATACCCGTACCGTTATGATTTGGAAGAATTTAATGGTGTTCTGTACATTGATAGGTGGCGAGGGATGGAGCTGGGCCGTCTGAGCCCCAGCGGTCGGATGAGAGTGCAGCACCCGTGGAAGCACCGATGCCTCCCTCGGCAGAGGCCATACGGGTGGTGGCGGAGACAGTGCTTGCAGTGTTACAAGCACAACCAACTGGACAGGCAAGATCTGGTGGAATGCCAGAGCATGCTGCCGAGGTGGTGGAAGCGCAAGCAAGTGACGATGCCTTGTCACGTTTTATGCACTTTCACCCACCTACATTTGGTGGAGCGCTTTCACCAACGCAGGCAGAAGATTGGTTGGCAAGAGTAAAAAGGATCCTAACCGCAATCAGGACGGTCGAAGAACAGAAAGTGATGTTAGCCACTTTTCTGTTGGAAGGAGATGCGAGATTATGGTGGGATGAGATTGAAGTGCACCACTTGGCATGTCGAGATTTAACAGAGATTTCAATGGAGGAATTCTCCCAAATATTTTTAGCCAAGTATGTGCCAGTGTCGCAGAGGATTGCGATGGAAAATGAGTTTCTCCGCTTGGTGCAGGGTGAGCGAGATATTGATACCTACCTGCATGAATTTACAAAATTGGGGAGATATGCGGGCTCGACCTTTGCGGAGGAAGCGCGAAAGACAAATCGGTTTTATGGCGGATTGCGGGATGAATTGCGGTTGGCACTTCCGAGTTCCGTGAGCCAAGGCTTTCAGGCGTTGGTTGATACAGCTCGTGCCTTGGAGAAAGATATGAAGCGAGTACAGGAGAATAAGAAACTGGCAAGGGAAAAGTCTGAGTTGAAAGAATCGGAGTTTCGACGACAAGAGAAGAAAAGATTTAGACTGGTGGAATCAGCGCCGTTGACTGTTTCGTCGCCCCCGACGTATGGGCCAGGACGTGTGGATACACGTATATGTTATAAATGTGGGCAGCAAGGACACATCGCAAAATTCTGTTGGAATGCCCCTCCAGGGAGTGAGAAAAAGACAGGTGCGTCATATGAAGAAAAAGGGAAAGCAGTGGCCGAATCATCTGCACCCCGGACGCAACCTCGCTTGCATGCGATGGAAGTGCAAGAGCCGCAAAGCTCAGTTGGTGAAATCCAGCCTCGAGCGGTTCATTTATCATTAAATAGCGAATTTCAAAATCGGGAGGCTGAGAGGAAGTGAACTGATGTGAATCATAGCGATGTTATGAAAGTTGTGTATGTACATTATGTTTTGCTATCAGATGTGATGAAGCATAGCTGATGTGCTTCACTTTTGACTGAATCGCGAATGGGAACTTGATGAATCATCCATCTTGGTGTATGTACATGATGTTGATACTTGTGATTGTGCCGAAATCAATCAATTCTGTCGTTTTGTTTGAGGTTTTATGTGGTTGAATGTGCACAAGTGGAAGCTAGGGATGTTTGTTGTGTTGTCTGTTTGTTAGTGTGTGCGGAGGCTTGTGGTGTAAGCTTTGAGAATGTTGTGACTAATTGGCTGTGTGGAGTCAAATTTCGAGGACGAAATTATTTGAAGGGGGGGAGGATTGTAACACCCCGAAGTCAAGAGGATCATTTTGAGCAAAATCGGGTTCAGGCATGGGTGACACGGCCTGGGACACGGGCGTGTCCCAGGGCGTGTCAATTGACACGGCCTGTGACACGGGCGTGTCGCAGGGCGTGTCGAGGTTGTGTCGACGATTGAACTTGGTGTCGACGAGTTTCGCTCGACATCGTCGAGAGGGGCACACGGCCCAGGACACGGCCGTGTCGGATGCCGTGTCGAATGCTCGACGAGTGTTAGTCGACGATCGTCGAGTATCGAGTTTCCCGTGAGGACACGGCCTGTGACACGGGCATGTCACAGGGCGTGTCAGTGGGCGTCGAACTCAGCTCGATGTCTCGGGTTGGGGCGTGTTTGTGGGACACGGGCGTGTCCTGGTGCACACGGCCATGAACACGGGCGTGTGCCAAGCCGTGTGCCAGGCCGTGTGAAGTCTCGGGTTGATTTGGGGTTATTTCTGTTGAGGTACACGGCCTCAGACACGGGCGTGTCTGAGGGCGTGTCGGGTACACGGCCGTGACACGGGCGTGTCACACGGGCGTGTACTGGTTGGATTGAGTCGGTTGTCTGCCGCTTAGGGGGACACGGCCTGTGACACGGGCGTGTCACAGGGCGTGTCAGGCCGTGTTTTCGATTTTCTGGCCAGATCTGAGCCGTTTGTTTCCCTCTTCCTGGATCCAGTGGCTGGGCTTTGTCCAGGTGTTGGGAAGGCCGAGAATTTGAAGATAAATCCCTTATCTTCTCTTCTTCTTCTTTTTCATCTTCATTCCAAGAAAGAAAGGAGAAAGGCCTAAGGGAGAGAGAAGGGAGGAGTCTTCCAGCTGCTGTAGGAGCTGCGGAGTGCGGAACGAAGATCCGAGAGCGGATTCGTGAAGGCAGAGCCGAGGCGGTGATTTCCATCCGGCTACTTCATGGCGCCGAAGCGATCTTCAAGGGTAACGATCTCCTTCTTGGACATCGAAGTCCTTTCTCTATACATGTGCTTGGAATCCTCCACCAAGAGGTGGATCGCGGAAGTGATTCCTTTGTTGAGTCTGCATCTAGAGCCGGAATTATGAAGTACGGCGTAGGCATGCTGTGTGAAGCCCATCTGGACCGGTAGTCTGGATTGGTGATGTTCATGGGTAAACCGGAAAAGACTCCGTGGCTTTGATGATGTGCAACATGGATTTTGTTGTGATGACTGTATGGATGTACTGCTTGTGAGGAGGCTTTGGTGAAGCTCCTGGTTATGAGATGATCAATTGGTAACACGCCTGGTTAGTGCGAGAGACGCCCGGTTTGTTATACCACTAGGGTGGGTTGATCTAGGTAAGGTAGAATCGATGGGTGGCAACGCCTGGGGAGCCGAGTTAAACCCGGCTTGCTGCACCACATGTTGTGCGTCGATCGGATTAGGAGGGGGATCGATGGGTAGACAATGCCTGGGGAGCTTAGATAAACCCGGCTTGCTACACCACATGTTGTGGGTCGGTCTGCTCTGTTTGTGATGCTGTGAGGACGAACCTCTGAGTGGTTTGGGCGGAATGTCGCCAGCCTGCGAGCTGGTGGACTAGGGCCGGTCAACCAACAAGTTAAAACCTCGAGAGACAGCGGTGTACGACGGTGGATTCCGGTATGCCAAGAAGGTGCCCTGAGTGCACGGAGCGTTGGTGGACTCCAGCGTTTGTGATGTGGTGTGTTTGTTAGATAGTGGCATAAAGAGAATGATCCTAGGATATGATTTGGTGATGTTTGCTGATGCTTGCTGAAAAAGGAAGCACTGTATACAGGGAAGGAACCACTGCCCCGGGTAGGGGGTAGGGTCGTTATAATGGGTTAGCAATGCTGACCGTTACTTTGTTTTCTGTGTTGGCTTGGATGATGACTTGCAGGTGCTGCGGTTTGGACAGAATAAGTAGATTGGCTAGTCTGGTGTTCTTAGTCCTTGCAGGCTATGTGAAGAGCAGTGTTTGGATTTCATGTGTGGCCGGCCTGCGTGCCGATGTACGAAATGGTTGTTATGTAAAGAGAAACTTGTAAGGCCATAAGGCCAGGGTGTGTGAGTTGTATACATTCCTGGTGTTTTTATATAAATGTGGTATTTATATATGGGTGGACATTCTGGTTTGAGTTCATGTTAACAAGAAAACAATGCTGCGCTAGAATGGAATGAGTTAAGGACACGCATAGATTTGATTTCCACACGTGATTCCTTCGCTTGTCTGTGCTATATGGCGTGGGGCCCCGGCCGGACCCACCGTTATATGTCATGTGACAGGTGGGGGCGTTACATTCTTAAATGTGACGGTACCCATCTGAATCACTGTAATGTGTTTCAGCCTAGCTACCTCATTCAGTTTTTGATCAAATTGCTTCTCAAATTCTGTTGCAGCAGCCTTGAGATCAGCAATCTCCTTCGCCTGACTTTTGGCAAGGGACTTGCTTTTCTTATAAGCCTGTAACAGCACCTTATATTCATCTATGAGCTGATGAATATCATCCTCAGACTCAGAACCACTTCCATCATTTGATGAAGATGATTCTGATTCTGAACTAGAACAAGAAACTGAACTTAGAGTTGGACTTTGTACCTGACTAGGTCCTGGCTGCTCCAGGATCTTGGCACTCTCTGGCAAAGTCATTAGTCCTTGGCAATGACTTTCTTCTTGTTCATAAATTGACTCCAAGATCTGTATGAAGTCTTCCTCTTCTTCTTCTGCAAATAGTCCTATGTAGGCTTCAGCCTCAGACTCAGTTTTTGAAGAAGAGATGTCTGATAAAGTCTTCTCCTTCTTAGCCACAAAAGACTTTTCTTTCTTCCCTTTGAAGTGAGTCTTTTTCTTTTCACCTGATTCCTTCCTCTTCTCAGGACAATCTGCAATAACATGTCCCTGTCTATTGCAGCAATAGCAAACAATCTTTGAACTAGTTGCCCTGCTTGATTTTGTCCTTTTCTTGACATACTTTGAAGACCTCTTTTTTTGATAAGAGTCTTCCTTTCCTTGAGATGTAGAAGGCCTTGACCTCCATTGTTTCTTTTTCAAAAACTTCTGAAAGTGCCTGGTGAAAGCAGCAAAGTCTTCATCACTTTCACTTCTCTTAGACTTTGTGCTTATAGACTCATCAGACTCTGATTCAACTACTTTTGGAGGTGGAGTTGAAGACTTATTCCTGCTCTTTCTGGGAACTTCTGTCTTGAAAGCAACAGTCCTTTCTTTGTGCTCAGTCCTTGTTGACTTCTCCTCCTCTTTTCTTACTGTTAGCTGCATCTCATATGATAATAACTTGCCAAACAGTGTAGGAGGAGGAATTTCTCCCAACTTTTCCATTTCTCTTATGGCACAGATCTTGGTGTCCCAATCTTTGGTTAGGGACCTCAGGAATTTGTCATTTAGTTCATAGTTGCTGAACTCTCTTCCATAAGACATGAGTTCATTAACTATTCTATAGAACTTCTTGTAGCATTCAGTGATGCTATCTCCCTTTCCTTGCCTAAAGCTCTCATACTCTTGATTAAGCAAGGACTTCCTATCTTGTCTAACTTCTTCAGAACCTTCCATATAGACAATGAGAGTATCCCACATTTCTTTTGCTGTTTTACAGTGAATTAAGTTCTGAAAGGTGGCATCATCAATGGCACTAACTATTATGTTTTGTGCCCTCTTGTCCATGGTTGCTAGGATAATCTCATCCTTGGTCATCTCAGAGAAATCCTTTGGAGTCCTCTGATTTGCATCTAATACTGAAATCTTCATTGGCACATAAGACCCTTCCTTAACTGTAATGTAGATTCTAGGGTCAGAGGCTTACATAAATAGCCTTACCCTCTCTTTCCAGATCCCAAAGATCTCCTTCCTACATATGGGTAATTTCATGGAACCCAACTCCTTGTGATTCTCATAAGAACCCATGTTTCTTGATGTTCTTGAAGTTCTTGAATCTGTGAATTGCCTAACACTGAATCTGCCAGACAGGATCTCCTCAGACTGTTAGTCCTTATTTTGAGGAACCTGGCTTTGATACCACTTGTAAGATATGGTACCTAAACACCTAGAGGGGGGGTGAATAGGTGACCTAATCCTTTTTATAACTTTGTTGGCAGTCAAACAGTTATATCACAGATTTCTAACAAGTCAATTTCAGCAATCAACAATAATCAAACAAACACAGATCATCCACAGCACAAACACAGTACAACACACAGTGATTTATAGTGGTTCCCCAAGATCTGGGTACATCCACTTTCCCCCTTCGCCTATCTAGCAGTGTACTAGATTCAGCCTAACTTCTCCACTGTCTCAGAACCCAAATTGGTTCCTACCTCAGGCCCAAAGCCTTACACTCAGCTTTATCCCAAAGCCTACACTCAGCCAATCAAGTCCTACACTCAGGCAACCAAGGCCTACACTCAGAGATCTATATCTCCTACACTCAGGCTAACAAGCCCTACCCTCAGCCTTTATAAATATAGGCTTACAATCACTCAGATCCAATGGATCCTACAAGTTAAAATAGTATTACAACAAATAACTCAACAACTCAGAAAATAAGAGAGGAGTTGAGAGTTTCTTGCTGAGTTCTTGGAAGAACTCAGATAGATCCAAACTGACTTAGCTTCCTTCAAAGCTTCTTGAGTAGAACTGAATAAGTCTGAATCCTCTGCAGTTGTTCCTTGACCTCTACTTCTTAAGATCCAGATGCTTCTGAATTCTTCTTCTCAGCCTAGTTCCAAAGACTGAATTCTTGATTGGAGCTCTCTCTCTCCAACTTCTTAGATCTGCCGTTGGACAGCAAGATCTTCTTGATTTGTATCACTTGGATAACTTGATCAGCAACCACTTGAACAAATCTCTTAGATTAATCTGAACTCAATCAGAACTTAATCTTCTTCTGTTAACTCTTAACAATATTAACAACCTTTTTTTTCTGTAAACAGTCTGTGCCTATTTATAGGCCTTCTTCATGGTAACCGGCTGGTCCGGTTCATAACTGACTTCTGACATCTCTGACAAGTGCTGTAGACCGGCTGAAACGGCAGCTGTCACGTCATCCAGTCAATTCTTGAAATTCTCTAACTGTCAGATAGTGTCGAGACCTTCTGTTCTTAAGTGTCGACACTTATAGTCCAAGTGTCGACACATGTTGTGTAAGTGTCGACACAAGTCTACAAGATGTCGACACATTTCCTTGTATGTCTCGACACAGATTCTTCTTCATGTGTCGACACTGAAATTGAGTGTCGACACAAGTACTTGATCTTCTATCTTCAACTGTATTCTTCTAAGTGTCGACACATCTCCTTTGTGTCGACACAACTTCTTGTGTTGAATCTGTCAAGTGTCGACACTGCTTCTAGGTGTCGACACATAGTCTTTTATGTTGATTCTTGCTGAGTGTCGACACAGCTCCTTGTGTCGACACATCTTCTTCTTGTTGAGACTTCAGCTGAGTGTCGACACATTCCCTTAGTGTCGACACTTGTACTTAGAATAATTTGCTGTTCTTTCTGTTCTTGGCTAAGTGTCGACACAGCTTCTTGTGTCGACACTTTCTTCAAGTGTTGAGTCTTTAGCTGTGTGTCGACACATTGTTCTGAGTGTCGACACATACTTCATATGTTGACTCTTCTGTTGAGTGTCGACACATTGTGCCGAGTGTCGACACTTACATCAAATGCTGACTCTTCTGCATAGTGTCGACACATTGTGTTGAGTGTCGACACTTGTACATAGACTCTGCAGACTTTTGCTAAGTGTCGACACAGCTCCAAGTGTCGACACTTTCTGGTGTTGACACTGCTCCTCTAGGTGTCGACACTTCTGCTAAGTGTCGACACTGCTTCTCTGCATTCTTCTTCACTGAGTGTCGACACAGCTCCTTGTGTCGACACTTTATGTCTGGTGTCGA
Source organism: Platanthera guangdongensis (assembly GCA_039583875.1). Lineage (NCBI taxonomy): Eukaryota > Viridiplantae > Streptophyta > Magnoliopsida > Asparagales > Orchidaceae > Platanthera > Platanthera guangdongensis. Next base: position 108,992,767 of record CM077154.1, read on the forward strand.
CTCTGCATCCCAGGTGTCGACACATCTTCTTCAAGTGTCGACACTGCTTGTCTGGGTGTCGACACAAGCTTTCTCAAGTGTTGACACTTTCCCTCTGGGTGTCGACACATGGACTTAGAAAGTTTTAACTTCAGTCCAGTGAATACCTAACCTGCACAAGTAACTCAAACATACATCAAATACATTATGATGTATATTATTGAGTTGGGTGAGGCTTCTTCAAATCAGGTACATTTGACCAATGTACCCAACAGTTGTCCACGCCCGGATCTGCTTTCCAAACACCGATTTGAGCTCTTAATCAACATTCAACAAAGGGTTTCAACAACTCCCACCTCGAACATGACCGAAAATGACACAACACTACACAACAAAACACCACCTCCCTCCTATCACCGGCCACCAAGGAGACAAAGGGAGTCGAGCTCCTCCCAAACGCCGGCATAGACACCTCTGTCGGAACACCCTATTACTCATTTGGGCAAGGATCACTATGTCCTTAAGAAAATTGTTTTGACCTCCTTGTATAGTTTTTAAGGTCAATTAGATTGAGTCTAAGGGTTAGAATTTAGGCCTGAAAGCTGCCCCCAAGACCCTCAGATCAGATATTCAAATTCAGGATACTAAGTCATTTTCGTCGAGCTCAGTTCGATGAATCATCGAACTCAGTTCGACTATCTCTGAGCTCAGTTCAACGAGTCGTCGAACTCCATTCGACGATCTTCGAGCTCAGATCGACGTTTCTGTCTCTAGCTGTTTTCCCAGTATTTGAGCTCAGGTCGACGATAGTTGAGCTCAGATCGACGATTTCTGTTTCCAGTCTAGTTCCTGTCTCTGAGCTCAGGTCGACGATAGTTGAGCTCAGGTCGATGATTTTCTGGAGAGATTGACGATTCTCAAGATTCAAATTCAGACAGTTATGGAATTCTATCTTATTTATTCCTACCAATTATTTCAAGGATCTTGTAGCCGTTTCAATTAATCTAGAGCAAGTTTTAAGGGAGATTTAAAGGAATGTTTTCTAGGACTTTCCTCCAGAGACAAAATTCATTTAAGGAAGTCATTAATGAGTGGCTAACGGCTATCTTGGAGACAGAGAATCAATTCATTCTTTTCAAGATCTAAGGAATAAAAGAGGATTTTATTCTGCTACTCCTAACAGCTACACACAGAAAGAGAACAGTCACAGACAGACAAACAGACAGAATTCATTCAGAACACACACCACTGAAGGAGATCAACATGCAAAAAAGAAGATTTTCTAGATCTCTTTTGACTCAAGTGTTCAGAGGCTTCATTCATCAAGAGTCCAGACACTACACATTTCAGCAACTGCTGGAATCATCCTTTGCTGGAGATCTCATCTACTGAAGGCCTATCACCCTAGTGCAAAGCTTCTTTTCCTGAATAACTTCCAGATCTCAGGGGGAGCTTTGACAACATCATCCACTAGTCTTCTCTCTGATTGTTTACAGAGAAGAACATCTCACCTCTTTCTTTTTCTGCTGTAAAAGGGTTTCTCAAAACTCCCTTCAAAAGTTTTGTGCTGGTTTCTGAGACCTTGACAAAACTCAGTGGTGGCAAGACACCTGATAAAAAAATCTAGTTTGGTTTTTGAGTATCTTATCAAAAGCTCATTGGTACACAGGACACCTGATCAACTCATCCTGCAGTGGATTTCTACCTAGGGTGGTAGAAGAGTGGATGTACCCAGATTGATTGGGGAACCACTATAGCTCCTTGTGTCTTCTGGTTGCTATATTTTGTTTGTTGTGTGCTGTGTTTTTATTTCTTGCTTTCATAATTGTTTATTTACTGCAAGCAACTTACACATATATTTAAATTAAGTTTTCCACTACAAAATAATTATTTTTAACTTGAAAATTATTTAAATATACTCTATTCACCCCCCCCCCCTATAGAGTTAAGGTAGATCTTATCCCCACTTTCAATTGGTATCAAAGCGAGGTTGGTTAAAATATCATACCTTAGTTGGTTGTTATTCAACTAAATCTTCATCAGATTAGTTGTTCCTGCAGGCTAACACCTGAACCAAAAGATCTCTGATAAGATCAATCTTTTATAGAGGGTTTTTATTTTTATTATTTGTATTATATTTATCTTTATATAAAACCATGGCACAGAACAAAGATTATGCTAGCACCAGACCTCCAGTGTGCAATCTATCTAAGTTTGCACTTTGGAAGGCAAGGATAAGATTGTACATGAATTCTATTGATGAAGATAACTTTAATTCTGTTTTGACAGTGTGTCCAAGACCCCTAGCAAATACAAGTACAAGTGTTGTTCCACCTCCTTCAGGAACAGATGCAGAAATCAAAAATGGAAAGTTGCAGATGCCAAAGCAATGAACATTTTGGCACAAACCATGTCTGATGAAATATTTCAAAAAGTAGCTGAATGCAACTCAGTAAAAGAGATATAGGACAAACAATCTGAAATAGTGTCAGGATCTGCAGATGAAAGGAAAGATAGAAGATCCCATCTCATAACTCAGTATGAGAACTTCAAGAAAGGAGAAACTGAGTCAGTTGCTGATATGTATAACAGACTCAGTCATATAGTCAATGAATTGAAAACCTTTGACAAGGAGATCTCATTGACTGAACTCAATGACAAAATCCTAATGTGCTTCCCCAGCACTTGGGACTCAAGGATCTGGCCAATCAAGGATGTCAGAAGCCTATATGAGATCACCACTGAGGCTCTTTTGGGCAAGCTCGAGTCTTATGAGCTGCTCATCAAGAACAGAGAAAAAGTGCAGAAGGTTGCTTCACCAACAATCAGAAAAGAGAAATCAATAGCATTCAAAGCTATTGAAGATCAGCCTGAAGACAAGGTCACAGGCAATGAAAAGTTGCTAAGCTTACTGGCCAAAATGTTTTATAAAATGGCCAGGAAGGACTTCAGGAAAAAGTCATTCATAGGGCATGAAAAGCCAAGGTATGATAAGTCCAGTAACAAAGAAATTATTTGTTTTGGATGCAGGAAACCAGGTCACATTGTGCCTGACTGTCCAGAAAATCAGAATAAGAACATGAAGGACAGGAAAGAAAGGAGAAGAGACAAAGACTTCAGGAAAAACAGCACTGACAAACCCTCCTCCGGCAAGAACAAACATACCAGGAAGGGGTTTGTAGCTAAAACCTGGAGTGAAACAGAAGAAGAATCAGAAGCTTCATCCAGCTCAAGTGATGCTGAAGATGATGTTGAAGAAAAGGAGTTCTGCATGATGGCTATCAATGCCTCTCAACACAATACTGATGCAGAACAAGAGTCAGAGGCTGAATCAGAAACTCAATCTGAAGAGGATCGGGTAATAGACTCATTTGATTTTAATTCAGAGGACTTCAAATGTGAATTTAAGGTACTTTGTTTAGATCTATTAAAATCTGAGAAAGAAATTATTTCTCTCAGAAATCAACTGTCTGAAAATGTAACACCCCAGTTTTTCAAGAGGCTCAGTCTGCAGTTCAGAAAGATTTTTGGGTTTCTGGCAGGAGGCACACGGCCTGCGACACGGGCGTGTCGTAGGGCGTGTCGAGGCCGTGTCGACACTCGGCCCAAGTGTCGACACTTTCGCTCGACAGAGTGTCGAGAGTGGAGAACACGGCCTGCGACACGGGCGTGTCGCAGGGCGTGTCGAGGCCGTGTCGACACTCGGCCCAAGTGTCGACACTTTCGCTCGACAAAGTGTCGAGAGGGTGGCACACGGCCTGCGACACGGGCGTGTCGCAGGGCGTGTCGAGGCCGTGTCGACACTCGTCCCAAGTGTCGACACTTTTGCTCGACAAGGTGTCGAGACTGGGGCACACGGCCTGTGACACGGGCGTGTCACAGGGCGTGTCCCGCTTGGTCGACGATCTTCGCTCGACGTTTTTCCGCGGTGTCGACACAAAGCCTGTCGATGGGTGTCGAGACTTGGCACACGGCTTGGTACACGGGCGTGTTCCAGGCCGTGTCACCTCTCGGGTTGGTTTCGAGGCCGTGTAGTTGGAGGCACACGGCTAGCCACACGGCCGTGTCACTGGGGACACGGGCGTGTCAGATGGAACACGGGCGTGTCGGATGCCCGTGTGCGATTCCAGGCGCGTCGATTTGAGACGGCGAATGGGGCACACGACCCTGGACACGGGCGTGTGCCAGGCCGTGTTCGGCCCAGGTCTTCTGTTTTCCAGGCGAATCGCGGCCATTCTTTTTCTGGTTTTGGGATCTAACGGTTCAGGCCATCTCCTGGGAAGTTAAGTCCGAATTTAGGGTTGCAGATCCTCATTTTTTTTCAAGTCTTCTCTTTCTAAGTTCTTGATAGAAACTAGAGCAAGGAGGAAGAAGAAGAAGGTCTTGGGATGTAGGAAGGGTTTCAGAGCTCCAAATTGCGAGCCGAGTCCGGATCCGTGAAGCTTAGAGCGTTACGAAGATTTCCATCCGGCCATTTTGCCATGGCAAGGAAGAGGAGTCGGAAGGTAACGACATCTCTCCTCTCGGTCTTTAGGATGCACGTTTTTAGCATCGTTTTCTTCTAAATTTTTGGGCACTAAACTCTCAAATGAGAGGGGATTTGGTTTGCCAAGGTTCAAGAGGAACCTCCGGGTTGATTGAGTCCGTCCCCGGCATATCTTGCATTAGAGATCCGCTTCGCTAGTGGATTAGGCATGGTGGGTGAAGCCGTAGTCGCGACCGTTAGTCCGACTCGGTGATGTTGCATACGAACTTAGGGATTCGTAGAGATTTTCCGTTGCGGCAAGATGTCGTTTGTGTGGTGGTGGTGATTGTCCCGTTTGCTTGAAAAGGTACGTGTAGTCGAACCCGGACAAGGTTAGCTCTTCGTGGCGGTAGATGGTTTCCTTGAGGGACAAGGTTAGCTCCGTATGAGTTGGAGATGGTTTCCTTGGTGAACAAGGTTAGCTCCGCACGAGTTGGAGATGGTTTCCTTGGTGCGTGGGAACGCTGCAGTACAAAGAGGGATTACGATGTATTTAGTCTTGGTTTGTGTTGTGCCAAGGCGTGGATATGTCTCCGTCGTCGGCTGGCTATCCCGTGACATGTGCGTCATGTGTGGAGAGTGTCCCGACGAGACTAGTCCCCTTCTGTGAGACTGACGAGAATGCCAAGCTTGGTGCAAGCCCGGGCAAAGAGGCCATGAGCGGGTGGGGTCCAGCAAGGCTTCTTAGAATCGGTCGGTCTGTGTTTGTTGGAATCCTGACATGAGACGTCAGAGCTTGCAGGCAAGCCCGGGGCTAAGCCCACGAGCGGGTGGGGCTTTGGCAAGAATTCCTTGTGGCGGCCTGTGCACCGCTTAAGGGAGAGGTGACTCCCTTAGTGTTTGCGGCTTTATGCCAATTGGGGAAACGTGAGTACCCAAATGATGTGATGTTGTGCTAGATGCATACGCTGTAGGGTACCTTGGGTGAAGCCCGAGTGTTGCATTCATGTTGCATAGTAGGCCCCTTACTTTATATGCTCAACCAATAGAGAACATGTTTGATGATTGAGACATCCAAGCCTGTTTTAATGCTTTTCTATTTATAGATATTTATTTGCATATGAAGTGCTGACTTGCAGGTTGGAGGGTTCCCCGGGGTCCGTTAGGGGCGGCCGGGAGGAGATGTGTTGTTACACAGTTTGAGCTCAGCCTTTGCTGACCCACGTTACTAATAATTTTTACAGGGCAAGGATCGCATGCAGAAGCTAGCACGCCGGCCAGAAAGGCCTAAGCCCCATGAAATGTTTTTCCCTCTTTTGTAGCACTACATTTTTGATGATGTTTGTTTGAGACTCTTTTGTTCGGCTTGCATGCCGAGGTAGACTAGGAGTGTTATGCACATTCATGTTTGATGTACTATTTACTTTTGGACATTTGATGTAAGGCCTTCAGGCCATTTGTTTACTCTTTTGGTTAGTGAATAACTTCTAGTTGTGCTTGGTTTTCCGCTATGTTGTGCAAGTGTTTTGAGTTTGGGTAGCTATATCAACTTATAATACTAAAGCTGTGGCGTTCGTATGTTGTGGGGCCCCGGCCGAACCCATATTATACGTCCACTACAGGGGAGGTGTTACAATTTGGTATCAAAGCGAGGTTAGATTCGAGGTCGGTTTGTAGAGAAGTTATCCACATAAGAGTAACGCGGGACCGTGAGTGTCCTTATGTTTTAGTCTTGAGATTGGAGACTAATCCCTTATTTCTTGTTTTCCTGAAGAGTGCAAGCAACGAGGCGGGCACTTCAAGAGCAAGGGATGATCTCTCGGCGAGCAGTGCTACTGCTCCAGGCCTTTGGGCACGGGTGTAAACCCGGCCGACTTCTGCCGTATGCTTGCAGAAGTGATGGTGGCAGCCCAAGCGGCGGCTGCAGCCCAGGTAGCAACCCCTGCTACACCGGACACGGCGACGGCCGTGACAGGCGGAGAAACCAGGCGAGTGGAGCCTTTGGCAGAAAGGGTGGTGGTAGGACATGGAGACCGACACATGAAGTACTTCCTGAGTTTCCATCCCCCGTCCTTCAAGGGTGTTGGAACGCCAACGGATGCGGAGGATTGGTGGGTTCGTATTCAAGAACTACTAAGGGCGGCAGAGACTCCAGAGGAAAAGAAAGCTGAGTATGCGGCGTTCATGTTGGAAGGAGACGCCAAGTTGTGGTGGGTGAGCCTTAGTGGCCGCCAGTTCTCTGGACGCACCCCGTCGGTGGAGGAATTTGGGGACGCTTTTCTAAAGAGATATATACCAGTTTCTACGCGGCTGGCCCTGCAGAGGCAGTTTCTGCATCTAATGCAGCGAGACAAGACGGTGGACGAGTACGTGCAAGAGTTCACCCGTTTGGGTCGTTATGCGGGAACGACAATGGCTGATGATGTAGAGAGGGATAACCTCTTCTACCAAGGGTTGAGGGAAAATCTGAGACAACCCCTCATCTCCATGAAGAGGGCGGGATTTAATGATCTAGTTGAAGCCGCCAGGAGTTTGGAGAATGATCTGGAGCGAACCCAGCGTCGAAAGGGTTTTACCCCCAAGCAAGGGGAAGGGAAGCCTTCCCAATCTCATGGAAAGTCTGATGGGAGTAGGTGGAGGAAGAAGCCTCACACTCCCAGATCTGGTGAGAGGAGCAACTGGACGCCTGGGGGTTCCCACTCTAGGGGACCGCCGACGTGCTATAACTGCGGGAAGGTTGGGCATATAGCCCGTGCTTGTCAGCAAGGGGGAGTGGGGCAAGAGGCAAGGCAGGAGCAGACTGTGCGCTCCGGCCCCAGTGCTGCAGAGAAGGGAAAGATGGCGGAGTCGAGCGCTTCTCGGTTCCAACCGGTGCAACCAAGGACCTACAACCTTGGACAGCAGGAAGCGATCCGCCAGACTGATGTGGTGACAGGTATGAAGAAAATTTAAGTTTAAATTTTGTGCTTCATCCTTTTAGACTTTTGTGGAATGTCTATGTTGTAGGCTTCGTATTAGTTTCCGGATACCCCGCTAGGGTATTGTTTGATACGGGAGCATCGCACTCCTTTCTTGCGGAGAGCTTCATCCGGAGAATAGGAGTTGAGTCTTTTTCGTCGGGAGAAGAGCTGAAAGTGCGCATGCCCAATGGGTCATCTATGACCACCGGGGCTAAAGGGCGCATTTGTTGGGAGCTAGACGGAGTTGTCTTCGCTCTGGAAGCAGCAGTGTTACCTTTAGTAGAGTTCGATGTCATTTTGGGCATGGACTGGCTTGCAGAGCAGCGCGCCAGCATTGATTGTTTATCCAAGGTAGTGACTCTAAGGAGTAAGGGGCAAACGGAAGTCAAATTTGAGGGCCTTTGTGGAGTGGCCTGTTCCCTGATTTCGGCCATGCAGTTGGTGCGGGCGGTTAACCAGGGTGGTGTAGCGCTTGTAGAGTTATTGGAGGTTCGTCTCTCCCAACTGTCTTTTGAGGAAGTGCCTGTGGTGGCAGAGTTCAAGGATGTATTTCCGGATGAACTTCCTGGAGCGCCTCCTCGGCGGGAGATCGACTTCTCGATCGAGTTAGTGCCGGAGGCTAGACCGGTGTCACGTCCTCCTTTTAGGATGGCACCAAAGGAGTTGGCGGAACTTAAGGTACAGTTACAGGGACTGTTGGAGCAAGGGTATATTAGACCCAGTTCTTCACCGTGGAGCGCACCGGTGTTGTTTGTAAAGAAGAAGGACGGTAGCATGCGCCTATGCATAGACTACCGAGAGCTGAACAAATTGACCGTCAAGAATAAGTATCTGATCCCTCGGATAGATGATTTGTTCGACCAATTGGTGGGGTCAGTGGTATATTCGAAACTGGACTTGAAGTCAGGCTACTATCAACTGCGAATTCGAGATGAGGACATACCCAAAACTGCCTTTTGTACAAGGTATGGACACTTTGAGTTTACGGTGATGCCGTTCGGGTTGACGAACGCACCATCGGTGTTCATGGATCTGATGAATCGGGTATTCCGGGAATACTTGGATTCTTTTGTGGTTGTTTTCATTGATGATATTTTGGTGTATTCCAAATCGCAAGTGGAGCATGAGACCCACTTAAGAATGGTTTTGCAAGTGTTGAGGGAGAATGAGTTGTATGCAAAATTCTCCAAATGCGAGTTCTGGTTGGAGAAGGTGGCATTTTTGGGCCACGTGATTAGTGGTGATGGGGTGGCAGTGGATCCAGCGAAAGTGGAGGCCATCAGAGATTGGCCGGTGTTGAGGACCGTGGCGGAAGTCCGAAGTTTTCTTGGACTAGCCGGGTATTATAGGAGATTCGTGGAGAATTTCTCGAAGATAGCTCTACCCCTCACCTCTCTCACTCGCAAAGACCATAAATTTGTGTGGACCCAAGAGTGCGGTCAAGCATTTGAGGCCCTGAAGGAGAGGCTTATGATGGCTCCGATCCTGAGTTTACCGCAAGGGACCGATGGATTTCAAATTTTCAGTGACGCATCGGGATGCGGTTTGGGTTGCGTTTTGGTGCAACATGGGAAGGTGATAGCTTTTGGGTCGAGACAGCTGAAACCTCATGAGAGGAATTACCCCGTCCATGATTTGGAGTTGGCGGTGGTAATCTTCGCATTGAAAATTTGGCGACACTATGTGTATGGCGCAAGGGTGGAGATCTTCACGGACCATAAAAGCCTGAAGTATCTCTTGGATCAAAAGGACTTGAACATGCGGCAACGCAGATGGGTTGAGTTTCTTGGAGACTACGAAGTGGCGATCCAGTATACGCCGGGTAAAGCCAATGTGGTGGCGGATGCGTTGAGTAGAAAGTACTCGGGGCAAGGAAATTGGATCGAAGCTCATGATGAGCGATTGGTACGGGAATGGGAGTCCCTTGGATTGGAATGTGTTGCGAGAGGCGAGTCTAGCGTGGCTCGGTTGAACTGGATTGAAGTGCAAAACGACTTGTCCGATCGTATTCGGGAAGCGACTCGATTAGATGTGGAGTTTCAACCTTTTGTGTTGGAGGCTCAAACGGGCGAGAGCAGCACCTGGGAGATGATCGGGGGAATCTTGAGAAAGGATGGAAGGGTTTGTGTACCGCAGTTTGGCAATCTCCGTGAGGAGTTGATGTTTGAGGCTCACTTCTCAAAGTACTCCATTCACCCAGGCAGTACAAAGATGTACTTGGATATGAAGAAATCCTTTTGGTGGCCGGGGTTGAAGCGGGATGTAGCTTTGTATGTGAGTCGTTGCCAAACATGTGCCTTGGTGAAGGCCGAATGTCAGAAACCGGGCGGGTTCCTGAAGCCCCTTCCAATTCCTGAGTGGAAATTTGAGGACATTTCCATGGACTTTGTGCATGGTTTGCCTAGATCGCAGCATGGTAATGATGCTATTTGGGTGATCGTGGATCGCCTAACCAATGTGGCTCACTTCATCCCGAATCGGAAAGAGGACAGCGTGGAGAAGCTGGTGGAGTTGTATGTTCACAACATTGTGCGACTGCACGGAATTCCTAAGAGCATAGTCAGTGATCGCGATGGACGGTTTACGTCTAAGGACTGGAGACTGGTTCAGAAGAGTTTGGGCACGAAGCTAAAGTTCAGTACGGCGTTCCATCCTCAAACTGATGGGCAAACGGAGAGAACGAACCGTACTATGGAGGATATGTTGAGAATGTGCGTTCTTGATTTTGGCAAGAGGTGGGAGGATCACCTCTTCATGGTAGAATTTGCGTACAATAACAGTTTTCAAGAAAGCATAAAGATGGCGCCATACGAAGCTTTGTATGGGAGGCGGTGTCGAACGCCAATGTCTTGGGAAGAGGCGGGAGACACCAAACTTTTGGGAAAGGATGTGGTAGTTGACGCTTGTGAGTTGGTTCGGACCATCCAAGAGCGTATGAAAGTGGCGCAAGACAGGCATGCAAAATATTTTAATGCTCGTCACCGGAAGTTGGAATTTGTAGTTGGTGATTAGGTTTATCTGAAGGTTAAGCCGTTCAAAGGCGTCTCACGGATTCGCCGACTCAAGAAGTTGAGCCCAAGGTTTTTGGGGACTTTTGAAATTGTTGAGCGGATAGGAGAAGCAGCCTATCGGTTGGCGTTGTCCACAGATTTGAGTGGATTACATGACGTCTTCCACGTCTCCGTTTTGAGGAAAGCCTTGGTGGAGGCTAGCGTGGTGATTGAGCCGGCATCGGTGCCGATTGAGGAAGACTTGAGGACGCGAGTCCTTCCAATCGCTATAGAAGATTCGGAGACTCGGTAGTTGCGGAATAAAGAAGTTAAACTTGTGAAAGTTCGTTGGGACAACTGCGGTCGTGAGGAGTTCTCTTGGGAGCGAGAACAGGCCATGCTAGAAGACTATCCAGAACTATTTTTGTCAGGTACAATTTAAGTTTTGTACCTCTTTTGTTTTGAAATTTCGGGACGAAATTCTGTTAAGTGGGGGAGAGTTGTAACACCCCAGTTTTTCAAGAGGCTCAGTCTGCAGTTCAGAAAGATTTTTGGGTTTCTGGCAGGAGGCACACGGCCTGCGACACGGGCGTGTCGCAGGGCGTGTCGAGGCTGTGTCGACACTCGGCCCAAGTGTCGACACTTTCGCTCGACAGAGTGTCGAGAGTGGAGAACACAGCCTGCGACACGGGCGTGTCGCAGGGCGTGTCGAGGTCGTGTCGACACTCGGCCCAAGTGTCGACACTTTCGCTCGACAAAGTGTCGAGAGGGTGGCACACGGCCTGCGACACGGGCGTGTCGCAGGGCGTGTCGAGGCCGTGTCGACACTCATCCCAAGTGTCGACACTTTTGCTCGACAAGGTGTCGAGACTGGGGCACACGGCCTGTGACACGGGCGTGTCACAGGGCGTGTCCCTCTTGGTCGACGATCTTCGCTCGACGTTTTTCCGCGGTGTCGACACAAAGCCTGTCGACGGGTGTCGAGACTTGGCATACGGCTTGGGACACGGGCGTGTTCCAGGCCGTGTCACCTCTCGGGTTGGTTTCGGGGCCGTGTAGTTGGAGGCACACGGCTAGCCACACGGCCGTGTCACTGGGGACACGGGCGTGTCAGATGGAACACGAGCGTGTCGGATGCCCGTGTGTGATTCCAGGCGCGTCGATTTGAGACGGCGAATGGGGCACACGACCCTGGACACGGGCGTGTGCCAGGCCGTGTTTGGCCCAGGTCTTCTGTTTTCCAGGCGAATCGCGGCCATTCTTTTTCTGGTTTTGGGATCTAACGGTTCAGGCCATCTCCTGGGAAGTTAAGTCCGAATTTAGGGTTGCAGATCCTCATTTTTTTTCAAGTCTTCTCTTTCTAAGTTCTTGAGAGAAACTAGAGCAAGGAGGAAGAAGAAGAAGGTCTTGGGCTGTAGGAAGGGTTTCGGAGCTCCAAATTGCGAGCCGAGTCCGGATCCGTGAAGCTTAGAGCGTTACGAAGATTTCCATCCGGCCATTTTGCCATGGCAAGGAAGAGGAGTCGGAAGGTAACGACATCTCTCCTCTCGGTCTTTAGGATGCACGTTTTTAGCATCGTTTTCTTCTAGATTTTTGGGCACCAAACTCTCAAATGAGAGGGGCTTTGGTTTGCCAAGGTTCAAGAGGAACCTCCGGGTTGATTGAGTCCGTCCCCGGCATATCTTGCATTAGAGATCCGCTTCGCTAGTGGATTAGGCATGGTGGGTGAAGCCGTAATCGCGACCGTTAGTCCGACTCGGTGATGTTGCATACGAACTTAGGGATTCGTAGAGATTTTCCGTTGCGGCAAGATGTCGTTTGTGTGGTGGTGGTGATTGTCCCGTTTGTTTGAAAAGGTACGTGTAGTCGAACCCGGACAAGGTTAGCTCTTCGTGGCAGTAGATGGTTTCCTTGAGGGACAAGGTTAGCTCCGTATGAGTTGGAGATGGTTTCCTTGGTGAACAAGGTTAGCTCCGCACGAGTTGGAGATGGTTTCCTTGGTGCGCGGGAACGTTGCAGTACAAAGTGGGATTACGATGTATTTAGTCTTGGTTTGTGTTGTGCTAAGGCGTGGCTATGTCTCCGTGGTCGGCTGGCTATCCCGTGACATGTGCGTCATGTGTGGAGAGTGTCCCGGCGAGACTAGTCCCCTTCTTTGAGACTGACGAGAATGCCAAGCTTGGGGCAAGCCCGGGCAAAGAGGCCATGAGCGGGTGGGGTCCAGCAAGGCTTCTTAGAATCGGTCGGTCTGTGTTTGTTGGAATCCTAACATGAGACGTCAGAGCTTGCAGGCAAGCCCGGGGCTAAGCCCACGAGCGGGTGGGGCCTTGGCAAGAATTCCTTGTGGCGGCCTGTGCGCCGCTTAAGGGAGAGGTGACTCCCTTAGTGTTTGCGGCTTTATGCCAATTGGGGAAATGTGAGTACCCAAATGATGTGATGTTGTGCTAGATGCATACGCTGTAGGGTACCTTGGGTGAAGCCCGAGTGTTGCATTCATGTTGCATAGTAGGCCCCTTATTTTATATGCTCAACTAATAGAGAACATGTTTGATGATTGAGACATCCAAGCCTGTTTTAATGCTTTTCTATTTATAGATGTTTATTTGCATATGAAGTGCTGAATTGCAGGTTGGAGGGTTCCCCGGGGTCCGTTAGGGGCGGCCGGGAGGAGATGTGTTGTTACACAGTTTGAGGTCAGCCTTTGCTGACCCACGTTACTAATAATTTTTACAGGGCAAGGATCGCATGCAGAAGCTAGCACGCCGGCCAGAAAGGCCTAAGCCCCATGAAGTGTTTTTCCCTCTTTTGTAGCACTACATTTTTGATGATGTTTGTTTGAGACTCTTTTGTCCGGCTTGCATGCCGAAGTAGACTAGGAGTGCTATGCACATTCATGTTTGATGTACTATTTACTTTTGGACATTTGATGTAAGGCCTTAAGGCCATTTGTTTACTCTTTTGGTTAGTGGATAACTTCTAGTTGTGCTTGGTTTTCCGCTGTATTGTGCAAGTGTTTTGAGTTTGGGTAGCTATATCAACTTATAATACTAAAGCTGTGGCGTTCGTATGTTGTGGGGCCCCGGCCGGACCCATATTATACGTCCACTACAGGGGAGGTGTTACAGAACAAAACACCTTAAAATCAGATAACCTCAAACTCTCTGAGGAGTTGGAATGTTGTAGGGAGCAAATAGCCTCACTGAAAAGTGAACTATCAGAGGTCAAGAAGTTTGAAGAATCCCTCAATGGGAGAAGTATCAAACTAATGGACATCACAAGCACAGTGAAATCAAGATTCAATAGTACACTGGGATTGGGTGTTTCATCCAGCCAACCTATAGTATTAACAACCCCAATCAAAATTATCTCAGATAAAGGTAAGGGAGTTGTAGAGGTGGTTATGAAGAATTCTGATTTACCTAAGAAAACAAAAGTTCAACAGAAAGCGTCGAACGGAGCTCGACGATCGCCGAATGGAGCTCAACGATCTCAGGATGAATCGTCGAACTCAGGTCGACAATCTCTGAACCCTGAACTCTGGCATAGTCGATCTTCGAACGGAGCTCGACGATCTAACCCAAGATTGTCGAACTCAGCTCAGAGATCGTCAAATAGAGCCCAGAGTTTTGAAAAATCTTTCAAAGGTAAATGTAACTTCAATCCTAGAGGTCCTACATCTCAGAGGTTTAACCCTTATACTGAATGGATAATACCTCATAGGAGATATCATCCTAAAGGCTATAAGAGTCAACCAGGGATGACTTTTATTTCAGAATTTAAAGGTTATCAACCTAAGCCCAAGGTAAACTGGGTCAAAAACAAATAAATTATTTTATGTGCAGGTGAAGACCTATCCAACATCAAACCAACAATGGTATCTGGATAGTGGGTGCTCAAAGCACATGACAGGAAATAAGGAGAATTTCACATCCTTCAAAGCCAAACTTGGACCCAAGGTAATATTTGGTGATTCAAACTTTGGACTAACAAAAGGATATGGTGCAGTCCAGATTATCTCAGTCACATTCAAGAAAGTAGCTTATGTGGAAGGATTGAAGCACAACTTAATCAGCATCAGCCAACTATGTGATGAAGGCTATCAAGTGACTTTCAACAAATACTCATGCAAAATTAAATCAGAGGACAACACAACTGTGTTGACAGGTAAATCTTATAGATTTTCTTTCAACTAAGGTAGATATATGATTGTTCAATTCCATTTGTAGACCTAATGAACTATGACATAAAAGATTAGGACATATAAACCTTAGAATCATTGCTAGGCTATCCAAGGACACCCTTATTATAGGACTACCTTATGGCCCCTACAAGAAGGAAGGACTTTGCAGGGCTTATCAATTAGGCAAGCAAACCAAAAATAGCTTCAAGTCACTTAATAAGAGTGATTCACCTAGGATTTTATATCTGTTACTGTTGGGTACATTGGAAAATGTGTACCATATTTGAAGAAGCCTCACCCTACTCAATGATATACATCAAGGTGTATTTGATGTGTTTTGAGTTTATATGTGTAGGTTAAGTAATTACAGAAAAATGCAGAAAAGTTTCTAAGTCCGTGTGTCGACACCTAGAGATGGAGTGTCGACACTTATAAAGGCTAGTGTCGACACCTAGAGTAGTTGTGTCGACACTTGGAGTAATTGTGTCGACACCATGAAATGAAGATTCGACACTAGAAGCAAAGTGTCGACACATACAGGCAGTGTCGACACACTATGAAGAATTATCAACATAATCTATATCGACACTTAGAGCCAGTGTCGACACCTAGATAAGTTTTGTCGACATCAAATGTGTCGACACCAAGAGGCTGTGTCGACACTCAGTAAGATTAAACAAAGTTAAAGTACTTGTGTCGACACAAAGGAGATGTGTCGACACTCAGCAAGCTTCAACACAAGAAGGCTTGTGTCGACACAAAGGAGATGTGTCGACACTCAGCAAGTTTCAACACAAGAAGGCATGTGTCAACACAAAAGGAGATGTGTCGACACTCAGCAAGTATCAACAACAAAAGGAGATGTGACGACACAAAGGAGATGTGTCGACACACAGCAGAATTCAACTAAGTGTTTAAGAAGAAGTACTTGTGTCGACACACAGAATCAGTGTCGACACATTCAACAGAATGCTTGTGTCGGCACACAGAATTAGTGTCGACACATTCTGAAGAAGCTGTGTCGAGAAGATGTTACAACAACACAAGGAGTTCTGTCGACACCATCAAGGCTAGTATCGACACTTAGTCTACTTATGTCGACACTTAGTCTATTTGTGTCGACACATAAAGACTATCTGTCTCGACACTTTCAGACAGTGACAGTGATTTCAAGAAGTAACTGGATGACCTGACAGCTGTCATTTCAACCGGTCAACATCAACTGTCAGAGCTGTCAGAAGGTTGTTAGAAACCGGATCAGCCGGTCACCTTGGAGAAAGCTTATATAAAGGCTTTTCTCCTTCAACAGAAAGTATCGAACACAATTAAGACAATCAATCAACAGATTATTCATTGAAGATCAATAATAGATTGAAGATCTACACAGAGATCTAACAACACAAAATAAGAAGACCTTCGACAGAAGATCTAAGAAGTTGGAGAGAGAGAGCTCCTTCTAAGACGAGCAGTTGCTGAACCAGGCTGCTAAGTAAGATTCAGATTGAGATCTGAGTCTCAAGACAGAAGTTGATTGAAGATCATCTTCGCAGGAGATTCAACCCTACTGAGTTCTAATTCAAGAAGCTTTGAAGAAAGCTAAGGGAGGTTGATCTCTGCCAAGTTCTTCCAAGAATTCATCAAGAAGCCAGTCAACTCATCTCTCTCTGTCAGGGTTGTGGTTAATTACTTTGTATTATCAAATTCCTATAGGATCTTGTATAGATCTGAGTTGTAAGCCTAAATCTATAAAGGCTGAGGTAGGGCATTTGAGCCTGAGTGCAGGAGAATCATTTCTCTGAGTGTAGGCCTTGTTGAAGGATGAGGTAGGGCTGTTTAGCCTGAGTGTAGGTCTTGTTGAAGACTGAGTGGTAGGGCTTTGTGCCTGAGTTGTAGGAGTGGGGACACTCTGAGTTGTAGGAACCTGTTTGGGGTTCTGAGCTGTAGGATCTGAGGATCTGAGGAGTAGTGCAGAAGTTAGGCCGAATCTAGTACACTACTAGATAGGAGATGGGGGAAAGTGGATGTACCAAGACCTTGGGGAACCACTATAAAAATCTGTGTGCACTCTGTGTTTGTTTATTTCTGTGATTTCTGAGTTAGCTGTGCTGAATTGCTATAGAAAATTGCAAATACAGGTTTCATTATTCAGTGTTTCTGCCTTACATTTAAAAAGATAAAGTTCACCTATTCACACACCCCCCCCTCTAGGTGGTTAGGCACTATTTCTTTCAAGTGGTATCAAAGCGAGGTTGCTCAAAAAAGGACATAACAGTCTGAGTAAGATGCTGAAGGCAGATTTAGAACAAACAAGAATCAAGAAAATGGGTTCTAGTGAGAATCACAAAGAGCTGGGGTCCATGAAATTTCCAATATGTAGAAAAGAGATATTTAGCATTTGGAAAGAGAGGGTTAGACTCTTTATGGAAGCATCTAACCCAAGGATATACATTACAGTTAAAGAAGGCCCATATGTGCCAATGAAAATATCCATTCTAGATGCAAATCAAAAAACTCCCAAGGACTTTTCTGAAATGACTAAAGATGAAATCATTCTGGCCACTAGGGACAAGAGGGCTCAGAATATTATTGTTAGTGCAATTGATGATGCAACATTTCAGAACTTAATTCATTATAAAACCTCTAAAGAAATGTGAGACACATTAATAGTTTATATGGAGGGATCAGAAGAAGTAAGACAAGACAGGAAGTCCTTGTTAAGTCAGGAATATGAAAGCTTCAGACAAGGAAAGTTTGATAGCATTACAGAATGTTACAAGAAGTTCTATAGGATAGTCAATGAATTGATGTCCTATGGAAGAGAATTCAGCAACTATGAGCTGAATGATAAGTTCTTAAGATCCCTGACTAAGGACTGAGACACCAAGATTTGTGTCATTAGGGAAGTGGCTAAACTAGCTGACATACCTCCTCCAACTTTATTTGGAAAACTGTTATCTTATGAGATGTAGTTAATGGCTAGAAAGGAGGAAGAGAAGACTACTAGAGTGGACCACAAGGAAAAAACTGTGGCTTTCAAGACTGAAGCCACTAGGAAGTATAGAAGCAAGTCTTCATCTCCACCTCAAATAGTTGCTGAGGCTATGACAGATAATTCAGAAAGCAAGAATTCAGATAGCAGTGAATGTGATGAAGACTTTGCTGCTTTTACTAGGCATTTTCAAAAGTTTCTGAAGAAGAAGTAGTGGAGGTCTAAGCCTACCACTTCTCAGCCAAAAGATGACTACAATTAGAAAAGAAAGTCATCAAGGAATGACAGAAGATGGTCCAGGCCAAGCAAAGCTACATCTTCAAAAATTGTGTGTTATTGCTGCAATAGACAGGGACATGTAGTGGCTGACTATCCTGAAAAGAGGAAGGAGTTAGCTAACAAAGAAGACTCAGTTTAAGGGCAAAAAGGAAAAAGTCCTTTGTTGCTAAGTAAGACAAGAGTCTGACAGATCAGTCATCTTCAGAAACAGAATCAAAAGTTGAAGCCTACATTGGATTATTTGCTGAAGAGGAAGAAGATGAGTTCATGCAGTTAATGAACTCAATTTATGAGCATGAAGACAATCAGTGCAAAGGACTGATGGCTTTATCTGAAGGAGACAAGATCCAGGATCAGCCTGGACCAAGTTAGGTATAAAGTTGTTCTTCTAGTTCAATTTCTAGTACTGAGTCAGAATCAGATACATCTGCATCAAGTGATGTGGGTGGGTCTGAATCTGAAGGAGATATTCATCAGTTAATTGATGAATATAAGGACTTATTGTAGGCCTTGAATAAAAGCAAAACCTTGGCCAAAACTCAGGCAAAGGAGATTGCTAGTCTTAAATTGGCTGCTGTTGATTCAGACAAGTTGTTTGATCAGAAACTGAATAAAATAGCCAGACTGAAGAACATTACTGTTATTCAGATGGGTACTATTACATTTAAGAATGATCAAATTAGAAATCTGGAGGTTAGACTTTAGAAGGAGAGAGAGATTGTAGCAAGTTTTTCTAAACCTAAATCTGTTTTACCCTTGAAAGATGAGTTTGTACCTCAAAAGGGTAAGACTGGATTGGGGTTTAAAAAACCTGCCTGGACTGCTAGGTCCAAATCTAAGGGCAAAGCCCCAGCACAAAACATAAAGCCTGTTGTAGATACTTCAGCTAGGGTAGTACCTAAACAAAGGTACAACAGGTTTGAGTGTTGGTGTTGTGGCAAGATAGGTCACTTTGCCATAGATTGTTGGCACAATTCAAGTGTCAAGGAGAGTAGCAAACTGTCTGCAAGAAGAGATACAGGTAGTTTTGTTAAAAGTCAGACTAACTTGCACCAAGGACCCAAGAGTTATTTGTGTTCTAAGGTTAAGTAATCTGTTTTACAGGTGAGTCCAAGTGGCCATTCCCCTATATGGTACTTGGACAGTGGATGTTCCAGGCACATGACTGGAACTAGGGGTTGCTGAAGGACTATACACCTATCAAGGATGGCCCTAAAGTTACCTTTGGTGGTTCAGAAAAAGGAATCATCAAAGGATTTGGTAACATTTCTAGTAACCTGATTACAATTACTCAAGTGGCTTATGTAAAGGGTTTGAAACATAACCTCATTAGCATAAGTCAGCTGAGTGATTTAGGATATGACATCTCATTTGTCAAGAATGGTTGTCATATCAAAAGGTCAAGTGATCAAAAAATCATTCTGATAGGATATAGGAAGAGAAATGTCTATTGTCTTGACTTTGTATGTGAGAACAATGTTTCTCCTATTTGTCTTATAGCTGATGAGAAAGTCTCACATTGTGTTAAATGGCACAAGAGGCTGGCTCATCGTAACTATAAGACAATTGGCCAACTCTTTAGCAAAGAGTTAGTGAGGAATGGTCCTCAAGTTAAGTTTATAAATGATGGGATATGCTCAGCTTGTCAAAAAGGCAAGCAGACCAAATCCACCTTTCCTGGCCTTGAGAACAAGGATTCTGTGAGGTGTCTATACCTCTTGCATATGGATCTTTTTGGTCCTATGCCAGTTCATAGTCTAGGTAGGAAGGTCTACACATTTGTGATTGTAGATGACTATTCAAGATATTCCTGGGTGTTCTTTCTAAGGCAAAAATCTGAAACCCCAAGCATCTTATATTGTTTTGTTAAACCAATTCAGAATGAATTGGACAGTACAGTGGTCAAAATCAGAAGTGACCATGGTACTGAATTTCAGTCTGAAAGTATGACAAAACTATGTGAAGAGTTTGGGATTTTTCAGGAATTTTCATCAACAAGAACACCTCAGCAAAATAGTATTGTTGAAAGGAAGAATAAAACATTGATAGAGGCTGGTAGAACCCTTTTGAGTGACACTTCTCTCCCAGAATATTTCTGTGCTGAGGCAGTAAACACTGCATGTCATGTACTCAATAGGGCTACTATCACCAAAAGCCACAAGAAGACCCCCTATGAGATTGTGAAGGGCAGAAAACCAAATTTATCCTATTTCAGGATCTTTGGTTGCAAGTGTTATATACTTAACAATGGAAAGTCTTATCTAACCAAGTTTGCTGCCAAATCACAAGAGGGGATCTTTGTTGGGTATAGTAACAATAGTAAGGCTTATAGGGTCTACAACTTGATTACTCAAGTTGTAGAAGAGTCTGTACATGTAGTTTTTGATGAAACAAGACTCATTAACTATGAATTTCCAAGTAGTGTTTGCAGCTCTATAGGTATAACTGATAGGCTGAACAAGCTTACCATTACAGAAGGTTCTACTGCAACTCAACATGTGGAAGATGGTGGATGTTGTCCAGGGAGAGTACAAGATACTTCTGATGCTGAAGAAGACTAAGAGGTGCAGCTAAATGAAGAGACTGAAGGTGTATAACCTGAAGACAGGCTGCCTCCAGCAAATAGACACTTAAAGGATCATCCAACCAATCAAATAATTGGAGATCCCAGACAAGGAGTGCAAACAAGGAGCAAGAATCTGAGTACAGTCCTTTACTCCAGTTTCCTATCCCAAGTAGAGCCAAAGAAATTTGAAGAAGCACTTCTAGACTCTCATTGGATTGATATTATGCAAGAGGAGTTGAATCAATTTAAAAGATGCAAGGTCTAGGAGCTAGTTCCTAAACCCAAGGACCACAAAATTATTGGAATTAAGTGGATATTTAGGAACAAGTTGGATGAGAATGGAATCATCATAAAGAATAAAGCTAGACTTGTTGCAAATTAAAGGGATATAGGCAGGAAGAAGGTATTGATTTTTATCAAACCTTTGCTCCAGTAGCAAGACTGGAAGCAATAAGGATGTTCCTTGCCTATGCAACATATCAAGGGTTCAAGGTATATCAAATGGATGTTAAGTCAGCTTTTTTGAATGAAAATCTGAAGGAAGAAGTCTATGTAGAGCAGCCATCAGGTTTTGTTGATTCTATTAAACCTGATTATGTTTATAGACTTAGGAAGGCTTTGTATGGGTTAAAATAAGCCCCAAGGGCTTGGTATGAAACCTTGTCTAGTTTCCTCATTGAGAACAAATTCTCAAGGGGGAAAATAGACAAGACTCTATTCCTTTGGGATCCAGAAGCAAGATTATCTTAGTCCAAATATATGTAGATGACATAATATTTGGTTCTACAGAAAGTAGTCTTTGCAGAAAGTTTGCAAAACTTATGCAAGGACAATTTGAAATGAGCAGTATGGGGGAACTTAAGTTCTTCTTGGGTCTCCAAGTTAGACAGACTGAAGATAGCTTGTCCATATGCCAGTCTAAGTTCACCCTAGAGTTAATAAAGAAGTATGGTATGGAATCATCCAGTACCATGAAAATTCCTATGGGGTCAAGCATGTCTCTAAGCAAAGATGATGCGGGGAAACCTATAGATGAGACTTTGTATAGAGGGATAGTTGGCTCCTTACTGTATTTGACTGCTAGTAGACCAGATATCATGTATGCTACATGTGTCTGTGCTATGTACCAAGCATGCCCTAAAGAATCTCATCTGACTGCAGTCAAAAGGATTTTGAGATATCTTAATGTCACACCTTATCTAGGCCTTTGGTAACCTAGGAATGGAGATTTTGAACTGACAGGTTATTCAGATGCAGATTTTGCAGGCTGCAAGGAAGATAGGAATACTACAGGAACCTGTCAATTTCTAGGTGGAAGGCTGGTGTCATGGAGCAGTAAGAAGCAGACCAGTGTGGCCATATCCACAGCTGAATCAGAATATGTTGATGCAGGAAGCTGTTGCGCACAACTTTTATGGATTCAACACCAGCTAGAAGACTATGGTATTCAAGTAAGTAGAACACCTTTATTTTGTGATTCTACAAGTGCCATTTCTATTGAAAATAATCCTGTCTCACATAGTAGGACTAAGCACATAGAAATTAAATACCATTTTCTAAGAGAACATGTAGAAAAAGAGGATATTTCCCTAGAATATGTTAACATAGATAATCAGGTAGCTGATATGTTTACAAAACCCCTAGATGAAACCAAATTCAATAATTTTAAAATCGAATTAGGAATGTTAAACTTAGAATAGTTTAAAAAATTGGCTAAGTAAAATGGTGTCGACACAAGAAGTTGTCTGTGTCGACACATAGAAGTGGTGTCGACATTTCAGAGAAATGGTGTCGACACATCTAGACAGTCTGTGTCGACACTTCAGAGACTTAGTGTCGACACATCCAGAGTAGGTGTCGACACATACAGGGTGGTGACGACACTTAGGATTTACATAGAATTCGTCGAGTAGAGTCTCGACTAATCATCGAGCTGAGATGTATAAGTGTCGACACAAATATTCTGTCGACTATATTTGTGTCGACTCATAGTTGTCGAGACATTAGAAGTAAGTGTCGACACTTTTCAACAGTGTCGACACATTTCAAGTATTTTGACGCGCCTTTTCACCTTCGATTTTAGGAAGGTATAAATAGGTCTTCACCATTGTTTGTCGACACGCTCACCATAGTTTCGAGACCAAACTTGTGTGTTGACATCTCTCTTCTCTAAATTCAAAATTCTTCAAACCCTAATGGCGCCCAAGCTAGACGAGAACATCAATGAAGGTTATGAGCTCGTGAGACATGCCTTTGACGACGTGGAACCAGAAATCCAAGGTGTTGCAACCCTAGTTGCGGAGACTGGGTTAGAGTATCTTGTTTCAGAACCAATCAAGATATGGAAGAAGGAGGTCCTCGAATTCTTTAATGCAGCTACTCTTGATGAAACTGGGCACAAGATTAAGTCCAAAGTCCATGGGGCAAAATTCAAGATCACCCAGAAAAGTCTAAGAAAAGTTCTACATCTCCCTAGAACTAAAGAAGAGGAAGCTATACCTGCATCAAAGACAAGGAAGGCAATACAATGGTGTGGTTTAGATTCAAGTATGAAAATTGGATCAGTTTTTAACAGGAAAGGAATGAACATACAAGGAAA
Source organism: Platanthera guangdongensis (assembly GCA_039583875.1). Lineage (NCBI taxonomy): Eukaryota > Viridiplantae > Streptophyta > Magnoliopsida > Asparagales > Orchidaceae > Platanthera > Platanthera guangdongensis. Next base: position 109,015,774 of record CM077154.1, read on the forward strand.
GTTTTTATCTGAAGTAGTTGGGAAGGTGATACTGAGCAAGCCTAGTGGGCATGATAGAATATTAGCTCACATGCTCAGTTTGATGACAAGGATAATTTTCCAACTTACAACTGATTGGTCAACAGTAATGTTTGATAAGATAAAGGAAAGTCTGAAGAAGCTCAATCGGGTAGGATTATGAGTTTATACTTAGCTGGAAGTATCCCTGAAGTCATAAACCAAGCTGCTGGTTCTACGATAAATCATATGAGGAGAATGGATGTTAGGATTATCTCAAGGTGGGATAGGGTGTTGACAAAAAAAAATGCCTACACCATAGAAGGAAACACCTTAGAAGAAGAAGAAGAAAGCCATTGTGGCTTCTGAATCCTCAAGTAGCTTAGAAGAGCAAGTGGTTTTTAGTTCTGATGATGGAGAGGCTGGAAATGCTGGTCAGTCACCAGAAAGACCTGAAGATGCACAGAGGCAGGGGGAGCTACCATCTGCTAGCCCCATTCACCTGGATCCACTCCAGGGGGAGCCTCAATATGTGGATGAGCCAACTCACTTAGATAGTGAAAGGGCTACCCAAATAATTCTTGAGGTAATCAATGAAGTTAATCAATCTATTTTCAATATTGAGGATGAAGTATTGACTGAATCATTACTTGATGTTGTTCAGCAAACTCAGTTCCATAGTCAACCACAAGATGTTGTCATGGAGGACACATCAGTTGCTGATAATGATACTGAGATCAAAGATTCTACAGTCCCTACACAACAGGAGTTTACTCTATAAGAGTTGTTCCCTGATTTACTACAAACAGACTTTGAGGGAGAGAAAGCAGCTATTGAGGGGGAGTCAGCTGACCTTGAGGGGGAGTATGTGAGGTCACAGGAGGAGGCTGCTACAAAAGAAACTGAGGAGCAAAGGAGTGCTGAGGAGCTACCAAGAGCAGAGAAGGAATTGCCCCCTACTCCACAGGATAGAGTAGACACTGCTAGTACTTTTGACTCTAAAGATGAAGAGGCTGTTGGAGCCAAGAAAAGAAAGCTACAGGTTTTCAAAAGGAGAAGCTAGACCTACAAGAAAACACTGCAAACCATTGTTCCACAACAATCCCCAACTGCTGATTATAGTTCTTTGTTGGTGGCTTTGCAAATCAAGATGGATGAGCAAATAAAAGCTCTAGAAAAGTATATGGATGAAGGACATAAATCACTTCAATTTGATCTGGCTCAAGACATAAAATCTATAAGATTTGAAGTGAATCAAACCAAGAAGGAAATGACTGATTGTTTCCATAAAGGAGGCAATGCAGTGGTATATCTGGCTACTCATCAAGAGAACATAAAGAAAAAGGTTGATGATATGCCAGTGAAACAAGGATATGTCTTGGAAAACTAGATTAGAATGAATGACAATTTAACTGAATCACATAATGTGATAGTAACTGAAATGCAGAATCTTGCAGCTGCTCAGACTGCAGCAAGGACTACTATCAAGGCTGAGTTTGACAAGCACTTACAAGAAAGCCTCACTGCTGCTAAAACTGCCATTGAAGATTCTCCAAAGGTTATTACTAACAAGCTCCAAAGGTTAAAACCTTTTTATAAAGATGGAGTTAACTATTTGAATGCTCAGATCAGATTCCAGAAGGATGATCTTAGGGATCATATAGAAAGAGAAGTCATAAAGGGGGAGAGGGTACTAGTCAAAGCAGGCTCTGACCATGCTACATGGATTTAAAACGACATCAGAGCTACCCTTGGATATCCACCTTTGTGTGATGATGATAATGTAGCAGAATCTGGGATTACTCCTGCATACTTTGGAGGAGAACAAACTGAAGTAGCTCAGGTGATCTAACCTCCTACAGATTTTGACATGATACATCAGGAGGTACAATCTATGTATAGCCCTCCTAGGGTAATCAGAATATTATTTGTGAGAAGTAGTACAGCCTGTGCCAGAGGCAGTATTAAAGGAGCAAGAAGCTCAATTATCTAAGAAGAGGTTCAGAGAACAGGCTGAATTAAGGCCAGATTTTGAGCAATAGAGCCCAACTTCCAGGAATATTATTCTGACTGCTTGGAAGGCTGCAAAGGCTAATATCCTAGAAAGGGGAAAAAGATATTCTAAGCAAGAGTGGAGAAAACATAAAGCTAGGCAAGAGGCCATTGTACAGTACAGAAGAAAGGCTAAATTAGGGAAGCTACCTCCTAATGCACAGGAGCCTAGCAAGTATTTCCCTAAGCCTTATCATTATTTTGAGAGACAGAAGATAAGGGCTGAAGAACAAAAGAAGAAAAATTTAAAGGGAAAGAAGCCTGCTGATGACAATGATGCTCCAGTTCAAGCCAAGATTCAATCTGGAAAGGGCATTGTTATCAAGGAGCCAGAGCAGCCATCGGATAGAATTTTCTTAAGTTTACAATTTGTAATCATTTGCAGTACACTCCATGTAAACTTTTGATTAATAAAACTTTTAGAAGTTGTAAAAACAATGTCTAATGTTCAATCTATTACATTGTTATTCTGAGATAATTGTTTATACATGTTTTGTTCATACATGTTTAGTATTTTACCCTGTCATATAATACTGTTATACATCATATTGAGTATTTATTATGTATGGTGTATATCATTGAATAAGTGTTATGACTTCTCCAAATAGGGGGAGATTGTTGGGTATATTGGAAAATGTGTATCATATTTGAAGAAGCCTCACCCTACTCAATGATATACATCAAGGTGTATTTGATGTGTTTTGAGTTTATATGTGCAGGTTAAGTAATTACAGAAAAATGCAGAGAAGTTTCTAAGTCCTTGTGTCGACACCTAGAGATGCAGTGTCGACACTTATGAAGGCTAGTGTCGACGCCTAGAGTAGCTGTGTCGATACTTGGAGTAATTTTGTCGACACCATGAAAGGCAGAGTCGACACCAGAAGCAAAGTGTCGACACATACAGGCAGTGTCGACACACTATGAAGAATTGTCAATATAATATGTGTCGACACTTAGAGGCAGTGTCGACACCCAGAGAAGTTTTGTCGACATAAAATGTGTCGACACCAGGAGGCTGTGTCGACACTCAGCAAGCTTCAACAAAGTTAAAGTACTTGTGTCGACACAAGGGAGATGTGTCGACACTCAGCAAGATTCAACACAAGAAGACTTGTGTCGACACAAAGGAGATGTGTCGACACTCAGCAAGTTTCAACACAAGAAGGCATGTGTCGACACAAAGGAGATGTGTCTACACTCAGCAAGTATCAACAACAAAAGAAGATGTGTCGACACAAAGGATATGTGTCGACACACAGCATAATTCAAATAAGTGTTTAAGAAGAAGTACTTGTATCGACACACAAAATCAGTGTCGACACATTCAACAGAAGGCTTGTGTCGGCACACAGAATCAGTGTCGACACATTCTGAAGAAGCTGTGTCGAGAAGCTGTTACAACAATATAAGGAGTTCTGTCGACACCATCAAGGTTAGTGTCGACACTTAGTGTACTTATGTCGACACTTAGTCTATTTATGTCGACATATAATGACTATCTGTCTCGACACTTTCAGATAGTGACAGTGATTTCAAGAAGTAACTGGATGACCTGACAGCTGCCATTTCAACCGGTCAACAGCAACTGTCAGAGTTGTCAGAAGGTTGTTAGAAACCGGATCAGCCGGTCATCTTGGAGAAAACTTATATAAAGGCTTTTCTCCTTCAACAGAAAGTATCGAACACAATTAAGACAATCAATCAACAGATTATTCATTGAAGATTAATAATAGATTGAAGATCTACACAGAGATCTAACAACACAAAATAAGAAGACCTTCGACAAAAGATCTAAGAAGTTGGAGAGAGAGAGCTCCTTCTAAGAAGAGCAGTTGTTGAACCAGGATGTTAAGTAAGATTCAGATTGAGATCAGAGTCTCAAGACAGAAGTTGATTGAAAATCATCTTCACAGGAGATTCAACCCTACTGAGTTCTAATTCAAGAAGCTTTGAAGAAAGCTAAGGGAGGTTGATCTCTGCCAAGTTCTTCCAAGAATTCATCAAGAAGCCAGTCAACTCATCTCTCTCTGTCAGGGTTGTGGTTAATTACTTTGTATTATCAAATTCCTGTAGGATCTTGTATAGATCTGAGTTGTAAGACTAAATCTATAAAGGCTGAGGTAGGGCATTTGAGCCTGAGTGTAGGAGAATCATTTCTCTGAGTGTAGGCCTTGTTGAAGGCTGAGGTAGGGCTATTTAGCCTGAGTGTAGGTCTTGTTGAAGACTGAGTGGTAGGGCTTTGTGCCTGAGTTATAGGAGTGGGGACACTCTGAGTTGTAGGAATATGTTTGGGGTTCTGAGCTGTAGGATCTGAGGATCTAAGGATTAGTGCAAAAGTTAGGCCGAATCTAGTACACTACTAGATAAGCGAAGGGGGAAAGTGGATGTACCCAGACCTTGGGGAACCACTATAAAAATCTGTGTGCACTCTGTGTTTGTTTATTTCTGTGATTGCTGAGTTAGCTGTGCTGAATTGCTATAGAAAATTGCAAATACAGGTTTCATTATTCAGTGTTTCTGCCTTACATTTAAAAAGATAAAGTTCACCTATTCACACCCCCCCCCCCTCTAGGTGGTTAGGCACTATTTCTTTCAGTTACACATGGATCTCTTTGGACCCATTACAGTACAAAGCTTAGGAGGGAAATCTTATACTTTAGTAGTTGTAGATGACTTCTCTAGATTCACATGAGTGTTCTTTTTAAGGAAGAAGTCTGATAACTTTAAGTGTTTGACAGAGTTTCTCAAATGCATACAGAGTGAGTTCAATACTCACATTGCCCTGATCAGAAGTGATCATGGGACAGAGTTTGATTCTCTTCTTATGCAAGAGTTCTGTTAGAGTGAAGGGATTAGGCACACCTTCTCAGCTCCTAGAACTTCTCAACAAAATGGGGTAGCTGAAAGGAAAAATAGAACCCTTATTGAATCTGCTACTACATTGTTGTCAGATGCTCACCTTCCTCTATCCTTTTGGGCAGAGGCAGTGAACACCTCCAACTATATGTTGAATAGAAGTTTAATACATAAGATGAAGGGCAAGACTCCCTATGAATTACTCAAAGGGAAGAAACATAAAGTAGATTATTTTAAAATTTTTGGTTGCATTTGTTACATTCACAATAATGACAAGAAATACATAGCAAAATTTCAAGCTAAAGCTGATGAATGAGTGTTTTTGGGATACTCCATGATCAGTAAAGCTTATAGGGTGTATAACAAATCGACTCTTAAAATTTAAGAATCTGTTCATGTATCCTTAGATGAATCTAACATGTCTTTTAAGGAGAAGCATGCTTCTACCATAGAATCGTTGTAGGTACACTTTCTTGCTGAAAATTTGGACAGGTTACATATTATACAAAAGGATGAAAGCAGTAAAGATGAAGTAGATATTCAACATCTTGGAGAGAATCTTCTTGAAGAGCCAGTTGTTGTTCCACAAGAGGAAACAACAACACAGGTTGGTGAACAATCAACACCCCCTGTTGTTTTAGTAACATCAAGAGACCATCCAATCTCCTAAGTGATTGGAGACATCTCAGTTGGTGTGCAAACCAGAAATCAGGTCAACCAAAACCTGATGCACACCTGCTTTCTTTCTCAAATTGAGCCTCAATCCATTCAAGATGCAGAACAAGATCCACACTGGATCATTACAATGCAAGAGGAATTACATCAATTTGAAAGGAACAAAGTTTGGGAACTAGTGCCAAGGCCAAAGGATCACTCCATTGTTGGAACAAAATGGGTGTTCAGAAATAAATTGGATGATCAAGGAGTCATTGTAAGGAACAAGGCAAGGCCAGTTGCTCAAGGATACTCTCAAGAAGAAGGGATAGAATATGACCAGACCTTTGCACCACTTGCAAGGTTAGAAGCCATAATAATCTTCTTAGCTTATGCATCACACAAAGGATTCAAAGTATATCAAATGGATGTAAAGAGTGCTTTTCTCAATGGAGACATCAAGAAAGAAGTCTATGTTAGACAACCCCAGGTTTTATTTCTCCAACTCATCCTGATTATATTTTCAAATTGCATAAAGCATTATATGGTCTAAAGCAAGCTCCTAGAGCATGGTATGAGACCCTAGCATGCTTTCTTCTAAAAAATGATTTTATAAGGGGTAGAGTAGAACAAACTCTTTTTATTAGAACCCATAAGTCCAATACCTTACTAATACAAATCTATGTAGATGACATTATCTTTGGTTCTACTGATTCAAATCTGTGCAAAAAGTTTTCCAACCTAATGCATTCTAAATTTGAAATGAGTAGCATGGGTGAGCTTTCCTTCTTTCTAGGATTGCAAGTCAAACAGCATGCTGAAGGCATATTCATCTCTCAAACCATGTATGCAAAAGAACTGGTTAAGAAATTTGGTATGTCTGAAGCCTCATGTATGAAATCACCTATGCCTACTAATGCTGTATTAGATGTTGATGAACATGGGAAACCTGTAGATCAGACAATATATAGAGCAATGATTGACTCTTTATTGTACCTTACAGCTAGTAGACCTGACATAATATTTGTTACATGCATATGTGTTAGGTTCCAAGTGAGCCCTAAATAGTCACACTTAACTTTAGTAAAAAGGATTCTTAGGTATGTGAAAAGTTGTCCAAATCTCGGTCTCTGGTATCCAAAAGACTCAGCATTTGACTTAACTGTATTTTCAGATGCTGATTATGCTGGATGCAGAATAGACAGGAAAAGCACCAGTGGAACTTGCCAGTTTCTTGGTGACAGACTTGTCTCCTGGTTTTGCAAGAAACAAACGTCTGTGTCCACATTAACTGCTGAAGCTGAATATATGGCAGCAGATAGTTGTTGCTCACAAATCTTGTGGATTCAAAATCAGCTCCTAGACTATGTCTACAACTTAGAGAAGTCAAAAATATTATGTGATAACACTAGTGCTATTTCTATAGCACAAAATCCAGTCCTCCATAGTAGGACAAAATATATAGAAATTAGGCATCACTTTTTAAGGGATAATGTTGAGAAAAATAAAATTGAACTTCAATATATCTCAACTGACTTGCAAAGGGGAGATATTTTCACCAAACCATTGGATGAAAAGAAACATACATTCTTCCTGAATCAGTTAGGAATGTTAGATGGAGGAAGTTTAAAATAAGATCCAAGATTTTAAAACTCTAAAATTGACCAAGACAAGGCAAACAATTTGATTTTTCTAGTGTCTATAGGTTGTTTCTGGTCTCTGAACTGCACTCGAAGTTTTTCCCAAAGATCGTCGAACGGAGATCGACGTTCTTAGAAATCATCGACCGAAGTTCAGCGCTTTCTAGATAGTGCTAAGCTATCTTCTTCCGGTCAGCGATCGTCGAACGGAGCTCGATGCTCTCCAATATCGTCGAACGGAGATCGACGATGTTGAAGACCTTTCAGATTCCTTTAGAAGCACAGATCGTCGAACGGAGTTTAACGATCTTTCCTTTTCTGCGTCGAACCCTAATATAAAATTCGTTTTTTGGTCGTCATTCTCCCTTTGCGCTTTCATACTCTCTGCAAAATTTCCCTTTCCCCCAAACTTTTCTACACTTGGTCTTTTGTTTGTTAATTTTTGCAGGTAAAAATGGCCGTTTCTTTTGCAGTTTTGGCAGCAATGAAATTTGACACTGGATTCGATATCGATATGTACTCGTTTGAGAACAGTGATCAGATTTTCAAGGATATTCTGGATTTATTCAAAGATCAACAGCTAGTACACATCATGACCACAAGGATAAAACTGGCTGCAGATGAAATCAAAGAATGGGTGTATATTGCTCACAATCAAGATCAAAATACAGTGATTGGAACTATATCAGGAAATCAGGTATCTCTTACTCCTGCTATATTAACAGAAGTTTTTCACTTAAGTACTGGCCAAGATTCTCTTGAGTTGTCTGGAGAAGAGTTTGCAAGTATGCTTGATAGGATGGGTCATTCAGCAGCAAACCCTAACAAGCTGCTTAAGAAAAATCTGTCAGTGGAATATAGGTTTCTAGCAGATGTTGTTGGAAAGGTCCTGTTAGCAAAATATTCTGCCCATAATACCATATCCAGGTATCAATTCTGTTTAATGGGTGCTTTGGTGGATAAGAAACAGTTAAATTGGGGAGAAGTTTTCTTTGACCTAATTAAGAAGAAAGTGAATAAGAACGTTGTCAATTTTGGAAGGATTCTAGGGCTATTTCTTCATAGCAGATGCCCTGAGCTGCTTGTTTCAAGTGAGATGCATATCAATGCCTCTAGGAGGTTAACTTGTGCCCTTTTGGAAAATGGGACAGGCAAATTGCAAAGCCAAGCAGAGCCTCTGCAGTCATCTCATCTTCAGGCACCAGGACTGATCCAGTCACTTCCCCTCAGGCAACTGCCCCATCAGAAGAACTGTCTGCCTCCTCATCTCCATCTTCTCCATCTATTGTTCCCTCAACAATTATCACATCCACCATAACCATCTCAATTTCATCCCCCATATCCATTCCATCTCCAAACTCAATTCCTTCACCAACACCAATATCCACTGAAGATGTTTTCCATCCATTACATCATTATCCACACAAAACCACTGACTCATCATCTCACCTTTCATCCTTCACTCTCTTAGATGATTCCTATATGGATGATTCTCACTCCTCACCCCTTAAGCCACCATCTTCTTCTACATCATATCAACAACTAATACAAGAAATCATTGCTCAACCATCCTTCACTCCATCTATCTCCATTCCATTAACTTCCATCTCCACCATTCCTATATCTCAACCATCAATTCTACCATCCACATTAACACTTTCTCCAACCACATCTACAACTCCTCCTACATCCATCTCTGTCACACTCATCTCTACCTCTACTCAAGCACCACATGAGCAAGTAGATCTCTCAGCCATAGCAGATAAGCTCTATGAGATGTTAGCTCCAAGGCTATCACTCCTGCTGGAGACCTCCCTGGCTTCACTTCTGAAATCAGTTTAGGAGTTATCTGACAGGCTTTCTTCCCTATATCCTCATCAGTCAATCCCTTTTGTTGGGTGCCTTGATCCAGTATCTACTGAATCTAGGCAGGGGGAGATGCCATATGAAGTAGAGAGATTGCCTGCTTCAGAGATTCCAGTTGCAGCTCCAGTTCCAGTTATAACAGTTGACCTCAGGTCACTGCTGTCAGAGTTTGATACTGTTTACCTCAGGTGTCTTCCAGATCAGAAAAGTGAAGATCTTACTAAGGTCATTGTGCCTATTTCTAGCTGTGAGCCCAGCATAATATCTTCTTATATAAATTCTTTCAAGGTTGTGGACAGTGCTCCTTCAGTTTCTGTTGTTCCTGCTGCTGCTGCTGATGCTGTTTTAGTTTCCGATGATGTGCTTATGACAGAGGCTAATGACTCTGAGCCTGCTGTTTCTGTTATTATTATTTCTGAATCTGTTATTCCAGTTACATCTGTTAGTGCTATTTTTTTATTGTTGTTGCTGCTGTTGTTTCTTCTGTTCAATCCCAACAACAAAGAGATTACATTAAAAGGATTGAAGAACTATATGATAATCCTCAGAGCTCAAATAGTGATCAATTTAGAACTGATTCTGATGATTCCTCTACAACCATTGCAAGGAAGAGGAAAGCTAGAAGCAAGGCCCTAAAGAAAGTTCCCTATGAGAAAATTAAAGATGTAAATGATATTCCATACTATATTTTGCATGATTGTCCAATTTCAGAACCATGGATGCAGTTTTCCATGAATCAACTAAAGGTAATGAAGAAAAAGAGGAAATATGATAAAGGATCATCTTACTTCAATCCTCCTCCTCCTCCTCCTTCACCAGATGCAGGTACTGGTGGAAGTTCTGATTATTAGTCATCTGTTGCTAAAAGTCAAAGCACCTCTCAGTTTCAAGGAAGATCTCAATCAAGAGGATATCAATCAAGAGGCTACCAGTCCAGAAGAGGACGGTATAGGGGAAATCAACGAGAATTCAGAGTTTATTCCAAAGGTTATTCTAGGCAGCGTCCTCATCATAGGGAAGGCCAAGGTCCCACTGACACTACATCTGGTCCTTTCCCTTATAAGTTAAAAGATCTAGTTTCTTCCAGAGCTACTCCTGATGATTCATCAAACAGATATGAACCTCCTGTTCCATTTGAAGACCTAGAGAATAGTCCTACTTTTTGGACAGCAAGAATGAAAGAGTTGGTTGCACTAGATCAAATTAAAAAGGCAAGAGAACAAGGAAGAGATACATCAAATTTCACCACTCTATCATAACAGAGAAAGAAAGAACTTGAAAGATATTCTTCCAGCAAATTCTTTGACTAAGAAAGCTATATGAAGCTGCACCCAGAAGTTGTAGTCCCCAGGAAAAAACATCAAACTTCTCTAGGTGCAGATGATGACAGAAGATCCAAGAAATAAGCTCTTAACCCTAATAGAGAAATAGTTCTCAAAAAGTGCAACGAAAAGGAATGATTATGTAAGCTGACAGTGTTATCTATTCTGACTTTCTGATGTGATTTTATTTGTGTTTCTGCAATGCTGTTTTTGATTTTATATCTGCATTGTATGCTTTTATTTCCTAGGTCATGTAAATAGTAATCCTAACCCAAATAGGGGGAGATTGTTAGAACACCCTATTACTGATTTGGGCAAGGATCACTATGTCCTTAGGAAAATTGTTTTGACCTCCTTGTATAGTTTTTAAGGTCAATTAGATTGAGTCTAAGGGTTAGAATTTAGGCCTGAATGCTGCCCCCAAGACCCTCAGATCAGATATTCAAATTCAGGAGACTAAGTCATTTTCGTCGAGCTCAGGTCGACGAATCGTCGAACTCAGTTCGACTATCTCTGAGCTCAGTTCAACGAGTCGTCGAACTCCGTTCGACGATCTTCGAGCTCAGATCGACGTTTCTATCTCTAGCTGTTTTTCCAGTCTCTGAGCTCAGGTCGACGATAGTTGAGCTCAGATCGACGATTTCTATTTCCAGTCTAGTTCCTGTCTCTGAGCTCAGGTCGACGATAGTTGGGCTCAGGTCGACGATTTGCTAGAGAGATCGACGATTCTCAATATTCAAATTCAGACAGTTATGGAATTCTATCTTATTTATTCCCAGCATTTATTTCAAGGATTTTGTAGCCGTTTCAATTAATCTGGAGCAAGTTTCAAGGGAGATTTAAAGGAATGTTTTCTAGGACTTTCCTCCAGAGACAAAATTCATTTAAGGAAGTCATTAATGAGTGGCTAACGACTATCTTGGAGATAGAGAATCAATTCATTCTTTTCAAGGTCTAAGGAATAAAAGAGGATTTTATTCTGCTACTCCTAACAGTTACACACAAAAAGAGAACAGTCACAGACAGACACACAAACAAAATTCATTCAGAACACACACCACTGAAGGAGATCAACATACAGAAAAGAAGATTTTCTAGATCTCTTTTGACTCAAGTGTTCAGAGGCTTCATCCATCAAGACTCCAGACATTACACATTTCAGCAACTGCTGGAATCATCCTTTGCTGGAGATCTCATCTACTGAAGGCCTATCACCCTAGTGTAAAGCTTCTTTTCCTGAACAACTTCCAGATCTCAGGGGGAGCTTTGACAACATCATCCACTACTCTTCTCTCTTATTATTGACAGAGAAGAACATCTCACCTCTTTCTTTTTATTCTGTAAAAGGGTTTCTCAAAACTCCCTTCAAAAGTTTTGTGCTGGTTTCTGAGACCTTGTCAAAACTCAGTGGTGGCAAGACACCTGATCAAAAAATCTAGTTTGGTTTTTGAGCACCTTATCAAAAGCTCATTGGTGCCCATGACACCTAATCAACTCATCCTGTAGTGGAATCCTACCTAGGGTGGTAGAAGAGTGGATGTACCCAGATTGATTGGGGAACCACTATAACTCCTTATGTCTTATGGTTGCTATATTTTGTTTGCTGTGTGCTGTATTTTTATTTCTTACTTTCATAATTTTTTATTTACTGCAAGCACCTTACACATATATTTAAATTAAGTCTTCCACTGCAAAATAATTTTTTTTAACTTGAACATTATTTTAATATACTCTATTCACCCCCCTTTAGGGTTAAGGTAGATCTTATCCCCACTTTCAACCTCCAACAATGGCTTCAAACAAGGAGAACTGTCGACCTTCACTCTTCAGAGGGAGGGAAGAGATATCGGGAGATGGGCGTCAGAGAAACTCCGCCTCCTCGTTCCAGGCGGCGTATAGGTCGGCACTCAGCAGAGCAGGAAGAGAGAGAGGGAAATAGAGATCAGGGGGAGGCTCTTCCTATAGGCTGACGACGTACACATGGGACGTCAAAAAAGGGAGAAAATGGCAGAGGGAAAGAGAGATCGTGGGGGGGCTCTTCCTCCAAGCCGACGATGTGCACAGGGACCGCGAAACCTAGGCGACTCTCTCCGCAAACTGAGAAGGGGAAAAGGATTGGGTGAAGGGGAGTAGGAAGGTTTCAAAACCCTAGGTTGGTTTGCTATCTGCACCCCATCATGAATTTTATTTAAATTGAGGTGTTACAATTCTCTCCCCCTTAACGAAATTTTGTCCCAAAATTTAAAGCGCAAACAACGAAAAGAAAATCATCATACCTGAGTAAACAAATTAGGGTACTCCTCACACATGATCACTTTTGGCTCTCAAGAGAGATCCTCGTGGCCATAATTGTGCCAACAACTCTCACCATCTTGACGGCCTTTCTCCACAACTGTCAAACGTCGGCATTAATAATGTAAATCAGCGTCACCTTGGTAGATAGGCCACTATCCACTGACACACTATCGGCCTCCAATACAGAATCGGGCTGCCACACCTCCTTCCTCAACACAGAAATATGGAAGAAATCTTGCAACCCACTCAGCTTCATCGACCATGCAAGTCGATAAGCTGCCTAACCGATGCGCTCGGTGATCTCGAATGACCCTAAGTACCTCGGACTCAGCTTCTTCAAGCGTCGACACCTCGACACTCCCTTGAAAGGCTTTATCTTTAAGTACACACAATCTCCCACCATGAACTCCACGTTCCGGTGCTTGGCATTGTAATATTTTGCCTAATTGTCTTGAGCAGTCAACAACCGCTCTCGAATGATCCGTATTTGTTGAAATTTGTGAAGTGGAAGTGGGTGACGGGACAGGTCGGGCGGCCTGTGGCGGACAGCATTGGCGGACTAGGCGGACTGAGATGTGCGGCCTGGTGATAGGTCTAGTGGGAAGCCGGCTGTCTTCTGAGCGGGTTGTTGCATGGAGTACGCGGACTATGCGGCCTGGTGTCTGCGGATAGGGTGTTTGCTGATTGGCTTTGCCAAGGAGCGGCCTGAGCGGATGGAGGCTTGCGGACTGTTGTATTGCTCAGTGGCCGCGGGTGCAAGCTTGTGCTGATAGGCGGGTTGGCTCTTGTCCGCGGGAAGCTTGCGGACTGATGTGTCCGCGGTATTGGCTGTTGCGGACTGGGCTTAGAGCTTGGCTGAGGCCTTGTCAACTTCTGGTGTTACAGCAGATGTCTTGCTGTGGAGACCGGTTGGCGGACTGGTGTTTGGAGTCCGGGAGGAAGCTGCTGCGTTGGACAAGTGCGAGGAGCTCGCGGACTGGTGGCGGTCTGTGCTAGGGTGTTTGGCGGACGGAAGTTTGTGTCCGCCATGCTCGCACTGGCCCTTGATGGTTTTGGACTTGGTCACACTTTGTGTCAAGTTCATGGTGTCCGCCGTATCCGCCAAGTCTGCTGTAACCGGGTGGACTGTTGCTGTCTGCCTTTGGTCGTGGACTTGTGGCGGATTGAGGTGTGAGTCTTGCGGACTGCCTCGGGTTGGTGCGGACAGCCATTGAAGGGGGTTGCTGTCCTGAAGTAGTTGGAGCTTTGCAGGCTGATGCCTTGTCCGCTTAGCTTGGGCGGACTGGATAGGGTTCGTCAATGGATTCCTAGCTCCTGGCGGTTTTCCTTGGTGACCGTCTAAGTCCTCGCGGACTCAGCGGACGGTGGTTTGTATTCGTGCGGGCTGGGGCGGTGTCGCTATCTCTTGGGCGATGACCACACTCCTCACCTGACCTATAAATAAGACCCCCCCTGGCACATCTACAGTAACCTATGTAACTTGAGTGAACAGTAAGTTGGGTTGAGCGAAGTGCTGCGGTCTATGTTTGTCAGTCCGCGCGGATTGTTTCAGTCTAACGGTTTGCTGTATGCAGGTCGCGCGGATAACTTCAAGGAGCCAGGAGTTTGGCTGTGACTTCGGTCAAGTGCTTGGAAGTGTGCGATCTCTGCGGACTCAGCAGGAGGTCGCTCTGCGGCTTGTCAGTTCTATTTCAACTTTGCCAGCTTCAATAACCTGTTCGCCGGTTTCAGGCGGGTAGGGGTGTTCCTCAGTTCAGGTTCAGCAGGAGGCGAATAACGGTGTGTCCGCGCGGCCTCGCGGCTTCGGCGGACTCCGTGTCTATTCGGCGGTTTGCAGCATAGCTTGGGTGAGCTCAGCGGTCTCGGCGACCTCGGCGACCTCGCGGTCTCGGCGGACTCCGGTGCTGTCTGCCCGGCTTGTTTTTTGGTACTTTCTGTTTACAGCTGTTATACTAGCGAAATCATGTCTCGCTATGTATGCCTCGAATTGTAAAGAAGTGAATGTATAAAGACCTGCTTGTGCTTCCATTGTTTGTTGGGTGTAACCTTTGATCCTTGGGTTCCGCTGGTTCAACGTGAGAACTGGGTAGTTCCGAAGATATTAATTTGGCGTTTGGGCTATCTTGCTGACCACGTTGAGAAAATTTAACATGGTATCAGAGCCAGGTTTCTGAGGTTACTGAGGTTCAGTTGCGTCAGCGGAACTCAGCCAGTGTTGTTACTCAGTGATTGAGTGGTGATCAACCTGTGTTGTTGCTCGGTGCTTCTGAAGGTTGCCAACAGGTGTTTCAATGGAAGGGAGTTTTGCAAGAGGTCTGGGCATTGAACTCTTAACACCGACTAACTTCAAGAAGTGGAATTCGTGCATGAAGAGTTATCTTCTTGGCGAGGAGCTGTGGGAAGTCGTCGGTGGTGACGACAGACAGGAAGTTACTGCTGCGTTCGGTACTGCTGAGCAGGTTAGGCTCTGGAGAAGAACAAATGCTAAGGCGGAGTTCATTCTGAAGAGAGCCGTGTCTCCGGAACTGTTTGATCACATCGTAGGGTGTGAGTCGGGTGCTGATATTTGGACAACCATTGATGAGTTGTTCAATAGGAAGAATGTGGCGCGGCTTCAGTTCCTGGAGAATGAGTTGGCCAGGGCAACTCAGGGAGACCTTTCCATCTCCAAGTACTTCTTAAAGATGAAGAGCTTGTGCGCTGAGCTGTCAGCACTGGATTCTGATTAGCCTATCTCTGAGGCAAAGATGAAAAGGCACATTATCCGCGGCTTGCGGAAGGAGTATGTGGCCTTTGTTACATCTGTTCAAGGGTGGGCTACTCAGCCGTCGTTGCTGGAGCTGGAAAATTTGCTGGCCCCGCAGGAGAGCTTAGCAAGGCAGATGGCTGGAGTGAATCTGAATCAGGAAGGCAGCGAAACTCTCTTCTCAGGCAAGAAGAAAGGATGGGAAGGGAAGAAGAAGAAGAAGGTGTAGGCCGCTGTTGAGAAGGAGACTTCAACTTCATATCCACCGAAGAGGAGCAATGCTCTTAAGGACTGGGAGAAGAATCTGAAGTGCTACCGGTGTCATCAGCGAGGGCACTTCAAGCGGGACTGCAAGGTCAAATTGCAGCCTGGGCATGCTGCGGGAAAGGAGGAAGCTTGCTCGAGAAGTGAAGAAGAAGGATGGGGCAGAGCTTTTATGACGGGCACTTGTGTCCGGGCCTTGTCTGCTGAGGACTTCAACAGCGAGTGGATCGTGGACTCCGGGTGTGGTCATCACCTCACCGGAGATAAATCAAAGTTCACCTCCATGCAGGCATACTCAGGTAATGAAGCTATTATCACTGCTGATAATATTGTTTATGCAGTAGAGAAGGAGGGGGTCGTGTCTTTGGGTAGTGATCAGGGGCCACTCACGTTAAGGAGTGTGTATCACGTACCGGGCATGAAGAAGAACCTCTTATCGGTGACCAATGCGGTGGACGCTGGGTATCACATTCTGTTTGGGCCAACAGACGTGAGGTTCCTTCACAACGTATCAGCGGTGAAGGCTGATGTTGCTCATGTTGGGAGGAGGGTGAAGAACTTTTTTGTTCTTTCCACCAATGCTTATGTTGATAAGATGAGGGCCAATGATAGTGCGGCTATCTGGCATGAGAGGCTGGGGCATGTTGGCATGGACAAGCTGAAGGCGATGGCTAGTAGAAGTCTGGTGAGGGGGTTGCTGAAGTTGTCCTCATTTGGTGATGGGCATGTTTGTGCGGGCTGTCAATACGGTAAGGAACATCGCCTTCCGTTTGATAAATCACAAACAAGGAGCAAGAAACCATTGGAGTGTATTCATGGCAACCTGATGGGACCGACTGTTACTGCCAGCCTTGGTGGAAGCAGATACATGCTTGTCTTGGTTGATGACTACTCAAGGTATACTTGGGTGTACTTCTTAAAGGAGAAGTCGGAAGCCTTTCGTTTGTTCGTGGAGTTCAAGGAGTTGGTAGAAGGCCGGCTTGGCTTGGGGATTAAGAAGTTTATAACTGATAACGGGGGTGAGTTTGTCTCCTTCGAGTTTTCTATCTTCTGCAGGAAGCACGGGATCCAACGAGAGCTTACTTGTGCTCACACTCCACAACAAAATGGAGTAGCGGAGCGGAAGATCCGTCATATGACGGAAACCTGCAAATGCTGGCTTCATGCGAAAGATATCCCAAGGTCCTTTTGGGCGGAGGGAATGTCTTGTGCTGCTTATGTTATCAACCGGATGCCACTCAGCCCTATCAACATGAAGACTCCTGTTGAGCTGTTGCTGAAGGAGAAGCCGAGTGTGGGACACCTTCGGGTGTTCGGTTCAACTTGCTACGTGCATGTCCCGGATGCTTCACGGACAAAGCTGGATGCGAAGGCAAGGAAACTTGTCTTTGTTGGTTATGATGAGCGGAAGAAGGGATGGAAATGCATGGACCCTGTGACGAATAAGTTCGTGGTGTCAAGAGATGTTGTCTTTGACGAGCTGACGTCATATGGAGGTGGCTCGGTGGAGCTTACCGGAAGTAGCAAGGTTGATGAAGCACCGGTGGTGGCTGCTGAAGGCTTGGAAGAGGAGCTTGCTGTTTCACCAGTAGCTCCTGTTGCTTCGAACTCCGAGGCTGAGCCTTCTGGCTCAGGAAGCAGGGGGAGCACTGCTCAATGCTTGCCCCAGGTAGGAGTGGAGCCCGAAGAAGCAACGGAAGCCGTGAGCAAGGAGTCGTGTCTTCGGAGATCGAAGAGGGTGGTTAAGCCACCGGCTCGGTACTGTGATGGGAATGCAGTGAGCTTTGTCTCCTGCTTCTTTGCAGGTCCTCTGGATGAGCGAGAGCCTGCAAACTTCAATGAGGCCACTGGAGTGAAGGAGTGGGAAGGTGCAATGAAGGAAGAGATTGATGCTCTTAAGAAGAATGAAACCTGGGACCTTGTGCCCAAGGTTGATGGCATTACTCCGGTTACTTGCAAGTGGGTGTATAAGTTGAAGAAGAAGGCTTATGGGAGCATTGATCGGTTCAAGGCTCGCCTGGTCGCTAGAGGATTCTCACAGCAGTATGGAGAAGACTATGAGGAGACATTCAGTCCAGTTGCGAAGATGACTTCTGTAAGAGTGGTGATCACCTTGGCTGCTAGCAAGGGATGGAGGTTGTGGCAACTCGATGTGAAGAATGCCTTTCTTTACGGAGAGATTGACAAGGACATCTTCATGGATCAGCCGCTTGGTTTTGTCTCTGAAAAGCATCCGGACTATGTCTGCAAACTCAGGAAGGCTCTCTATGGGTTGAAGCAAGCTCCTAGAGCGTGGTATGGGAAGATTGCAGAATACTTGCAATTCTGTGGATACCTTGCTTCCAACACGGATTCAAGCTTGTTCGTCAAGAAGAAGGGAGAGCTACGGGTCTTGATCCTGCTGTATGTGGATGACATGATCATCACAGGGAATTCGGAGGAGGAAGTAGCAAGGCTCAGGGCAGAGCTTGTTATACGCTTCGAGATGAAAGACTTGGGAGAGTTGCATCACTTTCTCGGTCTTGAAGTGGAGAGGAAGGAGTGCGGGGTTCTCATTAGCCAGAAAGGATATGCTGATCGTATTGTGAAGCGGTTCGGCATGGGCGAAGGGAAGAAGTGCTCTACTCCACTGGAATCAGGGCTGAAGCTTCGACGAGATGAGGGAAGGGTTCTTCATGATCCCTTGGTGTTCAGGGCTCTTGTTGGGAGCTTGATTTATCTGACGATTACAAGGCCGGATATAGCTTATGTTGTTGGCCGAGTAAGTCGGTATATGGCTGAACCAAGTCAATCTCATCTAGTGGCGGCAAAGGGAATTCTGAAGTATGTCAAGGCTTCTTCTGATATGGGACTCCTCTATAGAAGGGATGCGGAGTTTGCGTTGCTCGGGTACACGGATGCTGACTATGGCGGTGATTCGGATGATCGAAGGTCTACTTCAGGTTATGTGTTCACTTGCGGTTCAGCTAGCATCTCGTGGTGTAGCAAGAAGCAGGACTCGGTGTCGGTTTCAACCACGGAGGCGGAGTATAAGGCTTCGGCCTTGGCTGCTCGGGAAGCCGTTTGGTTGAGGAGACTTATGGAGGATGTTCATGAAGAAGTGCAAGGGCCTACTTTACTCCGGGGTGACAATGAGAGTGCTCTCAAACTGGTTAACAATCCAGTGTGTCACGCCAGGACCAAGCATATAGAGATTGATCACCACTTCATCAGGGAGAAGGTGTTGGAGGGGTCTCTGTTGGTCGGGCATGTTCGGAGTGAAGATAATCTTGCTGACATCTTCACGAAGCCACTGTTGAAGGGGCCCTTTGAACGCTTGCGCAGCTTGCTGGGCTTGGTCACCACTTCCCACTTCAAGGGGGAGTGTTGAAATTTGTGAAGTGGAAGTGGGTGACGGGACAGGCCGGGCGGCCTGTGGCGGACAGCATTGGCGGACTAGGCGGACTGGGCGGACTGAGATGTGCGGCCTGGTGATAGGTCTAGTGGGAAGCCGACTGTCTTCTGAGCGGGTTGTTGCATGGAGTTCGCGGACTATGCGGCCTAGTGTCTGCGGATAGGGTGTTTGCTGATTGGCTTTGCCAAGGAGCGGCCAGAGCGGATGGAGGCTTGCGGACTGTTGCATTGCTCAGTGGCCGCGGGTGCAAGCTTGTGCTGATAGGCGGGTTGGCTCTTGTCCGCGAGAAGCTTGCGGACTGATGTGTCCGCGGTATTAGCTGTTGCGGACTGGGCTTAGAGCTTGGCTGAGGCCTTGTCAAGTTCTGGTGTTACAGCAGATGTCTTGCTGTGGAGACTGGTTGGCGGACTGGTGTTTGGAGTTCGGGAGGAAGCTGCTGCATTGGACAAGTGCGAGGAGCTCGCGGACTGGTGGCGGTCTGTGCTAGGGTGTTTGGCGGACGGAAGTTTGTGTCCGCCATGCTCGCACTGGCCCTTGATGGTTTTGGACTTGGTCACACTTTGTGTCAAGTTCATGGTGTCCGCCGTATCCGCCAAGTCCGCTGTGACCGGGCGGACTGTTGTTGTCTGCCTTTGGTCGTGGACTTGTGGCGGATTGAGGTGTGAGTCTTGCGGACTGCCTCGGGTTGGTGCGGACAGCCATTGAAGGGGGTTGATGTCCTACAGTGGTTGGAGCTTTGCGGGCTGATGCCTTGTCCGCTTAGCTTAGGCGGACTAGAGAGGGTTCGTCAATGGATGCCTAGCTCCTGGCGGTTTTCCTTGGTGACCGGCTAAGTCCTCGCGGACTCAGCGGACGGTGGTTTGTATTCGCGCGGGCTGGGGCGGTGTCGCTATCTCTTGGGCGGTGACCACACTCCTCACCTGGCCTATAAATAGGACCCCCCTGGCACATCTACAGTAACCTAAGTAACTTGAGTGAACAGTAAGTTGGGTTGAGCGAAGTGCTGCGGTCTGTGTTTGTCAGTCCGCGTGGATTGTTTCAGGCTGACGGTTTGCTGTGTGCAGGTCGCGCGGATAACTTCAAGGAGCCAGGAGTTTGGCTGTGACTTCGGTCAAGTGCTTGGAAGTGTGCGGTCTCTGCGGACTCAGCAGGAGGTCGCTCTGCGGCTTGTCAGTTCTGTTTCAACTTTGCCAGCTTCAATAACCTGTCCGCCGGTTTCAGGCGGGTAGGGGTGTTCCTCAGTTTAGGTTCAGCAGGAGGCGAATAACGGTGTGTCCGCGCGGCCTCGCGGCTTCGGCGGACTCTGTGTCTATTCGGCGGTTTGCAGCATAGCTTGGGCGAGCTCAGCGGTCTCGGCGACCTCGGCGACCTCGCGGTCTCGGCGGACTCCGGTGCTGTCCGCCCGGCTTGTTTTTTGGTGCTTTCTGTTTACAGCTGTTATACTAGCGAAATCATGTCTCGCTATGTATGCCTCGAATTGTAAAGAAGTGAATGTATAAAGACCTGCTTGTGCTTCCATTGTTTGTTGGGTGTAACCTTTGATCCTTGGGTTCCGCTGGTTCAACGTGAGAACTGGGTAGTTCCGAAGATATTAATTTGACGTTTGGGCTATCTTGCTGACCACATTGAGAAAATTTAACAGTATTGACTCATTTGCCTCATTAACCTCTTTGTGCTTCAATAACTTGGTATCGTCGGTCTCTGCCCATGCTAAAGGAGTACGACACCTCCTACCATATAAAGCTTCCAATGAAGCTATTTGAATACTCGACTGATAACTATTGTTATATGAGAACTCTACCATGTATAGGTGATCTTCCCAACACTGTGCGAAATCCAAAACACACATACGAAGCATATCCTCCATTGTCTGATTTGTCCACTCGGTTTGCCCATCCATCTACGGATGGAAAGACATGCTAAAATTGCGTTTCGTGCCCAATAAATGATGAACATGCCTCCAATCACTGAGCATAAACCATCCATTATGGTAGCTAACAATACTGCGACGGATGTCATATAATCAAACGATGGTCTCCATATATAGATTTGTCAACTTCTCCAGTAAATCACTTTTCTGTTTCAGGATGAAATGTGCAACCTTAGTCAACCGATCAACGATCACTCAATTCGAGTCATTTTTCTTCAGTGACATTGGCAACCCGTGCACAAAGTCCAGAGATATCATCAAATTTCCACTCCAGAATTGACAATGACTTCAAGAATCCTCCTGCATGTTGATACTCGGCCTTCACTACCGCGTATGTTTGGCACTTTGCCACGAAAACATCTATATTCTTCTTCATGTTTGGCCACCAGAATAGCATTTTAATGTCTTGATACATCTTGGGACTCATTGGATAAATCGAGTACTTGGTGAAGTGTGTCTCGTACATCAATTCATCTCGTAGTTTCCCATAATCAGAAATACACAGCTTGTCATTCTTCCGTAGTAGTCCATCCTCAAGAAGAAACTCGGCGTTCGGCCCCTTAGTGAACTCCGCTAGATAGCATTGCATGCTTAGATCAAATGTCAAGGCAGACCTCATACGGTCAGCAATATCATACTGCACTTCCATCCAGCTCAGAACGATAGTGGAAGACAATCCTCGATCCACACAAGCGATCTCCATGGCCTCCAACTCACGAACCAAAGGCTCATCGTGAGCCAAAAATCCAACTCGCCTAAGCCGGTGGTCAACAACTCAGAGCATCTGCTACCATATTCCCCTTCCCAGGGGTATAAAGTATATCAAAGTTGTAGTCACCCAGGAACTCCATATATCTCCTCTGATACATATTCAGATCTTTTTGATCCAGTAAGTACTTCGAGCTCTTATGGTATGTGAAGATTTCGACTTTCACGCCTTACAAGTAGTGTCTCCACAACTTCAGAGAAAACACCACAACGCCAACTCTAAATCGTAGACCGGGTAGTTTCTCTCAAGCACCTTCAATTGGCACAAACCATAAATGATAACTTTGCCAAACTGACACAAAATGCATCCCAGACCACTACCTGAGGATTTTCCAAGCCAAACCTTCACACAACTTTTCCTCTTCATACTTATTAAGTACTCATTGGGTAGGAGTACGTCCAAATTCTCTTCTGCCAACAAACAAGGCACTCTGACGTGCACCACAAATTCTTTTGATTAAAAGGAGTGCGACGCAACGGTGTCGAACAATGATCTCGCCGGATGATTGAATACTGATAGGAATCCTAACGAGTACACGAGGATTAAGTGTACACAAGAATTATAAGTAATACACAAGACAGTAATTATAAATAAATGTACCTATCATGACGCCATTATGTTGAATAAAGTCCTGTTGTTAGTGCGCGAAGACCCTCGTCTGAGTTGGTGGGTACTGGGAGGCCAATGACTCTGCATCCTTGCCTTTCTTTACATAATTGGGTCATGCAGCCCTATAAGCATCCAGTGTTGAGCGGTCAGTCCTCGGAGGTCCCAGACGACACAATCGTGCAACGTGGTCTACCTTCCTGTAGTTGTAACAAATAGGACCACAACCCATAGTTACCCCTGAAGCAGTAGGTTGTGCTGGCACATAGTCTACCTGCTTATGCATATTGTCATACCTCTTGAAGTCCGGCCTCTCCTGGGACTTAGGCACCTTGAACCCAGTGCTCTTTGACTGAAATCCCCTACGGCATTGATCTCTTTCCAAGTCTATCTTGTGCGCCCTTGCCTCCTCCACCAGGGTATTGAATCCAAGGGTCCTAGGCCCTAACAGATTCAACCTCAGCTCATCAGGTAACCCTGGCATTCGGGTGTGTTTCATTGGACGGTCATTTTCTTCCCCATCTTCGTTCTCATTTATATTTATATTGATGATATATATATATATATATATATATATATATATATATATATATATATATATATATATATTTATAGTATTGCCTCGGCAGGTTTTGCAGAGTGCAGATTTGTGTCTATTTTTATTTTTCTTGTTTACCTGAAATTTTATAGTTTTTCCTAAGTAGTGTACTAGATTTTACAACAACTGGTATCAGAGCTAGTTTCTGAGTAGAAGACTGATTGGACGTTCCGGTTTTTGGTTTGGATAAATGGTAGGTGACGATATTGGTCCTCTCCTTATCTTACCATATCTGACATGTGAATTAATCAGATTTCCTAGAATTAATGCGGGAAGTTATGACAGAAAAGAACACAATGTTGGCCAGATATCCTTTGGAGAAATTTTACGGTAGCGGGAATTTTCGCCTATGACAAATTTGGGTCAAAGACATGTTGGTTGAGCAGGGGTTGACCCAAGTGTTGCCGGAGTGTGTTTCTTTGCATGCTTCGGTGAAGGATTTCTAATGGACTGAGATGGATGAGCACGCCACCAACGCTATCAGGATGTGCGTCGATGATAAGGTGTTGTTCAACATCGGTATTAAGGGTTTATTGTCATGTTGTGGGAGAAACTTGAGAGACTCTACATGAGCAAGTCATTTACCATGTGATTGTTACTGAAGTAGTGACTGTACGACTTGAAGATGCTAGAGGGTGATAACCTGCAGGAACACTTCAACGTGTTTAATGGCTTTCTTAGACAACTGCATGTGGCTGGTGTGGAGGTGGAGAAAGAAGACAAGACCTTATTGCTTCTTACCTCACTTTCGGGGACGTACAAGCATATGCTGACTACACTGCTATATGGGTGTTAGAAATGAACAGAAACAAGCCGGAAGGGAAACTAAAACAAACCGGAAGTGGTTTTAACAAAAACTTTATTATCTGAAAAAAAGGTCTCTATTATAAAGGTATGACCTCCCTTATATAGAATGGAGGAGAGGAGAGAGAATACAAATAAGAGATGTGGGACTAAATATTTACATGACACAAGCGGACTATATAGACACAAACCGCACAAGCCGCGCGGTTAGACAGACGGGCTAACCGCTCGGCTACTGCCAGAGAGAGAGAGAGAGAGAGAGAGAGAGAGAGAGATTGTCATGGGAGACCGCTAGACCGCCCGGTCTCCAATCCACCAGAGTCAAACCGCCAGACCGCTTGGACCTCAGACAGTACCACACAGCAACCAAACCGATGATGAGTAACTGCAAAACCGCACGGTCATCAACCCGCCAAGCCAGACCGCCAGACCGCCCGGTCACCAACTTCAACACTCCTCCTCAAGCTGGAGCATATATATCGATCATGTCCAGCTTGTCACAAATATGAAGAAACGAGGCGGAAACTGCCTTGGTGAAGATGTCAGCCAGCTCTTTATCAGAAGTGACGAAGGGAGTGCAAATTTGTCCCTTCAGAATATCTTCACGAATGAAATGACAGTCGACGTCAATGTGCTTGGTTCTTTCATGGAAGACCGGATTTTTGAAGATGTATATGGCAGCCTTGTTATCACAGAACATAGGTAGAGGATGGTTGTACACCTCTCCTAAATCCAGCAGGAGAGCTCGTAGCCACTTTAACTCACAAGTGGTCGATGCCATACTACGATACTCTGCTTCAGCACTGGACCTGGAAACAACCGACTGCTTCTTGCTCTTCCATCTCACCAGATTACCCCCAACAAAGGTGCAGAAACCCGAGGTTGACTTACGATCCCCTTTGTCATCAGCGTAACTCGCATCTGAGTATGCTTCAACCCTCAGATGACCATTCTTCTGAAAGAGTAATCCTTTCTCAGGTGCTGCTTTGACATATTCCAAGATCCGCAAGGCAGATTGAAGATGACACTCCCGAGGAGCTTGCATAAACTAGCTCACCTTGCCAACATCATAGGAGATGTCGGGTCTGGTTACCGTGAGATAAATGAGTTTTCCCACCAGATGTCGGTGCCTCGAAATATCGGATAGAAGAGGCGAGTCATCTGTCCAAGTTTTGTCTTCTCCAGTAGTCATAGGACAGCGGGCAGGTTTAGCACCTGTCAATCCTGCCTCCTTTAAAAGATCAAGGGCATACTTCCTTTGGGAAAGAACCATGGAGTTAGGCTTCCTTGAGATTTCAATCCCCAAAACGTACTTTGGAGATCCCATATCCTTTGTGACCAGGTGTTGACGGAGGTGTTTCTTTGTCAACATTACCCCCTCCTGGTCATCGCCAGTAAGAAGAATGTCATCGACATAAACCGCAAGAACAACCATACCAGAGGCGGTTTTCCGAACAAATAAGGAGTGATCGGCCGAGCTTCGTGTAAAACCAATGGCCGCAACAATGCCGCTAAACTTGTCAAACCAGGCACGTGGACTTTGCTTGAGGCCATAAATAGCCTTCTTCAGTCAGCATACACGTGTCTCCCCCTGAGCAACATACCCCGGAGGTTGCTCCATATAAACATCTTCCTGTAGATCACCATAGAGGAAAGCATTCTTAACATCCAGTTGTGAGATTGGCCAGTCCCGGTTGACAGCTACAGAGAGAAGGACCCGTATGGTACTAAGACGAGCAACAGGAGAGAATGTATCGAAATAATCAACACCATAGGTCTGAGTGAATCCTTTAGCCACCAGGCGGGCTTTGTAGCGATCCACACTGCCATCGGTGAGGAATTTCACCACAAAAACCCAACGACAGCCAACAACATCTGTGCCAACAGGAGGAGGAATAAGAGTCCAAGTACCCCGTTCAGTCAGAGTAGTGATTTCTTCATCCATGGCAGCTTTCCAATGAGGAAGGGTAAGAGCTTCCTGATAGGAACGAGGGGTGGAAGTAGAAGAAATAGCCAGAGCAAAGTCCCTACGAGCAAGCATCAGACGATCATAGGAAACAAGAGTAGCAAGAGGATGTTGAGTACAAGCTCAAACCCCTTTGCGAAGGACAATGGGAAGGTCCAGGTCAGCAGGTACCTCAGTATCCGGAGCACCCGTGGTGGAGAAAGCTGGCCCGGGAGAAGAGAGCAACGACAGTGAAGAGGAGGAAGGTGGAGGAGGAGGAGCCGGGTAAGATGGTGGAGATAGTGGAGATGGTGGAGATGGGGAAGGTGGCGGAATAGTAGCAGGAGTGGAGGGAATAGTTGGGTTTGTTGGGTATTGTATCCACGATTACCTAGATTTGAGGAAGCCACCTGTCAAGCTAAGATGAATTCACAATGTATTTGATGAAACATCTTAAGTTGTACTTGCAGCTCCTCCACGCTAAGTGCACACCAATGTCAGGGTGCAGTAGGTCAATATACGCGGGTCTGCACGACGTAATCCCTCGTTGAGCAGATCAGTGTGTTGGCCTACGTGTACTCTCTCTATTGGAGTGCACTTTGTTGGAACACCCTATTACTAATTTGGGTCAGGATCACTATGTCTCTAGGAATCTGTGTTTGACCTTCTGTATAGCTTAATAGGTCAATTAGAATTGAGTCTAAGGGATCAGGAGTCTAGGTTTGGAAGCTGCCCTGAAGACCAAAGTTTTTCTGGAGACTAAGTCCAATCGTCGAGCTCAGCACGACGTTTCGTCGAACTCCGGTCGACGATCGTCTAGCTCAACTTCTGCAGATCGTCGAGCTCCATTCGACGATCGCTGAGCTCAACCTCATAATATCGTCGAGCTCCACTCGACGATCGCTGAGCTCAACTTCTCAATATCGTCGAACTCCTTTCGACGATCGCTGAGCTCAGGTCGACGATTTTGACTCTGCATTAGATCCTTATCTCTGAGCTCAGTTCGACGATCTTTGAGCTCAGATCGACGATTATATTGCTACTTGGATTTTCCAGTTCGCTGAGCTCAGCTCGACGATAGCAGAGCTCAGTTCGACGATTTCAGTTATCTTTCAGAATTCAAATTCAAATCAGATAGAAGTTATTCTGCATTTAATTCAGAAGATCTGCCAGCCGTTTTCATTTACTCCTGGAGCAAGTTTCAAGGGATTTTTCAAGGAACAATTCAGTGGACCTTCCTTCAGAAGAAATTATACAATTAAGGCTGTAATCAATGCAGACCAACGGCTATCTTTGACAGAGTGATATCCTATTCAGACACAGAGAATAATAGACAGAATGTTTTTTGAATAAAACAGAGAAGAAATACAGAGATTGACAAGAACAGAAAACACAACTCAGAATACAGAGACTCTCTCAATCTTCTGTCAAAAAGATTTCTGAAGAACACTCATCAGAGAGATCAAGCTTTCAAAAATCTTCAGATCTCTTCAGCTCTCAAGTGTTCAAGGCCAACATCATTTCAAGACTCCAGACTCTCAATATTTCAGCTTGCTGAAATCATCTTGTGCTGGAGATCTATCTTTGAAGGACTATCACCCTCAGCAAAGCTCATCTTCCTGAAGATTTCAAGGACTCAGGGGGAGCTTTGACAACATCACTGAATCCATATAGTCTTCTCAGTTGCTTGAGAAAGAGAAGACTGCCATCACTCTCTCACCCCCCATTCTGTAAAGGGTTTTTCAAACTCCCTTCAAAAGTTTGAATCTGGTTTTTGAGCACCTTGTCAAAAGCTCATTGGTGGCAAGACACCTGATCAAAAAATCTGATTTGGTTTTTGAGCACCTTATCAAAAGCTCATTGGTGCTCAGGACACCTGATCAACTCATCCTGCAGTGGATTCCTACCTAGAGTGGTAGAAGAGTGGATGTACCCAAGTTGGGGAACCACTATAATTCCTTGTGTCATCTGGTTTTGCATGTTTTCTTTTTGTTTCTGGCCTAGAATTTCTTGTGCTTAGTTTCTGCATAGCTTAGCTTGTGATTAGTTTTATTTCTGCTTCCCTGCTTACACTCATTACAACAATTGTTGTAAAGCTTTGCAAAAGTTTTTCTTTGTGTTTTAAAAAGCATCATATACTCTATTCACCCCCCCCCCTCTAGAGTATATCAGATCTAGTTTCCCCTTTCAATTGGTATCAGAGGGAGGTTGGTTAAACTTACCATATCTGTTTGGTTGTACAGGCTAACACCTGAACCCCAAGATCCCAATCTAGATCCTTCTTTTATATTTCATTATTAGTTTTAGCTTGCACAAGTCATGGCCCAAAACAAAGATTATGCTAGCACCAGACCTCCAGTGTGCAATCTGTCAAAGTTTGCACTTTGGAAAGCAAGGATTAGACTCTACATGAATTCTATTGACGAAGATATTTTTAATTCTGTCTTGACAGTGTGTCCAAGACCTCCAGAGGGCACAAGCACAAATGTTGTTCCACCTCCATCAGGAACAGATGCTGACATCAAAAAGTGGAAAGTAGCTGATGCCAAGGCAATGAACATTTTAGCTCAGACAATGTCAGATGACATTTTTCAAAAAGTAGCTGAATGCAATTCAGCCAAGGAGATTTGGGACAAGCTCTCAGAAATTGTCTCTGGCTCAGCTGATGAGAGAAAGGACAGAAGATCCCATCTCATCTCCCAATATGAGAACTTCAAGAAGGGAGAAACAGAGTCAGTGGGAGACATGTACAACAGACTGAGTCTAATTGTCAGTGAACTGAGGACATTAGACAAAGAGATCTCACTGACAGAACTTAATGACAAGATCCTAATGTGCTTCCCCAGCACTTGGGATTCAAGAATCTGGCCAATTAAAGATGCCAGAAGTCTGAATGAGATCACCACTGAAGCCTTGTTGGGTAAGCTCAAATCTTATGAGCTACTCATCAAGAACAGAGAGGAAGAACAGAAGGCTGCTTCACCAGCCACAAGAAAGGAGAAGACTATAGCATTCAAGGCAACTGAAGATCTGCCTGAAGAAAAAGGAACAGGCAATGATGAACTTCTCAGCTTGCTGGCCAAAAGATTCTATAAGATGGCCAGAAAGGATTTCAGAAGAAGATCATACAAGGAGCAGGACAAGCCAAGGTATGACAAGTCCGTTGGCAATAACAAAGACATTATTTGCTTTGGTTGCAGGAAACCAGGGCATATAGTTCCTGACTGTCCAGAAAACAAGAACAAGGACAGAAGGGACAGAAAAGAAAGAAGAAAGGAGAAAGACTCCAAAAGGAGTGGCAATAGCAAACCCTCTTCCAGCAAAAATAAGCATACAAGGAAAGGATTTGTTGCTGAATCCTGGAGTGAGACTGAAGAGGAGTCAGAAGCCTCTTCCAGCTCCAGTGATGATGAGGATGATGCAGAAGAAAAGGAATTCTGCATGATGGCAATTAATGCCTCACAGCACAACTCAGAGGAAGAAGAGTCAGAGTCAGACTCAGAGATTCAACCTGAAGAAGATCAGGTAATCAGTTCTTTTGATTTTACTTCAGAAGATTTTAAATCTGAATTTAAAGCATTGTGTTTAGATCTGCTAAAGTCTGAGAAAGAGATCATCTCTCTCAGAAATCAATTATCTGAACAAAGTGTTTTAAAATCGGAAAATCTCAAACTCTCTCAGGAGTTGGAGAACTATAAGGAACAGATAGCTTCACTGAAGAGTGAGCTCTCTGAGGCCAAGAAGCTTGAAGAATCCCTTAATGGGAGAAGCATCAAGCTGATGGACATCACAAGCACAGTGAATTCTAGACTTAACAGTACACTGGGCTTGGGTGCTTCATCCAGCCAACCTATAGTCCTAACAACTCCCATCAAGTTTATTTCTAGCAAGGGAAAGGGAGTTGTAGAGGTTGCCAGGAAAAATTTTGATCTGCCTCAGAAATTTAAGTCCCAGCAAAAATCGTCGAACGAAGCTCGACGATCGCCGAATGAAGATCGACGATCGCCGAACGCAGCTCGACGACCTCAGGAAAAATCGTCGAACGCTGGTCGACGATCTCAGCCAAGATCGTCGAACGCTGGTCGACGATCCCATATACCTGACCTCAGCCATAGTCGACCGTCGAACGGAGCTCGACGATCTGACCCAAGATCGTCGAACTCATCTCCAAGATCGTCGAACAAAGGTCAGAGCTCTGGAGATTTTTTCAAAGGCAAGTCAAAATTGAATCCTGAGGGTTCTTCATCCCAAACCTTCAACCCTTATACTGAATGGATTTTACCTCCAAGGAGATATCATCCTGAAGGATATAAGAGTCAGCCAGGGATGTCTTTCATTTCTGAATTTAGAGGTTATCAACCTAGGCCCAAGGTAAACTGGGTCAAAAACAAGTAAATTGTTTCATGTGCAGGTGAAGACCTATCCAACATCTAACCAGCAATGGTATTTGGATAGTGGGTGCTCTAAGCACATGACAGGAAACAAGGACAACCTCAATTCCTTTAGAGCCAAGCTTGGACCCAAAGTTATCTTTGGAGATTCCAACTTTGGACAAACTAAAGGATATGGTGCAGTCCAGATTGGTTCTGTAACCTTCAAGAAAGTAGCATATGTGGAAGGACTGAAGCACAACCTAATCAGCATCAGTCAACTATGTGATGAAGGCTACCAGGTGACCTTCAGCAAAACCTTATGCAAAATCAAGTCAGAGGACAACACAACTGTGTTGACAGGTAAAAGGAAAGGTAACATCTACCTAGTAGATTTTTTTCAACTACTATAGATATCTGTTTATTCAATTCAGTTTGTAGACCAAATGTTTTATGGCATAAGAGACTAGGACACCTAAACCTTAGAACTATTGCTAGGCTATCCAAGGACAACCTTGTTAGAGGACTACCTTCTGGCTCATACAAGAAGGAAGGACTCTGCAAGGCTTGTCAATTAGGCAAGCAAACTAAAAACAGTTTCAAGTCACTTAATAAGAGTGATTCACCTAGGATATTGTATCTGTTACACATGGATCTATTTGGACCCATCACAGTACAAAGCCTAGGAGGGAAATCCTACACTTTGGTGATTGTAGATGACTTCTCTAGATTCACTTGGGTGTTCTTTCTAAGGAAGAAGTCTGATAACTTTAAGTGTCTGACAGAGTTTCTCAAATGTATAAAGATTGAGTTCAATACTCACATTGCCCTGATCAGAAGTGATCATGGGACAGAGTTTGATTCTCTTCTTATGCAAGAGTTCTGTCAGAGTGAAGGGATCAGGCATACTTTCTCAGCTCCTAGAACTCCTCAACAAAATGGGGTAGCTGAAAGGAAAAATAGAACCCTTATTGAATCTGCCACTACATTGTTGTCAGATGCTCATCTACCTCTATCCTTCTGGGCAGAGGCAGTGAACACCTCCAACTATATGCTGAACAGGAGTCTGATACATAAACTAAAGGGAAAGACTCCCTATGAATTACTCAAAGGGAAGAAACCTAAAGTTGACTATTTCAGAATTTTTGGCTGCACCTGCTATATTCACAATAATGATAAGAAATATTTAGCAAAATTTCAAGCCAAAGCTGATGAAGGAGTGTTTCTGGGATACTCCATGATCAGCAAGGCCTATAGGGTATATAATAAATCATCATTGAAAATTGAGGAATCTGTTCATGTTTCTTTTGATGAAACTAACATGTCTTTCAAGGAGAAGATCTCTTCTACCATAGAACCTTTGTAGGAACACTCTCTAGTTGAAGATATGAACAAGTTACAGGTTGCTCAAGAAGAAGAAAGCAGTGAAGATGAAAGCAATGCTCAACACATTGAAGCTCCATTTGAAGAGCCAGTTGTTGTACCACAAGAGGAAACAACAACACAGGTTGGTGAACAATCAACACCCCCTGTTGATTTAGTAACATCAAGAGACCATCCAATTTCCCAAATAATTGGAGAAATCTCAGCTGGTGTGCAAACCAGAAATCAGATCAACTAAAACCTGTTGCACACCTGCTTCCTTTCTCAAATTGAGCCTCAGTCCATTCAAGATGCAGAGCAAGATCCACACTGGATCATTGTCATGCAAGAGGAGTTGCATCAATTTGAGAGAAACAAAGTATGGGAACTAGTGCCAAAGCCAAAGGATCATTCCATTGTTGGAACAAAATGGGTATTCAGGAACAAACTGGATGATCAAGGAGTAATAATAAGGAACAAGACAAGGCTAGTTGCCCAAGGATATTCTCAAGAAGAAGGAATTGACTACGACCAGACTTTTGCACCTGTTGCAAGATTGGAAGCCATCAGGATATTTCTAGCTTATGCAGCTCACAAAGGCTTCAAGGTTTATCAGATGGATGTCAAGAGTGCCTTTTTAAATGGAGACATCAAAGAGGAAGTCTATGTCAGACAACCTCCAGGTTTTATCTCTCCAACTCACCCTGATTATGTATTCAAACTACATAAAGCATTATATGGTCTCAAGCAAGCTCCTAGAGCATGGTATGAGACTCTAGTATGCTTTCTCTTGGAAAATGGTTTTATAAGGGGTAGAGTAGACCAAACTCTTTTTATTAGAACCCATACGTCACATACCCTACTAGTACAGATTTATGTAGACGATATCATTTTTAGTTCTACTGACTCAAAATTATGCAGAAGGTTTTCTAACCTAATGCATTCTAAATTTGAGATGAGTAGCATGGGTGAGCTATCCTTCTTCCTAGGATTGCAAGTCAAACAACATGCTGAAGGCATCTTTATTTCTCAAACCAAATATGCAAATGAACTGGTTAAGAAATTTGGTATGTCTGAGGCATCTTGTATGAAAACACCCATGCCTACCAATGCTGTATTGGATGCTGATGAACATGGGAAACCAGTTGATCAGACAACATATAGAGCAATGATTGGCTCTTTACTGTATCTTACAGCTAGTAGACCAGATATAATGTTTGCTACATGTATATGTGCTAGGTTCCAAGTAAGCCCTAGAGAGTCACACCTCGCATTAATAAAGAGGATTCTTAGGTATGTTAAAAGTTGTCCAAATCTAGGCCTCTGGTATCCAAAAGATTCAGCATTTGAGTTAACTGGATTCTCTGATGCTGATTATGCTGGATGCAGAATTGACAGGAAAAGCACCAGTGGAACTTATCAGTTCCTTGGTGATAGACTTGTCTCCTGGTTTTGCAAGAAACAAACATCTGTGTCAACTTCAACTGCTGAAGCTGAATATATGGCTGCAGGTAGTTGTTGTTCACAAATATTGTGGATTCAAAATCAACTCCTAGACTATGGTTACAACTTAGAGAAGTCAAAAATATTTTATGACAATACAAGTGCTATTTCCATAGCTCAAAATCCAGTCCTCCATAGTAGGACAAAACACATAGAGATTAGGCATCACTTCTTAAGGGACAATGTTGAAAAGAATAAAATTGAACTGCAATATATCCCAACTGATTTACAAAGGGGAGATATTTTCACCAAGCCCTTGGATGAAAAGAAACACACTTTCTTCCTAAATCAGTTAGGAATGTTAGATGGAGGAAGTCTTAAATAATCCCCAAGATTTTGAAAGCTAAAAATTGACCAAGACTAGGCAAAATTCTGATTTTTATTAATGTCTAGGATTTTCTGATCTCTGAACTGCGCTCGACGATTCCCCCAAAGATCGTCGAACAGAGATCGACGATTTCCAGAATCGTCGAACTGAGTTCAGCGCCCCTCAGACAGCATGAACTGTCTCCTTCGGTCAACGATCGTCGAATGGCGCTCGACGATCTTGTTCCCTGAACGATCGTCGAACGGAGCTCGACGCCTTTCCAGATCGTCGAACGGAGATCGACGATGTTGGAGTCTCTTCAGATTCCTTTAGAAGCCTCGATCGTCGAACTGAGTTCAACGATCTTTCCAATTCTGCGTCGAACCCTAATATAAAACTCATTTTTCGCCGTCGTTCTCTCTTGCGCTTTCAATTTCTCTGCAAGAATTTTCTTCCCTCCAAACAGTTCTACGCTTGTTCGGTTTGTTTGTTAAGTTTTTGCAGGTACAATGGCCGTCTCAGTTGCTGTCCTCGCCGCCATGAAGTTTGATGCAGGGTTTGACATCGATTTGGACTCCTTCAACACCACTGATCAAATCTTCCAGGACATCCTGAGTCTATTCAAGGATCAACATTTGTCTGCCCTCATGACCACAAGAATCAAACTTGCCTCAGATGAAATAAAGGAATGGGTATATACTGCACACAACCTTGACAACAACACCATTGTTGGAACTATTGCTGGAACCCAGGTACCTCTGACCCCAACAGTTTTAACAGAGGTTTTTGGTTTAAGAAATGGTGAAGACTCTGCTGAACTTTCTGGAGAAGAATTTTCTGATATACTTGCCAGGATGGGTCATCCTGAGGGAAACCCTAGCAAGTTGTTTAAGAGGAACCTGTCAGTTGAATACAGGTTCCTGGCAGATGTTGTAGGCAAGGTCCTGTTGGCAAAACATTCTGCACATGACACCATCTCCAGACATCAGCTCTGCCTTATGGGAGCTCTGGTAGATAGGAAAAGCCTAAACTGGGGAGAGGTCTTCTTTGACCTGATAAAGAAGAAGATTAATAAAACCTTTGTGAATTTTGGAAGAATTCTGGGAGTCTTCCTTCAGGCAA
This sequence comes from Platanthera guangdongensis, assembly GCA_039583875.1. Taxonomy (NCBI): domain Eukaryota; kingdom Viridiplantae; phylum Streptophyta; class Magnoliopsida; order Asparagales; family Orchidaceae; genus Platanthera; species Platanthera guangdongensis. The sequence continues at coordinate 109,050,176 of CM077154.1, forward strand.
GGTGCCCTGCTCTGCTGGTCTCCTCTGGAGTGCACATCAATGCCTCCAAGAGACTCACCTGTGCCCTATTTGGGAAATGGGACAGGCAGATTAGCAAGCCAAGCAGGCCCTCTTCATCTGCCCCTTCAGGCACCAGGACTCAAAGAGTCACTCCCCCCCAGGTCTCTGCACCTGCAGAGAATCTGCCTGCTGCTAGTGCTGCTTCTCCTCCTCCTCCAAGTTCAACCTTACCTCCAGCTCCATCCACCATTCCAGCCTCATCCCCCATTACCATCTCCAGCCCATCTCCAACATCCATTCCATCTCCAGCAACAACTTCATCACCTCCAGCAGACCACTTCCACTTATTATTCTCATATCCACCACCAGATGTCACCTCATCTCCATCCATACCATCCTTCACACTTCTGGATGAATCCTACATGGATGATTCCCCCTCCTCTCCTCCAGACTTACCATCCTCTTCAACATCCTTCCAGGACCTTCTCCACCACATCATTGACCAACCCACTTTCACTCCCTCCATATCCCTCCCTTTGTCCTCCATCTCCACAATCCCCTCTCCTGAGCCATTCATTCCACCATTCAGCCCTCCACCTCCAGCTTCTTCAGCCATCCCTGTACCCTCTACCTCTGCTCCTCTTCTTGAGCAAGTAGATCTTTCAGCCCTTGCTGACAAGCTGTATGAGCTCATTGCCCCCAGGCTCTCCCTCCTCTTGGAGACCTCTTTGGCTCCTCTACACTTGTCAGTGGCAGCCCTCTCTGCCAGGCTCTCTTCTCTCCTCCCTCAAGCAGCCTCACCAGCAGTGTGCCTTGATACAGAGGTATCTGCATCCAGGCAGGGGGAGATGCCTTATGAAGCCAGCCTTCATGCTGCTGTTGCTGCTGCTTCTGCTTCTGCTCCTGCTGCTGCTGCTGTGCTTGTATCTTCTGCTCCAGTTGCTGTGCCTACTCCAGTCTTAGCAATAGACCTAAGGTCTTTGCTATCTGCATTTGATACTGCATATTACAGCTACCTCCCAGAGCCATATGCTGTCCAGCCCCCAGAGGTTCTTGCTGCCCAGCCCTCAGAAGATCTGTCTAAGGCTCTGGTGCCTTTCTCTGTCTGTGACCCCAGTATTATATCTTCTTTTATACACTCACTGACTGCTGCTGCTGCTGATAAGGAAAAGGCTGAATCTGTTTCTGAAATTGTTCTTGCTGCTGCTGAAGAAAATGCTCCAACTACTGCTGACATTCAAATTGTTTCTGATGAGCTCACACCCCAGGATTTTCTGATGACAGAGGCTGTTGTTTTTGAGCCTGCTGTAGATGTTGTTGTTGTTTCTGAACCAACTGCTGCCATAATTCCTGAAGTTACTAGTGTTGTTTCTGCTGTTGCTCCTGTATCTGTTGCTATATCTACTGCTATACCTGCTGCTGCCCCTTCTGCTTCTGCCCCATCTGCTGCAATGCAACTGAAGAAAGATCTTATGAAGAAGATAGATGTTATATATGATGCCCAGAGCTCTGACACTGATGAGTTTAAGACAGATTCTGATGACTCTGCTGCCACCATTGCAAGGAAAAGGAAGGCAAGAAGTAAGGCAATGAAAAGGGTTCCACCTACCAAAGTTAGAGATGATAATGATGTTCCTTACTATATTCTGCACAACTGCCCAATTTCTGAACATTGGATGCAGTACTCCAAAAATCAGCTAAAGGCAATGAAGAAGAAAAGAAAGTTTGATAAGGACTCCTCCCAGTTCAAGCACCCTCATCCTCCTCCACCACCTCCACCTGATGCAGGTGTAGGTGGCAGCTCTGCAAGTTCAGGCCCAGCTAGAAGTCAGGCTCCCTACCAACCTCATGCTAGAACATATCAAAGGGAAAGCCAGTCTAGGGGCTCTTACTCTAGAAGGGGAGGATATAGGGGAAATCAAAGAGAGACTCAGGTTTACTCCAAAGGGCATTCCAGGCAGCACCCTTATTCCAGGGGAAGACATGTTCCTTCTGATACATCTTCAGGTCCATTCCCCTATAAGCTCAGAGAAACTGTGACTGCCAGGACTCCTCAAGATACTTCTTCCAACAGGTATGAGCCACCTGTTCCATTTGAGGACCCTGAGAAGAATCTTGTTGCTTGGACTGCTAGAATGAAAGAGTTGGCTGCTTTAGACCAGATAAAGAAAGCCAAAGAGCAAGGCCTGGACACCTCCAATATATCTACAATGTCAGAACAAAGACAAAAAGAACTAGAAAGATATGCCTCCAGTAAGTTTTTTGATGCAGACAGGTACATGGAGTTGCTTCCAGCTGCAGTGGTTCCCAAGGCTTCTAAGCAAATTTATTTGGGTGCAGCTGATGACACCAGATCCAAACAGGAAGCTTTAAATCCTAACAGAGAAATCAAGATGGTAAAAGGCAAAGAGAAAAAGTAACTCTGTAAGGTGACAATTCTTGGTTTTTCTGACTGATATCTGGATGACATATATATATATATATCTCTGTGATGGTTCTGTAATGTCTAGCTACTGTTGTTTTTGTATTTTTCTGTTTATATGTTGTTATTTGAATTTCCAAAATCTGTAAATAGTAATCCTAACCCAAATAGGGGGAGATTGTTGGAACACCCTATTACTAATTTGGGTCAGGATCACTATGTCTCTAGGAATCTGTGTTTGACCTTCTGTATAGCTTAATAGGTCAATTAGAATTGAGTCTAAGGGATCAGGAGTCTAGGTTTGGAAGCTGCCCTGAAGACCAAAGTTTTTCTGGAGACTAAGTCCAATCGTCGAGCTCAGCACGACGTTTCGTCGAACTCCGGTCGACGATCATCTAGCTCAACTTCTGCAGATCGTCGAGCTCCATTCGACGATCGCTGAGCTCAACCTCATAATATCGTCGAGCTCCACTCGACGATCGCTGAGCTCAACTTCTCAATATCGTCGAACTCCTTTCGACGATCGCTGAGCTCAGGTCGACGATTTTGACTCCGCATTAGATTCTTATCTCTGAGCTCAGTTCGACGATCTTTGAGCTCAGATCGACGATTATATTGCTACTTGGATTTTTCAGTTCGCTGAGCTCAGCTCGACGATAGCAGAGCTCAGTTCGACGATTTCAGTTATCTTTCAGAATTCAAATTCAAATCAGATAGAAGTTATTCTGCATTTAATTCAGAAGATCTGCCAGCCGTTTTCATTTACTCCTGGAGCACGTTTCAAGGGATTTTTCAAGGAACAATTCAGTGGACCTTCCTTCAGAAGAAATTATGCAATTAAGGCTGTAATCAATGCAGACCAACGGCTATCTTTGACAGAGTGATATCCTATTCAGACACAGAGAATAATAGACAGAATGTTTTTTGAATAAAACAGAGAAGAAATACAGAGATTGACAAGAACAGAAAACACAACTCAGAATACAGAGACTCTCTCAATCTTCTGTCAAAAAGATTTCTGAAGAACACTCATCAGAGAGATCAAGCTTTCAAAAATCTTCAGATCTCTTCAGCTCTCAAGTGTTCAAGGCCAACATCATTTCAAGACTCCAGACTCTCAATATTTCAGCTTGCTGAAATCATCTTGTGCTGGAGATCTATCTTTGAAGGCCTATCACCCTCAGCAAAGCTCATCTTCCTGAAGATTTCAAGGACTCAGGGGGAGCTTTGACAACATCACTGAATCAACATAGTCTTCTCAATTGCTTGAGAAAGAGAAGACTGCCATCACTCTCTCACCCCCCATTCTGTAAAGGGTTTTTCAAACTCCCTTCAAAAGTTTGAATCTGGTTTTTGAGCACCTTGTCAAAAGCTCATTGGTGGAAAGACACCTGATCAAAAAATCTGATTTGGTTTTTGAGCACCTTATCAAAAGCTCATTGGTGCTCAGGACACCTGATCAACTCATCCTGCAGTGGATTCCTACCTAGGGTGGTAGAAGAGTGGATGTACCCAATTTGGGGAACCACTATAATTCCTTGTGTCATCTGGTTTTGCATGTTTTCTTTTTGTTTCTGGCCTAGAATTTCTTGTGCTTAGTTTCTACATAGCTTAGCTTGTGATTAGTTTTATTTCTGCTTCCCTGCTTACACTCATTACAACAATTGTTGTAAAGCTTTGCAAAAGTTTTTCTTTGTGTTTTAAAAAGCACCATATACTCTATTCACCCCCCCTCTAGAGTATATCAGATCTAGTTTCCCCTTTCACACTTACTTTCAAGTACAGGGTCGTTCATATGCAAGAGAAGACAAGGAGCATGGATGGATCAAGGAGCAGCTCCAGGGTGGAAGACGAAAATTCGTCCAAGGAAAATTCGACGAGAATCACCAAGTGATTCTCGCCGATTCGACGAGAATCACTAGTGATTCTCGCCGAATCGACGAGAATCATTAGTGATTCTCGCCGACTCCTTCTGGCTACCTCAAAACGGTGCCACGTAAGATTCGGCGAGAATCACTAGTGATTCTCGCCGAACCGGTGGCCAAGCAGCTCATGTATACAAAGTGAAATTCGTTGAGAATCAATAAGTGATTCGGCGAGAATCACTAACGATTCTCGACGAATCGTCGAGAATCACTTGGTGATTCTCGCCGATTCGTCGAGAATCGCCTGCGATTCTCGCCGATTTTCACTTAGCGTTTTCTCAGGTTGCTGCTGGACCGGATTCTGCCTCTAGACTAGTTTGAACCGAACTTAGGGATTTCTAGTGTGGGTCCCACAAACGGCCATATTGGAGTTATCTACAGTATATATATTCCAGTATTTTGAACAGTAAAATCACGGAGAAAAGAGAACGAAACCGAGCCGCGACGAAACCCTAATATCGTGATTCCTCTCCGCCGCCGCTGTCGTGCTCGGGCAAGTTGGTCGCCGTCAACAATCGAGATTCCTTAGTGATCTCCGGCGACAGAAGCTTAGCAAAGCTTGAGTCTCACGTGTCTATCCAGAGATCTCTTGTCTCTCGATTTGGTGACCGGGAAAAACGCCCCCGTCCGAATCGATCGAGACGACCGATCCTAGAGTGACCGTTGGTAGACCTAGTTTGCTTCGCTACGAAGTTTGGATCTCCAAGTTCAGCAACCGCTTATCATCGTAGCCGCCGATCCCGAAGCTAGCCGCCGCTCGTGTTGCCGCCGCCGGTTCCGGGGAGATCCTCTCCAAGAAAGACCAAGGTTGTAGACTCTTCGTTGACTTCACGAACACGTCGTCGAACGAAGAGGAACACCGTAGTCTCCGAAAGAAGTTTGTATCTCGTGTACATTCTATATTTACTTTTGTTGTAAAGGAACTTTTGTTCCCTGTTGTAAGGGTTGGGTGCAACCCGTTTTGTGGGAGTGTTGACTCTCACGTGTGGAAGGGCTCCTTCCGTTAGTACAGGGATTGGATTTCAATCCCGTTGGATAAGTGACCGAGTCGTCCCTTGTTGGGAGATAGGTCGAAGGGGGAAAGTGGATGTGCCCAAGTCGGGGAACCACTATAAATTTCCTGTGTATTCTGTGTGTTGTGCCTTTTATCTTTATTGTGCAGGTACCGTCTTAAATTCCGCAAAAGCGCTACTCGTCACCTATTCCCCCCCCCCCCCTAGGTGAACATAGCTGACACTAGGTGGACTTTAAAGTGGTATCAGAGCTAGGTTGCTCTTCAAAGGTTAACACCTTGAGTAGAATCCTGCCACCAGTATCAGAAGCATGGATCTGGATTATGAGATACCGCCACTCAAACTCCACGCATGCACAATGGATTATTATCCCATCTGGAGAATGAGAGTGTCATTTCACCTTGATGCTATCGATCCTCGAGCATCCTTCATCCTGGAAGAGGGTCCGTTTATTCCCATGAAGACCTCCGACTCTGGGATCCAAGTGCCCATGGGCATTGCTGAGATGTCAGAGACGGAACTATCACTATTTCACTTGGACGAGAGGATTCGACAAATTATCATGGATGTCTGGTCTGGAGCCTCTCGCTCTAGATTGGAAAAATGTAGAACGGCTAAATCTCTGTGGATGATGATCTCAGAGCTGATGGGGGGGTCAGAGAAAGCTGTATTATGCTGTCAATCAGAGGATGAAGCGTATGTAGGAGTCCTCACTTCTGAAGATGAAGGCAAGGATCCTTCGGACTGCATCAGAGCTCTAGTGTCCGTGTCAGAGACTGAAGAGGACAATGAGGAAAGCAGCTCTGATGTGGATGAAATAATAGTCACTGGATCTAACGATAATAACACAGAAGTGCAGGTAACTTCCTCATCCTGCCCCGTATCTCTTGAAATTTCTGAAGACAGGAACTGCCCTCCTTCAGAAAATGCTGATTCCCTGAAGAGAGCCCTTTAGTCAAGCAATCTACTTGCTGAGGAGCAAGCTCAAGAGATTGCTCGACTGAAGGTCTTGTTGGTTCTCCAATTGGCGTCCAACAAGGCCAAGGACTCTAAGATCTCAGCTCTAGAGAGTAGTCTGGAGAATGAGAAAAGAATAGTATCAAACTTCTCCAAGGTTGATGCCATTAAGAGAAAGCAAGAAAACGGGTGGATCTCCCGGATTGTCAATTCGTGGAGAAATGGGGAAACGGTATTCCGACCCCCCACTCCAAGCAGGAAGGCAACTCATCATGCCTTCAGGTATGACCACAGGAATAATCGTGGTCACTGCAAGGGTGATCTGTCCCCATGTGGAGACACCCGGAGTGCAAGGGCCGGCATGGCCACCCACGAGAGAATACCTAAGGCTCATTCTGAGCCCTTTGTATTCACTGCCACTGCCCCAACACAGTGTGGATCTGTATGTCCCAGCTCACAGAAGGCTTCTCACCACTCGAGGACACGGGATAGAGAGGATAGAAGTCATGATGTCAGGTTCCATGGGGCCCCTGTAAGGGAGATGCCTGAAAGAATGGCACCACCTTCCCGGCCTCATAACGCTCACAACATGCATTCTTTCCACCCTTCCACGTGTCACGATGGAAGAGGAACTTTTGTGACAAGATCATGCCCTATTCCGTTTAGACCTAGGACCGTGACTACATCAGTCACGAGATCAGGTCGGAAACGGCGATACAACATTCACCCATGTTGGTGCTGTGGCAAAGTGGGACACTTTGCCATCGATTGTTGGCACAACCCCTCTGTGCCCACGGCAAGGGTTTATCCACATTCTCGGGACAGAGGTAGTCTTCCAGACAGGTTTTCTGAAGGAAGGCAGTGGCGTGCTCATACTAACAGGAACCTAGGACCCAATATGATTTGGGTTCCTAAGGTAAAGTAATTCTTTCTTACAGGGTAGTCTAGGTTCCCGTGAATATGATGGGAACTAGACAGTAGGTGGCTCAAGACTAAAATGGAACAATCGTCTGCAATAACAGATGTGATATCAATTTGAGCATACTCACATTGAGCTTCTGATATGTTCTACCTGAGGGCCTAAAACGATGACTCTTAAAATCCCAGGTACTCATGATCAGTTTCAAGACTTGAGTCATTTTCAATTGACAATTACATATATACATATATATATCATTATATACAGATACTTCTTTGTATATTAGTGTATGTATGCACGTCTAAGGATAGGTTAACTCGATGCATGCAAATCTTTACACATCAATAAAGGGTTAACGAAGATATGTCATCGTGAATCTCGACAACACACAATTGACATTAAGAAGTCTTTGGAAAAGCCTCATTAAAATCCAAATAGATTGACTTTAGAATATACATGTATTTATCATGTGTATATTGACTTGACATCAGAATATTTCAAAAATATTGCAAGCTTCTCAACATGAAAATTTCTAGTCAAGAGATCTCTCAATTTCGAATTAGACAAATAGTATCAGAAACCGAATTAACCAAATCTCCTGAATCCCGCCGACCATTCGCATTCACCCCGAATCCCGACGAACTAGACAAATCCCGCCGAAAGAGTTCTTCCGCCGATTCGCCTTCTTCACGAATCCAGCCTCACGTCGCAGCAGCTTTCTCGAAAGCGTTCTTCCGCCGATTCGCCGAAACCCGCAGGAGCTCTCCCTCCGACTCGCCGAATCGCCATTCATCCTGCTCTAGGGACAACTGCTGGGTGTCCATCTTCTTCCCGTAAGCTCTCGTCGAATCGCGAAGTGTCCCTGTGACCGCAAGGTTCTCGCAAGGTCCATCGTCAAATCGAGAAGGTTCTCGCAACGTTCTAGCAAGGCCGAACCCCACAGGAAACTCCTCCATCCACCGAAGGTCTTCCCGAAGCTCCTCAACTCACTTCCATATAAGTCCTTAGGTAACCCCTTTCTCACCCGTTCTTGGACGCTCTCACTAGTGGCGCTTTCTTTTTGAATGTTCATTAATGCTTAGCGTAGGGCTTCTCTCTCTAGATCTACGATGGCTCCAAGGACAACTGCAGGGTTGGTATCTGGCTGCGAGCTGGTTCGAACTGGGTTTTCTTACGCCTCGGACGAATTCCGCAACATCATTCTAATGCTGGAAGAGGCTGGGCTAACCTTCGTCTTGGAGCACCCTTGCAAAATCCTGGACAAAGAGGTGCTGGAGTTCTTCGCTACCGCAAGACTCCGAGATGGAGACTCCATAATCAAGAGCAAGGTGGCGGGGGCAAAAGTAAAGATGTCTGCCAGCAAGCTGAGTCGCTACCTGCAGCTTTCTAGTTCGGAGCAGGAGGACTATTTGGAGGACGAGGACAAAACCAGAACTCTCTTGTTCTGCGGTCTTCCACGAGGAACTCGATCAATAAAGAGAAAGGAGATGAATGAAGAAGGGAAGCTCCTATCTGACGTTATTGGAAAAGTGCTCATCTGCAAGCCGGGCTCGCATGACCATATCTCAGGAAATATGTTCAAGATCCTCATAGCTGTTGTCTGCCGCAAGAGGTTCAACTGGGGGGAGTTGCTGTTCCAAAATATCAAGGACACCTTGGGCACTCCAAGTTTTGGCCGCATCATAAGCTTATATCTAAACCAGCTGAACGGAGACAAGTTTGACATGAGCAAAGACGTCCCTCTCCACTACTTGAAGAAGATGGATGCAAGTGTGTTTGATCGATGGGAGCGGCGTATCGGGCAGCCTGCTGTGGAAGAGCAACAGGAAGTTTCTCCAGCAGTCACCCCCGGTGAAATTCCTGATACCGTGACTGCAGGAATCGAGGGGGAGACTCTACCCCCTCATACGGATGTAATATCTGAAATCGCCCAGGTGGCCAGGGATGCTGTGGCCGACACTCAAGAAGTAAGTGACACTGTGCTGGATACTGGTGACCAAGAATTGGAAGAAGCTGCTGATATAGATGATTTCTTGGATGAGGACGGAGAGGAAGATGAGAATGAGGGACATGAAGTACTTGAGACTCCGGATCCTGTTGAACCTCCACCTGACAAGTCTGCACCAGTGGAGGGGGAGTTAGATAAATCTACAGAGACTGCCAACATTCCTCCTGTAGAGACTGTGATGGTATCCAGCTCTACAGATGCGTCTGCTGAAATGCATGGCCCACAAGTTCCTCCGGCTATTCCGTTACGAGATGAGCTAGCCACTCACACTGTCAATATCATTCAGGGCATTGTGAATGAACTTAAAGTCTCATTTGATGAAGCCCAGAATAAACTGCTGAACAGGATTAAGACTTCGGAAAATCTGATGCTCAAGAATATGGTGGAAATCAACCATAAGCTGGACGTGATGGAGAATAAATTTGAAGAGAAGTATACCGCGGCCGGCGAAGCTGTCACACTCTTAATGGCCGGCTTGAAAAAGAATACTGATACTCTGGCTGTCGTAAATCAGAACGCACACGTTGTAGCCACCAACATTCAGAAGTTTGATGGTAATATGGTCACTTTAAATGCCAATCAGCAAGCCCTGATCACTGAATTCTCCAAGACCACGAAGCATATTGATGACTCCCTGCACTCATATGCCAACTGCATAGCTGTCGAAGCCAAAAAGGGGGAGAAAGAGTATATAGCTACGTTGGCCAAGCTTCAAGAAAGCATGAGCACACACTTCGCCCAATCAAGCAAATATGTCTATGAGAGCTGCTGGTGGATGCTCCAACAGGCACTAGGTACGTTAGGCGTCATTCTGCCTGACAATCCTGCCGGTATTCATGTCCCTGAGACATCTAAGGCCGCTGAGGAAGTAAGTGTTGCTGAGGATGTAAGTGCAAGTGCTGCAGATATTCCCACAAATGACGCTGATGCTAGGGCTCTCTCCAAAGCTAAACTGAGGAGCATGTTTGACCAAGAGGCCTTAGCAAAAGCTAGGGGAAAGAGAAAAGTTCAAGAAGGGACCTCCAAGGAGACACAGGCTGCAAAGAGAACTCGAATGAATGAGGAGGATGTACGAAACGAAAGGTGGAGTCCAGTTTCAAGGAACATCATCTTAGACACCTTCTGGCTGCAAGAAAGAGGAGAGATCAATCGAAACGAAGTATATAGCCAGTATGAGTGGGAAACGCACAAAACGTTTGAAGCGAAACGCAACATCTTTTTCAGAAACAACAAGGATGCAGATAAAGTTGCTCCTCCTAGGTATTACCCGAAGCCCAAAGAATACATGGAGAGGCAAAGCAAGAAGTACTTGGCTCAAAATCCTAAGGGTGACTTAACTAAGCAAAAATAGTCAAACTTATAGCTTGTCACTTGGTCTTAAGAACATTTAATGATTATTGTTGTCATAGAAACAATTTTGGATTATATGTGTATATATTTATATTGGTATATATATTTGAATTTGTGAATGACTCAAGTCCTGATCTGATTGCATATATTCTCTTGTGCTGCATGTTTAATTTCTGAATGCTATGTTTATTATTTGATATGTGTTATTCATCTTAGCTAGTAGGGTTTTGGCTTCGTCAAATAGGGGGAGATTGTTGGGTATTGTATCCACGATTACCTAGATTTGAGGAAGCCACCTGTCAAGCTAAGATGAATTCACAATATATTTGATGAAACATCTTAAGTTGTACTTGCAGCTCCTCCACGCTAAGTGCACACCAATGTCAGGGTGCAGTAGGTCAATATACGCGGATCTGCATGACGTAATCCCTCGTTGAGCAGATCAGTGTGTTGGACTACGTGTACTCTCTCTATTGGAGTGCACTTACTTTCAAGTACAGGGCCGTTCATATGCAAGAGAAGACAAGGAGCATGGATGGATCAAGGAGCAGCTCCAGGGTGGAAGACGAAAATTCGTCCAAGGAAAATTCGACGAGAATCACCAAGTGATTCTCGCCGATTCGACGAGAATCACTAGTGATTCTCGCCGAATCGATGAGAATCATTAGTGATTCTCGCCGACTCCTTCTGGCTACCTCAAAACGGTGCCAAGTAAGATTCGGCGAGAATCACTAGTGATTCTCGCCGAACCGGTGGCCAAGCAGCTCATGTATACAAAGTGAAATTCGTTGAGAATCAATAAGTGATTCGGCGAGAATCACTAACGATTCTCGAGAATCACTTGTTGATTCTCGCCGATTCGTCGAGAATCGCCTGCGATTCTCGCCGATTTTCACTTATCGTTTTCTCAGGTTGCTGCTGGACCGGATTCTGCCTCTAGACTAGTTTGAACCGGACTTAGGGATTTCTAGTGTGGGTCCCACAAACGGTCATATTGGAGTTATCTACAGTATATATATTCCAGTATTTTGAACAGTAAAATCACAGAGAAAAGAGAATGAAACCGAGCTGCGACGAAACCCTAATATCGCGATTCCTCTCCGCCGCCGCCGTCGTGCTCGGGCAAGTTGGTCGCCGTCAACAATCGAGATTCCTTAGTGATCTCCGGCGACAGAAGCTTAGCAAAGCTTGAGTCTCACGTGTCTATCCAGAGATCTCTTGTCTCTCGATTTGGTGACCGGGAAAAACGCCCCCGTCCGAATCGATCGAGACGACCGATCCTAGAGTGACCGTTGGTAGACCTAGTTTGCTTCGCTACGAAGTTTGGATCTCCAAGTTCAGCAGCCGCTTATCATCGTAGCCGCCGATCCCGAAGCTAGCCGCCGCTCGTGTTGCCGCCGCCAGTTCCGGGGAGATCCTCTCCAAGAGAGACCAAGGTTGTAGACTCTTCGTTGACTTCACGAACACGTCGTCGAACGAAGAGGAACACCGTAGTCTCCGAAAGAAGTTTGTATCTCGTGTACATTCTATATTTACTTTTGTTGTAAAGGAACTTTTGTTCCCTATTGTAAGGGTTGGGTGCAACCCGTTTTGTGGGAGTGTTGACTCTCACGTGTGGAAGGGCTGCTTCCGTTAGTGCAGGGATTGGATTTCAATCCCGTTGGAGAAGTGACCGAGTCGTCCCTTGTTGGGAGATAGGTCGAAGGGGGAAAGTGGATGTACCCAAGTCGGGGAACCACTATAAATTTCCTGTGTATTCTGTGTGCTGTGCCTTTTATCTTTATTGTGCAGGTACCGTCGTAAATTCCGCAAAAGCGCTACTCGTCACCTATTCCCCCCCCCCATAGGTGCACATAGCTGACACTAGGTGGACTTTCAAGTGGTATCAGAGCCAGGTTGCTCTTCAAAGTTTAACACCTTGAGTAGAATCCTGCCACCAGTGTCAGAAGCATGGATCTGGATTATGAGATACCGCCACTCAAACTCCCCGCATGCACAAAGGATTATTATCCCATCTGGAGAATGAGAGTGTCATTTCACCTTGATGCTATCGATCCTCGAGCATCCTTCATCCTGGAAGAGGGTCCGTTTATTCCCATGAAGACCTCCGAATCTGGGATCCAAGTGCCCATGGGCATTGCTGAGATGTCAGAGACGGAACTATCACTATTTCACTTGGACGAGAGGATTCGACAAATTATCATGGATGTCTGGTCTGGAGCCTCTCGCTCTAGATTGGAAAAATGTAGAACGGCTAAATCTCTGTGGATGATGATCTCAGAGCTGATGGGGGGGTCAGAGAAAGCTGGATTATGCTGTCAATCAGAGGATGAAGCGTTTGTAGGAGTCCTCACTTCTAAAGATGAAGGCAAGGATCCTTCGGACTGCATCAGAGCTCCAGTGTCTGTGTCAGAGACTGAAGAGGACAGTGAGGAAAGCAGCTCTGATGTGGATGAAACAATAGCCACTGGATCTAATGACAATAACACAGAAGTGCAGGTAACTTCCTCATCCTGCCCCGTATCTCTTGAAATTTCTGAAGACAGGAACTGCCCTCCTTCAGAAAATGCTGATTCCCTGAAGAGAGCCCTTCAGTCAAGCAATCTACTTGCTAAGGAGCAAGCTCAAGAGATTGCTCGACTGAAGGTCTTGTTGGTTCTCCAATTGGCATCCAACAAGGCCAAGGACTCTAAGATCTCATCTCTAGAGAGTAGTCTGGAGAATGAGAAAAGAATAGTATCAAACTTCTCCAAGGTTGATGCCATTAAGAGAAAGCAAGAAAATGGGTGGATCTCCCGGATTGTCAATTCGTGGAGAAATGGGGAAACGGTATTCCGACCCCCCACTCCAAGCAGGAAGGAAACTCATCATGCCTTCAGGTATGACCACAGGAATAATCGTGGTCACTGCAAGGGTGATCTGTCCCCATGTGGAGACACCCGGAGTGCAAGGGCCGGCATGGCCACCCACGAGAGAATACCTAAGGCTCATTCTGAGCCCTTTGTATTCACTGCCACTGCCCCAACACAGTGTGGATCTGCATGTCCCAGCTCACAGAAGACTTCTCACCACTCGAGGACACGGGATAGAGAGGATAGAAGTCATGATGTCAGGTTCCATGGGGCCCCTGTAAGGGAGATGCCTGAAAGAATGGCACCACCTTCCCGGCCTCATAACGCTCACAACATGCATTCTTTCCACCCTTCCACGTGTCACGATGGAAGAGGAACTTTTGTGACAAGATCATGCCCTATTCCGTTTAGACCTAGGACCGTGACTACATCAGTCATGAGATCAGGTCGGAAACGGCGATACAACATTCACCCATGTTGGTGTTGTGGCAAAGTGGGACACTTTGCCATCGATTGTTGGCACAACCCCTCTGTGCCCACAGCAAGGGTTTATCCACATTCTCGGGATAGAGGTAGTCTTCCAGACAGGTTTTCTGAAGGAAGGCAGTGGCGTGCTCATGCTAACAGGAACCTAGGACCCAATATGATTTGGGTTCCTAAGGTAAAGTAATTCTTTCTTGCAGGGTAGTCTAGGTTCCCGTGAATATGATGGGAACTAGACAGTAGGTGGCTCAAGACTAAAATGGAACAATCGTCTGCAATAACAGATGTGATATCAATTTGAGCATACTCACATTGAGCTTCTGATATGTTCTACCTGAGGGCCTAAAATGATGACTCTCAAAATCCCAGGTACTCATGATCAGTTTCAAGACTTGAGTCATTTTCAATTGACAATTACATATATACATATATATATCATTATATACAGATACTTCTTTGTATATTAGTGTATGTATGCACGTCTAAGGATAGGTTAACTCGATGCATGCAAACCTTTACACATCAATAAAGGGTTAACGAAGATATGTCATCGTGAATCTCGACAACACACAATTGACATTAAGAAGTCTTTGGAAAAGCCTCCTTAAAATCCAAATAGATTGACTTTAGAATATACATGTGTATATTGACTTGACATCAGAATATTTCAAAAATATTGCAAGCTTCTCAACATGAAAATTTCTAGTCAAGAGACCTCTCAATTTCGAATTAGACAAATAGTATCAGAAACCGAATTAACCAAATCTCCTGAATCCCGCCGACCCTTCGCATTCACCCCGAATCCCGACGAATTAGACAAATCCCGCCGAAAGAGTTCTTCCGCCGATTCGCCTTCTTCACGAATCCAGCCTCACGTCGCAGCAGCTTTCCCGAAAGCGTTCTTCCGCCGATTCGCCGAAACCCGCAGGAGCTCTCCCTCCGACTCGCCGAATCGCCATTCATCCTGCTCTAGGGACAACTGCTGGGTGTCCATCTTCTTCCCGTAAGCTCTCGTCGAATCGCGAAGTGTCCCTGTGACCGCAAGGTTCTCGCAAGGACCATCGTCAAATCGAGAAGGTTCTCGCAACGTTCTAGCAAGGCCGAACCCCACAGGAAACTCCTCCATCCACCGAAGGTCTTCCCGAAGCTCCTCAACTCACTTCCATATAAGTCCTTAGGTAACCCCTTTCTCACCCGTTCTTGGACGCTCTCACTAGTGGCGCTTTCTTTTTGAATGTTCATTAATGCTTAGCGTAGTGCTTCTCTCTCTAGATATACGATGGCTCCAAGTACAACTGCAGGGTTGGTATCTGGCTGCGAGCTGGTTCGAACTGGGTTTTCTTACGCCTCGGACGAATTCCGCAACATCATTCTAATGCTGGAAGAGGCTGGGCTAACCTTCGTCTTGGAGCACCCTTGCAAAATCCTGGACAAAGAGGTGCTGGAGTTCTTCGCTACCGCAAGACTCCGAGATGGAGACTCCATAATCAAGAGCAAGGTGGCGGGGGCAAAAGTAAAGATGTCTGCCAGCAAGCTGACTCGCTACCTGCAGCTTTCTAGTTCGGAGCAGGAGGACTATTTGGAGGACGAGGACAAAACCAGAACTCTCTTGTTCTGCGGTCTTCCACGAGGAACTCGATCAATAAAGAGAAAGGAGATGAATGAAGAAGGGAAGCTCCTATCTGACGTTATTGGAAAAGTGCTCATCTGCAAGCCGGGCTCGCATGACCATATCTCAGGAAATATGTTCAAGATCCTCATAGCTGTTGTCTGCCGCAAGAGGTTCAACTGGGGGGAGTTGCTGTTCCAAAATATCAAGGACACCTTGGGCACTCCAAGTTTTGGCCGCATCATAAGCTTATATCTAAACCAGCTGAACGGAGACAAGTTTGACATGAGCAAAGACGTCCCTCTCCACTACTTGAAGAAGATGGATGCAAGTGTGTTTGATCGATGGGAGCGGCGTATCGGGCAGCCTGCTGTGGAAGAGCAACAGGAAGTTTCTCCAGCAGTCACCCCCGGTGAAATTCCTGATACCGTGACTGCAGGAATCGAGGGGGAGACTCTACCCCCTCATACGGATGTAATATCTGAAATCGCCCAGGTGGCAAGGGATGCTGTGGCCGACACTCAAGAAGTAAGTGACACTGTGCTGGAGACTGGTGACCAAGAATTGGAAGAAGCTGCTGATATAGATGATTTCTTGGATGAGGACGGAGAGGAAGTTGAGAATGAGGGACATGAAGTACTTGAGACTCCGGATCCTGTTGAACCTCCACCTGACAAGTCTGCACCAGTGGAGGGGGAGTTAGATAAATCTACAGAGACTGCCAACATTCCTCCTGTAGAGACTGTGATGGTATCCAGCTCTACAGATGCGTCTGCTGAAATGCATGGCCCACAAGTGCCTCCGGCTATTCCGTTACGAGATGAGCTAGCCACTCACACTGTCAATATCATTCAGGGTATTGTGAATGAACTTAAAGTCTCATTTGATGAAGCCCAGAATAAACTACTGAACAGGATTAAGACTTCGGAAAATCTGATGCTCAAGAATATGGTGGAAATCAACCATAAGCTGGACGTGATGGAGAAGAAATTTGAAGAGAAGTATACCGCGGCCGGCGAAGCTGTCACACTCTTAATGGCCGGCTTGAAAAAGAATACTGATACTCTGGCTGTCGTAAATCAGAACGCACACGTTGTAGCCACAAACATTCAGAAGTTTGATGGTAATATGGTCACTTTAAATGCCAATCAGCAGGCCCTGATCACTGAATTCTCTAAGACCACGAAGCATATTGATGACTCCCTGCACTCATATGCCAACTGCATAGCTGTCGAAGCCAAAACGGGGGAGAAAGAGTATATAGCTACGTTGGCCGAGCTTCAAGAAAGCATGAGCACACACTTCGCCCAATCAAGCAAATATGTCTATGAGAGCTGCTGGTGGATGCTCCAACAGGAGCTAGGTACGTTAGGTGTCGTTCTGCCTGACAATCCTGCCGGTATTCATGTCCCTGAGACATCTAAGGCCGCTGAGGAAGTAAGTGTTGTTGAGGATGTAAGTGCAAGTGCTGCAGATATTCCCACAAATGACGCTGATGCTAGGGCTCTCTCCAAAGCTAAACTGAGGAGCATGTTTGACCAAGAGGCCTTAGCAAAAGCCAGGGGAAAGAGAAAAGTTCAAGAAGGGACCTCCAAGGAGACACATGCTGCAAAGAGAACTCGAATGAATGAGGAGGATGTACGAAACGAAAGGTGGAGTCCAGTTTCAAGGAACATCATCTTAGACACCTTCTGGCTGCAAGAAAGAGGAGAGATCAATCGAAACGAAGTATATAGCCAGTATGAGTGGGAAACGCACAAAACGTTTGAAGCGAAACGCAACATCTTTTTCAAAAACAACAAGAATGCAGATAAAGTTGCTCCTCCTAGGTATTACCCGAAGCCCAAAGAATACATGGAGAGGCAAAGCAAGAAGTACTTGGCTCAAAATCCTAAGGGTGACTTAGCTAAGGAAAAATAGTCAAACTTATAGCTTGTCACTTGGTCTTAAGAACATTTAATGATTATTGTTGTCATAGAAACAATTCTGGATTATATGTGTATATATTTATATTGTTATATATATTTGAATTTGTGAATGACTGAAGTCCTGATCTGATTGCATATATTCTCTTGTGCTGCATGTTTAATTTCTGAATGCTATGTTTATTATTTGATATGTGTTATTCATCTTAGCTAGTAGGGTTTTGGCTTCATCAAATAGGGGGAGATTGTTGGGTATTGTATCCACGATTACCTAGATTTGAGGAAGCCACCTGTCAAGCTAAGATGAATTCACAATGTATTTGATGAAACATCTTAAGTTGTACTTGCAGCTCCTCCACGCTAAGTGCACACCAATGTCAGGGTGCAGTAGGTCAATATACGCGGGTCTGCACGACGTAATCCCTCGTTGAGCAGATCAGTGTGTTGGCCTACGTGTACTCTCTCTATTGGAGTGCACTTACTTTCAAGTACAGGGCCGTTCATATGCAAGAGAAGACAAGGAGCATGGATGGATCAAGGAGCAGCTCCAGGGTGGAAGACGAAAATTCGTCCAAGGAAAATTCGACGAGAATCACCAAGTGATTCTCGCCGATTCGACGAGAATCACTAGTGATTCTCGCCGAATCGACGAGAGAATCATTAGTGATTCTCGACGACTCCTTCTGGCTACCTCAAAACGGTGCCAAGTAAGATTCGGCGAGAATCACTAGTGATTCTCGCCGAACCGGTGGCCAAGCAGCTCATGTATACAAAGTGAAATTCGTTGAGAATCAATAAGTGATTCGGCGAGAATCACTAACGATTCTCGACGAATCGTCGAGAATCACTTGGTGATTCTCGCCGATTCGTCGAGAATCGCCTGCGATTCTCGCCGATTTTCACTTAGCGTTTTCTCAAGTTGCTGCTGGACCGGATTCTGCCTCTAGACTAGTTTGAACCGGACTTAGGGATTTCTAGTGTGGGTCCCACAAACGGTCATATTGGAGTTATCTACAGTATATATATTCCAGTATTTTGAACAGTAAAATCACGGAGAAAAGAGAACGAAACCGAGCCGCGACGAAACCCTAATATTGCGATTCCTCTCCGTCGCCGCCGACGTGCTCGGGCAAGTTGGTCGTCGTCAACAATCGAGATTCCTTAGTGATCTCCGGCGACAGAAGCTTAGCAAAGCTTGAGTCTCACATGTCTATCCAGAGATCTCTTGTCTCTCGATTTGGTGACCGGGAAAAACGCCCCCGTCCGAATCGATCGAGACGACCGATCCTAGAGTGACCGTTGGTAGATCTAGTTTGCTTCGCTACGAAGTTTGGATCTCCAAGTTCAGCAGCCGCTTATCATCGTAGCCGCCGATCCCGAAGCTAGCCGCCGCTCGTGTTGCCGCCGCCGGTTCCGGGGAGATCCTCTCCAAGAGAGACCAAGGTTGTAGACTCTTCGTTGACTTCACGAACACGTCGTCGAACGAAGAGGAACACCGTAGTCTCCGAAAGAAGTTTGTATCTCGTGTACATTCTATATTTACTTTTGTTGTAAAGGAACTTTTGTTCCCTATTGTAAGGGTTGGGTGCAACCCGTTTTGTGGGAGTGTTGACTCTCACGTGTGGAAGGGCTCCTTCCGTTAGTGCAGGGATTGGATTTCAATCCCGTTGGAGAAGTGACCGAGTCGTCCCTTGTTGGGAGATAGGTCGAAGGAGGAAAGTGGATGTACCCAAGTCGGGGAACCACTATAAATTTCCTGTGTATTCTGTGTGCTGTGCCTTTAATCTTTATTGTGCAGGTACCGTCGTAAATTCCGCAAAAGCGCTACTCGTCACCTATTCCCCCCCCCCCCATAGGTGCACATAGCTGACACTAGGTGGACTTTCAGGGTCGGTGAGAGAAGGAGGAGTAACAAGAGTAGAGGAAGAAGCGGAAGAGAAGTAAGAGGCATTTTAAAAGAAGGTAACATCCGCAGAGACAAATTGTTTGCGGATGACGGGGTCAAAGCAACAATAACCTTTCTGAGTGGGAGAGTAGCCCAGAAAGATATATTTGGTGGACCGAGGGGAGAGTTTGTCGCGGGTGGTAGAGGGAGCATGCACAAAGGCGGTGCATCCAAAGATACGGAGAGGAAGAGGAAAGGGTTCTTTGCCTGGATAGAGAATGGAGAAAGGAGTTTGACCATGGAGAACGGTGGAGGGAATGCGATTGATGAGATACCAAGCGATGAGAACAGCATAGCCCAAGTAGGAGCGAGGGACATGCATTTGCGTAAGCAGAGTGCGAGCGACATCAAGGAGGTGACGATTTTTGCGTTTCGCCACGCCATTTTGTTGGGAGGAGTAAACGCAACTGGTCTGATGAATAATCCCATGTTCCATACAGAAGGAGGAAAAGGCTTGACTAAGATACTCTTTTGCGTTATCCGAGCGTAAGACTTTAATGGAAACGCCAAACTGAGTTTGAATGGAATGATAAAAGGATGTCCATATATCAAATAGTTCAGAACGGTCTCGTAGGAGATAGACCCAAGTACAGCGAGAAAAGTCATCAATGAACGTAACAAAGTAAGAACTACCCCTCCCAAGGGTAAGGGTAGGAGCAGGACCCCAGATGTCAGAGTGAACAAGATCAAACGGACGGGTGGATCCACGAGCTTGCTTGGGAGGAAAGGAAGAGCGGTGATGCTTGACAAGTTGACATGTGTCACAATTAAGAGGAGGATGTTGGGAAGGGAGGTGGGGGAGAAGTTGACGAAGAAGGTGAGGGGGGGCATGACCAAGGCAAAGATGCCATTGGAGAAGATCTGTAGAGGAGGAGGAGAAGGCAGATAGAGCAGAGACGTTGTCGAGGAAGTAGAGGCCGCCGCTCTCAGTCCCAGTAGCAATCGTCCGTCGGGAGGCCGGATCCTGAAAAGAACAAGAGGTAGTAGTGAATGTGACGGAGCACTGTAGTTCCTTGCATAAAGAGGTAACCGATAATAAATTACAAGGAAACTGGGGCACATAGAGGGTATCTACAAGGCAGAGAGACGGAGTGACTTGAACCATGCCCGTCCCATTGACCGGGGAGGGAGAACCATCCGCAACGATGTCAGGGGCCAACCGATCATGCGTGTCTAGATGAGAGAAACAGTGAGGATTGCCTGTCATATGATTGGTAGCACCAGAATCGATCAACCAGCGTCCGCGAGTAACAGTGTGGGCACTACCAGAAGAGATGACCACTGAGGTGGACGGCGCGGAGGAAGTGGAATCCATTGAAGAGAGACGGCGAGAGCAAGCCGCGGCAGCTAAAACAAGTCACAAGCCGGGCGGATAGAAGCAGGCCGCGTGGCTAGGAAAGCCGCAGGAAGGAGAAACCAAGTCGGACGACAAAAGAGAGGTCGCAACGACTAGTTAGCACGAGCGGGTAGAAGGAAACAGGTCGAGGCGACTAGTAAACAGGCCGCAGCGACTAAGAGGAGCAGCGAGAAGAGAAGCAAGGAGAAACAAGCCGCACGAACAGGGCAGCGGTCAGAAGAGAAGGCAAGCCGCGAAGACAGGTCGCGGGAAGCAGAAACAAGATGAGAATCAAGCGGAGGGAAAGAAGTCGAGCGGCTAGAAGGTAGCCCGCGCGAACAAAAGAAGAAGCTCAATCAGGAGGAAAAGATCGTTTCCTCTGATACCATGTTAGAAATGAACAGAACAAGCTGGAAGGGGAACTAAAACAAACCGGAAGTGGTTTTACCAGAAACTTTATTATCTGAAAAAAAGGTCTCTATTACAAAGGTATGACCTCCCTTATATAGAATGGAGGAGAGGAGAGAGAATACAAATAAGAGATGTGAGACTAAAAATTTACATGACACAAGCGGACTATACAGAAACAAACCGCACAAGCCGCGCGGTTAGACAGACGGGCTAACTGCTCGGCTACTGCCAGAGAGAGAGATTGTCATGGGAGACCGCTAGACCGCCCAGTCTCCAATCCACCAGAGTCAAACCGCCAGACCGCTTGGACCTCAGACAGTACCACACAGCAACCAAACCGCTGACGAGTAACTATAAAACCGCGCGGTCATCAACCCACCAAGCCAGACCGCCAGACCGCCCGGTCACCAACTTCAACAATGGGAAAGATACAATAGATGTAAAGCAGATCGCATCTGCGTTACTGTACAGTCAGATATTATCAGACCCCACTCCTGGGGATGAGCAGACGTTGACAGTTGATGGACGAGGGAGGCATCACAGGAAGGGATCTGGGAGTGCACTGTCCAGATCTGCTTCGAGGAAGGCAGTGACGTGCCACCACAACAAACAGAGTGGGCATATCAGGAGACATTGTCCGCAACATGCACAAAGTTCTGGGGACGTACAAGTTGCTGGAAAGGCAGCGGTAGTTATGACAGATGATAGTGACGTGTCTCTCCTCATCACTGAGAGTCCATGTGAATACTATAGTTGGTTATTTGATTCTAGTGCTTCGCAACACATTTGCTCAGATGCATGGATATTCAGTTCACTAGAGGTGACGTCTGGCTTAGTCTTTCTAGGTAATGACTAAACATGTGAAGTCACCTGGACAGAGATGGTGAATATCTGGACGCATGACGGAGCAAGGCGTAGGCTTGAGCGGGTGCACCTGGTACCCAAGCTGCGTGGGAAATTGATATCACTGGGTAGACTAGACTCTATAGGATGCAGTTTTGTGACAATAGGTAGAGTTTTGACGGTGACGCGAGTGGGCACCGTGCTGATGCGAGCTATGTCGTGTGAGAGTTTGTGTCGACTGATGGGTACCACGATGCGAGGTGGTGCGTACATGATTTTTGCGGCCGACAGAATTGATGGTCAGAGTGGTGCAAAGGATCGTCCTTCTGGTAGTCTGACTAGGCGAGTCAGATTATTTGATTCAGCAATCCAGTTGCGTTGACATTCAGAGGTTGGGCCCGAGTAGGGATGAGTCGACCGGAGTAGTTTGACTGACACCTCGGACTTGAGTTGGTGCTTTGTGCAAATCATGCTACGTGTAGTGTTGTCTAGTGCAGAGGCTGCTTTGTGCAAGGAGTATCGTGTAGGCGGTGATCTGAATCCCGAACCAAGGTTGTGGATTATTGTTTTTTGTGGTTTGGTTCAGATCTGGATCCAACGGGATCCAATTCGGTTTAGCTTTAGGTTTTATTAAGAACCTGTAGCCATTATATAAATGTTGGTTCCTATTCACGTGAAGAGGTAAGCCGCTCCACCTATGAGAAATAAAATCCATCCGCCTCTCTCTAAGCCGTCTCCCTCTCTCTTGCCTGGAGTCGCCTGGAAGGAGGTTTTGACGTCTGTTGGAGACGCCGTCGATGTCGCTTGGATCGGCCTCCGTCGTCTCCCGGATCTCATGAAGGTGGGTTGCTCATCATCTTGGTCTTCTTGGCTATGAGGAAGTGGGTGCACATGCCTTGTTGGAGGTGTCTTTTGGGGCTTGTTCGGCTTCGCAGTGTTGAACGCCAGCGACTGAGTTAGGAAAGCCGACCTTGTCTCGGCGAGGCATTGTCGTTTGTGAAGGAATAGAGTTGTGTACTTAGTGTCAGAGGCTTGCGGGAGTGCAGTTGGCCTTGGCGAGGATTTCTCTCTGGTAATGGTGCGGTTGGACGTCGGACATTGACGTCAAAGGTTCCCATCGAACCTCGTCCGTCCGTTTGGCGAATTGCAGTCCAGATTTACTACTCTCTCACGGATATTGTGTGTCTGGCCCATTCGTGTGCGTTTCATCGGACGCTCATTTTCTTCCCTATCTTTGTACACATTTATATTTATATTGACGATTATATTTATATATTTGTGGTAGTGCCTTTGCGAGTTTTACCGAGTGCAGATTTGTGCCTATTTTTATGTTTTATGTTTACCTAAAATTTTATAGCTTTGTATGTGTTGTATACAAAAGTTTACAACATCACACATAATAAAATACATTATAAGACTATTTCTAATTTTGATTTTAACCATGTTTGGGTCTGCTATGGTGGTAGGGAAAATAATTATAAGAAATAAATAATGAGATTTGATGGGGTTCTCCTTCATTTATAGGAATTTCGGGCTGCAAATAGACATAATTCCTACATCCTCACAACTTAGTGGGTGTCATGGGGCTAAGTTGGGTTGACCCAAGTCATCCCCACTAACCCATGACGGAAACCGCCCCCCAACTGCCACGTACCCACCGCACACGACGAAATCGATGCGTCCGCGACCGGCAGCCAGCCCGGTCGCGCGCTCACGGTACGCGACGGCTAGGCCCCGCGGCCGGCCACCCGGTGATTGCCCTTGGACGCGCGGCCGTAAGGCCTCACGACCAGCCACCCGGCCGGCTGTTGCCTTTGCACCCCGCGACAGCAAGCATGCAGTCGTGGCTAACCTCCCAACCGACCTCCTAGCCGACCACAATCGTGCCTCGCGGCCGCGAGGGCCCACAGCTGGTCGCTGCCTTCGCCCCCCGCGGACGCGAGGAGTCGCAGCTGACCTCCCGGTCGGCAGCCGCCGCACCCCACGACCACACGCACGTGGCCGCAAGGGGCTGCGACCGACCTCCTTGCCGGTCCCGGCCTCTTCTCCGGCCAGCCTCCTCGGCCAGCCGTCCCTTCCTACCCGGGCAGCCACGTTGTTCGAGGGAGAGTGACCGGCATCCCGCCGACAGGCTCCCTTGCCGTTTCCGGTAGAGCCTCCTTCGATCGGACCGTTGGCCGCAGCGTAATCTCCATCGTCCGATCGCCGATTAACCACCGCATAACTACCCAGCATGGAGGTGCGCATAGCCAAATTTAATATTTGGTGTGCGTATATCGAGCCTCCTACAAAATCCATGTCATAAACTGTTGAAATTTGTGAAGTGAAAGTGGGTGAATGGGGCACTTAGACCTATCCGCGCGGACTACGCGGATATTGTTGGCGGACTGCTAGGTCGGCAGGGATGTTGTAGACGGTCTGTTCTGTAGCTACCTGGGTGGTCTGTTCGCGCGGACTACGCGGATAGCAGTGGCGGTCTACCAGGACGGCTTATATTCAGCATGCAGTTGAATCCCAGGAAGTAACCAGGCGGATAGAAACTCTATCCGCGGAGTCCGGTATGAACCGGACTAAAGAACTAGAGCTCAGCAGACTGGCTTGGCAGAAGCCTTGGTCTTACTTTGGTGCAGTGGCAAGTGGAAGCCACAGAGACCGCCCGTCAGTGCGGACTGATACTGGAGCTCGCCGGGAGAGGCAGACTGAATCCAATGTCCGCCAGTAAGTGAGGACTGGCCCTTGTGGCCAGTGATGTGGACTTGGTTGGTTCTGAACAAAGTCCATGTTTGGCTCAGTCCGGGGAGATCGCACAGTGGAGCGCGGACTGCTTCTCAGTCCGCCAAGCTCGGCAGAAGTGCATTTGCCTTGGTTGCGAGTTTGGAAGAAGCAGACTGGAGTTTGTGTCCGCAACTGCGTGCAGACTAGAGCTAGAGTCCGCTGAGTCCGGTAAGTGTCTTGGTGACAAGGCTTTGGACTCAGGGTATGCGGACTTGTGTGTCTGCAGGTATTTGCAGACTAGTGCTGTCTGCAGTATGGGCGGACGAGAACAGTGTGTCCGCTGAGTCCAACAGGTGCCATGGTGGCGAAGCCGTGGGCTCGGGAAGAGCGGACTGGAGCTGTCAGTCTGCTAAGTCCGGCAGGTGCCTTGATGGCGAGGCTGTTGGCTCAGGATAAGCGGGCTGGAGCTGTGTCCGTGGATTGGCGAACACTGTTGCTGCGAAGTTCGGCTGTGGTGGTCCTGACTTGGCCCTTAAAGACAAGGCGGACTGGTGTTGTTGTCTGGCCTTGGTGTTGGCTTAGCGGCTTGGCATTGGCAACATGGCGGACTGGCGATTGTGTCCGGCCTTGGAGAAGCTAGGCAGGCTGACTAACTTGCACAGGAGCAGCGGACTTGAATGTATTCGTGGACTGCGGAGATGTCTTGCTGCGGGATGTGGCGGTAATCCAATCGGCTAGGGCGATGACCACACTTATCATCGTGTCTATAAATAGTACTCTTGTCACATCAGGAAGATTAACCTCCATGCGTAAGTGAACAGTACCTTGAGCTCGCAACTGTTGCTGCGGACGGGACTTTTGTGTCCACGCTGTTTGATGGAGTTGACCGGGTTATGTTGTGTAGGTTGTGCGAATAGCGCTGCAAAGCCAGGACTTGGCTCTGATTGCGGTCTGGGATAGTGCGGACTCTACGGTTAAGCAACAAGCAGTAAACAGCAGGTCGCGGACAGTGACTAGACGGTCTTCTCTTTGGCAACTTGGTTCGGGGTTCAATAAGTCGCCTGCTTCAGGCGGACTGTTCTATTCGGCATAGTAGCTTGTGCGGTCTTACGGCTAGGCGACTACGCGGTCAGGCAGCTTGCAGACCGGCAGCTAGAGCAATCATTGGAATAAGGGGTAGTCTACGCGGCTTGGGTTGCGGTCTGGCGACCTGGCGGACTGTGTGGACTCCACGACAGTAAACCGGCAACTTGTGTTTGACTCCACGCGACTTGTTTCTCTTGTCTTGTATTTGTAGTCTCTGCTTTCCCTTTGGAGGTTGTTTGGTGAAGCATGTCTCGCCATGTATGTCTCGCTGTGTAGAGAAGATTGCTGTGAATCAATAAAGACTCTTGTGCTGCATGTGTTTTCTAGTTGACTGGCTTTAGTTGAGATAATCACTGCTCACTCCAAGTTCTAGGGAAATTTTTCGCGTGATCAAGTTGTGATCGTGATAGTCCTGAGAATATTAATTTGGCGTCAGGCTATCTCGTTGACCACCTGGAGAAAATTCAACGTGGCAGTAGTGTCAGGTTGTTGAATTTTAACATAAACTATAAGAAAGCGGTCTGCAAATAACAAATAAAGCGGTTATGGTCTGCGGATAACCGCACAACCACCATAATCACTCATGAAGCCAATAAATAGGACACATGGTCGTCCTTCATTTCCATCTTCCTCTCCTGGGATCTTCTCCTTATGGCTTCTCCTCCTCCCACTTTGCCTCATATGCACGTGAGAGCTCTCCAATGAACCAAGATCTCCTTCACATTTGAAGACCTTTGAACGCCTTCGAAGAATCCTTCGACCACATTCGAACACCTTCGAAGATCTTCGACCGTCTCCAAGCGCCCCTTGGAGGATCCACCTTTTGCACACTCCGCCTTGTGCACTCTTCGCCCTGCGCACACTTCTCCTGGTGAACGCTCCACTCTGCACTCGTTCCTCTAAGAGCAAAACCCGCTCTGCGTACTCTGCAACAAGTCTTTCACGCAACAACAAATCCACCACTCCAAACTCCTCTGCAAGTAACAAGAGACAAGCCACAGACTTCAAGACATGCAGGACGCACAACCACAATTTCCGATCACCAGCAAAAGCCGTAAAAGCGCTCAGAGCACAACACTCCCTACAACAACCAAGAAAATACTCGGATTTGCGAGCAGTGACCTGTCATCCTCGGAGCTCTCTCTCCCTCTACAAATTATGAGGAGCGGCATGCCGCCCTCTCTTTCTCTTCAAAGTCTTGTACAAAACTAAATAATAGTGGAAGTTTGGTCGACACAACTCAGGCCACGTGAGTTTTCACTTTTTTCGAGATTTTTCACATTGAAAAATTGTCTTGTCAGCCGCCTCACTCATCTCAATCTACATTAACTGTTTACGCGCTCGACCATTCCCAAGATAAGATTAGAAAAAAGAGCAAATCAATGATGAGATTAGAAAAAAAGCAGTTATAGGAAAAACATCAAGACAAGAAGGGAGAAGTTAATCCATAGACCGAGGAAAACGACATTTTGGAATCTTCTTTTTAAAGTAGGATTCACTGCTTTTTAAGGGCACTGCTATATACAGTTCTATAACGACTAAACTTAGTCCATTCATATTCGAATTCCAATGACTTTTTAGTATTTTTAGGACTGTGAGTAGCTGTTTTAGGTGTTTTTTAGGACAACAAATAGCTGAAGTAGGAATGCTAATAACAACGCCCCCTTTTTAAAAGATTCTCAAAACTCCTCTCTAACAAAAGCATTTTTCCAAACTTCCGGAAACCAAATGCCTCCAAAATATAAAAAAACTTTTTCAAGCATATAACTTACCGTCATGCTCGTGCATAAATAAAAAAGTCTGAATAAACGGCTACTTAAAATAATTGTAAAAATATTATAATTCGTATTCCTTATTTAATAAGCAAGAAAATATTTCATAAAGGCTAAAAAAATATGATTTTATAACGATAAAAATGGGAGCGACTTTTATAGTTTTATTAAGTACAGACAAAATTTGAATGTTTTTAATTAATATACAAGTATTCGACACGGGGCTCCGTCCCTACGGCCAAACGCGACAGTACCCAGCCGTCCACGGCGTGCTTCGCACGCCCACCCGCCTGAAGACGGCCCCAGCCTGCCGGGGCGGGCTTTGCCCGCCCGCCCACCCGCCGGCCAGAAGTCGGCCCCAGTCCGCCTGGTCCAGCCGCATTTTCCATGACATAAGAGTGAATCATCCTTTGGTGCAAGAGCAAAATTGATGTTTTTTTCTTATAAAATAGTATATATAGTATAGATATCATATAAAAAATGATACACTACTAAAATATAATTAATTAATATATTATTTTTAACCAATAGCCGCTCGAATGTATTCCATGGTGCAATTCAAATTATCAAAACTCAAGAGATGAAAAATAGCCAGCTAAGCATTCGGAGAATCGGACAAAAAATAAAAAAATATATAAAAAATGCATGTGGCTGTAACTTTAATCATATGGAGAATGGACAAACAGTTCCTTGAATTTGTTTTTTCCTTGAATTTGAATGGACAAACAGTTCCGGGCGCTGCATGACTAGGCGGCCTGATTATATATTATGACTTATCTTCAAGACCAAAACTTGACCAAATCAGTTCAAAAAAAATATGGACACGCTGGGGGTTGTGAAGGACGACTTGGCTTAGGGCTAGCAGAAGAAGGGCGGCGACGTCGGGCTAAGACATGAGCGACGTTGGGCTAAGACATGAGCGGCGTCGGGCTAAGACATGAGTGACATCGGGCTAAGATATGAGAGGGTTGGTGATGGGGGTAACGAGGGAGTGAGGAAGGTATTTTAGTGGGTTGCGGTTAAAAAATGAGCAAGGTAAGAAAAAAATGTTGTTTTTGAATTTTGGGGGGTTCGACTAGCTAATTTCGGGTTGCTTCTGACAATCGTCATAAAATTAATTATAAGGTAGAAAACGCAAAGTTTCTTCCTTGAGATAAGATCGGTGAGGAAAAGTGAATGATAGCAGAGCTTCGATGGAAAGGAGGGGAAACCGAGAAGTCCCGAAAACTTTAATTCATTTACGATGGATTGTATGATGACACTGAATGTTGAGGAAAGGGGTAAGTTGATTTGCATCTAATAATTTTTTTGATAAATATAGGGCCCTTATATTTGCAATTCTTATATAGATATTTGCAACCTTAAATAATTATTAATTAATATTTTATAACCTAAAATCAATCCTCTATTTGCAACCCCATTATCTCTTCGGATACCGTTGGTTCCCGCACAGGAGATCGCCGGTTCCCACACCGGAGATCGCCGGTTCCCATGCCGGAGATCGCTGGTTCCCATGTTGGAGACCGCCGGTTCCCTTCGACTGCTGCCGGAGACCTCCGCTCGCCTCCAAATCCGACCGACAAGTTGTTCATTTGCGTCTGCAACCTCCTCCGCTATTCTACTCCTAGCATGAGCAAGAGGAAATGAGAAATATTTCATCGCATAATCCGGCGTTTGAATCGAAAAATCCCAAAACCGCACCCGCTCCTGGGAAAATCAAACATTTCGTTCCACCGACATCTAAATCTGAAAATCCGGTGAGTGAAGGGGTGAACTCCTCGAAGAAATCATTCGATCCTATCATCCATATTGTGTCAATTGGGATCGAATCCAAAGCCAATGTTGTAAGGACGTGGCCCGCTAGCAGCACAACGCCGCCCGGCCCACCACGCAGCCCAGGAAGGCAACCTGGCACCACGGGTGGTACAGCCGGAATCTACAAGGCCTGCAGGCCGTACACCCAAACCAAATCTCTGCGACTGTTTATCACCACGGAAGGTTGTTGCCACGGGGTTTCGAGCCCGCAACCTTGATAAGACCCTCCTGCAAATAGGGCTCATCACCACTTGAGTTGGCCCACTGCGTAACAGTGCAGCTTGTCTCGCCCCAAGGCGTTACGGTGGTACAGCCGGAATCTACAAGGCCTGCAGGCCGTACACCCCAACCAAATCTCCGTGATTGTTTCTCACCACGGATGGTTGTTGCCACGGGGTTTCGAGCCCGCAACCTTGATAAGATCCTCCTGCAAATAGGGCGCATCACCACCTTGGGTTGCTGGGGGGCCGGGCGATGCCGTGGCCCTCCCGGGTCGTTACAAATGTGATCTCTCTTTTTAGTTCAACATCACTATGTCGGCGATGATCTCCCACGGGGAAGAGAAAGAAGCATGCACAATCAATGATCTTGATGACAATTGATTTTTGAGCAGTGATGGATTGATTACCCTAGGAGGAGAAGGAAGATTCCGCAGTCGATGATCTCGCATAGGGATGAATAAGCCAACAAAAATTGATTTTCGAAGGAGCCCCCAGTGAAGAAGAAAGCCAAATTAAGACTCAACGAAAATGGAGGTTGAGACCTCTGTTTTAGGGTTTA